>JAOXJJ010000725.1:9924276-9964878 GCA_025769935.1 Phoenix roebelenii | reverse complement strand
TAGGTGTCACTGGTGGATGGTGAGACTCACAGAGATTATCTCGATGGTCGATAAACCCTAATGAGTAGAGTTGGAATTGTTCCAACCCATTGAAGAGACCAAGTCCTAAGAGGCTGCGGCTTTATCGGCACCGAGGTCATCCACGATGATCACCTGGGGGTCCTCGGTAGGAATTGGCTCAGGACCTTCCATGGCGGTCTCAGACGGAGCTTCGCTAGCGGCCTCGGAAACACTCCCGGCAACTTTCCCAGTGGGAGTCTCTTGAGTCGTTCGCTCGGCCTCGGCGACCTCAGCTTCGGCGACCTCTTCCTCGGCCTCAAGGGTTGCGGGGAGGTCGAACTCGCTCTCTTCACCAACCCCCGACTTAGGCCGAATCCGCCCGAGGTCAAGCTGGGGGTAGAACCTGTGCATCTGCCTCCGAAAATTTTTGAATCCACGGAGAAACCCATCCACGGCCTCCTCCTCCAACATATCGCGGAACTTCTCCGATTCCTTGAAGAGTTCCACTGCATTCTGGGCCTGCTCCAGCACCCTTTTCTTTCGAGCCTCGAGCTGTTCAATTTTCAGGCAGAGAACCCCGCCCTCATACTTGTGGCCAGCAACTTCGATGCGGGCCTCGGCAAGACGCGCCTCGGAGGCGCGCAACTCCGACCTCGCTAGAGTGTGCGGCCTTCTCCTCGGCGAGCTGGTCGAGCGCTGATCGCCGCTCGGCCTCGACAGCCTCCATCTGCGCGATGGCCTCCACCCGCACGGCCTTAGAGTCGGCGAGCCTCTTTTTGGCCATCTCCAGCTGCCTCTAGAATCGCCGAGCCTCATTCTGGCATCCTGAGGCTATGAATACCAGTGTATCAGTCTCGTAGAGATGCTGCAGAAAAAACAACGATAAGTGAAAGTGGAGGAAATGCCGATAACCAAAGCCAAAATGAGAAGGTAACTTACCCGAGCAGCATTGCAGTATGTCTGATCGACGATATCCCCAAGCTAGATGGCTTCGAACTCGGCCCGGTCGGCCGGGAGCAACGCGCGGTGAAATACTATGCACGCGACATCGCTGTCTCGGAGGGCTAAACTGCCCTCACGGATCGGGGACTCCGGATCACTAGACCCCCTCCCAGGGCGATCTCCGGCCCCCGACGAACTCGGCCCGCCCGAACTCGCGACGGCGGGGCGGGACGCTTTCGGGACCCTAGGGCCTCTGCTCGGCTCGGGGCCCGAGCGCCGCAGACAGACGATTGGTCGACCTGCCCGTTGAGAGATGGGGGCGGGGCAAACTGGAGGCACCGAGTCTGACGCCCCTCCAAAACCCGAGCTCGCGTGCTCGGTGGCTGGGGCCCTTTTCCGGACAGACCCGGATGTTCCGGCCCCAGAGCCCCTCGCCTCGGCAGGAGCAGAAGTGGAGGCCGACTTGGCATTCTTTCTGGGCTCGGAAAGAGCCCCGCCAGCCTCGGCTGCCCTTCTCTTCAGTCGAGCGAAAAGGGATGTATTGCTTGTCACCATGTTGGGAATGTCTGAAAAGAAGAAAAATTCTAAGTGTTAGATCAGCGCTAAGAAAAGAAGGAAAGAAGCAAATAAGGCAAAAGACAGCAAAATGAAGAAGGAGCAGTGCGACCGCTTTTACCCTCGGAGCACGTCGAGCTCAAGCCGACGTTCACCAAGGCCTCCTCGCTCAGAAGGTCGGCCAGAATGATATCCCTTCCGAGACTACGCAGACCATCAAAAATCCTCTGCTCATCCGTCGAAAGCTGGGTGAGCCTATTAAGGGCCTTCAACCGGGGATGCCCCCACCTTGGGTCAGATCCCCACGAGATCTCGGACGAAAGGAAGAAAAACCTCTTCTTCCACTCATGAATAGAGGAAGGGGCACCTCGGAAGAGTGACATACCGCCCCGAAAGGCGAAGTAAAGCTACTCTTCGTCCGTCGGGTTCGACTTCAACAAGAAGCACCGGCGGAAGACACTCGCCAAGGTTGGAATCCCGTGCGCAAGGCAAAGGGATAGGAACCCGACGATGGTCCTCCATGAGTTCGGAGCGAGTTGTGCTGGGATGAGCTGGTACTCCACCAGCAAATCGTTCATGAACTCGTGAAGAGGGAACCGCAAGCCGGCCCAGAGTGTCTCAACGTACATCCCGATCCGACCTAGAGAAGGTCTCGTCACCCGGTCCCCCGGCCCCGCAGGCTCGAGATGAAATCCGGATCGAAAAAAGAATCGAGAACGGACCAGCTCTAGCTTCTCATCAGTCAGGTTAGATCCGACCTCATTTGGACCAAGACCCATTTCAAAAAGAAGGGCGGAGAAGAAAACAAAGAACGAAAAAAGAAAAGAAGAAGAAGGGGAATCCTCGAGCCAACGTGGGAAAATGACCTACGGAGGGGTCGCCGGAAATCGCCTCAGGGCACTGCCGGGAAGGCTCGGTCACAGCTGGGAAAGGAGAAAAGAAACGGAGGAAGAAGGGGGAGCAGTAACAACAAGCGACCAAGCAAGATCTTTCTAGGGCTAAGCTAAGGGGTTTATATAGACCCTCCCGACGGCCCAGATCGGCGGGATTGGATCCCGCCTTTTGTCTAGATCATGCCACGTGTCGGCCCCGAAAACCAAAGCGACATATTTAATCTGGATCGACGTTTCGAATACAGAATCAAGGCAGCATCCCATCGGATCTCGGAGCCCTATCATGAGCCCGCCACGCGAGGCGGTCTCGAAGGGCGAAAGGGCGTCGCCCCATCTCTTCTCATTAAAAGTACCCTAAAGCGCACGGAATGCCGGAATAATTTAAGATTCCCTGACTCCCACCACTGCAATAAAGGCAACTACTTTCCACGCCTGAGCTTGCAAACGGCTCGAACTTGGAAGTCGGAGGGTAGTGTTGGGGGAATATAAATTGCTCCAAAGCACGTGAGCACATTGCGAGCACGTGATCAGAGGCGCCCGACCTTGGGACGCCCGACCAGGCGCTCGACCTTAGAAGCGCCCGACCTTGGACGGCTGACCAGGCGCTCAACTTCAGAGCTCTCGACCTGGCGCCCGACTAGGCGCTCGACCTCAGATTTCTCGACCTGGCGCCCGACCTCAACATTCTCGACCTCGGAAGCCCGGCCTCACCATCCACCTGCCACGGTCACATTCTTCTGCAATTCGATCGGGGACCATGCCCTGCTATCGCTGCCAACAATCAATGCGCATGTCTTCTGCTAATCTCCGGCTCACTCAACAATCAATGCGCATGGCCTCTGCTGATCTCCGGCTCACTCAACAATCAATGCACATGGCCTCTGCTGATCTCCGGCTCACTCAACAATTAATGTGCATGCTATCTACGGATCTCAAGCCCTCCATGGCAAACAACTAACTCGCTCGGCTACGTCCGATCAGCCACGACGACTCAGTTGGCTCCAGTCTGATCTCCTACGGCAATGCATTAATTCACACGATCGTGCATTAATTCATACGAGATGCTCAATCATGACGGTAATCCGTTCGTCCCGTCACATCATAGGTAATCATGTACTCCTCTATAAAAAGGAAACCCCTTCATCTTAGAGAGGGTTGGACTCTGAAACTCCTAAGACATATTTCCTCTCCTCTCATACATTTGCTCCCTCTGACTTAGGTATCGGAGGGCCTGCGCCGGAAACCCCGGCCACCGACTTTTTGCAGATCCTCCGGAGAACGCCGCCTGCCGACGGACCACCACCCGCCATCTCACGCCGGAGCTCCTCCTTTTCAGCCGACGGTCGCCCCCGGGTCCAATTTCCAGCAACACTAATAATGAGTTGGGTCTAGATCAAACTTGCAACAGATTGAGACCCATTGGATCAATGAATAGGATCCCATGCCAATGGATTATTAGTTGAGAAATGAGAAATATAAATACTTAATTCTTTGAAATTTCTTTTTAATAGATTATTTTATTACGGAGTCGGTAATGGTTTCCTTCAATCCTTTATTATGCCGCCAAGCATTTTTTGTTTTAAATACATATAAAAAATTTGGATAAAGAATCCAATGTGTGGCGAATAAATTTCCTCCGAGCCCAAAATTTTCTCGTTTGCGGGTTCGGATCTGGTCGAACCGATCCGCGAACGAGTAGGAGCAGGCTTAGCATTCGAGTTCGGGGTTCGTCCCGCTTCTCGTTGGTATAACGAAACGAGTCGATGCGACCCGAAACGAGTCGATAGCCATTCCTAGGTGAGATTACACCATACACCTGGTGTACAACCTCATCTGTACCTAACCAATAAAATTGCACCACGTGTTCATTATAACTACCTCAGATTAAGGAGAGTGAAAAAAAAAGTAGGAACTGCTCCCCCGCTCCTCTCCGCCCTCTTCCGAAATCCTAGCCCGCGTCCTCCGCCGCCGAGCGCTGCTCCGCTCTCCACCCAATCACGACCACCGCTCCGAGTGCCGTTGTTCTACGCCGCCATGCGGAACCTGCCGGCGTGGATCGGACGGGGAGATTCAGCCCGATGTACCCGCTGCTCCTCTCTGGCCTCCGGCGAGGAGTTCGCCGCGAAATCCATTGAGAAGGCCCTCCTCTCCGAACCTCTTGACGGCGATCTCGCACTCCGGGAGGCCAAGATCCAACAGCTCGCCTCCGCCGTGAACCCCACGCCATTCAGATCCACGCCGCCTACGAGGACGCCGACCCCCTCCGCCCGTCCTCGACCTCTGCCCGGGCCCCGACCTGTTCGCCTGCATCTTCGGCCGCGCCTCGCTCCCCGAGCGTGAGGCTGCCGCGATGATGCTCCCGCTGATGGAGGCGATGGCCGCGTGCCACCAGCGGGGGATCGCCCACCAAGACGTGAATTGGGGTTCCCATCGCGGAGCGCTCCCTTCATTCCCTCCCCCCCCCAAGCCGAGATGGCCAAAATGGCCATGCGGCGAAAATGGATTGGCCTGGTGTAATGCTGAGGTGGTTCACCAGGAGTAGGCTATAATTTCTCCACTTCTAGTTCCATCATCGGGTGGAGCGGCCTCTGTGATTCGTTTCGAGTCGAAAATCGAGCTGAAAAAATTAGTTAAAATCGATCGCTATTTGGTGATGAACGCAGGTAAGTCTGGTCTCTCCTAAAATTGTCTGCAATTTCCATCATCATATGGGACATTCGAGCCAAATTCAGAATAAGTTTTATCAGTAGGTGAGATGTAGAAAATTTTGCGGTGTTTCGAGGTTGAAATCGTGGTTAAAACCATTAAAAATCGCCTCTATTTGCTTCTGGTGCAGTATGATTAGGTATTGCAGTTCTATGAACGCTCCTCTTTTATGGAGATAGATTTTTGGGCCATGTGAAGTAGGTTCTGAAGCTGATCAGGATTTACTTTTACATTTTCATTGACAAGTTCTGTGCTGTTTAATAGTTTATCTTTGGGTAGTCCGGTGTTTTTTTTTCAAAAAACAGAAATAAAAGATCAATGTTTGCATTTGTGTTACTCCTTTTTTTTCAATAGTTTCATTTTTCTTTGAATGGCTTCTTTCACAAAATTGCAGCCATTGCTATTGCAGTGCAATAATCATCTAGTTGAACTGAAAAAGTTATGTGAAGATTACAATTTATAATTAATCAATACAACTAAAAATTGATCATAGATGTGATTGTATTATAGATTATTCGGATGCAAATGCAAATATTTCAGGTTGTTTTTCCAAGAAAAAATAAGAAGTTTGCAAATACTAGATCAGCTGATTCTTGATGTTTGGGTTATATGAAACAATAACTAGACATGGTCGAGGTCAAGGTTGCAAATATTGCCAGAACAGGACGGTATGAATGGTACCATACCATTTTTGTAGGCTATTAGCATCGGTAAACAGTGTATCGGTGCAGGATGCAGTCCTGTGTCATGTGTTTGTATCTGGTACTCTACCGTTCTAGCAAAAAAAACAAAAACAAAAAGGTACGAGGTCTTATACCAGTATGTGGAGCCTTGGTTGAGTATTCACAAGATAATGTGAAATGTTAATGCTTGACCATCATTTGGCTATATATATGTACGGTGCCTTCACAAACTGATTGCTTCTGGGGTTATAAATGCTGGGTATAATAATGCTATTGATAGTAGGATTTGTTGGTATTTAATGAAATTTAAGTTTTGGCATCCATGAGATCAGGATGGCATAGTTTGACTTGTGGCTCCCAGGAACTGGGGCAAAACCTGGATCTTGCTAAAGAAGAATGAGCTCAGGTTTACTTATTGATTGGTTCTTACTCTGGACAAAAGGACTAGGTTTTCAAAGTAGTTGGTAAATGCTCAGTTGTCCAACCACTATTTATGAGTATGTAAGGTGTGAATTGTTGTCATTAAGCAAAAAAGAAAACTTTGCTGGTTTGGGATTGATATGAAAGGCCATATTGATCATGTCTTGTTAATTGCTTGAATTATTGAATATAACTTTAGTCTCCCTGAATAGGTTTTGGGGTTTGGGGAGGTGGGGGTTTGAAGTATGAATATTCTACTTGATTTTACGTAACTCATGGAAACCATTGATTTTTACTAATGTTCCTAATCTCTTATCTTGATCTCTTTATTTCCTATGTGGAAGATAATGAAGGGAATGATGTATTTGAATTGTTAAATGTTACCATTGGTGTTTTTAAGTTCAATAAGCAAGAAAATATATCTTAAATTATATAAACGTACGGAGATTTCTGTTATCATATGAACTGGGCTTGCTCTAGTGGTCCTATCCTCTGTCTAGCAATCAGAGGTTCTGGATTCAAATCTTAGATGCTGCATCCCCAAGCACTGGGACCTAGGTAATTGTAGTTCAGATGGGTATCCCTCCCTCTCTCCCTCCCTCTCTCTCTCAAAAAAAATTGTCCTTGGACATTTATGACCGTTAGATTTCTTGCAATCTATATTGGCCATTGGATTAAGAAAGGAGGTCTGTCCTAATATATTTTTTTCTTAATCTCAGATTTCTTTCTGGTCTCCAAATACACTTTTCAAAATCTTTTGAAAGAAACTTCATAAAAATTAAAAGGCATCTCCTGTTCCCTTCTGCTTTGATTTTATGCAAACCAGTGATCTAAGTTAATGCTTTACTCTGTGCCTTTGATGAAGTAAGAAAAAAAAATCAATTTTATAACTTTTACTATTTATTCACTTAGTTATAATTGAGAATGAAATATTTTCCTCTGCAACATGCATTATGTATATACCT
Organism: Phoenix roebelenii; assembly: GCA_025769935.1. Taxonomy (NCBI): domain Eukaryota; kingdom Viridiplantae; phylum Streptophyta; class Magnoliopsida; order Arecales; family Arecaceae; genus Phoenix; species Phoenix roebelenii. The sequence continues at coordinate 9,957,714 of JAOXJJ010000725.1, read as the reverse complement.
ATATATAGCTTTCATATTGCCGTTTTTCTGCAATTGTCCCTTTTTGTTATATTGGCTTCTATCACAAAATTGCAGCTAGTGTTGTTGCAGTGCAATAATCCTCTTTTTTTTTTTTAAAAAAAAAAGCAATGCAATAATCAGTTAGTAACAATTATTTGGCAGTGAGTGACAAGGTCCAAAACCATCACCACTCTTGGCATCTTTCAAAATTCATGGGATGTTTTCTTTTTTTATTATAAAGAAGCAGAGGATCGGGCTCTATCCAAGGATTATATATCTAGAAACTCTTATTCATGGACAGCCGTGGTACAGGCCTCAAGAGATCTCCCCTTCTTCCTCCCATATATTACCATTGGTAGGAAGGACCATTCTCTTTTTACAGTCTTTTATGCTTGGAATCTGGTTCGCTCTGTTTTGAGAAGTAACTACTTGGTAGAGCAATGGTTTCATCCAAGCTCTTGATTATACAGAGCTTGATCTCTTGTAACCTTGAGTTTTATAAAGGAAACTCTCCCTTAATCTTGTTGGATCTTAGAGAGCTGAATTCAGGTATTACCATTTGATGAGCATTTTGAACCTTGGTTTGAACCATGGACCTACGTTGAGTCCAATACTTGGACTTAGTAAATTTAAATTTACTCCACCAACTGGGGGCTATTATGCCTAAATTGGTTGAGGCTAGGCCTCAAACTTAGGCCAGCTCTTAGGATACAGTTTGATATTAACTCTAGTTTTTGGGAAACAAAGTTTTTAAATCAAGATGCTAGCAAACTGCAAGCTGTGATTATTCATTAAATGACCATTTGGTAATTGCTCTAACAAATTCCTAGGTCTCCACTCGCCATTGGATAGGGATTGCAATATATTGGAAACAATCTTGTCAGCAACCCATGCACAATGTTGGCAATTTTTAAGATTATATGATTTAGAATGCACATGGCTATCTCCATAGTTTTTTTTTTTCTGGTTTAGGCTAACTTTTAGCTGGAGCATGACTCATGTCTAGGTTCATGGGTTGCTAATTGTACTTGGAGTATTCCAACATTCATAAGCCAAATAACACCTTAGGATGTCGACTGGATTATATTTAAAGCATACCTCGTAAGTAGAGTAATGATTCTGCTTTATTATGATTCTTTGTGGTGTTTGGAGAGAGAGATATGGTAGAATTTCTAACTACAAATGAATGTCATCCTCCACTTTTCAAACAACTTACATTAGATGATTGTTCCTGGCTCAAGGCCATTAGATATCTATATCTGCCAGTTGATGTTTTTTAAGGACAAATAGGCACTGGTGCAAGACCTGTTCATGGAGAACTGATGTTCTGGATTGAGTAGGGCTTGATTTTTCTACCTTATGATATTTTTCACTTGCAATCCTTTTGTATGGACTCCATTTCTTCCAGCTATATGCTATGCTAAAATGGGAAGGGAAGAAATAAGAGACATGAAATAAGAATTATTTTAGTGTAATGTGCAATTTTCTTGGAATCCCCACTTTCAGAATCTGTATAGTGCCTGGAAAAAAAATTCGGGTCCCTAATTAGTTTTAATTCTTTCCATTTCTATGAAAATTAATGGATAAACAAGAAATATTGGCATCCTGAGTTGTGCAAGAGCATGAACCAGAAATTCGTGGACAGGATTGCAGAAATGATAGTCAACCCATTCCTTGTGCAGGACATAATTAGCTGAGGTTGCTAGATATTATAAGCTTTTGGTTAATTTTGGAAAAGGGATATCTGGTCAAAATATAAATAAAGAATTTATTTTTCATTTCGAACTGGTTGCTGGGCCCAGGATTTTGCATAGATGCAATATGTTTCTCTGAACTGTTGAGTAGCAGTTCCATGAATAATTATCAGTATCTCAAATTCCATAATTTTCTACTATGCCATGTTGAGCTTGAGCCATTGAAGTATTGTCTAACTATGTAACTATAGAAAAGTGCAACCATATTTCTAGTATCTTCTAAGAGTATCAAATATTGCACCTGTTAATACATGAGTTTACTGGCAAGCATCTGTCTGCACCTCTTAGTATCTTCTAGATGTTGAATGTTATATAAAAAGGATACTTATCTCCAAAAACTCCGATGCAGGTATTATAGAATTGATGGGTGTATAATCAGCCTTTACTGGCAACTGTCTTTGTCTATACAATGCTAGCTGCTGCTTGTGCCAGACTGTTCTTTCGGGAAGTTCCATGAAGAAAGCTATATTATTAATGTTGAAGTATTACATTTTTTAATTCAAATTAGTCTTGGGACAAGGAAGTTCAAATCAAACTGTCAAGAAACAGGCCCTATAATCTAAATTAGAATCACAGATTCCTTGATATCTTGTATAACCAGGGTGGACAATGTGCAACTGGAATATTAATGATATTAAAAATAAAATCTGGATTTGTAATTGATTACATAACAAAAAATTTAATGTGATACCCAAGAATCTGTGGGCACATGTATAAACCCTTCACTGGAAAATGTTTTTGTCTAAAAGTTGCTTTCTGTTGCTTATGCTGGCTTTTGATGATGTTATTTTATGCCTGATTTCGTAAAAGTGAAGCTTGATAACCTTCTCGTTCTTTTTGGTTTTATTAAACGTATTGTGAGGTTTTTCCTTTCTTTACCAGCGTTTGCTAAAGATATGCATATTACTTGCTCTCTTTTCTTTGTTAGCATGTTAGTACGGCAACTTATGGTCAGCTCATGCTACAGTAACTGAAAGTTCCTGCAAGCTTCAATTATTGGCTGGTATAAAGTTTATGGTGCAGGATGGGAATCACGGTCTCCTTATCTTTCTGTCGGTTCCGGTAAGATTCTCTCTATGTTTCCTGAGATGCTGTTGCAATAGAATAAATGAAGTCCACTTGCCTCGGCTTCAATTTAGGAATGTTGGATCGTAGCTTAAAATTATTTAGACGAGTTAATTCATTCATTTCTCGAATGTTTCATGCAGTGCATCTAGGTGTCTACAATTTAAAATTTTGTCTAATATCAGTCACTAGTGGCCTTACTGAATCTCCTATTACATGATATGACCCATGATGCTTGGATAGTGAGAAACTAGCCCATCAGTCTGCAAATACTATTAAGTCCGGCTATGTCTTTTTAGATGTCTGTGATATGGATACTTTCAGAACAGAAAAAAAAATCTGTGTATTTCTCATGCCATGCTATTCCTAAACTTTTTCCACACGAGCTGTCAATTCTTGTTCCTGCTTAAGCCCTTAGTCTCCTTGAATTGTTAAATCCCTCGTATTTTCTCTAGGATATTATACCCTATGTCATTTTCTTGTAAAGAAATTTCTGATCGGAGACTTGCAATCAATGATGCAGAACATAAAATTATATATGTTTTCCTCACTCCGCCGGTGCATAAAGTCAGCAGTGGTGCAGCTAGCATAGACAATTTGGTGTTATCATGAGACATTGTTTCCTCTACTGTATCATCAAATTACATCTCTTTTCATGATTCATTACAGCGTCTTTTACTGACTCACACCAATCTTACTCTGAATAGGTTCGGCACTTGTTCTCCTGCAGTAGTTAAAAGAGTTCTCGGATTTTTGTCCTTGCATGACAAGTAGCAGCATAATTTATAAAATTGAAGGGAGAAAAAGCCTGGACTGATTCGGAACTAGAGCAGAGTGGATGGTTGCTGATTTTTTTTTTTTTGGCTATCTGGGTAGCAAGATAGGATTAGGTTGGAGCCTGCAGGATGTGGTGGTTGTTTGGTGGGCACTGTATTCCCGCATGGTATGCGGAATATACCCCATATCTGGACAAATGAGGTTCTGGACTGGTGTGATGGAAGGATATCTCTGATCATTGACTTGGAATTGGAGTCTGCAAGACTCCAACCACGTCCACATCTGCTCCAGATGACGGATGATTAACGTGTTCAAAATCTTAGGACTGTAGGATTAATGACCCTTCCAATACCTCCAGCTTTTTTCTTCACTCTCTCTTCCATACTTTATTGAAAAGTTGAAACTATGCTTTACCTCGCGAACAGGATATCATGTGAATCAGGTAGCTGGAGGCATCCACACGCCCCATAAGTTGGTTTTAAAGTATAACCTTTCTGGTTTAGTTGCATGGGGCATTTAATTGGCGGCTACGGAAAGGCATACGTAGAATTTACTTAAAAAAAAGGACATGCATGGAACATAGACAAAGATGTGACGCATATGGAGGTAGTCACTCTTCAATTGGGTTGTCGGGTGGGTACTAGCTTCCTGGTTCAACATCAAGCTCCCATTTGTGGAATAAGAAAACATGTGCTGATAGTGTCTAATTTCTTTATGAGAGGGAACAGAGAAAAACTCTTGATGTTAAACTGAAAACTTGTAATGGATTTCATGTTACAATTTCTTACCTGTCACCTGGGGCCTGTCATAATAATCTCCTTTGTCTTAACCAAGTTATCCTTTCTCCTATATATCTTTGTTCATTTTTTCTTTTCAAGAACTTCAGATGAGGTGAGAAAAATTTGAGAAAAATTTGGTCATAGAATATTTTGATTCAAAGAATGATGTCCACCTACCTCTGCTGAACTTGTTCACTTGAAATGTGTGAAGTGTGATCCTGAACCCAGGCCAAGAGCGTGCAAGGCTAAGCCGCGACTCACAAGATAAAGCCATGATATAGCTCGGAATCCTCTTTCCGCCAACTTCTCTTTTTTGGATTTTGTTGGTTTCGCTCATGTTCATTTGTGTAAAGTGCTGTTGTATTGGGGAAAAAAAATAAAAGCCTTAGGTTACATTCATATACTAGTCTACCCTCGTACAATTATGCATGAGGTTCAAGGGGCATTTAGCGAATGTAGAGAGAGACCAAGTGAAAAAACTTAGTGAGTGGGGTCATGCCTTCCATTTCATGAGGCATGGCTAAAAGAGACGAGGTTGAGAAGAAACTGATGGTAAGAGATGAAGTCCTTTCAAATGGAGCTTCAGAAGGTGTATATTAGTCTGGTTCGAAGACAACATTTCGTACCACAAGCTATCTCAAAAATTTTACAGGTCATTCAAGATTTTTTTTTTTTTTTTTTTTGAATTAGCATGCGCCGGTGGAAAGGCAAGAGATGCCAGCATGTTTAAATCTTTCACCTGACAAGAAAAGGTAATAGAAATGTAACGACCGTCAAATCTTGTAATAGGGAATCGCTTTGTTTCTAAGATAAGAATCCATTTTAATTAATATCACCTATACTCTTTTTTTTTTAATATATAAGACAGATAAATTCTCCTTGACTTGTGTATTAACCTAACTTCCTACTTATAGCAGAGTTTCAGTTTCTAATTTCAGAGCCACTCGGCCCTATCACTATGTAGGGTCAACTACTTGTGCTTGTAAACAGATAGGCAGGTATTCGCTGTTCATTTCCTTGTTTTCATATGCCTATACCCTGCGCCCTTAATAAATCGAAAAGATAATGCTTAATTTCTTTCTATCGAACTATTTTAAATTAGCTTTTTTTTTTTTTGACTGAGGCCTTGCCGACTGCTGAAGTGCTGACGGAATCTTTTTTTTTTTTTTAAAGTGACTTTGGATCATGTTGTACGAAATATGCACTGTGTAACAATGGGAGTAATCATGTCCTGTGCAATTAAGACTGCTTTAGTGTATCCATGAAGGCGATAAGATTCTCTCATTCCAACGCCACTGTAATTTGACTGGTCAGCACACCAAAATTTATTGTTTAAACTTGAAACCATATCTCAATATAACTCAAACCATATGATGTCCCACTCGTTTTAGTTATATGCCCACTGGTTGAGGCTGAGATTGCTGCCTTTAATTACTCGATTTCTCCTTCTCCTTTACGCTGCTGAAAAGTATTCCATTCTAGAAGCCTAACGGGAGACTTGGAGACGTCGCTCCCATTTACTTCTGAGCCCTGGACTTTGACTCCACCCAAGGGCTGTCGTTTTCTTTGGCCATAAGTTCGATTCGGCGCCTCAGGTATTCTTCCATAGCCCCATCCATCGCAAGGTGCAGCCTCCCGGATTTTTTTTTTTTTTTTTTTTTTAACGGGATGATTCATATAGACCTAGTATGAATGCATCCAACGAAATCAAAAAATAGCAAATCGTAAAGTGCTATAGACAACTTCCTCTCCTTTCTTTATAGGATATTTCTGGAGTGGTTGGCTACATGCGAGGCCATTCAGTCTGCGGCCCTATTTTCTTCTCTAAAGATATGTCTGGCCTAAAACTTCACATCCTCGGCCATGTTTTAGATATCACGCAATGCGGCAATAGGGGTGGTATTCGTGCACACCGTCGATGCTCTCTGTAATTTAGTTGATCACTGTAGCTAAGTTTTCCTAAAAAAAAAAACTGCTAGACACATTGGGCACAGCCTAGCCCCGACCAGGCCGTCCTCAGCTCAGCCTCCTTATGTTTTGATCGGTTTTTTTTTTTGGGGGTGGTTTTATTGCTTGCTATTGCTAGAAAATAGATCCGGGGGTGACCGCGAGCCGAGGAGGAGGAGCTTCTAGTGTCGTGTGGTGGCGGACGGCTGTCTCCGGTGGACCTACAAAAAGCCTTTGGCCGAGAGTTCCTGCGAAGGCCCTCTGATGCTTAAGTCAGAGGGGGCTTTGGAGATAATGGAGATAATGGAAATGTATTTTCTGGCCAGGGGAGAAGATCCTCCTCCTAGAGCTTTCCTCTCTTTTTATAGGAGGGGGTGTAGTGGTTACACGCAATCGGGCGTGATTGCGCAAATCTTGATTTAAATGTATTACCTTAAACGGCCCGAGATTTCGGGCTAACTGGCGATCGGTTGAGATTACGTGAATTCAAATATTGACAGCCGTTGAGGCGGATATTGCGAGATTTGATTCCGGATATGGAGGATTTGACGGTCCTTTCTTTAGGCGGACCGGCTTGACTATTGGTGGAGTTGGGGTCGGCTCGAGGTCAATAGGGCTTTGCTCAGCCGAGACCATGCTTGCCGAGGTCGTTCATGCTGAAGTTATGCCTGCTGAGGTCGTTCTCGTCGAAGTCATTCTTGTCGAAGCTGTACTTGCCGAGGCCATTCTTTTTGAGATCATGCTTGCCGTCGGATTCAGGTGCTTTAATTGTATTTTGTGGGGTGGTCCACTTTTTTCCCCATCACTACCCTCCGACTTCCAAGTTCGAGCTATTTTCGAGCTCGGGCGAAGGAAGTAGCTAATTCTGCCATGCTGATGAGGTTAGGCGGTTTCCAATCATTTTACTGTTTCGAAAGGAGGGAAAAAGACGCTTTTGGATGTTTTTAATGAAGGCGCGAGGCGGCTTTCTGTTTTTCAAGGCGATTTGTGCTGCGGCTTCATAATGGGACTCTAGTGTTCGAAGAGACGACTGCTCCTATTCCGCCTTTAAAGTGGCGATCCAGGTTGATACGCTAGGCCGACCTCTGAGGCTGGCATGTGGAGTGATCTGGACAGGAAGTGCGGCTTGATCTTGTCGATCCGATCCGTTGGGAGGGTCTATATAAACCCCAGCTTAGGCCTAAGGATCTTCATTTGGCCGCCATAGTCTTTGCCTTCTTCTTTGTCCATTTTACTTGCCTCCGACTGTGGTCTAATCTTTTCCGAAGATGCCCCTGAGTATTTTTAGGAGGTTCTTCTTGATTTTTCATTTCTAGCTGTCGGTGCTTTCGGCGAGGACCACGATAGGTCTCCCACTCATGCCTGCTCGGAGGCTTGCTTTTTCTTCTTCATCCTCTTTCCTCTTTTGTTGAATTCGTGAGCAGGACAAATGTCGGGCGGCGCTTCATCTTCTGCTGGGGCTCCTTCCGGTAGGAAGGAGGTCGAGCCAGAGGTGGGCCATGACCCGAACGGAGTCGGGTCGAACCGAACTGAGGAAGAACTGGGCATGATTCGGACCTAGTTCTCCTTTCCGCGCGGGTTCGCTTTTGTGCTCGCGGGGCTGAAGGATCGGGTCACGAGACCCCCTCAGGTCGGATTAGAGTGTATTGGGAGACACTTCGGGCCGGTCTGAGATGCCCCCTGCATGAGTTTGTGAACGAGCTGCTGACGATGTATCGTCTCGTTCCAGTGCAGCTCGCTCCAAACTTGTGGAGGACGATTATTGACTTCTTCTCTCTTTGTCTGGCTCATGGAATACCGACCTCGGTGAATGTCTTTCGCGGGTGTTTCATGCTGAAATCGAACCCCACGGATAGAGGATGGCTGTACTTTGCTCTTTGGGGATTTCGGCCATTCTTCCGAGGTGCTCCTTCCTTCATTCGTGGGTGGAACGAGAAGTTTTTCTTTCTTTCCTCCGAGCGTTCGTGGGGGTTCGATCCATCGTGGGACTTGCCACGACTCAAGGCCAATAACAAGACCCCCGAACTCACCATGAATGAGCAGAGAATCCTTGACGCTCTTCGCAGTTTGGAGGGGAACATTCATCTAAACGACCTCCTAAGCAAGGAGATCTTGGTGAATATTGGCCTGAGCTCGGCACGCCCTGAGGGTAAGGGCTGTTGTACTGCTCCTCTCTTCATTTCGTTGTTCTTCATTTTTCTTCCGCTTTTCTATACTTTTTTCTCTTTTTTCTCTTTTTGGAGCTAGCCTGAGACTTGAAATTTTTTCTTTTTCAAAGATTGAAAGGATGGTGTCCAGCAACGAGGCCTTTCTCACCATGTATAATAAGAGGGCAGTCGAAGCAGGCGGAGCTCACCCTATGCCTAAGAAGAGGCTTAGGCTAGCCTCAACCTCTGATCCGGTGGAGGTTGAAGATCTTGAGGCCGAGGCCCTCCAGCTCGTTCGGAAGAACAGCCGGAAGAAAGTAGGGGAGCCTAGATTGGAAGAAGCTCCCCCTGCCGAGCGCGCAACTCCTGCCAAGCACGCAACCCCCTCCGAGGCCGTAGAGAAACTATCGGCCCGCACTTGTCTGTTCGTGGGCCCTTCTAAAGTCCGCAAGATCATTCGTCTGTGGCGCTCGGGACCCGAGCCGGGTAGCGGCCTTAGGGTCTCGAGCTCTTCCCACACTCCTTTGTCGAGCTCTTCGAGATCCAACCTCCCAAGCTCTTCAAGGGTTGAAGATCGCCCTGAGAGGAGGCCCTACTGCCCCGAGTGGTCGATCTGTGAGCTGCCCCGAGTAGTCGATCTGTGAGGATGATTCAGCCCTCCATAACGCCAAAGTCGCCTGCGAGGTCATCCGCTGCGTGATGCTTCCAGCTGACCAAGTCGAGCTCAAAGCCGGTGGGGTCAGCAAATTTGTCGATCAGGCCTACTATTCCGCCTTCCAAGTAAGCTTTTCTTATACTTTCACTTTCATATCCTTCTAAGTTTCTAATCTCGGCTAACCTTTACTCCTCCTCGTTTCAGCACCTCCATAAAATTGACGTGTTAGTCTCCACGGTGGCTGACTACCAGAGCCAGTTCCGAAGGAGCTAGAGAGGGCAGGAGGTCGCGGAGAAGAAGCTCGCCGAGGGCGAGGCCAGGTGGAAGGAATCCATCACGAGGGCGGAGGCCCTCGAGTCCGAGCTCAAGCTCAAGGCTGAGTGCCTTGAGGAGGAGGAAGCCTCGCATGCCCTCACTAGGTCGACTCTTCGTGCTGCCGAGGCACGCTTGGCCGAGGCCCAGTCTGAGCTCGCTGGGCAAAAAAACGAGGTGGGGATCCTCCGCCTGAAGATCGAGCAGCTCGAAACTTGAGAGAAGAAGGCGGTGGAGGAAGCTCGGAACACGGTGCAAATCTTCCGCGAGTCAGGCGACTACCGAGAGGAGCTCGAGGAAGAGGCGGTTGATGGGCTCATCCGCGGCTTCGAGAACTTCCGGACCTAAGTGTTGAGGCTTTGCCCCAAGCTTGACTTCAGCAACCTTCGGCCTCGTCTTCTTGGGGCCGCCGTGGACAATGCAGACAAGGCTATTGATTATGGCAGTGCTCCTGATAGTCCCGCCCCTGTAGCCGTCGAGGCCGAGACCGAGGTGACTCCTGAGGTCGAAACCAAGATGGCTTCAGAGGCTGCCCGTGAGATTCTACTTGAGGTGGCGCCAGAGTATGCCCCTGAAGTGGCTCCCGAGGTTCCTCCAGTAGGCGATGGGGTCGGCGCCGAGGCCTCCACTTCAGGGGACGACCTGAAATTTTGCTGCTTTCTTTTTTGTTGTTGTTGTTTGTAAACAAGGTCGGCCGCTAGATCCATTGTTCGGCTAAGCGGGCCGACTTCATAGTCAGTGTCTTTGTATTAAGCCTCAGGGCTCTTCATCAATAAAAAACACATTTTCTTCAATTCTCTTGTATCTTTGAGCTTGTCTCTTGTGTTTTCAACAAATCCTTTGTCTTCGATTGCTTGGGCAGGACTTCGCACGTCGTCCGCTTTCAAATGTGATTCCGGCGTTTTTTGAAGAATTTCACTAAGTCTTCGGGCTCGGATCTAGTTGTAGTGCGGGTCGAGGCTGGGCCACTATTCAGCTGTTGGATCCGTAAGCTTTTTTAGGCTTGAGTGTCCTTCGATCTGTAGTGTCTGCCATAGGCATCTCAAATTGTAGTCGGATTTCCGTACAGTAGTACCCAAGGTCGAGGGTGCTTTGGCTTGCGGTCGACGCAGCAGGGCGTTCCGAGCTTGGTCGAGACGTCATTAGGTAGTTTCTGTGATTGAGGGAGACTTGGCTCATAGTTGATGCAGTAGGGCGTCTCGAGCTTGGTCAGAACGTCATTAGGTAGTACCCGAGGTCGAGGGAGACTTAGCTCGTGGTCGATGCAGCGGGATGTCCTGAGCTTGGTTGGGACGTCATTAGGTTGTACCTGAGGTCGAGGGAGACTTAGCTCACGGTCGACGCAGCGGGGTGTCCTGAGCTTGGTTGGGACGTCATTAGGTTGTACCCGAGGTCGAGGGAAACTTGGCTCGCGGTCGACGCAACGGGACGTCCCGAGCTTGGTCGGGACGTCATTAGGTTGTACCCAAGGTCGAGGAAAACTTAGCTCGCGGTCGACGCAGCGGGGCATCCCGAGCTTGGTCGGAACGTCATTAGAATGTACCCGAGGTTGAGGGAGACTTGGCTCGCGATTGACGCAGTGGGGTGTCTCGAGCTTGGTCGGGATGTCATTAGGTTGTACCTGAGGTCAAGGGAGACTAAACTCATGGTCGATGCAGCATGACGTCCCGAGCTTGGTCGGAACGTCATTAGGTTGTACCCGTGGTTGAGGGAGACTTGGCTCGCGGTCGACACAGCAGGGCGTCCCGAGCTTGGTCGGGACGTCATTTGGTTGTACCCAAGGTCGAGGGAGACTTAGCTCGTGATCGACGCAGCGGGGTATCTCGAGCTTGATCGGGACGTCATTAGGTTGTACCTGAGATTGAGGGAGACTTGGCTCGTGGTCGACGCAGCGGAATTTCTCGAAATTGGTCGGGACATCATTAGGTTGTACCCGAGGTCGAGGGAGACTAAGCTCACGGTCGATGCAGCGGGGCATCCCGAGCTTGGTCGGGACGTCATTAGGTTGTACTCGAGGTCAAGGGAGACTTGGCACGCGATCGATACAACGGGGTGTCCCGAGCTTGGTCGGAACGTCATTAGGTTGTACCCGAGGTCGAGGGAGATTTGGCTCACGGTCGACGCAACGGGGCGTCCCGAGCTTGGTCGGTACGTCGTTAGGTTGTATCCGAGGTTGAATCGACGAACTGATCGATCCTAGGGAGTGGAAAACTGTCTTTCGGGCAGGCATTCTTCAGGTCGGTGTAGTCCACACACATGCGCCATTTCCTATTGACTTTCTTTACGAGGACCACATTGGCAAGCCAGTCCGGGTAGGTGACCTTTCTGATAAAGTCGGCCTCGAGGAGTTTGTCCACCTCCTCAGCCGCCGCTTGTTGTCGTTCTGGTGCAAAGCTTCATTTTTTCTGCCTGACGGGCTTGTAAGTCGGGCTCACCTGGAGTTGGTGGACCATTACTTTGGGATCTATCCCCGGCATATCAGTAGGCAACCAGGCGAATACGTCGGTATTGACTTGGAGAAATTCGATCATGCAATCTCGCTCACGAGAGCTTAGGCTGGAGCCGATCTACAGTCTGATCCGGGCGGTCCTCTCTTAAGGGGATTTGAAGTAGGAGCTCCTCGGGCTTTGCTCGTCGCTTTTTAGGCTCGTCCCGCACTTTCAGGGTCTCGATAGGTAGCGCCAAGAGAGGGACTTGGGCTGACATTTCAGCTGGTTGTTTTGCTTTGAGGGTTGCCATGTAGCATTGCTTGGCCGTTGCTTGGTCCCCTCGAACTTTGCCAACCCCTTGTTTGGTGGGGAACCGTATGAGCAGATGGTAGGTTGAGACTATGGCCCGAAAGATGTTGAGCCCAAGTCAGCCAAAAATAGCATGGTAGACCGAGGCCATACGGACCACTAGAAAATCCATCTTCGCGGTACTCTCTCTAGGGGCGTGCCCGGCCGCGATAGGTAGGCTAACTATCCTTTCATTTGGGACTAAATCCCTAGTGAATCCGACCAGTGGAGCGTTCATTTTCCGAAGCTAGTCCTCAATCATTCCCATTTTTTGGAAAGCATCGTATAATAACACATTTGCAGAGCTTCCATTATCAACTAGAACATGTTTTACATCAAATTTATTCATGACAAGGGAAATGACCACAGCATCATCATGAGGAGTTTCAGCTTCTTTTAAATCTTTGTTCGAGAACGAGATGGCTTCTGTCGTGCGTTGACGCTTCAGAGGGGCTTCTTTCCTAGCAGGTTCTTTAGCCGAGCTTTCTTTGGCAGGGCCTCCTCCTATGGTGTTGATGGTACCAGCAATGGATCTGTTATCATTTTGATCTGCAGGTGGCACGGCATTTTCCACTGGTGCTTCTTCATCACATCGGTTCCGTACGAACCGATTGAGTATCCCACGACGGATAAGTACTTCAATCTCATCTCGGAGTCGGAAGCATCCTCTGTGTCGTGGCCATGATCTCGATGGAAGCGACAGTACTTCCTTAAGCGTTGCCGAGCTTCCGACTCTCGCATTGGTGGTGGAGCTCAGAGATAGCCTCGGCCTTCTATCTCCATGAGAATCTCGGTCCGAGTAGTAGTGAGGGGAGTATAGTTCACGTACCTCCCTGATGGCGTTCTATGTCGAGGCGGTGATCTCGGTCGGGGCCGCGGCCTCGGACGAGGCGGGCTCCTCAATCGAGGCATGTTCTTCTCGTGACGAGGTGATCGACTTCTTGGGCGGCCGCATTCTTTGTGATACATTTTCTGCCCCTTTGAGGTCATTCGGCGATGTCTTGCCGAGAAGCCATGGCCTCTTCAGTCTTTGCATACTTTCGAGCTTTGGTCAGCATCTCCATGAAGTCAGCAGGAAAATTCTTCTCAATGGAGAAGAGGAACTTGTAAGATCGAGCTCCCGTCTTTAATGCCAACATGAGATTGATTGATCGAGCTCGCGGACCTCTCAAGTAGCGGCGGTGAAGCGGTCGATGTAGTCTTTCATGAATTCTCCTTCCTTTTGCTTGATGTCAAGAAGAGAATCCGATGTTCGCCACTGGTGCCGACTGGCGGCAAAATTGGCTGCAAATTGCTTGCTAAGCTGATCAAAAGAGGACACGATGTTCGGCTTTAGTCTGGAGAACCAGAGCCGGGCTGTTCCTCAGAGGGTTGCTGGGAAGGCCTTGCAAAGTAGAGCCTCTAAGGATCCTTGTAGTGCCATGAGGGCCCTGTAACTTTCTAGATGAACTAGTGGATCGGTTGTTCCATTGTAAGGTTCTATCTGGGGCATCTTGAATCTCAGTGGGATTGGCTCGTCCTTGATCATGCAGAAGAAAGGTGATTTGGTGGTAAAATCAGGATCTCCCTCACGCCTTACTCTTTGATCTCGGAGCGCCTCGATTTGCCGTTCAAGCTCTTCAACCTTCTTGTCGAGTTCTCCACCTTGGGAAGTCATCGTGGTGGTCCGTCTTGGTACTGAATGACCCGGGGTCAATCCAGTTTCAGAAGGCTGAGGCCTCCTATCTTGGCGACTTTTCGGTGGCTCCCCCCGGGGGACGCCTGGAAAGAACCCTGGTGACGGTGCCTTTTCCCATTATTGATCCTCGAGGAACAATGGGAATCATGGCCTAGGGACACAGGCCCATCTGGAGGGAGTGCCGATCGGATGTGGACTCGTGGAGGCGGCACAAGAGAGGCCCCCACTTGTTGCAGACTTTGGACTACAGTGGCTAGCACTTGGACTTCCTACACCAGCACATCAAACTGTTCAGGTTGGATTTGCGGAACTTAATTTTCCAGAGGCCTTGGTGGTAGATTTTGGACCGAGCGTCCAGGGCTTAGTGCACGATGCCGGGAGGCATTAGAAGCTCCCCTGCTCCTTAGTCTCATGATCACGACTCGGGTCCTTCCTCTAGCGCCAACTGTTGCTGGAAAATAGATCCGGAGACGACCGCGAGCCGAGGAGGAGGAGCTTCTAGTGTCGTGCGGTGGCGGACGGCTGTTTCTGGCGGACTTGCAAAATGCCTTTGGCCGGGGGTTCCGGGAAGGCCCTCCGATTCTTAAGTTAGAGAGGGGCTTTGGAGGTAATGGAGATAATGGAAAGGTATTTTCTGGCCAGAGGAGAACATCCTCCCCCTAGAGCTCCCTCCCTTTTTTATAGGAGGGGATGTAGTGGTTACATGCAATCAGGCGTGATTGCGCAAATCTTGGTTTAAATGAGTTATCTTAAACGGTCCGAGAATTCGGGCTAGCTGGTGATCAGTTGAGATTGCGTGAATTTAAATATTGACAGCCGTTGAGGCAGAGATTGCGGGATTTGATCCTGAATATGGAGGATTTGACGATCCTTTCCTTAGGCGGGCTGGCTTGATTATTGATGGAGTTGGTGTCGGCTCGAGGTCAATAGAGCTTTTCTCAGCCATTCTTCTTGTGATTATGCTTGCCGTTGAATTTAGGTGCTTTAATTGTATTTTATGAAGTGGTCCACTTTTTTCCCCCATCACTTACTATTTTTTATGCTCGTGCAATCAGACAGATCCATTCTGCTAGCTGCGAGTTGCAGGATGCGGAACGTTCCAGGGTTTCATGCCCATTTCATCCCCTCCCTTTCTCTCCGTTAATCTTTTCTATTTTTTCCTCGCATTCTCTCTCCTATCGACGGCACCCCTCACCTAACACAGCTTCAGCGGGCCCTTGGGAGAGCTTTTTTTTAATTTTTTTTCTCGTTTCGCCGGGGCATCCGCGCACGAGGGGGACAGCGTGGCGGCCGTCGTTCCCTTGTGCCGCCACCGCGCCGCCCTTACTCGACCTCTCTATTTCTATTAATTTCCATCTCTTCCATCTCTCCTTCAAACCATTCTCTACAGGGACACCGAGACCAGCATCGCCGGCATCGCTTGGAATAATTCCACTCGCCTATCTGATTTCTTACAACTTGCTTGCTTGGGGGGGTTGGGTTTTCTTATTCTTTTCTTTCTCATGTTTGTTATATAAAAGATAACTAGGAGCTGGCCAGCCGCGGAAGGAACCAGGGTGGAAGCTTCAAGAACTGATCCGTGTTGACCTAGAAACCAAAGGTGGTGGCCGGGAAATCATAGATATATAGATAACCCTAGATAGAGATAGTGATAGAGATACCCAGAGGGATCGAAGAGGATCCTTCCCCCCCACCCTCCTCTTTTTTTTCCATCTCTCCTCCTTCCCTAGATTCGATTTGCTGCAGCAGTCCAGGATGGGCGGGGGAGGAGCGGCGAGCGCGGCGGCCGATCGCGTCCTGATCCAGGAAGCGGTCCCGGGGCCAAGCCCGAGCCGGCGGCTGCCGGACTTCCTCCAGAGCGTGAATCTCAAGTATGTGAAATTGGGGTATCATTATCTGATCACCCACCTGGTGACCCTGTTGTTGATCCCCTTGATGGCGATGATCCTGGTGGAGGCCGGCCGGACCGACCCGGACGATATCCGGCAGCTCTGGGTCCATCTCCAGTACAACTTGGTGAGCGTCCTCGTCTGCTCCGCCGTCCTGGTCTTCGGCAGCACCGTCTACATCATGACCCGGCCCCGCCCGGTGTACCTCGTCGACTACGCCTGCTACCGCCCCCCTGAACGCTTGCAGGTCCGCTTCCGCAGCTTCATGGAGCACTCCCGCCTCTCCGGCGAATTCAACGAGGGCGCCCTCGAGTTCCAGCGCAAGATCCTCGAGCGCTCCGGCCTTGGCGAGGAGACCTATGTCCCCGAGGCCATGCACTTCTTGCCGCCCCGCCCCTCTATGGCCTACGCCCGCGAGGAGGCCGAGCAGGTCATGTTCGGCGCCCTCGACGCCCTGTTCCGCAACACCGGCGTCAAGCCCAAGGACATCAGCATCCTCGTCGTCAATTGCAGCCTCTTCAACCCCACCCCCTCCCTCTCCGCCATGATCGTCAACCACTACAAGCTCCGCAGCAACATCAAGAGCTTCAACCTCGGCGGCATGGGCTGCAGCGCCGGCGTCATCGCCGTCGACCTCGCCCGCGACCTCCTCCAGGCCAACCGCAGCACCTACGCCGTCGTCGTCAGCACCGAGAACATCACCCAGAACTGGTACTTCGGCAACCGCAAGTCCATGCTCATCCCCAACTGCCTCTTCCGCGTCGGCGCCGCCGCCGTGCTCCTCTCCAACCGCTCCTCCGACCGCCGCCGCTCCAAGTACAGGCTCGTCCACGTCGTGCGCACCCACCGCGGGGCCGACGACAGGGCCTTCCGCTGCGTGTACCAGGAGCAGGATGACCATGGCAAGGTCGGCGTCTCGCTCTCCAAGGATCTCATGGCCATTGCTGGAGGGGCGCTCAAGACCAACATCACCACGCTCGGCCCCCTGGTGCTCCCCATCAGCGAGCAGCTCCTCTTCTTTGCCACCCTCGTCGCCAAGAAGCTCTTCAATGCCAAGGTTAAGCCATACATCCCGGATTTCAAGCTCGCGTTTGACCACTTCTGCATCCATGCAGGGGGCCGCGCGGTGATCGATGAGCTCGAAAAGAACCTGCAGCTCACGCCTGTCCATGTGGAGCCCTCTCGGATGACCCTGCACCGGTTCGGCAACACATCCTCCAGCTCCATTTGGTATGAGCTCGCCTACATCGAGGCCAAGGGGCGGATGCGGAGGGGCCACCGGGTGTGGCAGATTGCTTTTGGGAGCGGCTTCAAGTGCAACAGCGCCGTGTGGCAGGCTCTTCGCAATGTGAAGCCTTCTCCCAACAGCCCATGGGAGGACTGCATGGATAGGTACCCTGTGCAGTTAGTTGATGGTCTTCCTGCTTCACAGCCGCAGCAATAATGGTGGTTGTATCTCTGACGAAAATTAAGCTGATTGATTGTGGGGGTCTAGGAACATGATTGGGTTATTCTTCTCTTAGGTCTTGTCTTTCTGCTTTTAATCTGTTACTTAATGATGGGAGTCATAAGACGGTCTGTCTTTAGTGTATCTGTGCAAGCACTTTAAAGTTCTGGATTTCTGTTCTTGTACTTTAATAGTGTGAAAGTTTTCAGGCACCATGACCTCATGTGTGTTAAGGTAAAATGTCATTGTAACTTACTCTTTAAATTATGACTAGCTTCCTGGTTCCACATGCTGCTTCGATCTGTTTCTTCTTTCCCGCTTTTATTGTTCTTCTCTAAAGAACTTTCTTTTCTGCATGTTTGTGTTTAAGACCTCAGTAATAGTTTGGGTATCATCTACTTTTGTGAAGCCTTCTCCCAACAGCCCATGGGAGGACTGCATGGATAGGTACCCTGTGCAGTTAGTTGATGGTCTTCCTGCTTCACAGCCGCAGCAATAATGGTGGTTGTATCTCTGACGAAAATTAAGCTGATTGATTGTGGGGGTCTAGGAACATGATTGGGTTATTCTTCTCTTAGGTCTTGTCTTTCTGCTTTTAATCTGTTACTTAATGATGGGAGTCATAAGACGGTCTGTCTTTAGTGTATCTGTGCAAGCACTTTAAAGTTCTGGATTTCTGTTCTTGTACTTTAATAGTGTGAAAGTTTTCAGGCACCATGACCTCATGTGTGTTAAGGTAAAATGTCATTGTAACTTACTCTTTAAATTATGACTAGCTTCCTGGTTCCACATGCTGCTTCGATCTGTTTCTTCTTTCCCGCTTTTATTGTTCTTCTCTAAAGAACTTTCTTTTCTGCATGTTTGTGTTTAAGACCTCAGTAATAGTTTGGGTATCATCTACTTTTGTCTGATATATTATATTATTTTATGATGGTTGGATTAACTGTCTCTGTTCCAGATTAGATTTTGTTATGCATTTTTCTGTTCAATACCATTTTCCATTCATTACCATACATGCTGGAGTTCTTTTTTTAATTAGGTATTTTTGTCTTTGAGGTGTCAATGCCTAAAACTTAGATTTTGTCAATGATGGTTCCTTTATTAATCTGTGACAAACTTCTTTTCTTCACAAGTTGGTATTTTAATATTTTCTGAAATAATTTTTTCTTACGCATTTTCTGGAGTTTGTCGAATGGTTTGGCTGAGACTTAATGTTGTAAGATAACTTGATGAAATTGATATCAAATTACATTAGGAAAGAACTTTATCGGGGAAGCAAGAATACTATCTTTATTTACGAGGCAACTTGAATGCCTGCCAAGTTGTTAATTTTTGCAAAACAGCTTCTGTTCCTTTCACCTCAAAATTTTTCTTGAGTCATTTGAATGTTACTAGTGTTTTTTCTTCATTGACCATCTTTAAGACACTACCCGATCCTGCACATGCCATCCAATTAAATTGGTTAATTTTCTATCTTTATAATATAATCTACTTTCAATTTTTGAAAGAAATTGATGTTGAAAAAGGTGGAGGGTGTTGCTCAAATTTTCAATCAAGGTCCGCCGTACCGGTGGCGGCACGTATTGGTCCGTACCGGTTCTGTATCGCTCTGTACCGGTATGGCAGTCGTACCGGCCGGTTTTTTAATGAAAAGCTTCCGGTACCAGATCCCACGCTGATCCGGTACCGGTCCCTGCTCGGACCGGTTCGTACCGGCCCGGACCGGCCGGTTCGTACCGGCCCGGACCGGCCGGTACGGCATACCCTATTCCTAATGGATTGCAGTTGCGCTTTGAGTATACTAGTTGATGTGAATTCAAAAGAATAAGCTTGTATCGTAAAGTCTTTGCTGATTCCTAGCTGAATTAGTGTATTTGTAATCATACCTAGCTTCTATTAATTTGACTAGATGTTGGTGTAAACTCCATGTCATTTTTTATGAATTGAATCTTGACCTGGAAAGAGCTTATGATAATATCGAATAGGGCTTCCTCTTTGAAGACTTGGTGAGTTGAATTTATCATAATATCTACAGAAGAAATTTAAAAGTAGGAGCATGAATCTGTATCACTTTGTCACCTCAACACTCACATCCGACTCTAAAAAACTGCATCATATATGTATCTGACTTGGTGCTTATAAAGTTCTTTGATTGTTGCTTTTAGAGATTGGTGGAGAGTTAAACTCTTCCAATAATGAGTCTGACCCTATATTTTCTTATAGGCATTGAAATAACTTTGGAAAATATCATTTTTCTTATATTCTTAAGTTAATTGGGATATTTTAATGCTGAAAGACCTTAACAAATAATATATTCTTAATATTTACTTTTTATATTCAAATAAATGTAAACTTAAAGGTATACATATGTATAGTTTTGTTAAAATTAAAATTAATCATATGTTTCTGCATATCTGCTTTTGCCTTCCTACTGAGTCGAACACTTTTAGATATGCTCCCAAATCTGATTCTTGCATCAATGTCCATGCAACAATGAGTGTCAAAAATAGTGCGTTTGTTAATGATTGGTAAGCTAGTTAATTTGGTGTAGAGCTATGTATGAAAGAATGGATCCTATCACCTTTTTTCTTATCTCAATGCTCGACATCTAATACCAATGCTAAAAGTATCTTTCATTTGTTTTCCTTAAAGGTCTCCTGTTGCAAGTAGATCAAACACTTATATCTTGTGGATGAAACTTTATTGATGTATAGTTTGGCAAGATGTTTTTGTATTTTTCTTTTTTTTATAAAAAAAATGCATATATATTTTTTTGCTTCTGCCTGTATATTATTGTGATTACATCTCTAAAGAACTATAGTTGATAAAGAATAAACCTTGATGTTGTTTCCTATTTCAATAAATAGATTGTTTGGCTATTGCCTGATTTGTTTTCATTGTTTCTCTTGTTTTCATAAGGTTTTCCCATCACATTTCTTGTGAATATGATGATTATTTTTCTATAGTCATAATCTTGTGAAGCTAATCAATCCTCTTTGTGCTCTTTCAGCAAGTTTTTGTTATTATCTCAGAATTAAAGTAAAACTCCATGATGTATGAGAGAATGATCTCAAAAGAAGTGGAAGGAATCATGACCTTTGTTGTTTAGATAAGTGTGACTGTGCTTCAAGTAGTGCACAAGATGGAGGTTGTATGACAGAAAAATCAAACTAGTGCAGAGACTAGTGCACAAGGTATAGCAGCTTGTACGGATTAGAAATTTGCTTTAAAGAGATTATGATAATATTGAATTAGATTTCCTAGTTGTAAATTCTTGTGATAGAGGGAATTGCTTGATTGACCTTTGGGGTTATAGAGAGTAAGGAATCCATTTCTGGCATGCTTAACGTGTTACTTTGATCAAATTTCCCTGATATGGACCATAACTACTTTATATACATATATATTTTGAAAAATAAACATTATTTCTAATTTTTTATTAGAAATTTGGATTGCAGTCCGTCCCATATATCTGTTGATCATTGTTTATAATATGCATTGCATAAATAAATTTGTCATATGAACTAACATTACATAATTATGATTACAAGGTAGCAGTTGAAGCTCATAACTATGTTTACCTGTTAAACTGCAGTTTACCTGTTAACTGCAGTGTACCTGTTATGCATTTAATGTCAGTACTTTGGAAATTTCATTTACTAGTATTACTGTGAAAAGCTCATACAGTATAAGTTACCTTAATTTCTAGCCTTTTGGTTTGATTTAGGAGGGCGCTTTTACATGAGTATCATATTTGCTATATAACATGAATCTTCACAGCCTCTAATATAGAAATAAAACAATCAAACTGGAAGTGTTTCAGAGTGTTTAGAATATAAAAGGGATGAGATTTATTGAGCATAGGTTTAATGTGGGGAAGCAATATACTTCACTGTGCCACTAAATATCAGTTAGACTAAAGAGATACACATTATTGTAAGCTGAGATGTACTGAAACAAGTCAATGCAAGTGGTGTAGAGGTAGACACCCTTGTATTATATAAGTACATAAGACACAATATTGTAAAGACTAAAGACCAAACTCTAGTCCTCAATGGAGAGATTAAATGTCTATAAAATGAAGAAAGTGGATGGAGATCTTTATGACAATATTAAAGATCTGTAGTGTTTAATGATTTATGAGCTGGATGCCTCGATGCTTAGAAGGTTGGAGGCTAGCGTCCTAGTTTCTTCGTAGTTTATTTTGGCTTTTGATATTTAGTGGTCCACTTAATGACATCTGATTCAATTTCTTGAGTCATCAATGCTGGTATATATGGATTGGAGATGATTCACTTGCATTTAGTGGAAAACACCTTGATCTCTTATGACAAAAGATATTGCAGTATAGGATTTAAGTGGTATGTCATTTGAGAATAGTCATACATTCAGTAACTGTTGTTGAATTGGCAGATTTAATGGAGGTTGCATATGACTGAAGGTTGCATATAACTGAAGCATTATAAAGTAAATCCTCTTAGAACAATCCCAATGAAAACAATGAACTAGTCTATCTTATTAATTACAAGAGTGTTTTTATTTTTAGGAGTCAAATTTTGAGGGATTCACCATATCTGTTAGATAAATTTTGGCCCTTCAGAGAAATTGGCTTTACTTGGTAGTAATCATGATAGTGTGCAAAAAACTGTTCGCTGGAAATAAGTTTTACAGCAGAATGAGTTGGAATGAGAAAACATACTGCAAACTATATGTTTCATTTTCTTTCTTTTAAGTTGTTTTTGAGCACAATACATGTAAATTTGAGTTCATGCATCCATTAATCCAAAATATTCTTAAATATATTAGGCCTCCTGTTTACCTACAACAAGTGCAGTTCCAATTCCTTCTTTATTCACCATTGAGGTTGCATGGACCCCCAAACATGTTGGCACCTCCCCAATATGAGTGGAAACTGTGCATTAGATTAGCATCACATGATTTTAAACTAAAAAAATGAGACATGCATGATAAAAATTTGAAATAGAGGGGATATGGGAGTATTGTTTTAATTATCATATGTCAAAAAAAAAATTCCTCTCTTTTTTTATTACTTCTGTAATATGAAGATTTTGCTCGTGTCTAGTAAGAGAAGTTTTCTCTATCAGCTTAAAATATTGTAATGACTTGTTTTAAGCCAAACTATTTGGTTTTGCCTATGCTGCACCATACCATACTGAACTAGACGATATGGGGCACACCGTACTTCACTGGTTTGGTTTCGGTACACAGTATGGGAGATGTACCGAGTGTCGATACGCCGAACTGCCCCCGTATTGAGAATACCGACAATGACAGGTGGCACTAATACGGGGCCCGGTACTGCGATAGCGTACTTTAGTTTTGCCTAAACCTTTGTTATGGTGCCCAAGCAAAACCAATTGACAATCAATTGTGCAATGAATCAAGCAATACAAACTTTTATCATCCAATTTTGGCATCATGATTGTATCTCTAAATATCATATATGGTAGGATTAGAGTTGCAAAGTGATTTATGAAAGGATAGATACCTGTTCCGGATTACTTATGTGACTGAATTTACTGGGACAGTCTAGTTGACTGATGAGCTTGATGAGAGATCATACCGATATGGAGTTATTAAAGCTGGATGCAACAAGAGAAAGATGAACTTAAAACACTCAAGACTCTCTAACGGTAGAAATTTTGATTGAAGGGGGGTGCTCCTATCTGAGCATAGAGCAACTTCAGAATCTTCACATTTTTCTGCTATTGAAAAGAAGCTGCAGTGTTACTACCTTAAAATGCAGTCTACAGAGCTGCATATGCACCCATTATGTGAATGCAGTGTAGTGACTTTACCACAACGGAACAATGCAGTCCCAATATGCGGCTAGGCTGCATGGTGGATTGTAAGTTATAGCATTAGCACAATAGAAAAGAATAAAATAATGGTGGAGGTATATTCTTAATCCTATCTATTGTCATCGAACTTATTTATTTTTAATATTTTTCTAAAATACTAATTGGCTATTTATCTATTTATGCTGTTGTGTACTGAATATTCACTGTGTGGTAGCCCAGCTTCGACAATACCATGGGCACTTTTTAAAATCTTATTAGCTGCAATCTTGAGTTCAAACAACAAGGACGGTACCCAAAGAAGTAAAAAAGGGTTGGAGGTGGGTAGGAGCATTACACGATGCATGATTATGAGGGTATACAAGGCGTAATTACCATGGTAGCTGCACGTCAAATTTATGGCATGCATTTCAAGATCACTGATTGTTGGTGGGATTTGCAAATACCATTGCAGAATGTAGATCTCTGTTGGTATTTCCTTCTGAGTTATAATAATGATATTTTCTCAATCTTATATTCTTTGTTGTCTTTAATTATTCTTTACCTTTATTCAGGACTTAACTGTATGAACTATGAACTTGACCAACCAGCACCAGAACAACTGAATTCTGAATAGTTTTTTTCATCTTCCTCTTGTCAGTTGCTAGTAAAATGGTAAGGCACCGTCCTGAAGCAACAAATGCTGTGAGAGAGGTAATATTGTTGTTGTCTGTGTATTTGTGGTAACGAGCTTTTTTTCTAATCATACTTGTTAAAACGTTTAGAAAGGGAGTTCTGGGAGGCACTTAGCTCTTTCAGTTTCGCATCAACAATCTCTGCAAGATTGCTGAGTATTCTATCTTTAGTTAATAACATCACAAATTTGTGATTTCTTTATGCTGAGTATTCTATCTGCAATTTTCAATATTATGCCTACAATTTTTTTTTGATTTTTATATGTGCAGCCAACTGCTAGCCATATCCTATATCTCTAGGATTGTTCTGCTTGGATACAGATATCTGATGCATGCTGACAACCAGATATAATCGTTAACTGCTGGATTAAACTTGATTTCTCTGATGAGGAAATTCGATCTTACATGAAGGAATTCCAGAATTCTGTAGAACAAAAAATAAATAATTTCTTATATTCATTTCTCTATTCACTAGATTATTGGCAAATCATATATAAGAAATTCTAGGAATATATTTATGAGTCATAGATGGAATTTACTTATGATTCACTTAGATTTTCTTGGTTGAATGCCATAAACCGAAAAAATCGATAATTTCTTATTTTCATTGTTCTATCTTTAATCCACTAGATTAATGGCAAATCATATTTAAGAAATTCTAGGAATATGGTTATGAGATATAAATGAAATTTACTTAGGGTCCATTTGGATTTCATTCTTCGGTGGACCAAATGAATATAGTACATGCTTCGCAGATGCAGTAATCATCTCATTTCTTTTTCCTAGGCTGCAAATGGATTAGCTCCCCTCAAAATCCTACCTAGAGCACAGCCTAGTAAGATCCGATCCAACCCAACCTGACCCATATAAAATCATTGGTTGGGCCAGCTCCTGATTTAGACTCCATCTTTCATTTTTTGACCCAATCCTGACTCAACCAGATCTGAATAACATGCAGAAGGTAATGGGTCAGGTAGCTCCCATAGCCAACCAGGCCCCACAATACCCTGCTCAACCTTGTATATGCTTAGCTAGTCAAGTTCAATGAGGAAAATTAACAAATGCTATGTTGAAGTAGGCATAAAGGCCATTTAATCATTGTTATCACTAGAGTGGCCTTTTCGTTAGGCCTTCGCATATCTGAGTTGGATGCTATGAAATTATCCTGTTTTTAACAGTGATCAATAATGTGGTGTTAAGCTATAATGCAGAATAATGGATTTAACTTACGGAAGTTATAATGTACATATCTTTTTTCTAGTTTTTTTAACCTACATGAGAATTGTAATAAAACGTAATTATTGTTGCTGATACCTAGAAGATATTTGATTCAAGGATTCAAGTGCCAATCATATCATGCTGTGCAGTGTCAACATGGTGTTGGCGCCAATAACACGTGCCCCTTCATACCTTGTGAGGACAGGTCTATATGTCTTTATACTGCTCAGTATGGTGCCACTTCTTCTGCTTTATTTATTTTATTTTAGTTGTTGTTTTGTCATGGCATGGAACAATACATACTTTGCCAGCCACTAGTTGGCACACCCAGTGACATCAGCACTTGAATCCTTGATTGGATGTAATTTAGTCTCCTATTATGTAGATTGAGTTTCTATTTTTTTCTGTTTCACTTTCAGTTCATTTGACATCATATTTAGTTTTTGGAAATTGCTTTCTGGCTCTTGTTTCTGTCGACACCTTAGTGATCAACCTATTGATCATATATTTACTTTCTAGTCCCTTGTTTTCATGTCAATTTATGTTTTATCCCTGGACCATGTACAAAAAAAGGTTAAATGTGGATAAAACAGGCACAAGTGATAAAAATAGGAATATCTGTGTTTAATATAGTCTTAGTCTTGAGCATATATAAAACAAAGCACAAGCATGTAAAGTATAGTACCCACCAGGTATGGTAAATGAAACATGGCCAGAGACTAATCATTAAATGGTAGTTAAACCGAGGGCTGGAAGGTGATCTTCTATGCTTGCATCTTTTTTAAGGAAGGTCGGGATTTCTATTTTCTTGTGATTTTCATTCTTAATTTTGGGGCTATTTTTTATGGCGATTTTTTTTCCAGTTTCATTTTAAGTGGGAATGCCATTTAAAAGTTCAAGCTTGGGCCTAGGTTGGATTAGGAAAATTGTAAGTTCATCAGGATTGTAATTTGAGGATGGTCTGCTTCCCTAGAATTAGAATTTTGCTATTTCAGGGAAGTTTTTGGTTGCTCTTTCACTATATGGTGCACGGAAGGAGTCTGCAAGTGTCCTAGTTAATTATGGACTTAGGAGTCATATTTAGGGAAGTCATGTGGTGTCTTTAACTTTATAATGAGAAGAAGAGTTTTTGTAAAATAAATTTTGAGTAAACATTGAATAAATAGATACTTTCTCTCTATTAGGACTGTTACTTAGACTTGGAGCTGACCTGGATTTTATTAAGACTTTTGGAATGGGTATGAGCCCAAAGATGGACCGAATGTTATCAAGGCTGCCAGGTGGTCCATAGCTAGCATGGCCCGCGACTTCCTAGGTGGACTGACTACTTGTATAGGCACTTGATCCCTTTTTTTGGATAAGAAAAAAGAGTTTGAAAAATCATAAAAGGCTAAAAAGCATTTGGTGGGCTCTCATTTTCCTTTCATGCATATAAATAACCAAATAAGTCACTATAGTATAATAGGAGCTCAGACTAATGAAGACATAGGAAAAGACTGTGACAAGGAAATCTGAATAAAAAAGGAGGAAAAGGACAACAAAGGTGAAAGAGATGAAGAGGAGAAATAGAGGGGAAGAATAAAAGAAGAAAGCAAGAAGAAAACTGGAAGCATCTTTCAGAAGATAAGGGAAAGAGGAGAACAAAAAGGCAAGCTATCAAACGGCTGCCAGAGGTCTGATGGCTGCCAGAGCACTTCCAGAAAGCATCCATTTGAGGGCTGTCCGCTTGCCCAAGTGTTGGCAGAGATGATTGTGAGCAGTAGATGAGATGAATGATTGCAAAGGGAAAAAATAATGTTATTGTCACTTCCAAATGATTATTAATAAGTCATCAGTCATTAATGAAAATGAAGCATAACATAAATGAAGTTTTTGAGTGTGTATATATATGTTATTGATTGTCCTGGTTTTGGCAGTACTGAGGCAGACCCACGAAGTGCTTCAGAACATGCCCAACCCTACCCATAACAATTTACTCAATACATTTAATATGTGTATCTTATATTGTATAATATTACATATATACAGTTTTATTCATACTATTAAATTATCTCATATAAAATCTTCTAGAGTCATGTTTTTTTTATTATAATACAAATAAGTTACTCGTATATTATTAGATTATCTCATAAAGTATCTTCTAATGAATCATCTTTTTTTCCTCATTTTCTGTACTTTTTTCCAAATGGATTCGTTCAGTACTCGGGCCTACTTCTGATCTGTACCCAATGCAATACCCTAGATCTGACGTGTCATACAATTTCATACCTACCCAGACCTGGACCAGGAGCCAACCTGATTGGTGGATTGGTAGGGTTTGGTACAAAATTTAGACTCTTATCACCCTATTGGATCAATGCCCAGATTGGGTGATATCCCAACCCAATAACACCGATACTCTCTCAAGCATTGTAACTCTTCTAAACTCTTCTCCACCCAGATGTTCCTCTAGTCTCTGTTATTTTATCTCATACTATCTCTTATTCTGTTTTCTCCACTTTTCATCACCGCCCCCCTTGAATCGCTCTTTCACTGATGTTCTAAAGAGTAAAATATCAGATTAAATCAGATTTCAAGAGTTAATTTTGCAATTTAAGCTAAAATTTTGCAGTCTTATTCTATGACAGGCTGCATTAATATTTTCCCTCACATT
Source organism: Phoenix roebelenii (assembly GCA_025769935.1). Lineage (NCBI taxonomy): Eukaryota > Viridiplantae > Streptophyta > Magnoliopsida > Arecales > Arecaceae > Phoenix > Phoenix roebelenii. Next base: position 9,930,123 of record JAOXJJ010000725.1, on the reverse strand, counting down.
CCCTGTTCCAAACCCAACCCCGACCACAGAATTATGTTTAAGGACCTGGGTCTAGGGCAACCAAACTCTGTCCATTATCCTTAATGGATCATAAAAAAATGTAATTTTCAATCAAATGGAGAAACAAATTTATAAGTGGATCAGGTTGGATCTACATTTCTAGATCGAATTCAGATGGGCTAGTTCTGGATCTTCTGGACCCAACTCAATTCGTTTGCAGCCCTACTCTTTTCAATACTAAATGATAATTGTTTCAGAGAACTGTATGGTTGTGGTAACTATTGGTTGTCAAATAGTTAACACTTATGTTGTATTTATTGTTATTACAAACTCATCTATGCACATACATGCATACACTCACCAGATCCAATTACATGTGGTTGTGTTCGTGGATCCATTTTTTTGGTTTCAAAGAAAAAAAAAAAAAGAAACTTCAAAATATGTCTGACATTGGCATTAATACATGTCAATATTAGCAAATGCATTCGTCCATTTGTTTTTAGTGTTGAGAGTATACACTTCCATTTAAATCTTCAGTAATGGAGTTGACAGATTTGTGACATTTGATGTACACCAAGATTGATGCCCAAAGGCAGCAAACTTATAATGGCATGGAATTAAAGCATCATTTTTCGTTTCCATGCATGAAGAAGGAAACAGTGGTCTTCTACTATTTAAATATGAATTCTATATTATGATAAGGAAAAAAGTTGGTGGTCTAACATTTGACTTCATCGAGAACCAAAACTTTGATGAACCTGGTTATCCATCTAGATCGGAGTTTTTCTTGGCATCGACAATGGATGGATGTTTTGATGTATCTACCATATAACAGATTAGATAGCTCGGACTTGGGTGATTTGCACAGATGTGGTATGAGTTTAGGATGTTGAGCAGAAGCTCTGAGAGGTAAAACCAGTGAATGTGTTGTTGGAGACATTTTGATGAGTTTATCTACATTGATGGTTGACACCCATCACAGATATACAATAAACTTATCCTCTTAAACTTTTCATCACCGCCCCCCTTGAATCGCTCTTTCACTGATGTTCTAAAGAGTAAAATATCAGATTAAATCAGATTTCAAGAGTTAATTTTGCAATTTAAGCTAAAATTTTGCAGTCTTATTCTATGACAGGCTGCATTAATATTTTCCCTCACATTCCCTGTTCCAAACCCAACCCCGACCACAGAATTATGTTTAAGGACCTGGGTCTAGGGCAACCAAACTCTGTCCATTATCCTTAATGGATCATAAAAAAATGTAATTTTCAATCAAATGGAGAAACAAATTTATAAGTGGATCAGGTTGGATCTACATTTCTAGATCGAATTCAGATGGGCTAGTTCTGGATCTTCTGGACCCAACTCAATTCGTTTGCAGCCCTACTCTTTTCAATACTAAATGATAATTGTTTCAGAGAACTGTATGGTTGTGGTAACTATTGGTTGTCAAATAGTTAACACTTATGTTGTATTTATTGTTATTACAAACTCATCTATGCACATACATGCATACACTCACCAGATCCAATTACATGTGGTTGTGTTCGTGGATCCATTTTTTTGGTTTCAAAGAAAAAAAAAAAAAGAAACTTCAAAATATGTCTGACATTGGCATTAATACATGTCAATATTAGCAAATGCATTCGTCCATTTGTTTTTAGTGTTGAGAGTATACACTTCCATTTAAATCTTCAGTAATGGAGTTGACAGATTTGTGACATTTGATGTACACCAAGATTGATGCCCAAAGGCAGCAAACTTATAATGGCATGGAATTAAAGCATCATTTTTCGTTTCCATGCATGAAGAAGGAAACAGTGGTCTTCTACTATTTAAATATGAATTCTATATTATGATAAGGAAAAAAGTTGGTGGTCTAACATTTGACTTCATCGAGAACCAAAACTTTGATGAACCTGGTTATCCATCTAGATCGGAGTTTTTCTTGGCATCGACAATGGATGGATGTTTTGATGTATCTACCATATAACAGATTAGATAGCTCGGACTTGGGTGATTTGCACAGATGTGGTATGAGTTTAGGATGTTGAGCAGAAGCTCTGAGAGGTAAAACCAGTGAATGTGTTGTTGGAGACATTTTGATGAGTTTATCTACATTGATGGTTGACACCCATCACAGATATACAATAAACTTATCCTCTTAAAGCTGCAGAAGAGGTTCCACTGGATGATGACTGGAATTGGATTTGCAAAAACAAGCAAAACAGAGTACTTCCCCAGTGAGGAATGATGACAACGACAATTAATGTTACCAGAGTATGGTATGCGCAATGCACGCGGTTGAAAAAAATTGCGAATGGGAAGTGCAGACAGTAGAGATGCTGATAAGGTGAAGAAACTAATAAGCGATAAAAGTTGTTGGACTGGGAAGCATGAAGACAGCAATGTGAAGCGCGCCTTGGAAATGTGGAGATGCTGATAATGAAAGAACCTTACTTGTGCGAGTTCAGGATTATAGAAGATGAGTAGAGGCAAGGTTATGTATTTATAGTTTGATTCTGGTGCATTAATTGACTGATATCCAGCAATTGCAGTCAAGCAGCCAGTTTTGTCACCTTGGAGGCAAAAGTCACAGGTAGCATATGACCTTGAAAAATATGGTGGATACAAATGACAAGTTAGCCACATTTATATGTCTTCAAGTAATAAATTCTATGATATCCTGTTGTACTCGTTGCTTGTTATCAGCCATATTGCACATGCCTTGATAGAGTCAGAGATTTGGTCGAGGTGGACCAATTGGTTATACAATAACCTACTCCAAATTCATCACTATATGGTGCTATTTCAGATGGTACCGTGAGAGGTACCAATATTGTACAGTTATGCTCAAAATTGTAGCTGTTTTGCACCTGATACAGCAAGTTGCCAGGATACGGATTTGATTATTGAATGCCCTGTTGGACATAAAATTGTGTTCTATAACCGTGCCTACCTTGTTTTTGTGCATTCTCATGATGATTGAAGGATCTTATTATTTGTTAGTCGACTTTGAATATCTTGGTAAGCAAGGATGCTGGGTTACTCCTGTTGTTTTCACTTTGGTTTAACCCTCAAACTATTCATTTTAATATAAGTATTTATTGCTGTCTGTCACAAGTTCATGCGCCTATCCATTTTCTAGGGCACGCCAAAGCTCAAATACTCTCTTTCTATTTGAATTTGAGCAAACTAATATATCATATGATATTGTGAACCTATAAGCCCTTTTTGATAGATGCCATCGTTTTGAATAATCTTCTCTCTATCTAAACTCTTAGTTGATGCTTCATAAAACAACTTCTAGGACTTGGATTGCCGTCCTTGATCGTAAACCCCATCTTTACATGATCTTAAACGTGAGAAATCTTGTAATTTTTCCAATGTCTAAGGTGACCATATGATGAAAGAAAGTGATCTGAGAGAATATTGATGTTTTCAAGCCATATTATTTGAGGGAAATATACATTGGCGAATGCACTAAGCCATTAGTGGTTTTGCCGGTTGACTCCTCGATCAGAAATTAATGTCATCAACTTAGAACATCTTTTGTTTATTAGTATGGTTATCAAACAAAATGAGCAACCAAACAGAATCAAACAACAAAACTTAAGCATGGTGCCAGTTGCAGCCTCTTGCATATAACGACACAAGGATTTTAGCAACAGAAGCATCATGGCATCATTCCATCACTGCACTGGGGTAATGCTTGGACCCGTGATATCATCTTTACGGACCAGAAGAAGAGGGCGCTGCCACAGGGTTCACAGTCCTTGGTTGAGGTGATATCTTGTTATTTTCTGAATTCTCTAGCTTACCATCCTGACCAAGATGATGGATATCTCGGTTCATGTTTATGTCAGCCACCTCCAAGATGAATGAGAGACGAGCCTTTGAAAACGTTGCAAGAGATGGCAACTTGGGCACAGCACCAAAGCCTCTAGCTCATCATTGCGCTCATCTAGTTTCTTTTTGCAAGCTTATCAATTCTAAAAACTTTTATGGGGACTTGAAGCCAACAACCCCACGAAAGAGCAGAAGCTATATTATGACAATTATCATATATGTATGGCTCTGCAAACATGACATTATGCCTAACGGATAAGCTATCTCATGTGTCCCATTAATTAAATTGGATGGGCTTTACCAACCCATTCTATTCAAAGAAGGGGGCAAAAAAAAAGAGGAGGCTCTCTCGTGTCAAATTGCTCCTATGATCAAACATTTTTTTCTTTTTGAAAAAAAAAAGACAGGACTCCACGGAAATTTATTGGAGAAGAAAAATTAGAATGCACAAACTCCTACAATGGAGAGAACGAAATCCTACTGGATTTTGAGAATTTTTGGTGCGCGATGAGCATACCAGAGGCTTACATAAATTATAGTTCCTTAATAATAGGCTTAAATAAAGCTAACCCAATTTAATTTGGACCTGCTTGATTTCTGATGGCGGTCCAGTCTGACTCACAGGCCCTATTTTGGACTGGGTTGGAGTTAAGCCTATCCAACATCGTTGCATATAATCTGTAGAGACCTGGCCCATTGACATACCTGCAAGGGGGTTAGTCCAAATGCTAGGAGCCAAGTTCGCATTCAGAATCATTATGACATATGTACTTTGGACAGTCAGGTAATCCCCGTGATCCTGCTTAGATTGCACTTCACTCATTTGGAACGATTGGACTAGTGGTTCGATGAAAGCCTGATATCTGAAGTGACTTTTGGGGTCTGGACCTTATGTGTGTATGGTTATAAAATTTTACCCCATCAAAGATACTATTTGCAGAGTCCTGCTTTCGAAAAAATGAAAATGACAGGTGCAAACATTTTATGCAAGTATTCTTTTTTTTTTTTGTCCTCTTAGACATCAGAGACAAATTCCTTCTAAACTGCTGATCTAGTCGCTTTGGAGAACGGTGTCGATACTGAAATAATCGTCATATTATGTACATGTCATGAGGTCAATTTCTCCTTCTCTTCTTCTTCTTCTTTTTGTTTTTCGGTATTTGATCTTCACCGAGTTGCTGCCCTGCTTTGCCGTTTAAGACTCTTATGGAAGGTGCTACCCATAGAAAAAGATATGTTTGTATGTCAAGCTATGATATCCCAGGGATATGTTCTAAATTGAATAAATCAGGTTAATGTAATCACTTCAAATAACAATGGGAAAATAATATTCATGTGACCCTTGATCTTGAGTTAACAGGCTACACAGGTATGTGTTTTCTTGCTCTTCAACGATAAATCATCCAAGCTAACAAGTGGAAATAATAATTTGAAGGTTAGAGCTAGATAAATTTGAAAACCAAGCCCATTTAAGAAGAAAAATCACATAATCATCGTATCAACAGCATCAAGTCATCTAACGAGTTGCAATTGGTAAATATCAACATATCAATAAAACAACAGCTGTAGCAGCAATGTCATCCAACATCATATTTATATAGTATTGCTATCTAGTAGAATACCAGGAACAATTTTGTTGGGGGAAAATCGTAACCGAGCGCCCTGCCGAGCAGAGGGCCACCGAGCGCCCCGCCGAGCAGAAAGCGCCCCGTCGAGCAGAAAGAGCGCCTCGTCGAGCAGAGAGCGCCCTGCCGAGCAGAGGGCCACCGAGCGCCCCGCCGAGCAGAGAGCGCCCTGCCGAGCAGAGAGCGCCCTGCCAAGCAGAAAGAGCGCCCCGTCGAGCAGAAGTCTGCCCAGCGCTCCGCCGAGCGGAAGCCTACCGAGCGCTCTCCTTGTATCCTCGTACTATAAGCACCGTCGTTCTCAGCGACCATTATGACGGATGTTTTGCCCACGCAACAATTAAAGCGCGCGGCTCTCCCAGACGCCAAGTCC
>JAOXJJ010000725.1:9912562-9924176 GCA_025769935.1 Phoenix roebelenii | reverse complement strand
TGCCTTTTCCATTATCACCAAAGGTAACCATTCCTCCATCTTTCTTTTTGAGGGACATGAATTGGGATTCATCCCCTATCATGCGTCCAGAGCACCCACTGTCCAAATACCATTTTTTGTTTGATGCTTGGGATATTAGACACACCTCACTTTCGTGTGCCATTAGACACAGATTTGCAGCTTCTTGTTACTGTTCTTCTTCTTCAGAGCTGGATTCATCACTGTCACTCCATGTAGCCATCATAGCTTTCTTCCTTAACCTTTTCGGAGCCCTTTTTAATAGAGGACAGTCAGTTTTGAAGTGTCCACGATTTTTGCACTCATAACAAACATATTGCTCCTTATTTTCTTCGCTTTGCTCTGATAGTCAGTTTTAAAGACCATGCAATAGCACGTACCTTGTAGGTTAGTGATTATGGATATCAATCCACAGGGATTGGGGTACAGTTGTTTTCTTAAAAATGTGAAAAGAAGAGTTTGTGAAGAAAATTAAACTAACCAATTTAATAAGAAATCCAATTGAAAGTGATATAAGTAAAAGAACCTAGGGCAAGAAATTCACCACTAACTTAGCAACAATGGTTAATTATATTTTATATCATTCTTGGATTTTTAAAGCCCATGAGGCTACAAGCCTAATAAGCATTCGAATAAAATTTCACCAAAGTAACATAGGTCTTCAGTTGGCATGAAATGTCTACCCTAAACTAAGGTGGCTGGACACTGCATCTTTCCTAAGCATGGATGATCTTATATTAACTTAGTGATCATGAAAAATAGTTGTATAAACTTCACATTTAAAATCATAGAAATCAAATAACAGATAAAAAGATATTCATTTAGATCAAAATAAGTTCATACAATTTCAAGAACAAAATAATAAAAATACAAGAATCATTGTTGTCTTTGTTAGGGCTTCATTCTGTCCTAGTGACGAGCTTAGGCTTCTATGCAGTGGTGGACGGCAACAGCGTAGGAGGCTTGCATCTCTTCTTTCATTCTTCGTGGAGACTCCACTGAGAACGACTCCCCCTTAGCACTTCATCATCCCTTCCTATGGGAAGTCATTCCCAAAATACCTGTTGGGGGAAAAGTTGTGACCGAGCAGGGATCCATCGAGCATCCCTCCGAGCAGGGAGCTGCCGAATCTCCCTTCGAGCAGGGAGCCACCGAGCATCCCTCCTAGCAGGGAGCCTCCGAATCTCCCTCCGAGCAGGGAACCACTGAGCATCCCTCCGAGCAGGGAGCCGCCGAATCTCCCTCCGAGCAGGGAGCCACCGAGCATCCCTCCGAGTAGGGAGCCACCGAGCGCCCCGCCGAGCAGACAGCCATCGAGCGCCCCGCCGAGCAGAAAGCGCCCTGCCGAGCAGAGAGCGCCCCGCCAAGCAGAAAGAGCGCCCCGCCGAGCAGAAGTCTGCCAAGCGCCCCACCGAGCGGAGAGAGCCCTGCCGAGCAGAGAGCGCCCCGCCAAGCAGAAAGAGCGCCCCGCCGAGCAGAAGTCTGCCAAGCGCCCCGCCGAGCGGAGAGAGCCCTGCCGAGCGGAGAGCGCCCCGCCAAGCAGAAAGAGCGCCCCGTCGAGCAGAAGTCTGCCAAGCGCCCCGCCGAGCAGAAGTCTGCCAAGCACCGCCGTTCTCAGTGACCATTATGACAGATATTTTGCCCACGCAACAATTAAAGCGCGCGGCTCTCCCAGATGCCAAGTCCACTCAACGATTAGCGTGCGCGGCCTCCGCAGACACGCAGCCTACTCAGCAATTAAAGGCGCATGGCCCCTATTGTCTACGGATGCACGGTCCCATACGGTAGACCGGCCTAGCCATAAATGATGGCATGGTCCCCCGACAAGGCGAAGGCTTCAGTCCACTCTTCTACGGAAGCAACCCAATTCACCTGGTCGGGCATTAATTTCCACCCAAGCCTAATCATGCGACAGTACACTCGTCCAGTCACCTCACAGGTAAACGCCTCCCCCTTTATAAAAGGAAAATTCCCTGGAGGGGGCGGGGGGACTCTCTCTGGGAAAAATAAACATTTACATTCCACATATTCTTCTTGCCCCCCCTCTGACTTAGGCATCGGAGGGCCGGCGCCGGCAAGCCCGGCCACCGGCTTCTTTGCAGGTCTCCCGGAGGACGCCGCCCGCCGACGGACCGCCGCCCACCGACTCGCACCGGAGCTCCTCCCCTCGGCCGAGTGGTCACCCCCGGGTCCAATTTCTAGCAACAATTTATACCAAAATGGTCGTCTTTTTAGTTAGATCTCAAGTCCAATCCAAAACCTCCGTGGAAATGCACAATCCAAGAGTCTAAATCAGAATCTCTCGTTGCTGCAATTCACCTGCAAAGATAACTGCCTCTCTTTGATTACTTAACATGATAGCTCCATCCATGTTTTGCTCGTAAGAAGAGCTACACAAACCCTATTTATTGGATACCTTCTTCTCATCCCAATGAGAAAAAGAGGCACTCCACATAGGGTCCTGTGTCACTCTCAAGGTCTTTACATGCTTAGTCGTGGATATACTGTGAAGCCGCAACCATGAATCATCACCATGGTGGGTTGCATCGAACATGGGAGGCTTTCAAATTGATATAAGCAACGTACGTATGCGTGCATGCACGTGCGTCGTATGCACGTGTTTCTGTTCAAATTACGCATTCACGCTATTTATCATCAGCCAACGAAATTCGTCGTGCAAGGAATCCTGATCTATAGAATCCACGACTGGGATTGTCTCCAAGGGAAATCGTAGGGCTCATTACCTTCCAATCGGTAGTTCTGTACACGTTCGTAGCTTTTCCATGGGCACATCACCAAAATCTTCCACACAACCCGAGAATCCGGTCAATCTCGATCTCGTCAATGGCAGGACCGATTTTAGGAAACCGCGGAGGGTCGCCGATACATGGGAAAAGCGTGAGGTTGTGGGGACGCAAAGGAGGGACCACGTCGGATTGGTCATATCAACCGGTCCAACGGTCCGTTACACGCAAAGCCGTTTAACAGTACATCTGTCTGGGCGCCTGGCGTGGATCATAACACCGCACTGATGCTACCGGATTGGAATGTTCGTGTCACACACCAACAAATCCAGGCTCCGACCAACTAGAAATCTCCACGTAAGGAAAAGTTACATGGATCGCGCGTTGGATTACGTGACAAGCATCTGTACGGAGACGTGGCATGTTGTAGTTGGTGCATTGACTGCTCGGGTGTGTGACGCTCACATCGAAGCGTTGCAGCCACCTTGGTCAAGAGAACTCAGTCATCAAGGAGGGAGAGAGATGGAGGGGATAACTTTGGTGGATAGCTATTATTTTAGTATTATTTCCGTCGTCTGTCTCAATTACTACTCTTTTTCGGGGACGATGCGAGCTCGTTGTTTGCAAGGATTGGATTTTATAGGCAGAGAGAGAGAGAGAGAGAGAGAGAGAGGCATCTTTTGGAAAGCGGTAGTCGCCAAAACCGATCGCTCTCGCTATCACGCACTCTCTCTCACCTCCCGAGCCTCATGTATTCCGGACGCCAATCTCTAGGTCCGGCTCCGGCCGCTGCCGGGACAAACTTTTTGACGGCGATCTCCCTGGGTCGATCAGCTGCTACACCCGTGGCGCACAACACGGTGCATCAGCGTACTTCTTCAGCTCGGGTTTAAAATAACAGCCGTCATAATATTATCAACGGTTTAAGAGGGCTCTCTCGGCTCCCATTATATATATCTTTACGGTGTACATGCATAGTCACGCTATGTCATGTCACTGTATTTTATACTTTGTTAGTCATCAACATATATGGTATTTTACGAGATGATGAGATCCAGCATCTTCTATAACCCAAACCTGTAACATATTGGATTTGATAATATATATATATATATAGTTTATCTTCCACGTGGAAGCTGGTTATTGGTTTAAGGTGGAAGTGTGAGCGGCGGTGGGTAGGGCCTAGGGGACAGCTGATCCGGTCGGGGAGAGGAGGGGTTTGGCTGTTAGAATGATGGGCTCCACCGGCGTTCACTTTCTCTTCAACCCGAGCTCCCTTTGACTTCGGAAAGAGACGCAGCAAACAGCTCACGGAGCCGTGCCAATAGGCAGGGAGGGATGATTAGCTACACAGTAGCCTCCGCTCCTTTTTCCTGTCGAAACTGCAGATAAATACGATCAAATAGATCGATGGATCTCCGTGTTCTCTTCTCCTCTCGCTTTCATTGGTGTCAAAAGACGGGATCTTCCGCCCCTGACCGACCGGTCCAACGGTCCTTGGACCGATGATTTTGGCCCGATCCACTTTTTGAAGCCTCCCGCAATCATGACCAATGCCGTGTGTTCTCATATATAGCCCCATTATTTTCCCAGGCCCCCTGGCCCTCGCTACCTATAATGTAATAATATCCTAATCCTCCCTCTCCTTTTCTTTTACTGCTTCCTTTCTTTTTATCTTATATATACTGTTTCCAAGTCCCACGTATGTACTGGAGAGAGAAATATATATATATATATATAGAGAGAGAGAGAGTCACGTGACCAAACTGGGCTAGAGGAGGCAGGACGCGGAGACTGGCACGTGCAACCCCAAGCGTGAGATCCGGTTCTCAGGGGCTGCTGGTCCTTGGTGGTGGGCTCGTCCGTGCTTGACACGTACCCGATTTTGTGGTGGGCCGGCAAAGCTTTGGTGCGTTGCCGGTCTTGGCTCGTTTCCGGCTGGGCGTCTCTGCGTGAATCCGCGCCTCGTGATCGGGGAAGTGTGAGATTATCTGGAAGACTGTTCCAGGAATCACGTGGGCTCTTTTGACCGCGCAACGACCAACCCCGTCGGTCTCCTCTGACCCGCATTGTGCGCTGCGCCTCCCCCCACACTGCTCTCTCTTTCTCTCTCCCTCCTTCTCCAGTGTGTCGTGATGCATCGTGCTGTTATCACGTACAGCCAGGCCAGTCATACGTCGTTGTTGTATAAGAAGTAGTGCAGAGGAACAAGGGACGGCAGCAAGCACCAACTTGGTGGCCTTGCCAATACCGAGGAATAGATAGAGAGACAGGAAGAGGGGGGGCGCGCAGAGAGAGAGAGAGAGAGAGAGAGAGAGAGAGAGGCATATTAGAGAGAGAGTACACGAAGCCCAAACCACCCACCGACTGTGAGACTGAGGATCTGATCTGACTGACCAGGACTGAGCCGCGCCCCCACTGCACCACCTCGGCAGTGCACCCATCCCGGAGGATCCAATCCCTTCCCTCCCTCCACACTTCACACTTCTCTCTCTCTCTCTCTCTCTCTACTCTCATAACTCTATCGTCATACGACACCATTGTGCCGCTGCCGACCGGTCTTCTCCAATCTCCATAAATCCAACCATTATTTAATACCGGCTGTGCAAATAGTAATATGCTCATTTCCAGTTCTAAACATTGTTTAAGATAAATTATTTAGTTTCTTATTCTCTCTCCTCCTCAGAGCCTTAAAACAGACAAACCCCGATCTCCCACTTCCCTAGTTCCCACACTCCATTACTAGCATTATTTTGTTCCCGAGCCACCATCAATCTATTCCATCAACCCGGCTGTGCCTTGTTTGCTTGGCCGACTGCATAAAACCACATTATATTTGCAGACGCGCTGTAGCTCGTAGTTGCCCTCGTCCTTTCCCATCCCGATGCCCTTCTAGCACGTGCTCCCATCTGCGTTTTTAAAAGCCGCCCCAACTGATTTTTTCTCTACCCGATCCCATCCCTTACGGAGTTATATTCTCCTCCAAAGCCTGAGTATAGCGGCTCTCTCGCCTTAGAACTATGCGACACCAATGCGGCCAGCATAGCGGCGGAGGTATCTCGGCGCCGTGCTCTTGTGGCTTCTTCTGCGAAGCTTGCGGCGGGAGTGGCAGCACCTCCTTCTCTATTCTATTCTCAGGAAAGCAATCATCCATGGATGAGGTATTCGATTCCGGATATCCTATCCCGTCCTCCTCCTCGGTAGACTGCACCCTATCTCTCGGCACGCCATCCACCCGCGACACCGACCCCCTCAAGCCCTCACCGTCAACTAATCTCAACCAGCGGCCGTCTGGCGTGTCCAGCTTGTGCTGGGATATCCTGTCTCAGTCCAGCAAGCAACCATCCATGGCTTCTGGTGGAGTCAATGGATCGACCAATTGCTCCAACCTCGGCGCCGACCCCGTCCTCCTCGCCCGTAGGTGCGCCAACTGCGACACCACCTCCACCCCCCTCTGGCGCAACGGCCCCCGGGGGCCCAAGGTAACGTTAACCAACTCCGTTAGTCAGCAAATCATAGCGGCGTACAAATGAATAGCTTTATGTACTGACTAGTTTTTATCCGGAATATAGTCACTGTGTAACGCGTGCGGGATCCGTTACAAGAAGGAGGAGCGGCGGGCAGCGGCATCGACGGCGTCGCCGACCTCATCGGTAGTGACGGCAGCGGCAGAACAAACGGGGATTGGGTATGCGTACGAGCGGCAGCAGCAGCAGCAGCAGCAGCCATGGAGTTGTTACGGCTCGATGGTAACGGCGTCAAAGAGTCCGACTATCTCGACGTATGGCGACGCGATGGACGAGGGGGAGGCGCCCTACCTCCCCTGGCGGCTCAACGTGATCCCCTCGGCCCAGTTCCCGGTCCGGGACGTGCCCAGCCTCTTCTGATGTAATTAGAGCTAGATCGATGAAGCCTTTAGTTAATAGTTAATTTCCTCTGTTACTTTGAACGTGCATGGTGTCAAAGTCGTGCCACATGATGATGTAATATTCACGGTGGATGATAATAGTTTTATTTTGTTGGTTAAAGGATAAGTTTTTTTAAATTGTTAATAAGTGGGATTTGTTTGAATTAAATATTTGAATATTGTTGTTTAGAATTTTGGTGGATGGGGGAGGGGGTGATTGGATGGATCGTTGACAGGGTGCAGAGCGGGGTAGGACTGGTGGGGTATGATACGAGGGAACGTTAAAAAGCTTGTTATAATGAGAGGAGGAGGCGTAGGGAGAGAAATGCAACCAAAGGACGGGGGCTTACAGCAACGTCCTTATTGGGGTTGCTGTGAGTTTGCTTTCACTGGTGTTGTACAAATGGCTCACGCTGTCACGCATCACCTTAGGTCGGAAGTCCGGAACTTGTTCCTTTATCGCTTGTGTGCTCCTCGAGATTCCTCCCTCTCTCCCTCTCTCCCTCTCTCTCTCTCTCTCTCTCTCTCTCTCGTGTTGGTGATATCATGGTGCTGGTTAAGAATTGCAACGGAATTCCAGCAAAAACTAAAAAAAGAATTGCAACGGAACGTGAATGGCAACAAAAAACACGTAGCGTGATTCATGAGATCCAGATCCTTAGATGCCATTGCAGACCAGGTGCACAAAAGAGATCAGGCTGGTGCGGATAATTGCATGGCCAAGTTGGATGATCATCTAAAATGGAAGGTAACACTACAGAAAAAGAGCGAAAAGCCCATGCTTGAATGCCGGCGCTAGGAAGATGCAGTTTCGCTTCTGTGCCAAATTTTGCCGACATTTTTAATGAGCGTCTGCAATTTGAAAAAAATGATGAAGCTTAATTGGAACTGGGATAATGCTTTTAAGCGTCGTTGTTGTCCTCAGGATAAGACCACGCTTATAAGCGTCGGCGAAGGTGAAGCCCACTACAAATTCAGCCCCTGACCCTGAGCCTTTATTCTTGCCCTAGCTACTCTCCGAGCCTCCGTCTTCCTCCTCTCCAGCGCTGCCCTAGCCCCCGTCTTCCTCCTCTTCGCCGCGAACTGTCCGACTCCAACCTCCTCTCCTCCTCCCTCCTTTCCAGTGTCGACCAACCGACCCCAACTTCCTCCGTGCAAGGTATTTTTCTCTACCTTCATCCTCTCCTTCCTCGCTTGTTCTCCTCCTTCTCCTCCTTTTCTTCGTGTATTCGTGAGTTTTTTTTTCTTCTTTAATTTGTTCTCTTGCCCTCAATTCTTGATTGAGCTTCACCTCCGCTCGAGGATCTTCTCCTCCTCCCTTCTCTCCGGCATCGACCGACCGGCCCCAAGTTCTGATCGATCGAGGTCCACCTCCGCTCGAGGTACTGCACTATGTATCTTCAATTGCTTTTGGTGTTCTTATATCTACAAGAATAGGAGCTATAATGATAAATCAATATTGAATTAGTTGTTCAAAATCTGCTTGATTTGTCGGCGTAAAATTTTTGAATTTTAACCTGTTACCTGCCTCTAACCCCAAATTTATAACCCTTGTATGACATGAATTTGTATCCCTAATTTTTTCTCTTTGTTCTGCATTAGAAGCACACTCCACAGTAATTGGGCTATTTTAAAATTTAAAAGATTATTATTAGAACAGGATGCAAAGCAATAATTTGTTTCATGGCTGATAAGAATAAGCGGTGGAACGTGACTCGATTAGTTGCCGAGCACAATCATGCCTTGATCAGTCGTCAAGCATATTCACATGAGAGATGCTATGTTTGTGTTGGAAGGTTGATGAATTTTCTAAGATGGCATCTGGAGGATATTGAAGTTTCTGGTTGTTTATGGAACTTATTTTGTTTATATTCCTGTAATAAGCTTCACTAATTTAATGATTATGATTAAGTTTGCAGGCATGGTAACTAATGCATTTGTTTATCAATTCAGATAAAATTGCAGTATTATAGTTGTACTTGTCATTTTAGCTGAAGATTTTCTTTCACCTCTCCTGCTTTTTCTTTCCTCCTAAGGGTTCGCTTTAGTAGGTAGAGAGAAATTGCTCTAAGAAAAGAAAATGATATCTAATTTTCTCACATGAAGTTATTACAATTAAGTTGTGTCATCAAGCTTGCTTTGTTTTGAGGAGGATTTGTGTTAGGCATAGTGAACGTGTTTAATATGATCCTTCTGTAGAATAATTGTTTAGTGATATGGCATTGAGAAGTCGCAAGTTAAATGATTTAACATTCTGTATTATATGGGATAATAAATCTAATGGCGATAAAGATTGCACCATAAGGTTTTTACCCAATGAAGATTGTGATTGGGAAATAAAGAAATGTTTCTGATTGGTGAAACTCCCATGGAAGGCCAAGATTTAAGTGAAGCTCCCTCCATTTAGAGTTTAAGGATTGGTTGGATATTTTATATTTTCTGATTATTTTTTTGATTAAATGTTTATTCTTTTTTCATGAAAGGTGTTCAAGACTTATTCCAAGGACAATCTGTGTCTGGTGGTCATACTCTGGGCATATCCTGAATCATAAATGCTGGGTCACAAATATTCTATTTTATAGTAGTCTTAATAATCCATTTTTATAAATTTAAGTTAGTGTTTAGTAAATGTTATAACTGCCATTAGTTGAAGGTAGAATGCATGTAGAAATAGTTTTTGAGTCTGTTAAACAGTGCCCCTCTTTTTTCTTGTAATGAGCTTGTATTTCATAGCATCAATAAAAGTTGGAGCCATGATATGGAAAAAAATAAAAATTAATTTTTTTTATGCGTACCAGGTAACAACATGCTCCGAAGAAAATGATTTAGAGATATGAAGTTCCAGCATTCTCAGGTGGGATCTTCTTCTGATCAGTCTCAGCAGCCCTATGAGCACCAGCAGCACGAGTCTAGATCTCAGCATGAACCTCCTGTTGAGGTCCCGGGGGTAGATGTTGTTATGGATGACCTCCAGATCTAGGGTAATTTAATTTAAAGTTCATATTTGTCTTCAATTTTTTAATGCATATTTTATTTAATTTTAATAGATGGACAAGAGACAGTGAGGACGGGATGGGGACCCACTCAAGCAAAGGATGTGTGGCAGCTTCGTAAGGGTGACAAAATCATCATCCAATGTAACGAATTGGGGCAGCCCATCAAGAGGGTTGAAAGTTTTTTATCAAGCTTTTTAGGATTGGTTGCACGCAAGGGTCAGCTGTGTCCGTTCAACCATACGAAGTGGAATAAAATGCTTCATTCGTATAAGGTTGAGCTTCTGAGACTTATACAGGTAATGAATTGAATTTATTTTTTTAATTTGATACCTTCCGTATGTTAATTTGCTTACTACCATAATTTTAATTTTTGATTTAATATTATTATAACATTTTGTATTTGTTGTAGGGTAAGTTTGTACTCCCTCTAGAGAGCCATGATTGGGTGCTAAAGTTCCTCAACTGCAAATGGAAGAATATAAGACGAAATTGAAGACGGACTTCAAGCGCGAGGGTATGACAGAGGAGGAGGTTTCTCGTGTTTGTCCTCCTGATATATACCCTCAGTAGTGGAGGGAGCTTGATCACTACTGATTTTCTAAAAGAGGACAGGTCACGTATATTGTTTCAATATCTTATATTATCTTTATTATTAATATGGTTTGCAAATATATATATTGAATCATATTATACTGTGTACTTTTATTTTGGCAAACATATTCTAATATTGGTAGAGCTGCACGAGCATCTTAAGCAGTTCCTCACACTTCAGACTCGAAGAGTTATATGAGACATAGAGATGAATTCGTAAGTTTTTTTGAAATTATTTGAAACTCTACTAACATATAGTACATACCATAATATATAGGTTGCTAATATACTCTTCGTGTGTGTAGATAGAAGAACATGAAAGGGAGTCTGGTGAGGTAGAGTTTTATAGGATGACCCACACCCATAGAGATGTCAGTTTTGTTTGAGAAGAGTTAAGAGATATAGTTGTATGTATTCATCTTTGATTTGTTCAAAATTTTTTTATTAGTTTCACTTTTCTTTAAATATTAATTTGACCATCTTTTTGCGAGAGATATAGGATAGGGTTACATCTCTTATTTCAGAGTGCGTTAGAGAATCATCATCATCCGGTGCGGCCAGTCACGTCGAAGCTCAGGTCTATGCCGAATTGATGAGCCCATAGTGTTATGGTGGAGTGAGGGGTTATGGCGTTGGAGTTACCTCCACTCAGTTGTCTGCAGTAAGCCGATATACCCAAGATGCTAGACAAGGTAGTGGCACTGCAGAGGTTTGTACTATGAAGATAGAGATAGCACAAATGAAGTAGACATATGAGACGTAGATAGAGGACATGAGGTAGAGTCAAGGACCAATATTGCAGAGTTGAAGCCGAGCCATGAGTGAAGATACAATCTTTGAAGGATTAGCTTGACCATATTTCATCTTTTTTGTAGAGAGTTGCCCCTCCAGTAAATTACTAAATCTATTTGAATATTTTACGTAATTATAATGTATTCTTGTACGAGCGTAATGACTTTCGTATTTTTATTTTCTAAAGTATCTTTTTTTTTGTTGTAGGTTGCTGATACTTCATCTACTCGTAGAGATGATGATGCCGTCGACTCTTAATATATCGTAAATTATTTATTTAGGAATTTAATATGTATGTTTTTAATATTTTCAAAGTACAATGTAATCAAATATGATAATATGATTTTTTTTAATGAAAAGTTTTTGTTTGTGATGTGACTTTTGTTATCAATGTAATTTAGTTTGTGTATTTATTGTATTGGAAAGTAATGTATACAGGTTTAAAAATTATTTATATATATATATATATTAAAAAAAATACTATTGCCGATAGGGCTGGAAGTGGGCCGGGCCGGGCCGGGCCAAACCCCTACCCAAGCCCGGCCCGAAAATTATTTCCGGGCTTC
>JAOXJJ010000725.1:9885883-9911559 GCA_025769935.1 Phoenix roebelenii | reverse complement strand
GCTACTATCATAGGTGTCTGACTCAAGCTTCAACCACGTACTAAGGTCGACCTTCTTGAATCTTTGCTTCCAGACATACATATAAATGTTCAGCACTCGAGCTATATAACGAAGCATGCATCTTTATATTTTTGCTCGATGACTATCAAATTAGATATCTGTGATACGTTCTGAGTGTTCACAAGCATCTCGTTCCCTTGGACCACCCAAGTGTATCTCTATCGGTATCTTTTTGGGACAAATCAATTTTATCATTAATATTTTATATTTATCGATAAAATTTTATTTCATCAGAGATGAATTTTTATTTCTTTATGAGGATAATATTTCATTGTTGAATATATATTTATTGGTGATATCTATAGTCTTGTCATATAATATAGGCAATTTAGTGATGAAATAATATTTCATCGTGCACTCTCTAGCACATAACTTTACAACCAAAGTTATTTTCATTACTAGTTATTTATTTAACTTTTTAATGATAATATTTTGTAGTTAAATATATTTTTATTGGCAATATATATAGCTATGTCGCATAATACTAAATATTTAAAAATAAATTGGATTTTATCACCGATAGATTGATGTATAACATTTTTGATGAAATAATTTTTGTTTAAATTATTTCTATTATTTAGCAATGACATTGTTTCGTCATGAAATATATATTTATTGTTAATATGCATAGTTTTGTTGTAGAATACTTACTATTTAGTGATGCAATGTTTATTGTTACCTATACATCACTGTGTAAATATCAATTTTTTATGCTTATTATTTATAATTTATATTTTATGACAAATTACTTTTATTTCAAAGTAATTTA
The DNA here is from genome assembly GCA_025769935.1 of Phoenix roebelenii. NCBI lineage: Eukaryota > Viridiplantae > Streptophyta > Magnoliopsida > Arecales > Arecaceae > Phoenix > Phoenix roebelenii. The sequence goes on along the minus strand of JAOXJJ010000725.1, from coordinate 9,910,730 downwards.
GAGTTTCTACGGCAATAATTTTTTATCATTAAATATGTGATTGATTCTTTTTCAAACATATGTACTTCAAAATATTTTTTACTAATTAATATTAACTATATCCAATATATTCTAGATATAATGATCATGTTATTGATGGTTATATATTCTAGATGTACGTAACAAATTTTTAATGATTGAGATATACCATTTACAATAATCATTCGACTATAATCTATTAGGTAATGGTTTTATATATATTGGTGATTATTAATTAATTAACAGTGCGTTAGAAATAATTTATTAATATAGAGGGTGCATAATATTTTTTACCTACCATTATAAAAATAGAATTCTTGGTGTTTATTGGTTATTAGAGGGATAGTAAAGTTAATGAAATTGATTATATGTTATATTTTTACCTAAAATTTTTTGATGGGTCCCATGTATTATTTTTAATTTGTTTTGATTCGATCCAATTGATAAACAAGTTACATGAGTCAATTTAGTTTAATAATTAGATAATTATAGGTTGGAAATGAAATCCACTATTAAAATTGCAAACGACATGGTTACATATTAAATATTAATATGCCCTGGAACCGACTATAATAGGTGGAGAAGGCCGACTAGTAGGAGCTCGCCACAGAGCTACAAGCTGACTAATAAAAGCCTGCCATGTGGTAGATCCTAGGGGTGCGCAGAGAGCCCTTTGAATTTTAAACTCTCCCCCCCCCAAAAAAAAAAAAAATAAGTGACAACTCGGCCACGATCACGAACAATTTCTGTAATTGCATAACGAGTGAGCCATCCGCATGAGCGTAATGTGCAGATGGAACGCCTGGGCATGATCTTCGGGAGATGTGATCTATTAGCAAAAATGACTGATGCACGTTCCCGATTTTCTCGGCGATGCGCTTCAGCCTTTGCCTATATAAACAACTCCAAGGAGCACACCAAGTGCTCCTAAGCTCTATAAATGCTCTCACTCTACTTATGTTACCACTTTGCGAATCTAACAACACCTCCGCTATTTTCTGAGAGTTGAGTCCGACTTAGGTATCACCCTTCGCCAAATATTCTCTGATTAGGGACTTTCTTAGTTTGTGGTGTTTCAAGTCGAAGCGTGGTGTCGAGCTGTATGGTAAGGAACAGCCAACTGCCTTTTCGTGTACCATTGTGAGGAGGAATTAAATCGGATTTTGGAGGATTTAGTCCATCTTGCGCCGGTCTATTTTGACTAACCCATTCTCGGCTACTTTTGTCCCCCCATTGATGGGTCTGAAATAGTGGAATACCTCCACGATAGACCATAAACACGGAGAGAGCTGGGCCAAATCGATAGCATATATCTAGGATCGCAAGGCAAAGGCCACAGCCCGTAAGACCTCGAGCATGGCCTGCAACAACAGTGGTGCCCCATGAGCCAGAGTGGCTCCACTAAAATCCTTATGGGCTTATGAATTAAACGGCATATCCTCCTCCGCTGGCATGCAAGGAATTAACGGAGGTGAATCTTTTGCAGCAAGAGTGGGAGTTGTTTGTTGTGATGAGATGGGTGAGATTATGAGGACGCAAAGCTTCCACATCCTGGAGTGTGTTCGTCACACACCGAGGCTTGGTGGACCGGCGTTTTCTTCTGGGGATGGCTATGATGCACCTGTCTTTGTTTTCATTCATTTAGCCTAGTAGGGTACTCCACGTGGTTCCCAGGAAGATAGTCAGGCGTGCACAAAGCTTTCTGGACATGAATCCTACGTGGTGCGCGGTCGGCACCATAGAATGTTGTGCATCTGAATATGGCCACCATCAGAAGATAGATGGTCATCAAACAAAGCAGTCTATGAGTATGTACACAGCGTGCGTTGTTTGATGGTTTTCCATCTTCTAATAGTGGTCATCCAGAGATGTACAACACTCTGTGGTGCGGCCTATATACTCCTTGCAGAGAATCCTGATGGAAGCTTTCCATCTATACATCATATCAACAAAAGCTATAACCTACCTAACCCATCTGTATTAATTTTGATATTGGACAACTTAATTACATGCCTTGTGCACTGGTGGATGATATGACCGTAGACTCGCTACCATCCATTACGCCCACAAAAATACAACCGGCAAGCTCGACTTTTTTGTAAGAAAAGCCTGCAAGCTCAATTTCCTCCAAACTTGAGTCTCTCTAACTTGCGGTTGCTGCTTGGTTCAGGTAAAGAACAAGAAGACCAAAGTTGACCGCAACCCAACCTGACTTGATCCAAAAATTGATCTGATCAACAAAACTCCACCCCAACTCACTTCAAATTTGAACCGGCCGGATACAATTCAAGTAGCATCAAGTTATGTTGGAACGAATTGGATTGATTCAAGAGGAATCTAGCTAGTAGTCGAATTGAGAAGGAAGTTAAGAGTTTAGAGTATGAGGAAAGCTTTAGCTCAAGTTAGAAGTTGCATATGATATGTGCTGAATAGGAGTGGTCGTGAGCAAGAAGCTTTGAGATAAGGCTGCATGTGGATTGGATTGGTTGGAGTCCCTATCAAAATAAATTAGAATCAATTAAGAACAAATCAAGTGGATCAAGCCTTCAATCAAATCCAACCCAACTCTTGGAAACAATCTGACGGAAATTATTACATGGTCATAATAATATTAATCCGCATCTAATATGAAAACTATATGTAGAAGCCTAATATGCGTGCTAACAAAAGTCACAGGTCCGGTAGTGTTAGAAGTGTTAAGTAAAGCAGCTGGATTGGGTGAAACTTTTAGTAGGAACACATATCGTGTGGGGTCGCAAAACAGAAGTAACAAGTCTCAATAGTGTTAAAAAGGTACTCACAAGTAGGGTCATAATCTTTCCAAGTTTTCCTCGTGGCGTCAATACATGATATCACGTAAAGCATTCATGAAATGATGAAAAGAAAATCAGAGAAATTGCCTCTTGAATGCAAGATCATTCATGCTCACAAAGTTTTAGTGACTTGGTCTGAAATTTTCTAGATCCAAGCTAAAAATATCAAAGTTAGGCCTTCTTTTTTTTTGATAACACGGAAGATTTTATACCATTCTATTATGAGTACATCCAACAAAATCATAAAAGAGAAGAAAGCGCCAAAGCGAACCGCTAGAATGTTGGGTCACAAACGATGCCACCCAATCAGCCACTCTATTCGCCTTCCCATAGACATGAGTGACACAGGTATATAGACAATCCTGTAGAAGACCACATATATCATGCAGAAGAGGAACCAGTTCTAGCGTGACCCTAGATCTACCGGATGATAGTCTCGAAATCTCCTTCAAGCTGAATTCGATTGGCCTCTAGAATAAGGCGAGCAAAAGAGATACCCTCTTAGACTGCCCTCATCTCCATCTCAGGAACAGAAGTATCAAAGAGTCGATAACCCCCTGTCACAATCAAGCTAGAGTCAGGGCTTCTGATGACAAACCTAGCTCCACCTCTTCTTTTCTCATCCATCGCACTACAATCAAAAGCTCCCAGGCGATAAATATTGTCCGAGGCACCATCAGAGCTGAATGGGAGCCCCAGGTGTCCCTTGCTATCCTAGTTCTATCGACGGTCGCGGCATGGGTATACTATACTACATAAATAAGCTTCCTGTCCACTACAATCCTCAGGCTCTACCCTCTGCTCTCGAAGGCTCTAGCATTTTTGTTCAACTCGATACGATAAGCAATATAAATGCATCTGATGCCGCTAGTCGAATCGGCAGATCTCCTCACAGACTCCTTCAGAAACTCAAGGAAAGTCGTGGCAAGGGTTGGAGATTGCAAAAATCTGCAGATCACACTTGTCAGCCGCCATACCAGATCTGCCCTCGGGCATCCAAATAGAGCATGCTCCATTGATTCCTCCTCCTCCAGGCAGCTATCACAATCAGGGGAGAAATTCACTGCTCTCTTGTAGAGTATATCCCTGGTCGGCAGACTTCCCCACGCTACCTTCCACAGGAACAGGGCAACCTGTGGGTGAACACGAAGCCTCCATACACAACTGTCATCAATTGATCATGATGCCAGGATCCCGTACAGCTCTCCGAGATTAGAGACCTTTACCTTGGACTAGAAAGTCGAGCCCCAGATGCTTCTGTCTGGGCCATCCAACCTTGGGATCAACAAGGCTAAGATCCTTTCTGTCAGCTACTCCCCGAAGTATTGTTGGATGCTAACCATAGCTCAGGAAGTCACATACCCTAAGACCCAAGTTATCGATGCTAACCATAGTGGGCCATAGTCGCAAGGGCAGGTCCGAGATCCAAGTATCCTCCTGCACATCGATTGACTAAATGTCACCGATCACCCACCTGATCCAAGGTAGCACCCTTGGAGTATGAGAGAACATGTCATGCCAGATGAAGGAGGTATGCCGATTAGCCTGAAAATCCGCAGATGTGGTCCGATTTCCATACTTGGCTCTCATCAAGGTGCTCCTAGTCCCTTAGGTCTCAACAGATACCAGGCTACATGTCTAGCCGCAAGAGCCTCCCTCCTCATTAGAAGGAAGCAGATACCCAATCTTCCACTGCTTCGAGGCTGACAGAGAACCTCCCAAGCTAGGAGATGAATGCATCTCCTTCCATCCCACATACCCTAAAGGAAGTCTCCGAATATCGGCTCTAATCTCAGTAATAACACCTTGGGCAGAAGAGTGTTGGACAAGAGATATACCAGAACAGAGCTGAGAACTGATCTCACCAATGTCACTCAACGTCACTTTGCCCATCATGAAAAGGCACTCGCCTGCCATCCCTCGAGCCTCTTGCTGATGCTCTGCTCAAGCTTGCCATAATCAGCCCTCCATAGAAGTCTCCCCGTGATGGGCACCCCCATGTACCTACAGTAGCCGGCTTGCTTTCCAACCCTCAAGATCTCCCTGATGCAATCTCTGAGTGCTAGCTTGGTCTTCGGGCTGAAGTGGACTGCAAACTTGGCAAGGTTAACTCGCTAACCTGATGCAGCATAGTAGCCCTCTAAGATGCCTCTAATCCTCATAGCACTCCATGGTGGCCATGCGGTCTTGCCAGGCTCCCTCGTCTCCCCACTTCCCACCCACCACAAGGGAAACCCCCCCTCTCCTCTCTCTGCCTAGCTAGACTCCCCTGCTCGGTATCTCTGCCACTGTCGGTGCCGACCGTCATAGCCCTAACCAACCTAATTTCTAGAGATAGAAATATAATTATAGACTATTAAAATAAAGAGACATAATTTTAAGTGCATGTAAAATAAATTGGATCTATTTTTATAAGGATGATTCTAAAAGATGGATCGAGTTGGTTACTAGTCCAATCGAATACTCGACTAAGCTATCGAGTTGAATCATTAAATTCTTTATATATTCATTTACTGGAATATAAGCAATCTAATGAGTGATCTGAGTAGGAATCTTGATTGGGCGATTCTTGAGCTAGGTAGTTGAGTTTTTAAATAGTGATTAAAGCAGCCTAATTAACATTAGAAAAGGTTGCTATCTAAATAATAGCATTTACATTATGTTAGTAATTTTGAGACGAATCGGCATTGGCATAATAGTAATGTTGCTCATTGTCTCAACATGGTCTAGATATTATAAGTTTGGAACATAAAAATAATCTTTTCATATATATTTTTTTTCTTTTGATGCGAACATACAGAGATATGATTATATATATGTCACACTTGCCCAACGTTGCAGTAAATGGTCCTGATTTTGGGTTCAACTAAAGCATGTGAGAATATCGTACTTTTTTAATCTCAAAAGCAATTTTCTTTTACCAATGCTATCACCACCATAAGATTTGCTGGGATTTGCTCGACCTTCCACCGGCGCCATGCCGATTTCAGGCACCCTCATCGTGTTTGGTGGACCCAAGAACGAACCACTTCCATGTGGAAGAATGTTACGCACGCAAAGCTCCATCAGTTGCTCGTCGCGAGGTTGGTGAAGTAGGCAGAGCAGTTGATCCAACGCCACGCTGAATACACCCTGACGCCAGACAAAGCAAAGGCGAGGATAAAAGAGAAGAACGAGAGTTTGGAGTCAAGCTATACTAATGCGTGCAAGCCAAATCAACGTAGCACTCGTAATACCACAAGTGCTCAAGGCTGTCTATGTTACGCTTTTCCTTTGAAATATTTTATAGACCATAATGGATCATAGGACTGAGGGAAGATAAAACGGCGACGTACCCAAAATTTGGGCGGGCCCGCCGCCCATGCAACCTGGTCAGAACGGGAGAAAATATAGAGACAACTGCTCACAACAACCAACCACATCATTTAATTGCTTACCGACTCCAGCACCTTCCTCTCCTTCAGACCCGTCCGTCATCCAACTCAATTATCAGCACTTCCTCATTATATAAAGAGCCCACAAGTGTAACAAAGCTTGGAGTGGGGGGCCTTGTATCATATAATAGTGTTAACAAAGAGAAGAGAAGAGAAGAGAGAGAGAGAGAGAGAGATGGTGAACTGGGTAGAAGCACAGAAGCCTCTCTTGCACTTTCTTGTGAAGAAGGCGGGCCTGCGACAGCAGACCGTCGAGATCGAGCCCGGCACGGTCATGAGCTTCTGGGTACCAAAAGAGAAGTATGACAAGAAGAAGAACCCCAGCAAAGAAGTGGTGGTACCGGAAGGAAGAAGCAACGAAAACCATTTTAACACTAATGGCGACAAGAAGAAGGATAAGAAGAAGGGAGAGAATAAAGAGAAGCCGGCAGTGGTGCTCGTGCATGGCTTTGCGGCGGAGGGGATCGTAACATGGCAGTTCCAGGTCGGATCCCTAACTAGTCAGTATGCCGTCTACGTGCCGGACCTGCTCTTCTTCGGTGGGTCGGCGACAGGTTCGGCAGACCGCTCCCCGGAGTTCCAAGCACGGTGTCTCCTTGCAGCGCTCGGCCGGCTTGGGGTGGAAAGATTCACCGCGGTTGGATTCAGCTATGGAGGAATGGTGGCGTTCAAGATGGCCGAGATGCGGCCGGACCTAGTGCATTCGCTCGTCGTGTCGGGCTCGGTCGTCACCATGACCGATTCGATCAGCGGCGAGACACTCAACAGGCTCGGCTTCTCGTCGTCAGCCGAGTTACTCCTCCCGGAGTCCGTCAAGGGCCTCAAGGCCCTCCTCTCGGTGGCCACCCACAAGAAGTTGTGGTTCCCAGACAGACTCCACAAGGACTACCTTAAGGTATGTCACGCTTGTCATGTTATTCGGTTCATATGATCAATTACTGTTATCATAACTTGTGACGCCCGAGAGAAGGGAAGGGAATTGGAATTCTGGTTGAGTAAAAGGAGTGGTTTTCATGGTGGACAGGTGATGTTCAACAATAGGAAGGAGAGGAAAGAGTTGCTGGAGGGGTTGCTGAACAGCAATAAAGATGCAAAGGTCCCAGTCTTGTCTCAGGTATAGGTTACCATAAGATGTTTAATCTTAGGACTTGGACGTCTTAGTCCAAGTTTCTATTCAATTTGCTGAGTCTTTTTCGTTGCCTAAATGCCACCTAACGCAATTAAGGTGGTATATATAATATGTTGTCATATTATGATTCCTCTTAAGTATTTTGATGCGACACTGGGTGTATGATGACAATCGTTTTCACTTCTCAGGAAATCGAGGTCCTGTTACCTTGGTATTTTATGATTGTTTTATTATTATTACTACTCGATCTGTGTACAAAACCAGGGTAAAAACAAGATAGACTGCGTACAAGAAAATAAAATATTGTAAAATGATCACCGCGCAGCAATTAATCGTACATGGGAATTATGTGACAACTGGGGAAAAAAATACCCAGAATTTGGGCTAGCAGGTGGCTGAACTCGGATTAGTCTGTGACTGGCAAGTGTTTGTTTTTTCAAAGGCTACATGTGGTGTGTCAGTTTCTTCTTCTTCTTCTTTTTCTTCAGGATTATTGCTTTCTTCTTTCCATTATTTTTTTTTTTTAAGGGAGTACACGAACTCGGACCGTCGAATGTTTAGGAACCTACTCCATGAGGTCGTGGAAGAGTTAGTTTGCAAACAAATTTATGTTATTTGTAGAAATTGTTACGGGGCTAGATGCTGTAGATTACAGGAAACATTTTAGTATATATATTGAGAGGTAAATATATAAAAAAGAGATAACAAATATTCTACCGACTCAAGTTACGGAAAAATTCCATAATTTGGATACATGGTAGCTGGTAAAAGATTTTGTTAGATTTTCAAAAAAATGGTTAAAAAATTTCCCTTAAAATCAATCATCTTATATACTAATTGGGTGTAGGGAACAAGATATTTTTCTAATTTTTTTTTTTATTAAAAGCAATCATCCCATATACCAATTAGAGTTCGAGTTGCACAACTAGTTGAAAGCTGTACCTTTAAGAAATAATATTTCAGTTTTTTTTCCTCTTTTTCGAGTTCAAGAGGGACTAATCCTTATAACCTATTTGGTTTTTGATTGTAGAGGATACTTTTATTGTGGGGAGAGAAGGACAACATATTTAACATGGATCTTGCGAGGAATGCGAAGGAGTAAGTGATACTGCTCCCCGTCTCCATCCCGGCACCTGCTCTGTTTCCATTTTTATTCTCCCCGTATTTTTATTTGTTCCGTCCATTAATTGTGTGTGACGTAGGCCTAGTTTGATAAGGGAATCGAAATTTTTGACTTTTCTTTTCCCCCATTATCTTGGAAAAGCACGTTTAGAGTCTTCTCTCCACAAAAAAAAAAAAAAAAGAAAAAAAGAATGACATACTCAAAGTAGGATAAAAATGTAAATTTAGGACTTATTTAGATGTTCCTAAGAGTTTGAGCTGAAAATCCTACAGTAATAAAAGCTCAAATTCTAAAAATCTGCCCAAATTCCAACCTAATTCCAACCTGGAGGCCTGTTAGGTCACAGGAAAAAAAATAAAATAAATCATGAAGATCTTTTTTTTTCTAAGATTTAGGTTATGAGGTGTTTGGTCGTTAGAGCTACGTTGAAATGGAGGGCCCAAACTACAAATCTAGCACAACTTCAGTCTAATCTTACTAGATTATCTTAATAGGCTCTTAGTTGGGCTAAAAAGCTGTTATATTCTATAATAGTTGCTTGAGCTGACGTTGTCAAGTTCGGATACCGCCAAAACTTCAAAAAAAAAAAAGGATAATTTTTTAATGAAACGGACAAGTTTGTCCTGATAATATTTTTTGTTCTTGAACCATTTGACAAGAAATATCAATGTCAAATTATAATAATATTGTATTAGATTATTATATTGATGATATACTAAATATGACATAATACAATGTTATACGATTATATGAATTCATAATATAACAATGCATTTCTTATTAGTTTATATTATTATGCTATATGTTGATATAATATATTGGAATAATATATGATATTTTTATAATATAATAATATGATCTAATAATTGACAATTGGACATGATAACAGAAGGTGACAATTTTCGTGGTTTAGAAAGGAAAGGTACCACTTGATTTATTTCCTGTGAAGGGCTAGGTGATGAAGTCGTGGATGAGCTACAATCTCAATAATGCTATCTAGTTTGGCTAACAACTCACCTGTTATTATGTAAGATTCTAGAAGCTTCTAAAATTAGATAAACTTATTTCTTTTCTTCCTCATATTATTCAAAGATAAATTCAATATAATTCAAAATTAATATATGATATTGATCTTCTTGCTAGTTTTACTTTTTAATTGCCTTGCAACTTTATTTATACGCCATCTCTCATATTCAGGGCTAGAAATGGGCTCCGGTCGGACTTTGGGTTAGGCCTGAAAAAATTTAGATCGAGTTTAGAATTAAATGTAGAGCCCATTTATTTTTTAGGTCAGACTCAGATATGTCATTGGCCTGGCTCGAGCCCGGTCCACGCCCAAATAAGATCCGAATCGAGGCCCGAATTTAGGCCCAAATTAATTTATTTTTGTATGTTGTTATTTACAGAGAATAATGAGGAAGTAAATGATAAATTAAAATAGGTTTAGCTAAGAATAATATATCATGTATCATTTATTTGTGTTATAGAGAACATCCTAATTTTTAACTAGCTTGTTTACTTGTGAAGCAATATTATGAGATATTAAATTTTAATAGAGTTCAGGCTGGACCTATTTTTGGCCTAAACGTGTAATTCGGGCTGGCTTAATTGGGCTCAGGCCAGGAATATCCAAAATTTTCAGGCCTAAGCCCGGTCCAAAGCTCGAAAAAAATTTGGGCCGGGTCCGAATAAGAACATGGCCCGGCCCACTTCCAGCCATACTCATATTTCCATGTTTCCGATTCTTTAAGCAGATTTCCAAATTTTTCCCAATAACATCCATGAGAAAATGGCATACATAACATGTACGATAGATTTCACAACCAACTCCCAGAGGTATCAGCTAAAAGAATTCACTTCCTATTAGTAAAGTAGTAGATGACACTGTAACAGGTTCAAAGCCACCTTGTTGTTTTTGTGCCTCTACAGGTTTAGTGAATACCGCATGGAGGTTGATATTGAAGAAAGCATTTGCACAAAATTTCTCCTATTTCCTGTTTTTATTTTCATATTTTTTTTTAAAAAACGACGAAACTTTGCTGCCAAACATCCTAAAGGGTTGGCAAACAATTTCGAAGTCTAATTCATTCTTGTTCTTGTGTATTTCGGCAAAAACAAAAACAGAAAACAGAATCAATTACAAAAACCCATGGTAAGTGCCCAAAGTTTTGCACAAGCTCTTTTATCCCCCTTTTCAATTATTCAATCATTCATCTCTTTTAAACAAAGTGGCTTTCTTTGGATATAGGCAACTCGGGGAGAAGGCGACGCTGCACGCCATAAGGAAAGCTGGCCACCTAGTTCACCTGGAGAGGCCCTGTGTTTATAATCGCTGCCTCAAGCAATTCCTTGCCCATGTCAATGCCCAAGAGTGATCAGATTCACAATATTTTATGTTCCATTTCAACATTGTGAACTTGCATTATATTTTATTTGACTAATCCTCTGGAAATTGAATAAAGTATGAAGACATCTTAATTTTAACCCTTTTCCACTGTAAGCAAAGTTACACCCTAAAATCAACTCCCGAACCTTTTCACAAAAATAGACAATGCCTGCGGCATGTAAATTGGAAAGAAAATTTGGCGCAGCCACCCGGCTCAAAAAATTGACGTAGATCTCTGCCGGCGCAACAAGACATCACCTGGATTTTGTTGGATTCTTTTTTGTCTGCTTTCTAAAGAAGTTTGATTTTCAAATAAATTTTTGATATTTTTTTTTAAAAAAAAAGCTTAATTTTTAAAATCCATTCTTAATAGTCCTATAAACATAAGTATACTTGTATTTATTATGGCCGATGGTTCAAAACCCATCAAGGCATTGGAGATGATGGGTTGGCATCTACATGTATGATTGTCTTAGCTAGATCTGGATGGCCATGCCATGCGTGGCAAGATAGGGCATGCACAATATGTATACCGAGCCTATAAAAAGGCTCCGCTGGGTTTTTTATTTTTTATTAAATTTAATCTTTTTTTCGCTCAATTTCTTCCTCTTTCCTCTGAGCAACTAAAAGGGTCTATTAAGTTAGACCTCCACAAGATCATGCTCGTGATAGGAGGCTTCAGACTAAACCGGATTAGTTGAACCTTGCAAACGATCTCTTTTTAGACTTGCCGGAGGGGACCCGGATTTGTTCTCTTAGAGCAGTATCTTCACACTCCTCAAAAATATCCTCTTATTTGATGTTGAAATGTTTTATAAATTTATTTTTGCATTCATTAACCAACTCCAGGAAATAGCTTCCAACAAATACATCTCAAGGAATCATGATATTGAATGGAGAATTTATTCATGGCCACCCGGATATCCCACTCTCGAACGACATCTACAGAATTCATCTGAAAGAACATTGAATTTCCTCTAGAGTTCTCCCCTTGGTCTCAGGCACCCATAGGATCACAAAAAGTATACTGAAGGCACTCACAGCCGCGTAAAGGGTGAATGTCCCTGGTGAAGATGAATTATAACTTATTAGATTGCTATCAGCAAAGTGGACACACGTACGTACGTCCACAAACATGCATGCGCAAGCTCTCTCTCTCTCTCTCTCTCTCTGTGTGTGTGTGTGTGTGTGTGTGTGTGTGTGTGAGAGAGAGAGAGAGAGAGAGAGAGAGAGATCAACCTCCACTGCTCCAAGTTAAAAGCAAATTAGCAGACATTGTAATTGCCCAGGATGACAACCAATTGGCAAGTGTTGCAACGCTACCGGCAAGACCCTTGATATCATCAGGAAGTATCTGCAATGGCAAAATAGCAAGCAATTATGAGCATCCAAAATAGAATTTATTGTTTCAAATAAAATTCATGGCAGCACAAAAATTACGATGCATAAACAAAATTTTGCACCAGCATTCTAAAGCTAGGTCATGCTGGCCCCAGTCAGGCTTGCGGCTCAGAGAGCTTTGAACAAATATTTTCTCAATTTCTCATGAATAATTAGCAAAGTAATCTCAATTATATAAAACAGGTTCAGACAAAATATCTTGTAGGCTTATATAAATTTCCTTTTTCTTTTTCTTAGAACTCTATGTATAATTTTCAGCTCGAAAGTCCCATGTTTTCTCTATGCTTCTCCCTTTCTTCTTCTTTCTAAATAATTTCATTTTTTATTTTTAATAATGTCATACATCAAATAGTCAAGCTAATAAACTTGCTGCACTGAAAAGTAGTAACCAGTATATTGGTTCATAATTAAGCTACTCTTGAAAATTTTCTATCTTTGCAGTTACATGGAATCTCATCTTTCCAGTTATGAATGAGTAATAGAAACAGGCATTCCAACCACTCCTTGGCTTCATAACATGCTAATCTCTTCTCTTTTCTGCTTTACAAGGTCATTTTTAAACAGAAAAGAGAAATGCATACCCTGGCTAAAAAAGTCATCATGGTGGATTCAGGGAGAGTAGTAAAAGGAGTACGTAAGATAGCGTACTTTGCCCGGTGACAGAACCGGCACAGGATTTGAGTAGGAATGAAAATCCTAAGGTTTCATAGCGGTAGGGCAAGTAAACTAGTTGATTCTAGAAGTTCAAATCAGATCTACAATCAAATCTAAATTGAACTGCAAAACTAGAAGCAAAAAATCTATATTGAAGCCTACTCCATGGTCAGAGTACAAAAGCATGGCAGATTAAGTTTTGATGAGGGCTCAAACAGGGACAAACAAATATCAAGTTAGCTTAAATTCTGGAACCGGTCCGAGCTTTGGTACAGAATGAACTAGAAAGTGAAGAAATAGGTTCTCTTTTCTTGAGAATAGGTTTACTTTACGTATTAATAAGTATTGACTCAACTGTTTTTGTCCCTCATCCGGAGTCACAGCAGGCCGCTTCTCCTTCCCTTCCAGAGCAACCTTGATCTCCTCCTCACTCAGCAATAACTTCTGTTACTCAACCATCTGAGTAACAACTTCTACCTTATCCTTATATCCCTAACAAAACAGAGCATGTAACTTTATCTCCCTAACGAAACAAGGCATGTAACTTTATATATATATTGGGCTGTATAGTAATAGAGAATAAGTCATTATTTTTCTCTCTCTAAAACATTGTTTCTCTCTCTGAAACTCTTCTCTGTTCTGAACTTTTATATGGTATCAGAGCCTCGATTGACAAACGTCCCGATGTCGATCTTTGGACAATCCCCATCTGAGTCCTTTGCTGAAAAACACCATCCCATCTTATCCTATCTTCATAGCAATTCCCCATATGCTCACGGTGAAACTCACTCGCGACAACTTCCTTCTCTGGAAAGCACAACTAGTTCCATACTTCCGGGGATAGGATGTGTTTGGATACCTCGATGGCTCCATCAAAGCTCCACCTCCCTTGCTGCGGTCTTCCTCAACAGTAGAAGTGGAGAGTACACCGCTCCCGAATCCTACTTAACACCAATGGGTTAAATAGGATCGGCTTATCCTGAGTACCCTCATGTCTTCCCTCTCTGAAGATATTCTTGCCCAGATCATTGGCTATACTACTTCCCATGAGGTTTGGCAAGCGTTGGAGAGGAGTTTTGCCTCACATTCTCGAGCAAGAGTGGTGCAATTGCGCACTCAACTTGCTGGTATGAAGAAAGGTAGTCTTTCTATCACTGAATACTTCCTGAATTTGAAGAAAATTTCCGATGAACTTGCCTATGCCGGTCACTCCCTAAGTAGTGATGATCTCCAAAGTAATCTGCTTGCTGGTCTTGGATCTGATTACGATCCTTTTGTTACTTCTGTGAGTACTCGGCTTGATCCTCTTTCCCTTGAGGAACTTTACTGTCATCTCCTCACCCATGAGTCGCTTCTCACGACTAACAATCAACCTTCCTCCGTGGCTGACATTGCCGGCCCATCAGCAAACATTGCCACCTAGAGTACCACCACTTCCTTTCGCAATCGTCGGGGTGGTAACCGTGGCAACACCTTCTCCTATCATCCTCGAGGGCGTGGCAACAATCGAGGACATGGTGGACGCACTTATCATCCCCAGCAGGGACATCAAGGATCCATCCTTTCTTATCGCCTTGTGTGTCAAATTTGTAACAAAACAGGGCATAACACATTGCAATGTTTTCGGCGTTTTGATTGTTCCTTGCAGGATACCTCAAGCAACTTTCAAAACCTTCAGAACTTTGCCCTAGCCATGGTAGCTGCATCTAATTCCTCTTCTTTCCATGATTGGCATCCGGATACTGGTGTAACCCATCATCTCACTGCAGACATGAACAACCTTACCATTCGGAATGATGAATATTTGGGGACTGACCAGATTCAAGTGGGCAATGGCGTAGGTTTGCCTATTTCTCATATTGGTTCTTCTACTATTTCCTTGTCACACAACTCCTTTCTTCTCGCTAATATTCTCTTGGTTCCTGATATCCAAAAAATCTCTTATCCATTCAAAAGTTTGCTCAGGATAATAATGTTTACTTTGAATTCCATGCCTCTCACTTTGTGCTTAAGGATTACTCGGGGAACACCCTACATTGTGGCCCTCTACATGACGGACTCTACTGTCTTTCTCCTTCCCTTCACTTTTCCAATAAATGGGCATTTACTAGTGTCCGAGCATCCTTCAATGATTGGCATCGACAACTTGGCCATGCTGCTTACCCAACTATTCGTCAGATTCTCTCCAAATTCTCTCTGCCTGTGTCTTCGAATAAACCATCTCCCATCTGCAATGAATGTCAAATGGCTAAGAGTCATTGTTTGTCTTTTAAAACTTCTGTGAATCATTCTTTGGAACCTTTAGATCTCATCTTTAGTGATGTCTGGGGGCCATCTTCCATACTTTCTACGAATGGCTCTCGCTACTATGTAAGCTTTGTCGATGATTGCACTAAATATATTTGGCTTTTTCCTCTCAACTACGGTCTGAAGTTGAACATGTCTTCTATTAATTTCAATCCTCGGTTGAATGCCAGTTTGGTAAGAAAATTAAAGCTGTTCAAACTGATTGGGGCGGTGAATACAGAAAGTTGCACATGTACTTTCTTTCTTATGGTATTCAACACTGTATTGCTTGTCCTCATACTCATCATCAGATGGCGACTGTTGAACGGTGTCATCGCCATGTTGTGGAGATGGGCTTGTCTCTCCTTGCTCATGCCTCTCTTCCATTTAAATATTGGGAGGATGTGTTTCTTACTGTTGTCTACATTATTAGTCGTCTCCCCAGACCTATTTTGCACCATAAATATCCTCATGAATGTCTACTTCGAATTCCTCCGGACTACTCCTCCTTTCGCATTTTTGGCTGTGCCTGTTGGCCTTATCTCCGTCCTTATAATATCCATAAGCTTGCCTATCGTTCCAAACCATGCTTATTTCTTGGGGATAGCCCTCGGCATCATGGCTATAAATGTACAGATTTACAACATGGTCGAGTTTATGTTTCTCGTCATGTTATCTTCAATGAATCTGTCTTTCCTTTTACTACATCTCAGCCTTCATCCTTTCCGATCCCTTCTTCTACCTCTGTTCCTCTGCCTTCCTACCTTCGTCCTCCATGTTCCACCATCCATTCCTCTTCATCAACAGTTCCTTCTTCCCAGGCACTGCATCTGCACTCCCATCTCTGACTTCTAGTTCTCCCTCTGCTCTGTCATTCCCTGCACCGGGTTGTTTGTCCCCGGGAACTGCACCTTCCACACCTGTGAACGGCACAGGTCTACTGTCTTCTGCCACAGGTTCTTCTGGTTCCTCCGTTCCAATGGATGCGCTAGTTCCTATCCCTCCGACTGCAGCAGTTGGCTCTCATGGGATGATCATAAGGGCCAAGAACAATGTCTTCAAACCACGGATTCCCAAAGATGGCACTATCCGCTATCCTTTGCCCAAGGCCCTTCTGAGTACCCTTCCCATCTCTGAACCATCATGTTATACTGAGGTAGCCAAACATCCTCACAGGCGAGACGCAATGAATCTTGAGTTTGATGCTCTTCTTCGCAATGGCATTTGGTTCTTAGTTCCGTAGCAGCCCCATCACAATGTTGTCGGGTGTAAATAGATTTTCAGAATTAAACGCCGGACTGATGGGGGTATTGAATGATGCAAGGTGCGTCTGGTTGCTAAGGGTTATTATCAACAAGTAGGCGCTGATTTTTCAGAGACTTTCAGTCCTGTTGTTAAACCTGCTACAATTCGTTTGGTCTTATCTATCGCTGTTAGCCGCAACTGGAGCATTCGCCAAATTGATGTTCAGAATGCTTTCCTTCATGGCCACCTTGCTGAAAAAGTTTACATGGCTCAACCCCCTGGCTTCCTTCATCCTCAGTATGCTCATCATGTCTGCTGCCTGCGCAAGTCCCTCTATGGCCTCAAGGATCTTGGTGCTCTCAATTTCTTTCTCGACATTGAGGTTATTTGCACCAGTGCTGGCCTCTTTCTTTCTCAGCATCAATATATTGCTGATCTTCTTTGCCACAGTAAGATGGTGTTTGCCAAACCATGCTCATCGCCTATGACTTCCACCTGCTCTCTCTCGGCTTATGACGGTGAGGCCTTTGATGATCCCTCTTTGTACTGCAGCATTGTTGGTGGTTTTCAATATCTCTCCATCACGCGCCCTAACATTGCCTTCTTTGTGAATTCTATTTGCCGGTATATGCATCATCCCTTACAAACTCACTGGCAAGCTATCAAACGAATTCTTCAGTACTTAAAATCTTCCATTTCATATGGCCTCCTCCTCTCGCCGTCTTCCTCTTGTCGATTGCAAGCTTTCACCGATGCCGATTGGGCTGGTGACAAGGATGATCGACGTTCTATTAGTGCCTACTGCATTTTCTTTGGCAATAACTTGGTTTCATGGAGTTGCAAGAAGCAACCCACTATTGCTCGAAGTTCCACAGAAGTAGGGTACAAGGCTCTTGCTAATGGTGTTGCTGAACTCCAATGGCTTGGTTACTTGCTTCATAAGTGGGGTTTTTCCAAGCTTCCTGTTCCTCTTCTCTAGTGTGACAATATTGGTGCCACTTATCTCTCTTCCAATCCTGCTTATTATGCTCGCACCAAACACATTGAGTTGGATTTTTACTTTGTTCGTGAGAAGGTTGCTCAGCGTCAACTTCTTGTGCGTTTTCTCTCGAGCAAAGATCATGTCGCCGATGCTCTTACCGAGCCACTATCCACCATGCGTTTCAACTTCTTGCGTTCCAAACTCAACACTCAGCCCCTACCGTTGAGTTTGCGGGGCGTATTGACTCAACTGTTTCCGTCCCTCATCCGGAATCATAGCAGGCCGCTTCTCCTTCCCTTCAAGAGTAGCTCCGATCTCCTCCTCACTCGGCAACAATTTCTGTTACTCAACCATCTGAGTAACAACCTCTACCTTATCCTTATCTCCCTAACAAAACAGAGCATGTAACTTTATCTCCCTAACGAAACTGGGCATGTAACTTTATAAATATATTGGTCTATACAGTAATAGGGAATAAGTCATTATCTTTCTCTCTCTGAAACATTATTTTCTCTCTCTGAAACTCTTCTCTGTTCTAAACTTTTATAATAAGAATATCAAATTAAAAGGTTTTGGAAGGCCTACAATTAATACAGGTGAAAAAAAAATGAAACCAAGAAACAGAATAATTATTAGTATATGAATAAAATGGATAATTAAATGAAAGTTATCACCATTTACAAAGATCTTATATGTATTGAAATATATGAGTTACCGCCATGGAAGAAGGTGACAGAAGCTCTTAAATTAATACTGAATCCAAGTGAATATTACAAGAGAACTAACGGCTTTATAATGTAATATAAATTACTAAACAAGAAAGAACATCCTTCTCCTTTGGAAGCAAGGGATTTACACAACCAAGAAAAGAACATCCTTCTAAGGAGACAGGTGGCAACTCTTAAATGACTGGGATTAAGGACTGAAAGTAAAAGAAATAGGAGAAATAAGAGCTCCATAAAGTCGTCCATGAAAAGATGTCAATCACTCTATAATTTGATTATAGTTGACTCTAGGGCTTCTGAATCCAACCAATATATAGCTACATAGAATCTCTAAACAATAATCCTTATAAATGAAGGACCATAGAGCCAATAATGTAAGTAGTGAACAAAGTCATACTGACAATTAAAAGAAATTAAACAAGAAATTAAATAATACATAAGCTACTATTAACTTTAAAAATGACATGCTAGAATTATTATATACAAGCACATTCTCATCAACGAGATGGTCAGAAAAATAATCTTTTCTAAAATCAACAACTGGTGTATCAAGGTGACATTCCCCTAGATTAAAAAAAAAGAACCGATTCCTCGTATCTGTTTTCATCAACCAGTTAGCCGATACTCATTCCATGTAATCTGTTGAATCTTGAGTACAATACTGTTTGCATTTGCTCCAAAAAAATCAATCAGTGATTGCATCAATGCATTGTTCATCTTCAAAATTTCATCGTAAAAGTAGTATTCAGGATTGTGCTAAATGATTTTTTACATATGTGACTTGCTGAAGCTCATTAACAATGGCATCATTTTTGTTATAACTTGATGACAGGATTGCTAACAATATCTTCCTCATCTCATTATTTGCATGGAATCATACTTTCCTAGATTGGAGGCTGTACATAATATTTTCAAGATGACCGAGTGGTGCCAAGTTTTTTGAGACTAACTTCCTAGGCAATTTGAGCAATTACTAGGTGCCAAATTGGAAAAGGAAGGTTCATCATGGTCCATAAAAAATGAGGAGTCGTATGAATATGAACCAGATTTTTTGAAAAAAAATGGAAGAAGCAAAATGAAAGAGAACAATAGTGTAAAGAAATAGAAAACAAATGCAGGGTGAGAAAGAGAAAAGAGAACAGCATAGCTTCATCTAACAAGACACAATGAAAGAGGGGAGTGAGGGAGAGAGGAAGGGGGAGGGGGAGAGAGGGAGGGGGAGCAAGAGAGAGGGATGAAAAGTTAATCCCAAGGGGGAAAGAGCAAAAAGAGAAGAAACTAGAAACGAAAAGAGAAAATGAAAGTAGTAAATAAGAGATGTAGATGAGGAATAAAAGGAATGAGTCATGTACCAAATGAACAGAAAGAAGAAGGGAAAGTAGTTTCCCTTTCAAGGGTCCTAACAATTCAAAAGAATGAAGATTAGCTGATCTAAGAGTTGAGCTGTCACTTAAGATTTAATTAAGCATAGGCAAGCATAATAATAAGCATATATGAGTTAATTCCAATCTAATAGACTAGGTGATATAAATAATTAAATTATATGTTTCATGACACAAGAAATTATTTAATACTATATAAGAACTGATGAGATTAAGAAAATCAAACAGCTTAAAATGGGCATTTTACTGGTAACTGGCTGGAAAACTATATATCTGGCAAGTTGCATAGACTAGCAAAGCCCAAAATTTCGTCAAGTGCTTATCTCCTATTAGTGAAAAAGCAATAAGCTGTAACATGATCAAAACAAGAGGACAAATTATTATATAATTGTACCCTATGTGAATTATGTTTTTGACAATTAAAAGGCATTACATTTGCAATAAAAATGGATGGGAAGCTAAACTGCATTCCTTGTCTCTAGAAGATAGCGACAAAATGAAAAATAAATCACTATCTTCTACATGGTACTGCAGGTTATTATTTTATCCACAGATGATACTTTTATAAGAAAAATAAAATCATTCATAGTTAACTTTATTTTTACATGGTAGACTACCAAGAAGGATAAATTTCCATACCTCAGACATTATGATCCATGGATTGGCCCCAAATCCAAGAGAAAAGGAAATTACAAAAGCCTGAAGGAACATAAATGGCTTAAATGACCAAAAAGAACATTATTTCTAGACATTACTGAAGAAAATCTATGTCTGACATATAACAACATACCACAAGACCAACCAATGAGAGAACACTCAGCATAAAATAAAAATCAGAATCTTCAGAAATAACACCCTGTTTTAGCAGAATATAGATAATATGAGGAAACAATTTCATCTTCCAAGTTACAAAAAAAAGAGGACATAATATATGCCGCTATGAAGTCTCATATAAAGTAGAACCAAAAAAACATGATCTGTGAAACAGCAACATAGCTTACCTTCAGATAAAATGCGACAGAAACAATGATAAGACTGATAGTCATTCCAGCAGCGGAAACCTGCATCCAGTTAAACAATTTTTGCATCCTTTGAAACAGCGATCAAACTGCATAAAAACAAAAAAAAAAGAAGCACAAACTCACCGTAAGTAAAAAAAAGCCGACAAGCTTTATCCAAAAACCCAGTGGTGATTCCAGTGGCAACAACCTGAACAGAATTCGATACCCGTAAACATATACATGACACTAGAGGAATCATAAATTATACTTTGGAGAAAATCATATACTATATACTATGCTTCTGAATCAAGAAGATATGATTGTTACCTGAATAGCTCCAAGCCCACATGTTGCTAAGTCACTATTTGTAACCCCTGTTCAAGACAGAGAATCTGAGATGGGGAACTTGCGAAGATTGCATCTTCCAATAATGGATAAGGCCGAAAGGCATTGACCCTTTTTTACCTAATTTCGACACAAGAAGCAGTGTAATAAAATATTGCAATGTCGACGAACAAAAAGCCCGCATATCCACATAACAAAAAGCACCAAAGTATGCACCAGATCGAAATACATATGTCAAGATTCAAGTTAGGACATGTCCGCAGGGCTGATTCAAAACTCAAGCTAGGGCTTTACAGTTCTTTGGGAACCGAACCAGAACATGAAGGGATGGAAGCATATTATCTACAGAGTACAATTTATAGCAAACAGATTAAATTAAGTTTTCAGCAATGAATAGTTATAATTGATGCCCATGTCCTTCTGCAGCTCTAGTCAACTAGCTTACAGAAAATTCTGCTTTTCAGTTGAGTGCATTTGTCTCCTTGAGTAGCAGTTGTAAATATGTACCAAGTGAACAGCCAATAAAGCCAGTCATCAAAATTGCAGATCAAGTATGTGCTCCAGAATAGAATATAAACAATCAATGGGTTGTTGTTGCATGACACAGAATGGAATACGTCAGAGAGTCAGAAAGGAGCTCAGCAGTTTTCAGGTGGATACAAGGCATAAAAGTTTGCATTGTGACCTACCAAACCCAAATGGCATGCTTAAGCAGCAACTTCTCTTGGATCCATAATGGCTTGTTTTTGATATTAAACAAGTAGACCAATTCCTATCTGTAGAATTACAAGACATGATTCCTCATTAGAAGAAAGTTTTTGCTAGTCAAAGATAGATGAATTAAACTGTAACTGGAAAACACACAAAATTACCATAAGAGGAAGCATATATCTTCTTTGTTTAATATCTGCAAACCGGATTGAAGTCCTTCTGCATGATGGTGCCACTGATCTCTGCACAACATAAGTTGAACTTTAATATTTTAGGATGTACCCCATAGCTGGACTGCATGCTCATAGCTTTTTGCATGGTTCATATGTACACACACCAACTTGAGCTTCAATGAATCAATAAGTAATTATGATGGCTATAAGATGGATGGAGCTCAAGACAATACCTTGATTTCATTCACTTCTGCAGTAATGTCAGTATCAAATCCCCTTAAAAGTTGTAAGGAGGTTTCAAAATCTTCCATCATGCCCATTTTTGCCTGGATTTAGGAAGATCATTTATACAAATTAAGAACCACTCTTTCTGGTTGACTTGGAAATTACCTCATAAACCTCATCAGCCACCTTGGAGATTCCGGGATAAAGAAAAGACCAGGTATCAGGATAGCGCATGGTAAGATTCCTGCAAACCATGAAAAGGTCAAAATTCAATTAATTGGTAGTTTTGGTGATCATAGAAAAGTGCAGTACTTGCAGTTGGACAATCCATTAGCATATTGTTAGATATAAAATATGAAGCAAATTAAAATTGATTTCCATTCATCTAATACAATGCAAACATCTGCAAGAGAATACAGTTTCAAGGGCACCATGATTATGAAGACAATTGTGCATAATTGAACAATAAGATGAAGTCTCTCCTAGAAGAAGAAAAAAACATATAAAAGATACATGAAAATGCTACTATTTTTTATGGGAAAGTACTGAGAAGAGTTGGATTTTACCTATCACTGCAAGCAACCTCCACCGAACAACATACCCAGCAAATAAGCAAACAAAATACCAATGGTTACAGAGAGCTGCAAAACAAGATGAGCATCATCAGTGCAATGCAAATTGAAGGTTATCACCATCCAAAAACAACCAATATTTTGAGAAGCATGAAGTAACTTGATTCACAGAGCCAAGGCCACCTCTCATATTCTGAGGAGCTATCTCTGCTATGTATCCAGGCACCTGAAAGCATAGAACAGAGCATAGAACAAGGAAGCCATTCCACGTATACTTAATAAGTTTATTATAATTGGGGTCAAGAATTGCAACGAACCGTATAGCTGATCACGCCGGCTCCGAATCCTCCCAGCAACCAACCAATGTACAAGAATGACGAATCCTGGGTGGAAAAGGAAGAAGATACAACTAATCACAGAACAGACCATTAAAACTCTGAATTCAGGGGGGAAATAGAGAGGACATGAACTCAATGAACCACTCACTTTTGCAAACGAAATGGCGAGCCAGCCAATGATATTAGGAATAGAAGCAATGATCAGAGACTGCAAGACAACCATCATACTTCAGTAAGCACCAAAAGATTGGATTTTGATGGTCCCGAGAGAGTGGGAATCGAACAAAAGGATCGAAACTTTGATTCAGTAGGCGCCAAGAGGTCAGGTTTTAAATGTAAGGAAGAAAGAAGGAGAAAACGAAAAAGATCAAAGCTTTCTAACCCCATTGCGCCCGATATACTCCGCAATCTGTCCGCTGGCTATTGCTCCCACCATGCCGCCCACGTTCGAAAGCGAGAAACTTAAAGAGTAAGACAACCCAAAACCAATCAATATCGATCAAACCTCGACCCAGAGTGGAAAGAAGTAAAAAGAACAGAGGAAGGCAAGGGAAAAAGAACGGGATGGTAGGCTGACCTGGGAGAGGGAGAGGCCGAGGTCATTGATGATGTCATCCTGGGAAGGGGAGGAGTATCCCCCGGTGAAGCCGTACTGGATGGGGCCGAGGGCGACGATGAGTGTACAGAGCACGACGGAGACGGAGGAGTCCCGGAAGCCGGGCGCCGAGGAGACGACCTTATCCATCAAGCTCGACTGCCTCGATCCCATCCGGTACCATCTCCCCGTGTTGAGGAAGGGCTTCTTGAGGTCCCCCCTCCCATCCTCCCCACCACTATCTTCCCCTCTTAAACTCATCCTTTCTCTCTCTCTATCTCCCTCCTCCTCCTCCTCCTCCTCCTCCTAGAAGGCTGTCTCTCTCGTTCGTTCTCGCTCTCACTCTCGTTCTCGTTTCGATCCCGAAGAGGCGACAGGTGGCGGCCCGGACGAGGGGGATGTCGAGAAGAGCGTTGGATAGAATGAAAACAGAGGAGGGATGTTGTCATATGGAGGGGCGCGCGGGAGAGATGTTGTGTCGCATGTCGGTGGGGACCGGTCTCTATGCCACATGGCATGAGAGCGTGAGCTGTCGTGGGCGAACTGAACAAAAATCCTATGGGGCGCGTACTCCTATTTCGACCAGGTCTAAATATGGTACGCGAATCTCAAAAAAAAAAAAAACAGAAGTTCCCACGCTCCGCCTCGAGTCCCTGCAGCGCCCCACGTTTCTAAGTGCCCCCACCATCTCAATTCCCAAAATACCCAACCCACGTTCCCAGACTAACCCCCATATTTTTCCTTCCCAAAATGCACCCCATTACCATTTTCTCCTCTATTTTAACCAGCATCTCCTCCCTTCCCTTCCTCTATTCCAAGGAGAAATAATTATACCTATCCTCTTTTTTTCTTGTGTCCCCGTATCAAGAAGAGAGACTATTCATATCCTCTTTCTTCTTCGTCAAGCTTTTCCTTCTATCCAATTCTTTATCAAGCCATCTCTCCAACCCATCTCTCCTATCCTTCTCTCCTCGAGTTCCTTTCTCCTCCAAATTTATCAGAAAGGATGGAAGCATACATAGTAGAATATTTTTGTGCAATAAAAAAAGGTACTCGTGGTTCTCATCCTACACATATAACTAAGAACCACGAGCGATCGAGAGAACTAATTGCATGGCTCGTGTTGAATTCAAAATTGATCGTAAAAATTTATGGGTTGTGAGTAAAATTATCATTGATCATAATCATCCTCTAACAGGTCCTAACAAAGCATATATGCTAAGGTTGCATCACAAACTACTTCCTATTCATATGATGGCTATTGATCAGATGGAAAAAGCTGGAGTGAATCCTTCACAAGCTTACAATT
>JAOXJJ010000725.1:9853580-9880918 GCA_025769935.1 Phoenix roebelenii | reverse complement strand
TATATATATAGGTTTAAGCAGCCTTTCTCCTATATCATTCTAAAATCAACACACAACCAAGACCACAGTGCCGGTGTGTGTTGGGTCAGCTCTCCCATCCAACAATTGCCCGTCATTATACTGACCTTGTCGACGACTATCGGCTCTTCACAATCGTGCTAGCTTTAGACACGTGTTATTATGTTTAATAATAAACGGTTTTAAAAATATAAGATATATTATTGGACTTACCATTTTGAAAGTGATATGGAATTTGTAAATACTGTTCTTTTTTCTCTAATTAACTAAATATATCTTGTGCCTATATATCTCTCAACACATTGTTAGAAAGAGATATTCGAGTACTAAAACAAAATTGTCCCTCAAATAGTCGAGGATAACATCCTAAGATTTGTACTACTGATTGTATGCTGGCCATCCTACAAAGTGATGAAGATGAGTAAGGTGGAATCATATTCAAGGGGAGCAAAACAAGTCTCTTTTTTTCAAAAAAAAAAGAAGGGTAGGCTAGCTTTGGGCAAATGCAGTTGCACGTATGATAATTTATATTCTTAATATTATTAATATTTTGTATTTTTTGGACAGATCATTTATACCGTATTAAGTAAATGTTTTGAAGGGCTTCACGTTACCACCGAGGTGGTAGCACAGTTGGAACGGGGCTAAGATTCTACCGAAGTAGCCCATGTTCGAAACGCGCGGGCATCGAATATTAAATGCGGGAACTGGATACCTTCTGCTTGGTTTGCCTGGTAAAGTCGCCATCTAATCTGCCAGTACTTAGGTGGTGCTGTTGTGACGTACTCACACGTAGAAGAAGCTGCCATGTTGGTGGGGCTCCTCTACGGATGGAGAGAGTATGAGTAAAACATGTCTATTTGTATCGAACATTCTCCAGTGGGAAGAGGGCCCATTGGAGATTGTTACGTGGGTGAGGTTCTTCTCAACCCCCCCTCCTTCCTTTTTTTTAAAAAAAAAAGCAAAAAAAAAAAGAAAAAAAGAAAAAAAGGGCTTCCACGTTTCACATAGATACAGCTCCAACTTCAATTTTGCCAGGCAAGCTGATTCGTCAAGCCCATGACGTAGCTTGTGGGTCCCATTGCCATGGCTTCCACGTATCCAAGAGGGGACGGGGTTGTACCTTCATTCTTGCAAGAAACACCTCAGGATCCCTTGCAGGAGCAGCCCCAGAATCCTCTGCAGGCCCGTCTCCACGAGCATCTGCAGCGACCTCAGGTGAAACATCACAGGCGGTCTTGGGGGCAGCCTTAGAAGCCTCTTTAGGAGGACCCCCAGCAGCTTCTCCGGACGGGGCCTCCCGAGCAGCCTGCTCAGCCACCTCGATCTCGGCCTCGACGACCCCATGCTCAATCTCGGCTTTAGGGCTTTCGGGCGCACTGTCGAGCGCATCATCATCCTCAGGGCTTTCGGGTGCGCCATCGTCCACAGCGACCCCTAAACGAGGCTGAAGACTGTGGAGGTCGAGCTTGGGGAAAATCCTCAGCATCTGCCTCCAGAAAGCTTCGAAGCCGCGGATGAGCCCGTCAACCGCCTCTTCCTCCATCAGCTCTCGGAACTCGGCCAACTCACGGAAGATCTGCACTGTGTTCCGAACTTGCTTCAGCGCTTTCTTCTCTCGAGCTTCAAGTTGCTCGATCTTCAGCCGAAGACCCCCGCCTCGTACTTCTAGCCCGCGAGCTCGAACTGAGCGTCGGCTAGGCGTGCCTCGGAGGCACGAAGTGTTGACCTGGCAAGGGCATGCGACGCCCCATCCTCCTCGAGATGCTTGGCCATAGATCGAAGCTCGGCCTCGGCATCCTCCATCCTCATGGTGGCCTCCCTCTGCTTAGCCTCGGCCTCACCGAGCTTCATCTCAGCGTCCTCCTACCTCTTCTGGCTCCTCTGAGCCTGGTTTTGGCACTCGGCTGCTACGGCGACCAGCATATCAATCTCATGGAGGTGTTGTGAGAAAGGAAAATGAAAGTGAGCCGAGATCGAAAACTTAGAAGAATATGAAAACCAAAGCAGGAAGACAACTTACTCGGACGGTGGAGCAGTAGGCCTGGTCGACAAAATTGTCGATACAACCAGCTTCGAGCTTGGCTCGATCAGCTGGGAGCAACGCGCAGCGAACAACCTTGCGAGCGATGTCACTATTATGGAGGGCCGAGTCATCTTCAAAGACCGACCACTCCAGGCAGAAGGGCCTCCTTTCGGAGCGGCCTCCAGCCCACGACGAGCTCGGGATGTCGACCCTTGAAGAGCTTGGGAGGCTGGGTCTTGAAGAGCTCGACAAAGAATGATGAGAGGAGCTCGAGACCCTAAGACTGCTGCTCAGCTCGGGACCCGAGCACTGCAAGCGGACGACCTAGCGGGGTCGCTGAGAAATCAGGGTCGGGCATGCTTGGGCCACTGGATCTCTTGCGGCCCCGAAAGAAGTCGAGCGCTCGATGAGGGGAGCTTCCTCCGTTCTACACTCCCCGATCTTCTTCTTACTGTTCTTCCGAACAAGCTTGGAAGTCTCAGCTTCAAGGTTCTCAACCTCGATAGGAGCAGAGGTCGAGGTCGGCTTAGCTCTCTTCTTAGGCACGAGGCGAGCTCCGCCAGCTTCGGCTGCCCTCTTCTTATATCTGGCAAGGAGGGCCTCGTTACTAGTCACCATCCCTGCAATGTCTGAAAAGAAGAAAGAACTCAAGTATCAGATCGACCCCCCCCCAAAAAAAAAATGAGAGAGGAAAAAGAATAAGAGAAAATAAATAAAACGAGGGACGACGAAATAAAGGAGGAGCAGTACAACCACCCTTACCCTCAGGGCGCGCCAACTCAGGCCAATGTTTACCAAAGCCTCCTCACTCCGGAGGTCGTTCAGAGAGATATCCCCCTTCAGACCGCGAAGGGCTGCGAAGATCTTTTGCTCACTCACAGTCAGCTCGGGGACCCTATTGTTGGCCTTGACTACTGGTTGGCCCCACGATGGGTTAAACCCCCAAGGACGCTCGGAGAAAAGAAAGAAAAATTTCTCTTTCCATCCACGGTTGGAGATAGGAGCACCTCAGAACAATGGCCTACCTCCCTAAAGGGTGAAGTATAGCCATCCTCCGTCCGCAGGGTTAGTTTTCAACATGTAACACCAACGGAAAACGTTTACCGAGGTCGGTATCCCATGAGCAAGATAGAGGGACAAGAAGCCCATGATTATCCTGTTGGGAATTGTATCCTAAATGTCAATCGTCAGCGTATTGATGATTGAATTTTATAAATAAATTGATAAATTAATAAAGTGTTATTTGGCATTATTTATCATTTCATCTTCAAATGAACTTTTATATATGATGAAGTCCTTAGGACTTACATTATGATGAAGGAGGATTTATCTTCAAGTCCTTAAATCTGTTCGCGACCAAATAACATGCTGTTAATAGGACGACAGCATTATCGAGATTAGGTCGTTGTGAGACATATACGTTGGTTATCCTCTTAACCAAGAAGTATGGAGATACTGATATATCACACAGGCGAAGTGTAGGAATACATTTTACTGAACGTGATCAATTCTGGAATGCTTTACTGTCAAAAGATGTTCCGAGTGGATATAGATATAAGTATCCCTCAGACCTGAGATCACCACAGTGATTAGCAAGCAACTCACTGTACTTTGGTACCGAACTAGCAGAATTTCTAATTCTGAGACGAAAGGTTACTGGGTGCAGTCAAGTACTTGCGAAATCAGTGCGTGAGTCAAAATGGAATTAACCCCTCCTGGAAACAGGAGATAATGCCTTGTGTTTAATTTAGCAAAACCTTGGCCAGGATAATTCTTGTGATGAGTCATAGGATTTCTAAAGTTGATCATATAGTGGATGTACTTATTACAAAGTTGACAGAACTCTGAGGTCATCCTGGCATTAGGAGTCAAAAGGATGAATTATATAGTAACCATAGTCCAGGATTCCAGAATATTTGCTTCGCATATATTCGGCCTATCCGAACGTCGGATACCATTGCTAGATGGTCACATCGATTAGTGCAGAAAGTCGTTCCTGTACTACCGGCTTAGATTCGAACCTATGAGGTCACACGCATGAAAGTTTTCTGATGGATTAAGATAGCTGATGGATGATTGAGAATCATTCACGAATAATTTGGTCAATTCGATTGACAAATTATCTTATAAAATAATTAAAGTAATTATTGAAGGATTAATTAGTAATTGGATTACTAATAAACTCAATTTGATTGAGTAAATGGACTAAGGATGAACCAAATTGAATTAGATTCAATTTTGGGTTAAATCAGGTTTTTCACCTGATTGGGATCGACTCGAACTAAAGAGGAGTCGATTCAAGATGGGAGTCGACTCGATATGGGCTAGAGTCGACTCTCTCAGAGAATCTAGAGGAGGATCTCTTCTGTTTTTCCAAGTGGAGTCGACTCAAAGCAAGTTGGGGTCGACTCGAGCTTTGAAGGAGTCGACTCGCTGGGTGCATCAAGGAAAGAAGTTCTCTGTTGTTTCAGCTGGGGTCGACTCGAGATTAGGAAGGTCAACTCCTTCCGAAAATTTTGGAGCTCGCGGACGGGCTGAACTTGCGGGATTCGATCCAGAAGTGGTTTTTCAATGAAATCTGATGGGATTTGGATCGTGGAACATGTAGGAAAATGGCTAAAAGATGATGGAAGATCATCACCATCCATTTCGATCCTATCTCATCCGCATGAACCAATTATTGTTTGAATTTTGAATTCAAACAAAGATAAGATCTATCTAGTTGCAACCATCTCCTTCATGCGCCAACAAAATACCATATTTTATTTGAATTTCAAATTCAAATGATCAGATGGCATGCCTATAAAAAGGAAGAGTTCCAAGTCGCTAAGCAGATGAGATCATTGAATGAAATTCAGCCTTCATCTCGCCCATTCTTTTTCCTCTTAGTCCATCTCCCCATAGCTGATAGGGATCCCTGAAAAGAGCTTCTAGATCAGATCTAAGTCTTCTTCAATCCCTATAAACCATTCCTCCAAGTTCTTCCAAGAAGGTGAATCAAAAGTTGATAGCGTTTGGAAGATCAAAGTTCAGCAAAGGACGATCCTGCACAAGCTACATTTTCGTGGGATTGGATCACTCCAGGAGCTTCGCGTGGATTACTCGTAGAGGCTAGACGAGTGTGTGGCTACGAAGCTCAAGCATCAGAACCATTACTTTCAGATTTCATAAAGGTATGAATCTAGATCCAAAGTTGTATCACTTATAGGTTCCAATCCCCAAGGGTTAAACCTCTTTTGGGCTCTTCACAGAGTGATCTTCAGAGCCTATTCGATGGGTATTCGAAGATTAGTTGGGTGTTAGATTAATTGAGTTTAGAACTTAATAATCTTATTTCAGACCTGAAATTAATCATGCAATGATTTTAGCATAATCATTTAAACGATCCCGGCATATTGATCATGAATACTTGTAGTGGTATTTTGAAATTTGATTTCTTATGTATGCTAGAATTAAAATATTTTAATTTGGTTTTCCGCTGTGATTTTCAAAATTAAAAGAACTATGTGTGGCTTGATCCCCTTTATGAAGGGGTACGTAGGCAACTCTAATAGGTGCAGCCATTGATTCTAAAAAAGTTTTAAATTTCAGCATACTATCATTACTAGCATCACTGATCGAACACTTACATATTCTCCACATGTTCGGAGCGAGCTACGTTGGAACGAGGCGATACCTCTCCAGGAGCTCATTCACGAACTCGAGTTGGGGGCACCTCAAGCCGGCCCGAAGTATCTCCACATACATTGCGACTCAACCTGGAGGGGGCCTAGTAACTTGGTCCCAAGGCCCCGCGAACTCGAGCTCGAACTCGTGCGGAAAGAAGAACTGGGTCTGAATCGTGCCCAATTCTTCTTTGGTCAGGCTTGACCCGACCCCATCTGGACTGTGGCTCACCTCTGGCCCGAGCTCCATCCCTCGAGAGGGAGAAGCCCCCACAGAGGAAGAAATGTCGTCCGACATTGTCTCACTCATAGAATTGAAGAAGAAAAATGGAGGAACAAAAAAAGAAGATTAACAGTCCTCCGAGCATACATGAGAAGAACAAGCTACCGGAGTCCTCGCTGGAAAGGCTAACAGATAAAGGTGAAGAACCAAGAGGAATCGCCCAAAAAACACCTTGAAGCACCCCCAGAGAAAGCTAAATAACAATCAGGAGAAGAAGAAAGTGAAAGAGGAAGAAGACAAGAGCTATGGCGGCCAGATAAAGGTTTTTAGGGCTGGCTTGGACCTTATATAGACTCCTCCGATGAACCAGATCGACAAGAGCTGACCGCGCCTTCCGCTCAGATCACACCACGTGCCGACCTCAGAAACTGAACCAGCGCATCAACCTGGATCGTCGCTTTAAAAATAGAATCAAAGCGGCATCTCGTCGAACACTGGAGCCTCATCATAAACCCGCGGTTCGAAATCACCTCGAAAAGCAAAAAGCCGCCGCCTCGTGCTCCCATTGAAGACCCCCGAAAGTGCTCGTTCCCCTCCTTTCGAAACGACAATACAATTTAAAACCGCCTAATCTCATCAGTATGATAAAGATAGCCACTTCCTTTGCCCGAGCTCGGAAACGTCTCGAACTCGGAAGTCGGAAGGTAGTGTTGGAAAAAAATGGATCGTTCAAAGCACATAATCAAATCGCCGACACTTGATGACGAACGTGACGATAGCAAGCATATTTTCAACAGTCACGACCTCAGAGCGCTCGACCTCAGAGTGCTCGGTCTCGGCATCGACGACAACAGAGCTCACGACCTCGATCTTGGCATGACATTGGCAAGCATGGTCTCGACAGGGTTAAGCCCGATCGACCTCAAGGCCAAGAAAGACTCAGTCAAAAGGAGAAGTAGACCTCCCCACTACACCGAAAATCAAGTCCTCCATATCCGGGATCAAATCCCGCGATCTTCGCCTCAACGACTGTCAACATTTGAATGTACATGATCTCAATGGATCGCCAACTAGCCCGAAATCCCGGGTCGTTTACGGTAATTTATTGATTCGCTCAATCATGCCCGATCACAGGTAACCGTTACACCCCCTCCTATAAAAAGGGAGGAGAGCTCTAGGCAGGGGACTCTCTTCTTCCCCTCCGGCCAAAAAATACATCCATACTTTACTTCTCTCCATTACTCCTCTCCATTGAAAGCCCCTCTCCGATTTAAGCATCGGAGGGCTTACGCCGGAACCCTTGGCCACAGGCTTCTTGCAGGTCCGCCGGAGACAGCCATCTGCTGCCGCATCACCAGCCGGAGCTCCTTCTCCTCGGTCCGCGGTCACCCCCGGGTCCAATTTCCAGGAACAGAGAGCGTTCCATCCTACTAGCCATTTTGACTAATATAAATTTTTAAATAATACGTATATATGTACATGTACATACAGATACATGTAACATGACGGGAACATTTGATACTTCTTCTCAGCCACGGAATGCTCATGAATTGCAAACCAAGGTTTCAAGTTGTTTGCATTACAGCAATAAACATGTTACGCATTAACAACTAAATAATGGTCCTCATTTAACTATTAATTTGTTACAAATGTTGCGATGCAATTTAAATGATAGCCATTTAATAATTTTTCATTGTTAATATGTTTTTTATTCCCCTGTTTGATAAAAACATTGGTTTGATGATGAACTAGTAGTTTACATTGATAAAAACATAACTATGGACATATTGATCCAAACATTGCTGTCACGATTTTCAAATTACATATAATGCTGCTAAAGAAATATGTGAGAGGCAATTGGGCCGGATTAAGAGCAAACCTGTTGTGAGGAAGAGAATAGGGGCTTAGTGTTATAACTATATAAATATATACAATAGTCCCGCAAGTAGCAACAACGACGCGAATAGGGAAACAAGTAGATGCAGCAGCTTCAGTAGGAGCACTTTAATGACGAGATAGAAAAAAAACCTTCTTTCATTCCGTCAAAGTTGGATTATCAGTTAAAGTCAAGCCATACGGGTGCTACCTAGCTAAAAGTTATCATGTGAGGTATGCTTTCACCGATCAATCTACAGAGAGTGCCTCAATCCATCATTATATAAGGGAGCCAGCCAAACCAAAAAAAAAAAAAAAGGAGTAAGCGCTCAAAGGAGCAAAAAAGAGTACCGTAACTTTTGAGGAAACGAGAATAAAATTATCGGGATAAAATCAAGAGTAATTCAAAAGTTTTATCATAATCATAAAAATATTTTTACCATGTAACCAAGTACAAGCAAGAGGCTTGCAGACATATCTGGTTAATTTTTAAATATTATCTTTCTTAATTTTTGTTCAAATATATAATGTATAGCATCTTGTGCGTATACACATATCTTGAGCAAGAATCTAATCATAGCTTGAGGCTATATCTAGACAGCATTATCATACCAACGAGATACAGAAAAAATAATCATTAAAAATAAAAATAAAAATAAAGAAATTTAAAATAAAAATACTACTAAAAATTGGTTTATATATATATATATATATATATGTATTATCTACCAAGAATAATATATTAAGTGATAATAGGTTTGACCATCCCTGAGGGATGGAGTTAAACATGTGGTGCAAACTAGCAAGTGAAGTTGGGTTAGGTAAACTGGGTGCATCCCAGGTGGTCCAAACTGATCAGTGTATGGTCTCATCAAAGGAAAAATGACCTACCAATCAGCTAGTGAGGCATGAACCAAGTGACATGTACATCAGATACCTTCTCCATGCTCAGGATCCATCCTAGGATCCTAACCCAATCCACTCCCACTTCGAATACTTCCAAGTAGAAAACCAACTAAACCGTCAAAAACCACCCTAGAACAATTTTCAATGACCAACACTACCCCTATCATCAACTCTATATTTCCTCGAACCCCAAGCCTTTTAGACCAGACTGGCGTGGGCAATAAAGTCATTCCGTTTTTCACCCACAAAGGCGAAAACTGAAGTCCAGTAAAAAGAGAAGACTGTCTCCTATTATTGTATTAATTTTTGTTAATTTTTTCGTGAGGGATGACTCAACGCATCTGGCCGCAACCCCAACCCCAGCCCCAACCCGATCTCCATACCTCCGACCTCCGCCCCAACCCTCGCCTCCTCCTCTCCGTCTCTCCGCCCATGAGGGAACAAATCCTCTCCCAGCCCCACCTCTCCACCGCCCCCTCCGGCGCCACCGCCCAAGAATCCGGCGCCGCCGCCCAAGAATCCGCCGCCGCCGCACCAGAATCCAGCGCCTCCACCACAACCACCGCCACTACTGCCGATGCTAAGATTCCCTTCCGCCCTCGAAAGATCCGAAAGGTCTCGTCGGAGGGCGAGCCCCAACAGGTCTCCTCCTCCGCCTCTACCAAGAAGGCCGCCAACAGCCGCGCCTCCGTCCTCCTTGTCGTCCCCCGGCCTCTCTCTGTCGAGGGAGAGATCGACAACGCCCTCCACCACCTGCGGGCGGCGGATCCCCTCCTCGCCCGCGTGATCGACGCCCACGACCCCCCGACCTTCCGGTGCCTCCATCCTCCCTTCCACTCCCTCACCCGCAGCATCCTCTACCAGCAGCTCGCCTTGAAAGCCGCCGCCTCCATCTACGCCCGCTTCCTCTCCCTCTGCGGTGGCGAGTCCGGCGTCGTCCCTGAGGCCGTCCTCGCCCTCACCCCCCACCAGCTCCGCCAGATCGGCGTTTCCAGCCGCAAGGCCAGCTACCTCCATGACCTCGCCCGCAAGTACCACAACGGCATCCTCTCCGATGCCTCCATCGTCGCCATGGACGACCGTTCCCTCTTCGCCATGCTTACCATGGTCAAGGGCATCGGCGCCTGGTCCGTCCACATGTTCATGATCTTCTCTCTCCACCGTCCCGATGTCCTCCCCGTCGGTGACGTCGGCGTCCGCAAGGGCGTCCAGGTCCTCTACGGCCTCGGCGACATCCCCCGCCCCTCTCAGATGGAGCAGCTCTGCGAGCGCTGGCGGCCCTACCGCTCCGTCGGTGCCTGGTACATGTGGCGCCTCGCAGAGAGCAGGGGCACCCCCACTATGCCTTCTATGGGCAGCGGAGCAGGAGTTCCGATCACAGGAGGAGGAGAAGGAACAGGAGGAGGAGCTCTGCCACAGCAGCAGGCTCAGCTCATTGACCCTATCCAGATGCTCCCGAATCTAGGGTGAGAGAGCTTCACATACGCTTAGATTCTTCGTCGCAGCTGGCTTGTTGAGGTGGCTCTCGATCTTTGCTTATACAACAACTTTTTTTATTGGCTGAGTTGCTGCCTGTTTTCTTCTAGTCTTCTGCTGTCGTAATGTTTTATTTGGTGGGTGCCAATGCTGTATTGATCATTAACTAGCAAACTTCCAAACCACTGCTGTCGAGACTCCTATTTATGAAACATAGATTGGCATTTCCTCTGCTTATGTAGTTTTAAAAAGAAAAAAAACACTTTCCAATACATATTGCAGGGTTTGCTACTTATTTCGTACCCTTCAGGAGTTATAGATCTGTAAGCATTGTTCATGATTGCTTTTGGCCATGAATGCACCCAAATCTGGACTAACTAAAATGGATTGTTTCACTAGAAAGTGGAAGGGCTACAAGTCGATCATAAGCATATCTCCAACTATATCCACCTTTGTCCGAAAATGCACGCTCATCTTTGTGTCCATCTTCTGTAAAATATTTCCAAGGAAATGCAAGCGATTGTTTTAGGGATCTCTTATCCCTCAATTCTATCTACATCCTTGACTCATTCCACAACTTCTTTGATCTTGCGCTTCCTGAATTTCTATATTACAGTATAGCCCTCACCTTACCCTACTTTTATCATATATTGCTTAATCATTTGTAAGCATCATGCTGTACGATATCTCCTCTTTGGTGATGGTTGGTGACAAATCTAAGAAAACAAAACTTAAATTATTCAAAAATACCATATTATCCAATAGCATGTCATGCTGGTGTTTTACTAGCATCATGTGCAATTTATGTCATGCCGGGGTTTTACTAGCATAATGTGCAAGCATGTTATTCGTGGCTTAACTAGCATTTTATTCACTAGTATCTCAGGCTGGGGCCTTCACCTCTGAGAGGATACGTGCATCAACCTATTACTCGATCTTATTGCTTTATTTTAATGCTTTAATTGCTATACTATGTCAATGTGATGCATAGTGTACGCGATGGTGCATATTTATAAAATTGATGTTTGCTTGATTGACACCTTTTTTTCTTGCATTGGATATTCCATAGGAGTTCCTTTCCTAAATAATGTCAATATATGATCAACTAAGTATTTGAGTTATACTGTAGCACAGACATCGGTAATGTTCTTCAAGATTAATACTACAAATATGAAAGTTGTTTTGTTTAATATTTATGAGGTGCAAACATGTATTCTGATGGTTCAAAGTATGTTCATTTATTGTAAGGATTCCAAGTGCTCTAAATTTAGCTAGATTGTCTTCATGAATCATTGGAGTATATACGAGCAGAGTTGCTTTTGTTTTTGAAGCACTAGGGCTATACACTTGATATGTTAAACATCACCTTTCGTCAAGGCCTATTGCTACCATGACCTCCCTATCTATACTATATTAAAAACAAGAGCTCTAACTTTTGGCCTAGTTCTTAAAAGATGTTGTCTATCAACTTTTATCCCTAGCATACCGGTAAAGACTCTCCTTTGTCTCCATAACTCTATAATGGAATCTTATTCAGATTTTATTCCAAAATCATCATTTGCTTTTCTATGCAAATTTTATACTTTTTTGTGCTTTTTTGATTACCTGATTTCATCCTAAATCGGGTACTTCTTGATTCCTAATTTGTTGTCATGCTTTTCTCTCTTAATTTTTTTTAAACTTCTCCTAAATCACATCCCATAAGTCACTCTATTCAGCTATACTTTTTATTCCTTTTTTCTGTAACAAAGAAAAAGGAGAGAATTGAGATTTCTCACATGACATTTTTCCAACTATTCTATATTATTTTAGATCATTAGATTCCTTAACCCATGTATCACTCCTAATTCTATATTATTCAGCTCCCTTCAACCATTCTTGCTTTGTTGAATTAGTTCTATTTCTCCCAATCTTCTTAATTTTCTCATAAATTCCCAAGCAGTGAATCATTCCTAAGTTTTTGATATGGAGTTTTATTTTTAAATGTCCCACTTCTCTACAATTTCGGTTGTCAAAACCCATCCCAATCCATGGAGTTCTTGATCGATCCTTATTTGCTAGCATAAATCTCTTTTCCCAAAATCTTTGGCATGAACAACCTTCTCCTCAATGTATGATATCGTAGTAATGGTTGTCTCTAATGTGCATTGCCCATGCTTGTTTGCTACTATTCCGTTAAGGCATTTTTGTGCTGGTCATCATTCTCTCATTCATGTCTCTGGCCTTCTAAGATACTATGTATCAAGGTTCTTATCTTGGTCAAGATGCCAATTTGTATCACTATTGGCAACTCACTAAAGTTAGACAATAGAATGATATAACCAATATAAAGTGATATATCACAAAATTTTGGTCGATATGATATTTAGATATTGGTCAAGATCTCCTAGTGAGCCTTTTTAAAACTTTTAAAATTTGAAATTAATTTTTAATAACATTACATGGTAAATAATATTATGTTTGCTATATAATGAAGATTTTTATATCATGGTTCCTATAATTTTGGCCGATATCTCAAAATATGTTGGCCTTTTCCAATTTACCCAAATTCCCATCTCAACTAAGACGAATAGATATCTCGATGCATCTTGGTCTTTGTCACCCACTAAGATGGTCGAGATCTCCTGTCTTAAAAACCTTGCTCGTTTTGCCTCTTTTCATCCCCTCCATGTAACATCCCTGACTGTTTGAGCCTTCAAATCAATAAAAGTCATGTATAATATTGTTTCTTCATAGTTAATATTTATTTCAAACTATACAAGTGTTGTTAATCATTCAATTAATATTTATTTTTCGTAAATTTTGTACATATATTTCTTAACCTCAATAAGCTATTTGCTTTATAATCCTTAACTTTTCTTGGTCCCTTGTTTTTTATTATTGTTTAACTCTTCATCCTCGCTTAAGTCGCCCCACTTATTTTTATCTTGGTGGTGGCCTCCATTACATATTCTCTCTTTATATAGTGCTATCTCACAAATCTTGTATCTTGTTGGTAGAATCCATGGTTCGTATTGTTTCAATCATAGAATCTTTTATCTTTTCATAACAAAACTTTTTGATCTTTATTTGCCTAATTTATTCCTAGTCCTCCAATTTTTTTTGATAATCTAATTGCTTTTTGCAAGTGCTCTATCGGCCTTATTCTTTGTGCATCTAAACCCAAATCACTCATCCTCATTATCACTATCTTACACACACATATCATCCTACTTTATACACTAAGCTTTGCACACATTTATTTTTATCTTGTACCAAAATTCACCACATACCCTTTTATTTTCCCTGTTGATCTAATCGGAGAGAGAAGGAATCACTTGTTTTAATCCACTCAACTTGGAACTCTCATAGAAAATAATAAGAGAATAATAAAACTTTGAAAGTAGGGTTTTTAGCCTTTTTTGCTTTCATTATTTTTAACTAATGAGTAATGCTTGCATTTATATTAATGCAATTTGCCTCTTTAATTCCATATTGGATTCGTCTTTTAGTAAAAAAGGGTTTTTTCTAAAATAGTAAAGAAATTATCTTGAAGTGTTGCTTGTCTAGGAATAACTGAGGTGTGATAAACCTCTATGGGGTTGTTGCTCTATCACAATACTCGACAAGAGCTTTAGTTGGATGCCTTGAATACTGAAAATAGATACTGGATGAGAAAGTTATGGGTCTGGATTCTGGAAGTTATGCTTTGTGATCATGCCCTACATGTGACAAGTATTGTCTCCAAATCCTTGGGCAAACCTTCCCAAACCTATTTAAAATGGCCAAACTAGTCCACAATGGGTCTGATGATCCTCCTGAATCAACTATAGCTTTTATCTTTATGATATAAACTTTCGGCATATTTCAGTTCCCTTAAATTTTCTGGTTTTTCATTTATGTTTAGTTACATTTTTTTGAAAATTTCTACTTGGATCTTTACACTTTGCTAGCAAGTTTTCTTTTGCACATAGTTTTTTGTTTGTTTTCTCTTTCCAGTCCTTGATAATTTAGTCATCTGTCCTTGCTTCTGTTACTTGGACTCTCATTTCTAGCCTTTGAGATGTGTATCATGTACGTTTCGAACTAGATATGCATCAAGCACTTGATGCTCATCAAATTTTTCTAATTGCAGCTTTCATAAATTGGTAGGAAGTTGAATTTCTCCAACTTTTAGTTCGATCCACTGTAATAATATTGAGTGAAAACCAACAAAAGTTAATATTAAGAGTGAGTTTATGTTCATTTTAGAGATTGGTTAAGAATGTGGCCATTAAAATGACTTTGTAAAATATAAAAAAAGGGTGGCTTGGTGCATGAGGCTCCCACCATTGCAAGGTTTCGAGAGTGTTAGATGTACGTAGGTTTTCCCCACATGCAAAGAGGCTATATCCATATTTCAAACCCATGACACCCAAGTTACAGTGGAGCAACGTTACCATTGCTCCAAGGCTAACCCTTTGACTTTGTAAAATGTCTTGTTTCTAAATTTTTAAGCTAATTAGCAAGTTTGGATGAGAAGCATGCATGTTAAGTCTCAAGTGTTTGAGATAAACAATAAGGTATTGGAGTTCGTATCATTGCCTCTCAATCTCCATCTTTCCAAGAGGCTTCTCCATTGATAGATTCCGCCAAAGACGATTCACTTCCTGACAAACTGAGTCCACTCTGTGACAAGATTTCAGCCTAGCTCAAAGATCTCAGTTGCTCCTTCATTCTTCCGCTTTCCCTCAATAGATATTTTATAAAATGTATTTACGCAAGTTGCACCTCCTGGAGATCCTCAAAGCAGCATGGCCCATGATGAACCAACTCTTTTCCTCAAATTTTTTCCCGATATCCTAGAAGCCCCGAAGACCTTAACAAATAATATTTTTTAATATATTAGTTTATAAAATATTTGATTATATTTTAGTTATTTTTTTGTGTTTGTATCTTCATTTTTTGTGGGGTCAAATAGTGGACATGTCTGTTTTGCTTCTCGTTGTGTCCATGCAATTCTGGTCTTTGCATAAATTTACCAATGCTTCTCATTTTACTTCCACTTCTTTTGTATCTTGTTTTAATAATACGTTAGTTAGTTTCCTTTGTAGGCATTCACTTGCTTATGCTTAGACATTTTCTAGCCCTCTAAGCACTTGCTTTGCTCTTTCCAAGATATCTTTGACATTTAGCATATGATTGGTGATCACTCTTCTATAGGATAGGTTTACAATCCTTACATGTTGCTTATTTTCTAAACCTACAAAGTGTACTGCTTGTGATGATTTTTGCTACTGCTGGAAGTAATTCGGCGCCCATTTCTCTTTTTAGTCTTTTATTAGCTTCCACTAAGACAATGATGTTTTATATCTAGATTATAGTCCTAATGTGCTCTCGGTTCACCATTATTTTTCTAAATAGCTGGTTGAAGACAGGTCTAAGGCTTATATTAAAATATATGTAGTAACCATACTATGAACTATAGCCAAAACTATCCATCAGGCCTGTGCATACTATTTGGGATTGACTCTATTTGCAAATATCTCTGTACATGGCCTCTAATGTTATTTCAAGCTTTAGTATGTTCTTTTCACATTATTCATGTTGACTTTGGTCTTCCCTTCTTCCTGCATCTGCTAACGAGGATTAAAAAAATGCCCCTTCTTGCTAGAGTCCCCTTAAATTTTCACAACACATGCGCATACCATCTTAATCAATTTTCTATCAGTTGGTCCTTCATTCATGCAACTCTTATGTCTCCATTAATGTACCCATATCTCACTTTCTTTTCTAGTTTTCCCAATCATTCTTCTCAATATTCTCATTTTTGCTATGTACGATTTATTTTCTTGAACTCTCTGCCTGCCCAATGTTTTGAGTCATACAGTATTGAAGCTTCATTGCCATTTTATGAATTTATTATTTGAGTAATAAAGGTATAATTGATTGGGTAGTGCTTTTATAACCCCTTTGCATTGTTTAAATCTTACAATTCAGAATTTGATTCTTACAATGCTGATCAAAATGGTGCTAGGCAATATGAATCTTATCCTTGGATCAGCATCATCTAAGATCATTAGATTCAGATACATGATGTGAATTATACAATCCCATGAGCGATAAGATTTAAACTAATTATGTTTTTTACATAATAAAGCATTTGAAGGAGTCCATTTTGTATAGTATATTTGATTATGTGCCTTTTAAAAGTACTTATAACTAATAAGCCTTTAGCATGGAAAATTAATAAGCCCATTATTGGGAGTTCATGGAGTTAAGTGCAGCAGGCAGCTTTTTGTTAAAAAAAAAAAACGATCATATGTTAAAATCTGATTCTTTTTTCTAAGACATTCTACCTAAAAGGATAATTGAATTAATGGTTGTATATGGATATCTTGATCAATTGGGTATGATGTTTGCTTCATTATACATGCTATATGCAGGCTTCCAACATTGTAGAAACTATACTTCTTTGTTCTCCATTCATCTATTATATAATCAACTCATTTTTTTCCATTTCATATTTCTTTATTGTTTTTCCTTAAAATTCGGAAAATGTCTTATAATATGCAATTAGGTCTATGATTCGAACGATCTGATCTCTTTTGTGTTTGTATTCTTTATGTTTCCTTTCATCCTTAAGCTTGTTTGATTCATATTGTTGGCTAGAACCTTTTTGCAGTATATTTGTCCTACAGTATATTCTTTCTCCCACATGAAGTTAATTGCTATTGGTAACCTTGTAATTACTTTTATAGATGGTGTTTCACTTATGAGACAAAAAGTCTTATAATTCTTTAGTTTAACGCTTTTTAATTACTTCACTTTACAATGCAAAAAAATAAAGTGAATTAGAATTGTAATGAGATGCTTGTTTGAGTTTTAGTTTTGACAACCATTCAAATGACTGTCAAAAACAAAAATGATGTCTAGTTTAAGTGAAAACAGTGATTATATGAGTTTATTAGTTTAAGCAATGATGTTATTTGCATGACCTAGTGAATGTAATCAATGCAATGATCTATATTTTGTGCATGTATTTCAGAGCATTTGTATATTTGATGTGTTGTTTATCCTTGTGTTTTTTTGATAACTCTCCATGAATTTGTATTATATAGGTTCCACATGGGTTTGATTCAAGCAGCCCTTATAATTGAATCCTAGGTGCCAGTTTGCTGTTGCATGTTTAGTTTAATTGCCTAATAGGATATTATAGTGACTCTAAAACTTGCTCCATAAACTTTTTGGTGTTGGGGCATGAATTAGTTGTTCTGCATTTTCTTGAAAATTTTGGAGACTTCCTGTGTAAAATTCTCTCTTCTCCTGTTGATTTCCATCATTGTATTTGATCTCACCTTTAAGCCCTTTATGCAGATATGCCCATGTATGACTCGCCTTGCCAGTCATTTGCTAAATTTTACAACTATCTGTTTTGTTGTCAGCAAATCATAGTGGTTCTCCTAGGCTCCCAGGTGTTATCAAACATGTGAAATTTGGTGCTGGGGTGTTTCTAGATTCCATAACCCATTATGCCACATGTTCATTTTCAGGTGGTTCCTCCATCATCTACGAGCCTGCAGCCTGAGTTGTCAAACTCTAGGGAAATATTTTACGGTCTTAAGTTCATAAAGAACTCTAAAACCAGAAAAAAAAAATCTAAAACCATTATATTTGCTGGACTTCTGACTGAAACTAATGGGACCAATTTTTATTGTATATATGTGCCTAAACTGATATTTAGGCCAAAAGGAAAGACTTATCTTTTGAGGTCAGGCCTTTTGAGTTAAGCTTGCTATTGGGTGAGAATTTAGCATCTAAAATGCGTTTTTCACAATGGTCCACTTGCCTTTTGTGAGTTTTGATTGTATTTGTAGGCATGTATATGTTGTGATGTAGGACAATTACTGAAAAATATGTAATTTGTGGTGTTATTATTGATTCAAACTATTCAGGATTTTTTAAATCTTGCTAACATTTTTGAAGGCTTGGTGACAGATGAGCAGCCGGGGGGCTGCTTAGTGCCTAGGTGGGCACCCATAAATGAAGGCAGCCTCAAAAAAGATAAATCTAAAAGGAATAAATAGAAAGGTATCATGCATGAAACTTCCGCCATTGTGGGGTCTAAGGAGGATCAGAAGTATGCAGCCTCATCTTCATATGCAAAGAGGCTGTTTCTGTTTCAAACCCATTACACCAAAGTCACAATGGAGCAACCTTACAGTTGCACCAAGACCCACCCTCAAAAAAGAATAAATAGAAATGAATTTCCAAAATGACAATTATAATTCTGAAAATGAAGCATTGTATGTCAAATGCATTGATGGGAAGTACCAACTTGACAACATTCAATCCTGATTCATATATCAATCTCATTCTCCATTCTGAAATATGATGCAAGATATTAAGGCAGGCCCTTGTGTGGCTGCCGTACAACCCCAACTAGGCAACTCAAGGAGCCATTTATTTGAACAGTAGACTTTGCTTACATCTCGTAATCAGAAAAACCACCTGATGGGGTATAAGCTTCTATCAGAGAGCATATTTAATTTCAAAATTCTATTAAACTCTAAATTTTTAGCTTGTAATATTTTTCTTATCTTTCTTCTTTGTTTTTGTCTTATTTGATCATTGAAACTATATGTAATACATCTGATGATACTAAACTTATGATATACACTAAGATCATGTCTATAACTAAGTATTTTTTAAATCAATTGCTTCAAACTCTGAAAGTTGAAGTGTAATTCATTTGGCTTGGTTAAAACTGAATTGGAAACACAATCTTTGGATTTTGGTATAGACCCTATTATTGTTTCATGTAGAATCTCTAGCATTTCATCTAATGGCCTGCACCCTCCATATATATGATTGAACACAATGCTTACATTTAAGCTATAGTGTCTTTCCCATGTATATTGATAATTGATGGTTCTGGTTTACATCTCACTCTTCGTAGCATAAATTATGAACAGACTCGAAGGGGTGTATGGAGACAATCTTATCAAACATTTGTGGAAGGGGGCAATTCCTACAAAATAATGGAAATAATATGAAATGGAGGTTATTGCGTATTTGTGATTTTATATGAATCTGGATATTCATATTGACACTAAACAGCAAGCTTTTAGCGTCACTAAATAACTGGAGGGGCTGATATACATATGGTGGCGATCGATGCTGCTTAGTTGACTGCAGCAGAACACATCATGGTGTAAGTCATAATCTCGGAGCAAGAATCTGTGGTATGTGAAAAAAACTTCATAAAATACCTAAGTTATGAAAAAGTTTCCTAAATGACCATTTGAGATATGATTAGGGGAAAGTATAGGATTGGACCCCTTGCTTCCAATTATACATCGTGTGGTGAATGATGGGATATGCAAATAAATGTCATGACACACAGGAAAAAGAAAAGCTTGGTACATCGTTTGTTATGACTGGATGAATGAAAACACCATGAAAATGGTATGGGTGAGATTGATACTCTGAGACATAAACTGTGGTTTGCGAAATTTGTTGTCCTTTAGATATGAAAGGTAATCAGTTGAGTTGGTGTAGGAATTTTGATGAGATGAATTCTTTGTGCTTTTGTTGGTTGGATCTTGCAAAATTTGTTGTCCTTTAGATATGAAAGCAATCAGTTGAGTTTGTGTAGGACTTTGGATGAGATGAATTCTTTGTGCTCTCGTTGGTTGGATCTTACGGTGCTCTTATGATTGAGTAGCTATCTGATGTCCATTGGGGAAACTTAATGCAGCAAGGTTATCACCTGTTGTTTTGATGCTTTGAACTTTTTGACAAGTGAGTTGGCAAATCTTGAAAAATCTTAACAAATCAACAGATTGAGCAAGTTAGAAATTTCACCTTATGTTGGAATGAGTACCTTTCAAGGGGCGGACTTAAATTTGAAATA
This sequence comes from Phoenix roebelenii, assembly GCA_025769935.1. Classification (NCBI taxonomy): domain Eukaryota; kingdom Viridiplantae; phylum Streptophyta; class Magnoliopsida; order Arecales; family Arecaceae; genus Phoenix; species Phoenix roebelenii. The sequence continues at coordinate 9,860,855 of JAOXJJ010000725.1, read as the reverse complement.
ACTAATCCCATATTGTCACAATTATGTCCTTGTTGCTCTCTGCAAAATCTAGGTTTCTTGAGAACTCCAGTTGCATTTTTTTGGTTTTGTGCGAATATGTAAGTTTTAGAATAGCTACTTTATTCTTCTCTTTAAAAAAATTTACAATTATTGCTCCTCTTGCCCGATTTATCTCTGAACTTGCTTGCTTTGAAAAGTCCATTCATTTGAGAATCAATGGTATTGACATGCTACTCTTTAGGATTCAAGACTTGTTACTTGGTTGGTCTGAAAATTAAACAGCTTATGAATTCTTAAAAATTTCAAGATGTCACATATTGTTACCTAACAGACTACATATTGTATACCTACATGGAGTAGTTGTAAATCAAAATTATGCTTATTTTTAGTCAAGGAAAATGAAGTTGTTTATGTCCGCCACAAATCTTTATAAACATATGTAAATTTAAAATATAGTAAGAACTTTAACAAGAATTAAACAGCGTATGAATTCTTAAAAATTTCAAGATGTCACATATTGTTACCTAACAGACTACATATTGTATACCTACATGGAGTAGTTGTAAATAAAAATTATGCTTATTTTTAGTCAAGGCAAATGAAGTTGTTCATGTCCGCCACAAATCTTTATAAACATATGTAAATTTAAAATATAGTTATTTTTAGAAAATTATAGGATTTGACATTTACTCTGAATTCTTTGAAGAAGCATGCTAATCTTTTCTATTGATGGTACAAATCAATTCCAATATCTAGTGATTCCACTATGCTATTCGATCAGCTATGGGAATTAATTACTTATTTTTTAAAAGATGGCTTTTCGCTTCTCCATCTCTCAGCTCTATTCATGGTTTAAAGCTGTTACATTCTGGCTTGACAATGTCTCATGACGAGTATCTTATTTTATGAAATATCATATCCAACTCACCAGTTTATTTGTCTGTCCACTCCTATCCAGCTTTAGTGGCGAATCTGTTCTTATTTATCTTTCTTTTGAGATTATTTGGAATTCAGTGGGCCTCTAAGGACTCTCATGGGTCTCTGGGCATACAGGAAGCCTTAAAGCTTATAAATACAACTTCTTGTACTTTTAGTTATTTGGGCAGAAATTAATAATCTCTCTCCTACCGGGTGCTACGACCTCTCCAGAGCTTCTAAGGGTCCTGATACTCTTCAAATCCTTTGGGGGGTAAGAGTGCCAAATCTGGAGGATTGGCAGGTGATCGTAATAAGCTGTAATGTTGATTCGTTGAGGTTACAGATCTGATCAACATGTCATTGTTCTGCTAGTTATTCCTAAATCTATCCCTTTAAATGCGGTTTATTCTATTCCCCCACGGTATGTCTCGTTTCATGTTTTTGTGCTTGGGTGCTGCCTAAAAGTGGGTTCTTAGGCTCCATTTGGAAGAGCGGTTGGCAATAAAGTTTTTGAAAATAAAGCTTTTATAAAAAGCTTGGTAACTATATTTCTAAAGCATTGTGGAATTTTAACATATGTTTGGTAGATAAATTAAGAAATTATTTTTGGTATGATAAAATGATCATAAAAAATATTGGATTTATTGCATGGATACCCTTCTAAATATCACTTTTTTCATGAATATCCTTCCAAAATTGATATTTGCATGTATACTCTCGTAAAACTCTGTTATTATACAAATGTCCGTAATATAACGGTTGTTCTAACGGTGTTAAAAAAATCATATTTATATTAATTAAAAATAAACTAAAATTTTAAAATTATCCTATTGTTTGTCTTCTTCTTTTGCTATCGGTATCACGATTTAACATAATATATCAATGTATTATGATATAATATAATATAATATTATATTTATAGTATAATAGAATAATAAAGATATAAAATATTATAATTATTAACATAAATTAATTTTTCTTCCTCTCGATAATTATGATATAATATAATATAATATTAAATTAGTTAACATAACATATTAATGTATTACAATATAATATTTATAGTATGATACAATAATAAAGATATAAAATTTTATAATTATTAATATAAATTAATTTTTTATCCTTTTGATGACCATTTGTATAATTATTATATTTTATTATGGGTATTTTGGTCCAAAAAAATATAACTCAAAATAGTTTTTCGATAATTTCTAAAAGTATTCTTTCGGAAAGTTAAAATAGTTTTCTAAAAATTTTACCAAACACTCATATTTTATCTAAAAGTATTTTTAGAGAGTCAGAAAGTGATTTTTGGCTCTCTAAATTTTTTTCTAAATGGAGCATTAGTGCCGCATGATATAGCGGGGGGTTAAGGATACACGTCAAAAGGACCTTTTGCAACTCTAGTAAAGGTCTCCTTAGCACATGGGTGGGTAACTACTTTTTTTTTTGCTTTAACGGGTTCTTCAGACAACGCATGTCCGAATGCATCCAAGAAAATCAAAATACACAATCTTACGTAGTGCCAATGGCAGCTCCCTCTCTCCTGCCCACAGGGCGTATCCTGAATGGTAGGCCGCGTATGCAGCCATCCAGTCAGCCATTCCGTTGGCCTCTCTGAACACATGCTTGGCCTCAAAGGCCGCGCCATCCCTCACCATCATCCCAATGTCCCAGATTAGAGGGTGGTCTGTGCTCTCACCACTCGGTTCCCGTCGGATCCACCTAGTAACTGTAGCCGAATCGCCACCAAGATAATTGAGCTAGCCCGCAGCACCTGCCGCGCATGGCAAAGACCTGCCTAGGCAGTTCGCAACTCCGCCCCTGGAACTGATATGTCGAACAATCGGCAATCACCCGCTGCCACTACCCTGGAATGAGGGTCCCGTATAACGAAGCATGTCCCGCCTCGTGTACCTCCATCCAACACCAATCCGTCAAAGTTGACCTTGAGGAAACTCGGGGGTGGGGGCTTCTAGGTGAAAAACACCGTTCGAGGAGCTGCTTGAGTAGAGAAGGAACCCCAGATGTCCTGAGCTATCAATGGTGTATCTGAAGGGATGGTGAGTTTGGACTCCATCGCCAGTGCACGAGCAGACTCCGCAACAAACCTCAGCGACATCCTGCGCTCGCTGAAAGTGCGAGCGTTCCTTGCCAACCAAATCTGATGGGCTGTGCAAGTCACTCGGATGGCCTCTTGACTTGTCCCGGGACTGGCCAACCACTGTCGTATCATCTGAAGGATCGCCACGCCTCCTTTGGGATACCTCGCCCAAGTGCACCAAAATAGTATATGGTTCACAGACTCGTCTACACCGCAAGCCCCGCACTCCGCAGGGATCCTCAAACCACGCCTACTCAGCACTGCTCTCGTTGGAAGGCGGTTCCACATCACCTTTCACAAGAAGAGTGCTACCCTCGGATGGAGTCCGGACCTCTAGATCCAGGCGCAGTCCGGTCCTCGCTCATGCTCCTGCTGGATAATCCGGAACAGATCACCTAGCCTGACACTGGCTCTGCATGAGGTGCTCCATACCCGGACGTCTGGCCCCTCGCATCCTGGTAGTGGGAGGGAGTGAATCCTCTCAGCAAGATGTGTCCCGAACAACTGATGTAGTCTGGCCTTGTCCCACTCTGCCCTTCCTGGTGCTAGGAGGTCGCATACCCGGAGCCCCTCTGCTGTCTCAGTATGCACCATCGTCGACCAGCATATCAAAGGAAGGATATCCACCCACGGATCACCGATCACATCGATGCTCCGTCCATCGTCTATCAGCCACCTGGTGTTAGCCGATACAGTCGGCAAGTACCTCTCAATCTCGCACCATATAAAGGAGGTTCGGCGGCCACACCATGCCACCTCAGAGCCCCCTCGGCCATATGTGGCTGCCATCACCCGGCTCCAGAGCCCTTGTGGCTCCAACAAGAAACGGGTTGCGTGCCGAGCGATAAGGGCCTCACGCCTCTCCACAAGGGACTACACTTCCAGACCGCCCTCGTTGATGGAAAGATAGACCTGCTCCCAGGCCACCAGATGTACCCTATGGCCTCCACCATGAGACCCCCACAAGAAACTTCGGAGGAGACGTTCAATCTTCAACAGAGTCGTCTTTGGGATCACAGTGTTGGCTATAAGGTATACCGGCATGGATCCTAACACCGATCTGACCAGTGTCAGCCTTCCCATCATGGATAGAGATGATGCCTGCCATCCCTCCAGCCTGCTCTCGACCCGCTGTACCAACCTCGAGCACTCTACCATCTGTAGTCTCCGGCCTATGATAGGGACTCCCAGGTAGACCAGTGTACCTTCCTCTGGTATCTGCAAAATCCTCTTGATCTCCTGTCTGACTCTGCTCTTCGTGCTAGGGCTGAACTGAATGGCTGACTTCATGAAGTTTACTCTCTGTCCGGATGCCGCACAGTAACCTGCCAGCACCCTGCGAAGTACCCATGCATCAGAAACCCGCGCCCTAGTCAAGAGAAGACAATTGTCAGCAAAGAGGAAGTGAGAGATGGGTCCCGCCCTCGGTGCTGGAACATAGGCCTCTAGCTTCTGGCTAGTGCACGCACCCTGCAAGGCATGGGACAAGATGTCAGAACAAATAATGAATAAGTAAGGGGATAAGGGACATCTCTGCTGCAGCCCCATAGTGGACTCGAAGAAAGCTGATGGTGTGCCATTAACCAAGATAGAGAACTTTGACCCTTGGACACACCCTATGACCCATCCAATCCATCGCCTGTGGAAGTCGTAGGCCTCCAGTGCCCTCCGAAGAAAACTCCATTTGATCCTGTCATACGCCCTCTCCATATCTAGCTTGACTGCCATCAAGCTGCGCCGCTTCGGTGCTCGCTGAAGATCCCACATCATCTTCTGGGCCAACATAACATTTTGGGAGATGTTCCTTTCCGCTACAAAGGCCCCCTGCTCTTGGCTGATGATGCCCGGCAGTAGGGGCTTCATCCTGCCCACCATAATTCTCGCCACAACCTTGTACAAGGTTGTGCACAAACTAATGGGCCTAAAGTGACACGACTCTACCACCTCCTGGCGCTTCGGGATGAGCGTAATGAAGGTGGCCTTCCAATCCTTAGGCATGGCTGCCTGAGTGAAGAAACACTGCACAACCTCAACCACTACTCCCCGAATGATACCCCAATATCTTCGAAAAAAGAAAGGAGGAAACCCATCGGGTCCCGGAGCCTTATTTGCTGCCAGAGCCCAGACTGCTTTCTGCACCTCCTGCTTCGACACCGGCTGAATCAGGGTCGTGTTCTCGTCATCATCAATACCCACATCAGCCCTTAGAAGATGGTCACCATCATCAGGGCCTCCATCTTCCGTCCATCTGGCGTGGAAAAAATAAGTAAGACCTGTCTGACGGCAGGCTCACCCTCCACTCGATGTCCGAACCCATCTCGCAATGAGTGGATTATGCTTCGCTGTCTCCGGATAACCGTCGTCCGATGAAAGAACCTAGTGTTGCGATCATCCTCACTTACCCACTGGATCCGAGATTTTTATCTTCAGAATATCTCATGCTGCCGTAGTAATGAGTGGTGAGTCACTAGAAACCCCCGAAGGTCGGTCATGTCCCCCTCCGGAAGTTCACCTCCTAGGTCTTCTCTCCTCTGCAGTTCAGTAATCGCAATCTCCACCCCCTCCAGTCTCCGAAAAATATTGCCCACTACCTCGTGATTCTAACGGCGAAGCCGACATTTGGTCATCTCGAGTTTGCATGAGACCCGTTGCATCGCATTCCCCCGCATCGGGACACGCCACGCATCGCGAACAATATCCCAAGACTGAGGGTACAATAGCCAAATCTTTTCAAAGCGGAATGGGCTATGATGGCAAGGTCCCGATGAGGTGGAGATCAGCAAAGGACAGTAGTTCGATGCAATCCGGGGTAAATGATTCACTCGGCAAATAAGGAATCAAAGGATCCAGTCTGGGGATGCAAAGGCCCTATCTAATTGCTCCCAAATCCTAGCACTGCCAGATTGATTGTTACACCAGGTAAACCGCGGTCCTGAAAAACCTAAGTCCACCAGGCCGTTTCGCAATACAAAGTCGCGAAACTTCCTCCTATCCACTCTATCCATGAATACTGCACCTTCCCTCTTGTCACTCGCACTTTGGATACAATTGAAGTCACCAACTAACACCGTCGAGATGCCCTAGGCAGCCAGGTTGGCGATCTCCTGCTAGAGGGCTCTCCTAACCCTGTGATCCGTGCTCGCGTACACACCGCACAACACCCATGGATCAGCACTAGGTTCCGATACAACCATGACTACCTGTTGAGAGCAATTGTAGAAGACATCAATCGTCGCCACCCCTCGCCTCCACAGGACCAAGAGGCCACCAGACAGCCCCCTGGGAATCGACTACATAGGTCTTCCAATCCTTTCCCAGGCGCCGCCTCAGTCGACCGAGCCCATCGCCAGATAACCATGTCTCGCAAAGAAAACAGATCTTTGGACAGTGGACCTGCACTAGCCGTTTAAAGAAAGACATGAAGGCCGGCTTGGCCGCCCCCTACAATTCCAGGCTAGAATCTTCATGGATCACAACCCGCGTGGTCGGCTACAGACTCATCCTCCCCTGGTATCAGGAGCTACCTCAGACTGGCGGCCTAAGTCGCCCTGTTGCTCTACCTCAATGCATACACCAGATGCGTCACGCATAACTGCCGCCCTGATGAGTTGCACGACAGCTAGGTGGTCCCGCTCAGCCCTACCAGCTGTAGCTATAGCCATGGGGCAGTCGCCACTGTCACCAACGTCCATGGGTCTCTCATGGGGCACCCCTTCGAGTGGAACCCCTATCGCACCCTGCAGGCACGGCCCAGAATGGCTCCTGACCTCGCGCCCACCGAGGGCAGCCTCCACCCGCTCACCCAAGGCTGGGGTCGGAGAGCCAAACCAGAAAACCCCATCTGGGCCTCTCCCAAGTCCCTCGTGTACGTCCCACGATCGCATCTCTCCCAACATGTCCCGCGTGAGGAGGGTCTGACCTGCAGGTAGGGGAGTACCTTGCTCTGAGTCCAGTCCCTGACAAGGTGGACGGTACTGGAAAGGGCCTGCTGATGCCTCGGGGTCCAAGAGCAAATCACTTTGGGCCTGCGGGTCCCGCTCGACCTGGGCCTCCAAACCAGGGGTCGGCTGCGCTTGTGGGCCCCCCTTAGATTGGGCCTATGGGTCCCTCAAGAGGGGTGCCCGCGGGCCCTGCTGCTGAACCAGGGCCAGCGGCCCTGTAGAAGCAGCCCCCCATGGCCCCGGCTGGGCCCGCGCAACCCGCGCGCCCCTCTCGGCCCGTGCAAACCGCGCGCCCCGGGCGCGCAGCTT
>JAOXJJ010000725.1:9838632-9853480 GCA_025769935.1 Phoenix roebelenii | reverse complement strand
GCGAAACAGGCCCGCTTCCCAGGTCCACCACCACCGAGGGCCGGCCCTCCCCCAGTCGGGGGGTCATCGGAAACTGGCACGCCGCCTCCAAGTGGCCCATCCACCCGCATCGGGGGCAGAGGACCGGCACACTTTCGAAGACGAAGGGCTGTCATCGCACCTTCATCTTCCCTTGGATCAGGATCTTTGGTTTAAGGGGTGCGGTGGCGTCGACCGCCACCTTCACCCGGGCGAACCCCATCGCCCGTCGCTGCTCGGTGACCCCATCCACCGCAATCGGCCGGCCTACCCAGGCTGCGATGTCAAGGATGGTCGACGTCGACCAGTACTCCGGCGGCAAGCGAGGAAGACGAAGCTACACCGTCATCGTTGTCACGGCCTCCTCCCCTGGCTCGAAATCTGGGACCCAAGAGGCGATGGCGAGGAGCTGCCCCGCCACCACCCATGGTCCCTCATTAATGGCCCGGTCCCGGTCCTCCGTCGACTGAAAATGTAGAGCCAGGTAGTCGTCCGCTAATGGGACGGCCACCACCTCCTTTAGCTTGGCCCGGGTGGGTATCCCATTAAGTGGAGCAATTTCAGGGTCGCACGCTTTTTACATGGATAAGAGCAGAAAAGAAGGGCATCTTCCTACTTGTTTCCATGCGAAAAAGAAGTGCTATTGCACTTCTATCTCATAATCATGCACTTTAACCGAAGTTTGAGTCGATGTTGCATGCGAATATTTTGTCTTTTAGGTTTTGCAAGAGGAGACGTAAAGTGCCATAGCAGATTTTTACCGGTCTCCGAATGAGGCTAGTCTTGGACTTGATTTTGCCTCGGAGCACTAATATGATCCAGATGCCTGGAATTAAAACGTAGGAGGCCAAAATTTTCATACACTGATGACATAATATCTGAAAATAATATTCAGATCCTTACTAGCCAGAAACTTCTGCACAGGGTGTTGTGTCCATTTGAGAATCTTTCCTAAATGTTAAACCTGTCCTTCCGTAAGCCCTTTGTTTTGTAAATCTCTTAAGATGCTACTTCCTCACTGGTGCACTCGTACGTGCCCCTTCATCTGCTCCTGCTTCAAGCAATTAACTTCAGATTTAAGGTGATTCATGATAAATGTAATTAAAAATCCCCTTGTATCATTCAGTTCTTTCTCTTTAATTGTCCACAATTTTTGGTAACTTATTCGGGTCTTTTTCTTCCATTATGTCAAAATATTTTCCATAAAAAACTGGTTTTTTCTGTGTTGGTTTCTTCACCATCTTGTGCATCTCCAGGTTGCCTTTCCACTGCTTGCAACAATATGAGGATCCTTTAAAGTATTTCATATGGACTGTGTCCATTAAGAGTGCAATCTCAAAGTTATCTCATGCAGCCCGCTAAGGTATTTCTTTTCTGTCAAAAGATTGTGACTGACGTGCATCCATCAAGAAGTGTGAGAACCCTGATATAGCAGACCTTTGTATTTATGTTCATTTTTCTTCTTTGCATCTTCTTCTACAAAATTAAGCATATTACTTCATGCAGCTTCGAATTAAATCACCCAAATGATGAGTAGCATGTTCAAGAATTGGTTATGAAAGGATGAACCTTCAAAAGCTAGTTCATGCAGTAATATTAAAATCACAAAATTCTCTGAACTGCCATGCTTTTGACAAATTAAACTTTTTCTTTCCCCTCAATTTTAGGACATAACTTTGTAAGATGCTGTCCTCTGAGGTATGTAGCATGCTGAGGGCTCGCCGGTGCGACGATGATATCGCCTACTTTTACGTGGTTGCGTATCTGCCTTATCTCCAATACAACCTTACATATTCAGAGAGGTAGATGTGTAGACTCACCTTGTATTTCCTCTGAAGCAGAAAGGATTGACCGGTATGCCAGCATAAAAAACCCTCCTGTACATCTCCATACTTCTGTTAATTACTTGACCCAAATTATAGAAAATATCTTTTTTTTCCTTCTTAAATTAAGTTAGTGGTTTGGAGTTATTCATATGGTATGATGCGAGCAGAGCAGAGCATGTCCAAGAAAACCCCTTATGCTGAATATACTAATAAAGATCAAGCATATGTGATGAATAATTAAAGCATGTCTATCCATTAGTTCTGAGGATGCTGAACATTAATAGGGTTGTGCGTCATTCCTATGTGAACGTGTTCCTGGCGTCTGCGTGGTATGGCAACATACTTTGTGAAGCCTAGTTTTGCATGGGCATTCTTTATGCTACTCAAAGCTGGCTCGTCATCAGGCGTAAATTGGAGGGGTGGCAGTCCGGAGTATTGTCGATGATGGGTAGGGTTATTTTGGTGCGGTCGGATTTTAGCTCTATACCGGTGTATCTGCGGGCAAACACCATTGTGTTGGTAGCCCTTCTTAGGTTATTAGAGCAATTGTTTAGGGATTTCATTTGAGGCAGCCAGGGAGGGAGAAGGGGTATATACCTGATGGCTTGGGAGGTTCTTTGCCAGCTATAGTACGTCAAGGCGGCCTAGGGATCCAGTCCTTGGGGATGAGGCGGAAGGTACTAGCAGTGCGACATGCAACCTGATTTATGCTAGAGCCCGATTGCTTATGGAGTGCTCTTTTGAGGGCCAAGTATGGAGTTCACATGGCGTCGAGAGAGTTCCAGGTTGGTCGTCGTTGTTCCTTTATATGGAGGGAGATGTGCTCCTATGCATCGATAGTGAGGACTGCAATCAATTGGGTTGTGGGCGATGGGCATTCTATCGATGCTTTGGAGGATAGTTGGGTTCTTGAGCAGGCACTCTGTCGCGTTCGAACTTTTCTCGATCCATCGAGGCTGGAGGGCTGCCGAGTTAGTGATTTGATAGTCTCGGGCTAGAGCAGGTGGGATGAGCTTCTAGTTTGGGATGCCTTTGAGGCGCAGCTGGCCGAGCAAATCCTGACTATTCCGTTGCCCGCGGCAAAGGTGACGAACAAGCTAGTATGGGTGGTTACAGGCAAGTCCAGGGTACGTACCGCCGATATTCAGGAGGCTATGGGTCGGGAGGTGATTAGGCAGATGGATGGTAGGTGGATCTAAAGGTTACCGGTTCATCCACGTGTTGTCTTGTTTCTATGGAAAGTGGTGTGGGGCTGCCTACCTACGAGGGGCGTGTTGGTGGGGAGGGGTGTTCAGATCACTTCGTGTTGTGCCTAGTGCCTGGTTGGGGAGGAGTCCATAAGTCATATTTTGTTTGGATGCGAGCAGGCAGCACGGATTTGGAGTTGCACGGGCCTTCTCCAACACCAGACTATCTGATCTGCAGATGACCTACTATACCAGTTGAGGAAGACCACGCGGAGTCCGTGGTCATTGGTGTGGGGGATCCGACTAGCCTATATCGCGTACCATATATGGTTGGATAAGAATGTCCGAATTTTTGATAACAGGTAGGAGACTTCGTCAAGTGTCGCCGAGAGAGCCCGCATCCAGGCGGGTGAGATCATCAGAACTACTACAACAAGTTCATCTGGGATGGCTAAGGACGTCTGGGATCCCCGTTTGGCTACTTTAGCACCCAGGTTTCTCCTTATCTCTTGGGGGCCTCCACCCTCCGGCTATCTAAAGATGAATTTTGATGGTAGTAGTCCTGGAGATGGCGGCAAGACTGGCATAAGATTTGTGATTAGAGACTATGATTTACAGTTGATTGTTGTGGGCGGGCGGAGCACCGGTGGATTATCAGTTATACAGGCGAAGCTCCGAGCAGCATGAGAGGGCTTCTCCTACGCGAGACGGAGGCTGAGGGTCGAGCGCATCATCCTTGAGGGAGACTCGACTATAGTGATCGGCTGGATACGGAAGGAGAGATGGAGGGGGATGGGACATCTTTTCAGACAGTGCACGTATATCGGAAAGTAAACAGGACGGCAGACTGGGTCGCTTTTTATGCTGCGCAGCATTTCGGAGAGGTTCTTTGGCCACATGTAGGGGCACCCCCGGCCTTTGTGTCATATTGTAGCTTTTGATTCTGTTGGCTACACCTACACTAGAGTAGGGCAAACAGCCGCTGTACCAAAAAAAAAAAAAAGCTGGCTCGTCCCAAATTATCGAACCAAATCATGTTGGTGGTGGTTGTTGTGAATCAAAAAACTCTAACTCCTTTGACTGCCCGTGTCCATCTCACACCCTTGTGGCCATCTATTATTGGGCCTCCCTTGCCATTTTTCATCTAGTCTCATGTCCTTTTGCAAAAACGGTGGTGCAAACATGTACTTTAATAAAATTAAAGATCATCCGGGAACTACGATAGCAATCATCAGCCACACACACAGTATGATTCATTTGGGTAGATAATAGTTTTAGTGTTCGTTACCCGCTGGATCAATGAACTTGGTATTGAAATAGTGGGCGAATTATCAAGCAAGGTTCGTAGACATAAGTTATATGATAGATGGTTGGTTTTCATTTCTTCGTTCTTCAACCAGGCAACTCAGTGACCGATCGTCTAATTGGTCTAGGACTACCAAATAGAGCATATATTGAAGCGTGTCGGATGTCAACATTGTGATTAACGTGCAGTTTGATGAAAAGCAGTCTGATGAGTTATATTAGCAAGACCAAGTGCTGCACAATTCCGTGCTTGTTCCAATGCTATGATATGGTCCTGTTTTGTCCCTCCACGCATGGGTATAGGTTCCGTCCATCCTATCTGATGTCGTTCGGTGGCACTATGCAGTTGGAGTAAGATAGAACTATTCCAGTCTCCTATTTTGCTGGAGGGCTGTAAAATTGTAGATGACAAATGATAACGAGGAAGATTTTCCATCAAAGCAGCATAAATCAAGGATTGGCTCTAGTCAAGAATTACATGGCTAATGCATTGGAACTCGAGGTGAGTATGAAGTAAAGCAAAGCAAATGTCACAGTTAACATGCGCGGAGCTCCTTCCCTAGAATCTTTTCAAGATGAAATTGGTCAAGGATACTACATAACAATCTCAGCTTTCGGCTCTTCAGGTACTGTAAACTAGGAAACTTGGTTTATGGACAGTGAAAGAGCAAACTCGTCACCCTGGAATTGTAAAGGCATGCATCATTCAAAATCTGATCCTAAAATCTTATTTATTTTCTAGACCTCAATTTATACAAACTAAGCAGATGTTATGATCTGTTGAAGTTTGTGAGAACATGACATGCATCTTTCAAACTCTCGAGACCTTTGAGTTTCTCTTGCTTACTAGTCTACTAGTTCAATGCTAGCAAATAGCTCCTCTGGTTCTTAATTTATCAAAGAAGAAAAAAAGAAAAAGAAGGCAAGCTTGGTTTCAGTTGCTTAGTGATCAAAGATCACCATAGATAGAGCTAATATGTGTACAGGGGGTCAACAGAAGCCTTCCGGCACCTAGAACAATTCTCCCATGCCTTCTGACTTGAAATACCTTTTGCATATAAAAAATTCTGGCCTCCTAATGGAATATGCCATCCCGTATTCCGGAATCTGAGCTTATTTTGCATTCAAATATGTTGTTGAACGGTGTCATCTAGCCTCAGGCGCCAACCGGAAGAACAAACCCTTGTTACTATCGACTAACTGGGCCTTCTCGCTAACATTATCGAGCACAACGTCCGCAAAGCAACCGTCTTCCCTCCTATCGAAAACTTCAATCTCACCATTCTTCACATAACCTTTGGCCAACTAACAACAGCGCAATCCTCATCATGAAATCATTTTATATTCGAAGGGCGCAATCAACGGTCCACACTAAGGCGGCAGTAGGATATTCCGCTAAGCATATCCAGTATTCTCTCGCTCGCTCCAGCGTTAGTTCCTTAGAGGGATCACCTTTCTTCCCCCTTCTTTATGGCCGCCTAAATCCCAATCCTTCTCTTCTTTGATTTATATAAATAGAACTACAGCACTCAACATTGATCAAGTCGATCCCTCCTAGAATAGAGATTGGGAGAAGCCAAAATGTCCTGTGAGAACTATGATCCTTGCTTCCCCGACCAGCCGGTTGTGGACCGTTACCTCCCTTTATGGGCTAACCAACCTAATTTCCAGTACAAGCCTGCCTTCGTGTGGGCGGAGGACTCTCCCAGGGGCATGCAATGGGCCTCCATCACCTACTCCGAGCTCAATTCCTCTGTGGAAGCCATCGCCTCCCGGCTCCTCTACCCTCTCCAGAGAGGTGACACCTTCCTTATCCTCTGTTCTCCTGGTCTCCAACTTGTCAAGCTCCTCTTCGCCTCTCAACGTGCCTGTCTCGTTGCTATCCCTATCATTCCTCCAGATTCTTCTTCCTTCTCCCCAGCCAAACAACGTCCCTCCCACCACCACCTCCTAAGGGCCCTCTCCCAGGCCAACCCGAAGGCTGCCATAGCCCGTCCATCCTACATCTCCGCCATAACCAGATCTATTTCACCGTCGACTTCCGACCGGCTTGCTTGCCTACTTCGCAAGCTCCGGTGGATCTCCGTCGACGGTTTGGAGGATGAGAACCCTAATGCTTGCTGCCCGAATTCGGACACTTCAGAGTATTTGGGCTGTGGGCCGAACGACACTTACCTCGTTCAGTACACCTCTGGTGCAACTGGAATACCGAAGCCGGTGCTCGTGACCGCCGGTGCCGCAGCTCACAATGTGAGGGTGGCGAGGAAGGCCTACGACCTCCAGCCGAGCAGCGTCATTGTGTCGTGGCTGCCGCAGTACCATGACTGTGGCCTAATGTTCCTCCTGCTTACTGTTGTCTCAGGTGCCACCTGTGTTCTCACCTCACCGGGGGCCTTCTTGCACCGGCCTCGCCTCTGGCTTGAGCTCATCACCGAGTTCAAAGCCACTTGCACCCCGGTTCCTTCCTTCACCTTGCCCCTAGTGGCAAAAAGAGGAGGCATCGACCAAGGGGCACTGCCTCTCAAGCTGGGGAGCATGAGAAACCTAATCCTGATCAATGAGCCTATCTACAAATCTTCAGTCGATGAGTTTGTTGATGAATTCGCACGTGTGGGGCTCAACCCATCGTCGATCTCTCCGTCCTATGGGCTGGCGGAGAACTGCACCTTTGTCTCCACTGCATGGCAATGCCAAGGGGAAGAACGGAGTGGCTACCCAAATATGCCGTCCTACAACAAGCTTTTACCTTCAGCGAGGCTGTCATCGCCTTCCTCCTCGTCATCATATGAAGAAGAGGAGATGGATATAATCGTCGTCAATGAAGAAACCTGCGAGCCAGTGGAGGACGGGGTGGAGGGAGAGATATGGGTCTCTTCACCGAGCAACGCGTCAGGGTACCTCGGGCACCCGTCCTTAACTCATGAAGTGTTTCATGGGAGGCTCCGAGGCAGGGCTGGCAAATGTTATGTCAGGACCGGCGATCTGGGGATCGTCAAGGGAGATGAGAGGTATCTTTACGTAGTTGGTCGGACTTGTGACGTGATAAGAGTCCATGATGGCCGAAACTCGATACATGCACACTACATTGAGACTGCTGTCTATAACAGCAGTCCTAAGTATCTGAGAGGAGGCTGTATTGCAGCATTTGGAGTGGCATTGTCAATGCCGAGCAAGACAACGGTCGTGGCGGTAGTCGCAGAGTTGCAGAGGAAAGAAGGGGGAGGGAGAGTTGGTACTTATAGAAGGATAGGCGAGGCGATAAGAGAGGGTGTGCTGAAGGAAGAGGGGGTCCGGGTTGGGTGGGTGGTGATGGTGGAGGGTGGGAGTGTTCCGAAGACAACTTCGGGGAAGCTAAGGAGGTGGTTGGCGAAGAACATGCTGTTGGAGGGGAGATTTCCAGTACTTTGTGAGGTCTGGTTCGAGGAGTACTCATCGGCCATTACGGAGAGAGGGGAGGAGGATGGAGTGGGGGGTGGTGAGGTAGGAGAGGGAATGAGAGATGAGGTTCCGGTTCGGGCTCTAGGAACTGCTGGTCGCCGGTTCTCTTTGATTTCATCTTTGTGAAAAAGTATGAAACTTTACTTTCTTCTGATTTGGCTGGATGTATTCATGTTAGAGCTATATAAATTATCGTTTTTATAAAAAAAATAATAATAAAAAAAATTAGAGACTTGAGAGGGGGATCTGAGGTCAGCTGTAGTACTGAGGTTTATTACTCCCTTCCGTGGCATTATAGAATATTGCAACAATGCTTTTAACTTTTTTTTAAACATATTGAAACAATATATGCATCTTGGAACCATCATAGCCGATAAGGCAGACTGGCCAATCAAAGCTTATTATAAAACCTTCAACTAATCAATCAAAGGCCATCATGTGGTTAACCTTAGAAATGCCCGAAAAGTACTTAAAATTTTAAAATTTCCTCTCAACCGGCGACAATCGTGAACGGTTTCCATAATTGTATAACTAATAAGTGAGATGTATGGGCAAAATGACGAGACTCAAAGATATGCAGCCAAAAAGAATTGGCGTCTTTAGTAATTCTTTTACTTGCAGCTAAGTTGCAGACTGTTGCTGCTCAACAATCACTTAGGCTTTCATAAATCTGTGGTTTATAAGTTTAAATAGTGTCGACATCCCCAAATAACAAACTACATTCCAATCTCTTTTCATCACCATAAAAAAAATAATGTCCATTATTTGTTGGCTGAGTCTTTCGTTGGACTTATTTGAGAACAAAGTAACGAACGTTATAGTGATTAATATTGTCATTGAATTAAAATATCAAAAGATAACAGCATGCTTGTTTAAATCATTGTTCCCCAACGGAATCCATATTCTTTCTAAAAGAAGGCCATAGCTTCGTTATGTAATGATCATAACTGTGAAATATTGGTGATCAATAACATGCATCATCAAAATTTCCATTATTTGAAGACATAATAGAAAGCCTAGGAAACTGCTATAAAGACCATTACAACAGTATGATGACTCGTTAAGTCCGCAAGGAGATTTTGCAGAAAAAAAAGAATTTTATCCTCACATTTGTAGAAAAAAAGGGCCACATTTATTTCTTTTGTAGAAACAAAATCTGCTTTTAATTTTATGGAACCATCGTGCTTCTGTCCTCACATGAATTTATATATTTATTTTAGCCTATGCACAGATATTGGTTGTTGATGCACACATGATAGAAACTGATGCAAACCTAAAAATGTTTAATTGTATAGATAACTACTACAAATTAAATGGACAAAAATTCAGAACTACAGGTCGTTCTGGAAAAAAGGGATCCTTTTATGCAAATTGAATAATTAGCTGATCAGTTAATCTGCAAAATATCTAAGACTCAACCTTGCCATAAAGCAGAAAAAAAGAAAAAAAAAAGAATATACAAGTCCATAGAGCAGAGGGAGAAATGCTTGGCAAAGGTCTCAATCCCACGGGCAATTCCATTGGATTCCCTGACGAGGAATAGACCAGAGGAACATGGAAAAGGCTTCAGAAACCAACGGAAAAGGACCACTCAGGCAGCCGTGGTACCTTCTGGTTGTATAACTTGCATGGTTTTCCTGTTCTCAAAAAAACAAGAACATGCATGGTTTTCCGCAAGGTCTGCCCACAAATCCTTCGCCGCATCCTGGGGTCGCCCACTTGTCTCACATGCCACCACAGCAGCAGTAGGAGGGTGGCCCGGACACTGACAGCTTCTTTGGATCCCTCTCAGAGAGCTCAAAGAAGAGAATGGGGGGGCCTCACCAGCTCCCATCCCAATTACTTCCTCGATCGACCCACAAACCGGGCCACTTTCCATGTTTGCTAAGGAGGGGACAAACTTTGTGCTGTTTGAATGGAAGCTGATTGGGCCTAGCTAGTGTATTTAGCGTTATCAGTGAAACAAAAGACGTTAGATGGTAAGATGATATCTCTAACCACATTGCTCGATCTCTATGGAATTCATTTAGTCACTGAACGATGGGTCATGTGATGTGGCTTTGACCTAATGTGATAGATGGTAGCTAAGCAATACAAATTTGTCACCTCAACCAATGGCAAACTGATCGATTCCAGTAGTTTGGATTTGGGCAGCATGGTTTGGTTTGGTTTGAGTCAAATTTAGGAGGGTGAAAATTAGAACAATTGGTGAATCATGCATGAGAACTAGGCTTGCATGGTTGGACTTAGTCCTCGCATTTCAAGTTCAGACATGGTATGGATGCGGATATGAGGTGCGTCCATTTCGCTCGAGAGCATTTCGGCATGACAAAAAGAAGTTAGATGACATGGATTAAAGATGGTGTGCCCATTTCAGCTCTCATTGTCTCGTATCTTCTTGTTATGATGTCAGAACATTTCAGGAGTACGCGCCTTCTGCTTGTTTGAGGTTCGATTTGTCTCCTTCGCACGAAAGAATGTTTGATCTTGCATTGACCATTGGATCACACCTTTTGCAGATATCAAAAAATTCTAAACTTCTTCATTCATCCACCCGCCTAAATTTTAAAGTAGCTATTGCACGATCCAACAGTGGGTTGATGCAAAGAAAGGCAAATCTTTCTTTGTTGCAAAGATAGGACACCTGTCCCATTCAAGTGGTTGTGTATCCAATTAGTGATGAATCTGTGATTTGGTCTCCTGGTGAGCCACCTCTATATGCGTGGGACCAATTAAAGCATGTCTACAAATCAATAGAATTCATTAAATTACCGATGGAATGTCATGAGGATCCTTCTTAGCTTAGAATGCATTCAGTTCGTGGAAAGAAAGAATGCAAACGAGTTGCATCTCACAGGGTATCCGACATCCCCAAAAAGACCTCGTGAACCCATTTATTTGTATTGCATTCTCCTAGAGGGTTGCACAATTGGGGCAACATTTCAGAAAAAAAACGAATTGATAATATGCAGTGTTAAAAATCTTCTAAAGTATAATTTTAATGATGTTAAAACTATGGGGATCATACAGGCATGCATTTAGTTCTATATAGACTATGCACTGTGTAAATCTTAAATACTTATATAGGGCTAAGGAATCCAAATAATAACTTCCAACTATTCTTTTTGTATGAGATCTTGGGCCGTGACAAATTATACCAGAGCCATCCCCGGCCCATGGCCTATATGGATTGGAGGACAACACAGCTCAAGTCCATTGAGGCTGACCACGGATTGATCAAAGTGTTTGCGATTACATTTGAATGGATCTGAACTTTTAGCTTGGTGAAGATGTCAAAGTTTAAATGGAGAGAGTATGTGAGGACTCGTATGGGCGTGTGTTTAGGTTCAATTAGCTATGCACCAGGTAAATCTTGGATAATTATACAGACCCAATAAACTCAAATAATAACTCCCAACTAATCTTTTTAAGCGATTTCTTATATTATGACAAATGGTATCAGAACAAACTCGGCTCATGGCCTATGTAGACTAAGAGATACTGCAACACGGGATTGGCGTTGACCACATGCCGATCACGATGCTTGTGATTAGATTTGAATGGATTTGAATTTTTATAGGACAAAAAAAAAGCTTAAATAACATCTTTTGGCTAGTCTTTTTATGTGAGATTCTGGATGGTGACAAAAACTCTTGTAAAATATGAGTTAATGGTGTTGTTGCTGGAAACTGGACCCGGGGGCGACCGGTCGGCCGAGAAGGTGGATTTCCGGCGAGGCGCTTGCGGGCGGCGTCCTCCGCTGGACCTGCAAGGAAGCCCTTGGCCGGGTTTTCCGGCGCCGGCCCTCCGATGCCTAAGTCAGAGGGGGCAAGTGTCTATGAGAAGAAAACAGTGTATATCAGAGTTTCTGTCCGCCAGCCCTCTCTAAAATGGAGGAGTCCTCCCTTTATAGAGAGATGCTGGGTTACCTGTGATATGACAAGACGAGACTGCAGTACAACTGAACATGTCGCACGATCAGACGAATTAATGCTTTGAGGTCGAAGTCAGGAAGTTATCACGGCCGACTGGGTGCAGCCGAGCTGACTTGCCGTGGAGAACTGAAGATCCGTAGACAGTAGGTGGCATGCGCATTAATTGTTGAGTAAGCTGGAGACGCGCATTAATTGTGGAGTAAGCCGGAGGTCTTCGGGAGCCATGTGTGATGATGGTTGAGTAAGCCGGAAATGTGCATTAATGGTGGTGTGAGCCGGAGGTCTTCAGGAGCTACACGCATTAAATGCTAGGGGTGATGGCAGGGTATGGTCCCCGATCGGACTACGGAAGGATGTGATCGTAGTAGGTGAATGGCAAGGTCGAAAATCCGAGATGGTGAACTCCGGGGTCGGGCACCTAGTTGGGCGCCGAGTAGGGAGCCTAGGGGGTCGGACGTATCTGAGGTCGGGCGCTTCCGAGGTTGGGCGCTTCCGAGGTCGGGCGTTGGGTGCCCCTAATCACATGTTCCGCGGCGTGCTCACGTGCCTTAGGACGGTTTGTATTACCCCAACACTACCTCCCGACTTCTAAGTTCGAGCCGCTTGCAAGCTCGGACGTGGAAAGTAATTGTCTTTATTGCTGTGGTGGGGGCCAGAACTTTAAATTGTTCCGGCACTCCACGCACTTTGGAGTATTCTTAATGAGAGGAGATGGAGCATCGTCTTTTCGTCCTCTAAGATCGCTTCGTGAGGCGGGCTCATAATGGGGTCCCAAGATCCAACGGGACGCTGCCTCGATGGCATGTTCGAGGCGCCAAATTGAAATAAGTATGCCACTTCGGTTTTCGGAGTCGACACGCGGCGCAATCTGGACGAGATGCGGGATCAAGCTCTGCCGATCTGGGCCGTCGGGAGGGTCTATATAAACCCCCCGTCCTGACCCTAAAAAAGGGCTCGCTTAGCTGTTTTCTTTTCCTCGTTCTTAGTCTCTGGTTTGCCTTTCTCAATCGTCACCGAGCTTTCCGGCGGCGCCTCAAGGCGATTTCCGGCGATCCCCCCACCGTAGATCATCTCCCTTTCTTAGTGTGGAGTGTCTTCCTTCCTTTTTTCTAGTTTTTCTTTGTTCTCCACTTTTCCTTCTTCTTTTTGAAAATAGGTTCTGGTCCGAATGAGGTTGGATCTTGCCAAACAGAGGAGGAACTGGAGCTGGTCCAATCCCGGTTCTTTTTCCGGCCCGAATTTCATCTCGAACCCGCAGGGTCGGAGGACCGGGTAATGCGACCGCCTCCAAGCCAAATCGGAGTGTACGTTGAGACACTCTGGGCCGGTATGCGGTTTTCCCTTCACGGGTTCGTGAATGACCTGCTGGTGGAATACCAGCTCGTCCCAGCGTAGCTAGTTCCGAACTCGTGGAGGACCATAGTCGGGTTCTTGTCCCTTTGCCTTACGCATGGGATCCCGACTTTGGTAAACGTTTTCCGCCGATGTTTTTTATTGAAAACGAACCCGACGGACGGAGAGTGGTTGTACTTCGCCTTCCGAGACGGTATGTCCCTCTTCCGACGTGCCCCTTCCTCTATTAATGAGTGGAAGGGGCGTTTTTTCTTTTTGGCATCCGAGGCGTCATGGCGTTTTGACCCGAGGTGGGGGGCACCCCCGACTGAAGGCCCTCAACAGACTCTCCGAGCCTACGGCGGACGAGCAGAGGGTTCTTGACTCCCTACGGGGCCCCGGGAGGGATATCAACTTGGCCAACCTCCTAAGCGAGGAAGCCTTGGTGAATGTCGGCCTGAGCTCGGCGCGCTCCGAGGGTAAGAGTGGTTACTTAGTTTTGTGAATTGTTTTGTTTGTTTGTTTCTCTTTTTACTTAAGAGTTTTTCTTTTTATATTTCAGACATCTCCCACATGTTGACTAGCAACACGTCCCTGTTTCTCCGACTGAAAAAGAGGTCCGCCGAGGCGGGCGGGGCTCTTCCCAAGCCCCGCAAGAGGGCGAGACCGACTCCTACCCGCAGGTCGGCGAAGTCTGGGGCCGGCACATCATCGGCGGCCCGAGAGGAGGCCCCATCAGCCGAGCGCGCAAGCTCGGCCTCCGGAGGGATATCTGATTCGGCGCCTCCGGCCTGCCCCGTTCCCATTGCTCAGCGGGCAGACCGGTCTGCCATCCATCTGTGGTGATTAGGGCCCGAGCCGAGCAGGGGCCCCGGTGTTCCAAGCGCGTCTCGGGTCGTCGCCCCGAGTTCTACTGGTCCCAGCTCGTCCGGGACAGGGGCCGTTTCGGGAGGGGTTCTATTGGCTCGAAACTCTCATTTCTCGAGAGCAGCTCGACCATCGAAGATGTCGATGTCGCGCGCGCGGTCTTTCGCCGCGCGATGCTCCCGGCCGACTGAGCCGTGTTCGAGGCCCTCAGCCTCAAAGAGATCGTCAATCAGGCCTACCAGAATACTGTTCGGGTAAGTGACTTCCTTACTTTGCTTTTAGTCGTTCTTGTTTCCTTCACCTTTACTTATCATCACTCCTCTTTGCAGCATGTTTACGAGGTCGACACTCTGGTATTCATCGCCTCGGAATGCTAGAACGAGTCTCGGTGATTCCAAAAATAGGCGGAGTCAGCCGAGAAGAGGCTTGCGGAGTCCGAGGCCGAGCTGGCTGAGGTCCGCGCGTAGAGGGAGGCCACCAAGGTCGGGCGGCTCGCGATCGTCAGCGAACTCGAGGAGGAGAGGGCTGCCCACTCCCTGGCGAGGTCCGAGTTGCGCACAGCCGAGGCGCGACTCGCGGAAGCCCGCTCCGACAATGTGGGGTATAAATACGAAGGCGGGGTTCTCCGCCTAAAGATCGAGCAGCTCGAGGACCGAGAGAGGAGGGTGCTCGAGCAAGCCCGAAGTGCTGTGGAGCTCTTCAAGGAGTCGGAAGAGTTCCGCGACATGCTCGAGGAGGAGACCGTTGACGGGTTCCTCCGGGGCTTTGAAAACTTCAGGCGACAGATGGCTCGATTCTGCCCCCAGTTCGATCTTTCGAGGATCTGGCCGAAGTCGGGGCTCGACAACGACAACGAATCGGATGTGCCCTCACCACTCGAAGAGGGAGGAAGAGGAGGCCGAGGCCGAGGCCGCCGAGGCGGAAGTCGGGGGAGAAGCCG
>JAOXJJ010000725.1:9815646-9838532 GCA_025769935.1 Phoenix roebelenii | reverse complement strand
CCCGCTTCTTCTGCCGCATGGGTTTGCTGGTTGGTTTCACCTGAAGTCGGTGAACCATGACCTCCGGATCTATCCCCGACATGTCGGTGGATAACCGAGCGAAGACGTCCATGTTGGCCCGCATGAACTCGATCAGGCTCCTTCTTTCATGGGCATCCAGTCCGGAGCTGACCTTCACGGTTAGCTCGGGGAAATTTTTCTGTAAAGGAACCTGAGTAAGAAGCTCACCAGGCTCTACCCGCTCCTTTCGTGGGTCGTCCCGTGCTTCCAGAGTTTCGATGGAGAGCGCCCGATCTGCTGTCAGAGTTGACACCTCGGATGGTGTTGATGGTCCCAGCGATTGGTCTGTTGGCATTTGGATCTTCGGGCTGTGCGGTGGTCTCCGCTGGCCTCCTTTCCTCGCGCTGGTTCTGCACGAACCGGTCGAGTACTCCACGGCGGATGAGTGCCTCGATCTCATCCCGGAGCTGGAAGCAATCCTCCGTGTCGTGGCCGTGATCTCGGTGGAAGCGGTAGTACTTCTTGGGATTGCGCCAAGCTCCGAGGTCCCGCATCGGAGCTGGAGGCCGAAAGTAGTCCCGACCCTGGATCTCCATCAGGATCTCTGCCCGGGGAGCATTGAGGGAAGTGTAGTTCTCATACCTCCCCGGCTGTGGTCGAGGTCACATCGGCGATCTCGGTCTGGGCGGAGACCTCGGTCGGGGTTGTCCCCGAGGCTGAGGTGGGCTCCTTAGCCGAGGCAGATTCTTGTTCCGACGAGGGGGTTGGATTCTAGGACGACCGCGCTCCATGCGGCGTCTCTTCTGTTTCTTGGAGGTCGGCTCGGTCGTACCCCGCCTTGAGGCAATGGCCTCTTCGGCCTTCGCGTACTTCTGAGCTCGGATGAGCATCTCTGTGAAGTCGGCGGGGAAGCTCTTCTAGATGGAGAAGAGAAACCTGTAGGACCGAGCCCCAGTCTTCAACGTCGAAATGGCTATCGACTGGTCGAGCTCGCGAACCTCCCAAGTTGCGGCGGTGAAGCGGTTGAAGTAGTCCTTGAGGAACTCTCCCTCTCTCTGCTTGATGTCGAGGAGGGAGTCTGAAGTCCGCCGCTGACGTCGGCTGGCAGCGAAGTTGGTGGTGAACTGCCTGCCGAGCTGCTCGAAAGACGACACTGTACTGGGCTTTAGCCCAGAAAACCAAAGTCGAGCTGCTCCCCGAAGCGTCGCTGGGAAGTCCTTGCAAAGCATGGCCTTCGAGGATCCTTACAACGCCATGAGAGCTCGGTAACTCTCCAGGTGGTCGAGGGGGTCGGTCGTGCCGTTGTAAGGCTCCACTTGAGGCATTTTGAACCTCGACGGGATCGGCTCGTCCTCAATTTGGCGGGAAAATGGGAACTTGGTTGTGAATTCAAAGTCACCCTCGCATCTCGCCTTTCTGCTATGGAGCGCCTCAATCTGGCGCTCGAGTCTCTCGACCTTCTTGTCGAATTCTCCACTCCGAGGGTCCGCCACGGTAGTTTGCTCTGGTGCAAGCTGTCCTGGGACGGACTTGGCTTCCGATGGCTGTGGACGATTGCCAAGACCCCTCATTAAGAGTCCCCTCCTAAGGGAAGCCTGGGCTGAACCCTGGCAACAGCATCGCTCCTCATTGTTAGCCTGTGATGAGCCAGGAAGATTCGGGCCTTGGCACGCCGGTCCATTTGGAGGAGGCGCCGACAGGACCTGGGCATGTGGAGGCGACGCCGGTGGGGCTCCCTCACGTTGCAAGCCTTGAACGGCCGCAGCCAAGGCTTGAACTTGCTGCACCAGGATGTCGAACTGTTCCAGCTAGATTTGCAGGGCTGAACCAGCGGAGGCAGCAAATTCTGAAAGGAGTGTTCCGAACTTGGTGGGGGACGCCGGGAGGCGTTAGAGGCTCCCTTGCTTCTCAACTTCATGGTCGCGACTCGGACCCTTCCTCTAGTGCCAACTGTTGCTGGAAACTAGATCCGGGGGTGACCGATCGGCTGAGAAGGTGGAGCTCCGGCGAGGCGCTGGCGGGCGACGATCCGTCGGCGGGCGGCGTCCTCCGCTGGACCTGCAAGGAAGCCGGTGGCCGGGTTTTCCGGCGCCGGCCCTCCGATGCCTAAATCAGAAGGGGCAAGTGTGTATGAGGAGAAAACAGTGTATATCAGAGTTTCTGTCCGCCAGCCCCCTCTAAAATGGAGGAGTCCTCCCTTTATAGAGAGGTGCTGGGTTACCTACGATGTAACAAGGCGAGACTGCAGTACAACTAAACATGTCGCACGATCAGACGAATTAATGCTTTGAGGTCGGAGTCAGAGAGTTGTCACGGCCGACTGGATGCGGCCGAGCTGACTTGCCGTGGAGAACTGAAGATCCGTAGACAGTAGGTGGCACGCACATTAATTGTTGAGTAAGCCGGAGACGTGCATTAATTGTGGAGTAAGCTGGAGGTCTTCGGGAGCCATGCGTGATGATGGTTGAGTAAGCCGGAAACGTGCATTAATGGTGGAGTGAGCCGGAGGTCTTCAGGAGCCACGCGCATTAAATGCTAGGGGCGATGGCAGGATATGGTCCCCGATCGGACTACGGAAGGATGTGACCGTAGTAGGTGAACGGCAAGGTCAGAAATCCGAGATTGTGAACTCCGAGGTCGGGCACCTAGTTGGGTGCCGAGTCGGAAGCCTAGGAGGTCGGATGTATCCGAGGTCAGGCGCTTCTGAGGTCGGGCACCTCCGAGGTCGGGCGTTGGGTGCCCCTGATCACATGTTCCGCGGTGTGCTCACGTGTCTTGGGGTAGTTTGTATTACCCCAACAAGTATCATCTGGCCTTGTGATGATCTCTTGCGCTAGTAGATGTGCTTCATACATTGATGCGTAATTGGCACGGTACGTTCTTCGTATCCGTATCTATAAGGTGTAAAACACCATGCATCCTATGCACTGTGGTGCGTGATGTTCGATGGCCTCTACATCAACTTGGATCAGCATGCATCTCGCAAATCTCAATGCATAATCCGAGAGAAACAATTTGAAGAACAATTAATATACGGTCCATATTAATTAAATCCATGTTACTAAACCATCAAACTGTCCAAATATCCAATCTGAGCATTAGAGCTCGCACATCCCATGTTAAGAGCCACGAAATAACTACGATTATTTATTGCAGCTTGTCATTGGCAGGCAGCACCAGTTAATTTGCCACAATAAATACGCTCGCTGAGGACCGTCCTGTTTGTACTCACCAACAGATCCTTGACCAACATTTGTCACAACCCTCATTCTTCAAACGTGAAGCCTTCGACAGTCCCCACAGGCATATCCTCTAGGTGGCACCCCAAGCAACCATCAATGAGTCATCAAAGACAGTCCAAGGAGCCTCTAAAGAAGAAATTAAAGCCATCAGTGGCAAGAACAGTGTTCCTTCATCTGTAAAAGGATGAGCACTTGATGAGAAGCTGGGGAGAGAAGCCAAGTCTCATGCCGATGGGTTGGTTCTGTGTCTCACCTGCATGCGGGCCCTGAGCAGGCTTGGCAGTAGCTTTTCTCATTCTGAGCCAAGGCCGGATGGTCTGCTGCCAAAACTCCGATGTTGCTCTTGGTTGAGGTCGGCACCTCAGCACGCGTCGCCCTATACCATCAACTTTATGACGCCAAAGCCTGCGAACCTCTTTTGTTTGGGGGCGCGGGTGGGGGCTTTAAACCTTCGGATTCCATCCCTACCATGGCTTCCAGCTTGCCGTGCGAATATCTTTGTCGATCCAAAGCAATATATATATATATATATATATCTTTGTCGATCACCGCGGTGGTACGTACGTACGTGTGCGCGTGGCTGCCTACGCATCACAGAAACTCCCCTCGTGCCGTTGTGTCAGCTACGGTGGCCTCAGCACATTATAGAGCCTTCTAAATCCTTTGTACCTCTCCTTTCCTCCATCTCTCCCTCTCTCTCCCTCTATCTACAGGATTCTCAGACCCCGGTAGGAGCCTGTCCATGCATCCGACTTTGCCTTGAGGCTAAAGCAAATTAATGGTTCATTTAACGCATAACTTGATGTGAGAAGGTATAGGTTTACTCAATTGGGAAAGTTGTTGATGTTAACATCAGTGATCTAGGTTCTAAACCCATCTAGATGTTAATATGTTGGCACTTAATGTAATTGAGCATAAAATTTTGTTATAACCAACAGATCATAACTAGTTTGAATTTTAGAGAATATGCATCTTATACTATGCATGAACTCTGAGTAAGGAGAGTTTTTTATTAGATTCCCTGGAGCCTAGTGATGTTAGGAACCTTTTTATAGAAGTTTAGTTTGGCTGAAATGCATCATGGAGAGATTTGTTTAGGATTATTATCGAAATCAATGGAACTTATAAGGGACAAATTTTGGGAAATTGAAATTTCGGGACATGCATCCTCTTTTATATGTTCTTAGGAATTGCTGTTGCTTTTTTTTTTTCTAGAAGTTTTGTTAGAAATTCAACATGCAAAATGATACTTCGATTTTGCTGAAGATGCCAGCTGATTGAATTGATAAATAATACCTCTTGGTGCTGATATAAGAGATGCCTATTGATGTCCTACTTCACTACAACTCATGATCTCCAGGAATTATTGATGAGCATTGGCTATCTTCATCTCCCTTTCTGGAGTTAAAAAAAATAAGAAAATCAATTTTGTTATAAGATTCGGTTTATGTCTGCTATCATTAGAAACGATGTGTTTATGTTGGACGTATTATCTAGAAAGAATATAACACAGGGAATGTTACCCCTTTTTTAAATAAACACATGACCACGTCTAGAAGGAAGGATACTGGCTTTATATATTCGCATCATTATCATTATGTAAACATGGACATCAAAGTAATTCCTGCATCAAACTTATCTCCAAGTACTTTCACGAGGGAGCAGACTTAAACCATGACCTTTCTTGCAGCGACAAATCTGTTAGTTTGAAGAGAGCTTGCTGTCATGAAAATTTTCTACCATGGCCATCTTCTCTAGCGAAAAATTGCAAAATTGGAAGAAACTATGACGGTGAAGCCTACATAACGTTCGGACCTACAGGTCTAACTTTTATGTTTGTAACAACCTAAAATCTTATCCAAAATGGTTAGCCAGAAAGTTTTATTTGTATTCCTTGATCCTATATAAGTACCCAAAATCTATCCAGCGAATAACCGATGTAGGACTAAATACACGCCCGCATAGGTCCTCACATACTCCCCTCATTTAAGTCCTGGCATCCTCATCAGGCTAAGGATTCAAATCCATTTAAGGCTAATCACAAACACTATGATCGTCCCGTGGTCATCCCCAATGGATCCGTGCTACAGTGTCCCCTAATCCATAAGATTATGGGCCCGGTCTGCTCTGATACCATTTGTCACAACTCAGGATCTCACCCAAAATGGCTAGTCGGAATGTTTTATTTGAGTTTCTTGATCCTGTATAAGTACCTGTTGTGGTTCAAATTTGGCCCGAGGGTGGCCATGCCGGAGGAGTCGGGGGAGCTACCGGTCGAGATGGAGAAAGGACACCACCTCCCGTGCTCTGGCTTACCTGTACAAAGCCTCACTGGTGTTTCCGGTGAGGGCCCTCCGATACTTAAGTTAGCATGGAGTATTTGTTGGCCAAAAGATCCTTAGGTGTTACCTAATGCGGCTATTCATAAACCCCGCAGAGGTACTCCGGTAGCGGAGGTATGGTCTGTCCTCATCGTGAGAGAAGATGGCGCTGGCCAGGTGGCACGCAGCCATGGCTTACTTGAGGCACACAGTTTGAGATGTCCTTACGCGCGGTATAGCCCTTGTCAGCAGGCATGGCTGGGGCAGCAAGGCGTAGTCCTTTGTCGACGTATCTTGGTATGGCCATCAAGTGAATCATGGTGCAGTGAGGTTGCCGCAGGGCATGACCGTGGCACATGCTAGGCGAAATTAGCTCAGCCTTTGGCGGGGGCCGAGGTTGGCCTTGCCCACTTGGCAAGGCACTGAGGTTGGGCCGCTTGGGGGCCACGATAAATATTCAGTGAGGTCGACTTGGCGAGTTCTGAGATCGGCCTAGACTCCTTGACTTTGAGGTCTGCTCAGTAAGGCGCCCCGAGCTCGGGCTAGGGCGCGTCGCCGTATGGGGCGCCTCGAGCTCTGGCCGCGGCGCATCGTCGTATAGGGCGCCTCGAACTTGGCCGAGGCGGGTCGTCGTTGTAGACTCCAGAGGAGGTTGCTGCAGGTCGTAGCAGTGGAAAAATCTGGCCGAGGTCGGCTTGGCCTTCGGCGAGGTCCGAGGTAGAACTGACTCTCAGCGGGACCGAGATCTAGCCTGATCGGCGCTGAGGTCTGCTTGGCCGGAACACGGTGGTCCCCTATCTTGAGGAGAACGATCCATTTTGCCCTCCACGAGTATCCAAAATCCATCCAGCGAATAACTGATGTGGGACTAAATACATACTCGCATGGGTCCTCACAATGTTACTTTTGTTCGGATCTGATTTCTTAATTCTAGAGGTATTTTGGCGAAATCTGGTTATTGACACCATATTTGACACCATGCACACTTGGACTGGCCAATCCCACCCAAGTTTTCAATAACCGCGATCTTCTGCTATAATAGATCTCCGTCAAAATTATTATTGACTGTTGCAGCAATTAAAACAGTCTTATTTTTGTTTTTATTATCTTGGAGGAATAGGAGGGAGACCCATATTTGTCGGTGCACTGATTGGTGCAGAATCAGGCAGAGAGGTGTGACAATTAGAGGATAAATTCAAGTTCACTGAAATGATCACAATTTTTACTACATTGTATGGTTTTAGGCTTTTAATGCCGAATTAGTGATTGTTATAACGATCGTTGTAATTTATTATAATGAAATTAATGAATATGCAGAAAATTTGATGGCGCTATTGTATGAGTTTCTATTGTAATAGTAAAGATTAAAAGTAAAATGTTTTAAAACATTATTTCATGCAAAGAAATGGTATAGATAAAACTAAACAAAAATAATGATACTTATTTATATCATAATGAACATTTATGAGGCTAGATAATAGATTATGATGGCTATTTTTTTTCTGTTATCTACTAATAGTATGTAAATATGTAACCGGAAAGTCATACATTCATCCTCAAAGCAAACCTGTACTCTTAAATCTATCTATACTCCTAAATCATATATACCATGCTTCCGAAAAAATATTTATTTTAGGGATTGGAGGTTTTCTTCTGCTTATCCATAATCATAAAAAAAAATGAATTTGATTGTTAGCTAATGCATTCTAAGAGAACTAGGTCTGCCACTGACGGCATAGGTGGAGGCCACTTCTTACTTTGAGACATCCGGAACATAGCTAGTGGTGGTGCGG
The DNA here is from genome assembly GCA_025769935.1 of Phoenix roebelenii. Taxonomy (NCBI): domain Eukaryota; kingdom Viridiplantae; phylum Streptophyta; class Magnoliopsida; order Arecales; family Arecaceae; genus Phoenix; species Phoenix roebelenii. The sequence goes on along the minus strand of JAOXJJ010000725.1, from coordinate 9,831,176 downwards.
CGTTCTATGCTATGCATGTTTACAAAGAAGCTAATGGGGCAGTGGACTAGGTGGCCTCGTATGAGGCCAATCACTCCGAGGGTGCATTATAGGATGGAGAGAGGAAGCTGTCTAGAATGCTTCGTAATTGACTATTTTTTGAATTTTTTAGATGTATTTGTACTAGAACCGTATAAACTATCAATTTAAAAAAATAAATCTAAATAATTATAATATAATAAAAAATATATTTTATTAGATATTATAATATTTTATTATATTTAAAAACATTGTTAGTTAAAAAATTAAGTCTCTCGAGTCCATGAACATCCTTTATTATAGTCTTTCATTTTTTTTCCCTTAGGGAGATGGGGGGATGGTCACAAGTTCTTGGAAATAATTCGGCTAGATATAAAGCTCAGAATTAAAAAAATTAATCAAAAATTGAAAACGAAATAGATAACAAAGAATTAAAAATAAAATTTAAAATATAAATTTCAGATATATCAATACTTTTTATTTACTTGAATATAAATATGTGCAAAAGGATCATTAATGATACACCGTACAATTAATTTGCAACTTAGAATTTTTAAAACTGTTAGCAAATAATATATAAATAAACTGGAAAATCTTTATATAAGTTCATCCTTTTGTAAATAATTCATAAAATGACCAACAGAAAAGCAAAAAATATTTTAAAAATATTGCAACTGTGCGTCTGTGCGCTCGAGTGACCGGCGACCGCATGGTTCGCGCCAAAAGCCGAAAAAAGGACGGCGAGGAGGGACGACTCGAGGGCACGGACTTTTAGGACATTTGGAGCGACAAGCGGCTAGGGATTGGCCACGTGTCGTGTGAGTGTCCATACACCACAGCGTACGGCATGTCGTAAGTCGGTGGGGGGCAACGTGGCCTGACATCTCATTTTAATAACCTTTGTTTTATGTGGGTGAGATACTAAAGATAGATGGATAGATATGTTGTTCGAATTAATTAAATAGCAACAGATTAGTCGCCTTTGTACTTAATCTAATCTAGATTTGATTGCTCGGAAATTGTAGCCCATCGGGAACCGCTCAACTCGAGGGGTCCCGATCTTAATAGTGACGCCTAAGCTTTTTTTTTCTTTCTTTCTTTTTTTTTAAATTAAGAGCAGCTAATGTTTAAAAAGGACAGAGTATTTCCAACACCATATGCGGAAACTGGCCGTGCACCCCGCCAAAATCTTCATCTTTCTTTCTTATTTTCGTTTTATTATTCTTATTTACATCAATCATTGAGACGAGCGTAGAGCGAATAGGATTTAGACAAAGCTAACATGATGATTAATATGATATACAGTTGCATGCGAAAAGAAAAATTTGGACCATTATGTATCTTCAGAACCATCTCTTCGATCTTTCAATTAGAGTCTATAAATTGACTCTTACAGGATTAATCAAAATCCAATCCATTCAATCTTTTTTTTTTGCTAGTACTTTATCTCTAAAAAATTTACAGAAACTTTTTTATCCTTTAACTTTCAACTTTCTACATTTTTATTTTCTGGATATATGAAGAAGTCGATTAGGTCAAACTTCTACAACGATCATGCTTGTTAGAGGAGGATCGGGCTAAGCCGGATTGTTGTACATTAGAGACGAAATTACCGAAATTCTGCATGTAGAGACGTTTTTAGGGCAGCGTATATCACATGCCTTGATTCAGACCAATTTTTTTTTTTTAATCTTCTGATTGATTATAATAGATTATTTTTTATAATACTTCTATAAAATAAAAATATAATATTTTTTAGATAAAAATAAGTTTCAACATGCATATGGTACTTCCAACCCATTCAGTCCTCTACGTCACGGGGAAGAGTCGCCAGGGTTGAAAGAAAGCCGTGACCGTGAGAGTCTCTCAGGGACGGCGTAATTTTCCAAGTCAGCAATGCTAGCCGGACGCGGACGGGCATTATGGCAACATGAAGTCCTGAAAAAATTGGCTTGCATGGTTGATATGTCACTTTGTTATTTTATATTGCCATCAATGACATTTCCAATATTAGGTAATGTTAGGTGATCCTAAAATCATGCACATGCGTAAGACTTTGTACTCATGCGGCAAAATGTGAGCGGCCATGTGCAGTGCAGGGGCTCATGTGGGTTGGGCAGCCACCATGCAGTCCCATGAATGTATAATTTTTATTTTTTTTTACTAAATCGGATGATTTATATAATTCTAGTACGAATAGCTCCAAAAAGATCAAAAAATAGCAAATCACGGAGCACTCTAGACAACTCTCTCTCCTCAATCTGCAGGATATTTCTGGATTGACAAGTCATATATGAGGCCATTTAGTTCGCAACCCTATTAGCCTCTTTGAATATGTTCTTGGCCTAGAAAGCCATGCAGCCACTAATCATGGTCTTGATGTTCCGAAGCAAGGAATGACACCCTCACATGCCGTCGGTGCCACCATGGATCCAGCCAATAACCATAGTCGAGTCGCCCAGTTAGCATGCAGTCCGGTGACCACATAGCTTCAAGCGCACACATACGTGCAATTTTCTTTTCTTGCCAATTGCAGGGCCGATGATTAAGGTAATTGTAACTTTCATATACACTATATATATATATAACTTCCTCTAGGGTCAATAGTACTAAAATAAAAAAAAAGAAAAAGAAAATATAAATTGCTTGATTTCAATTAACAAATTTAAATGATAAGAATTGAACGAGAAAACTTAGACTGGCATTACAGCCTTCCCAAGGAATTAAAGGAAGAGAGAATTGAGTAGAGATATTGAAGTTTTATCTCACCATCAGCAATCACATGAAATGAATGAATATGATTTGCTAGTCGATATTCTTATTGTTTAGGGATGAACACTAATCATTGTCTAAAATTTGATTTGTAAGAAAAATCAATTAATTGAGCCTTGTCATTGGCCCCCAAAACAAAGCCAAAATTTTGAGGGGAAAGTTTGCTTTAGTGCAAATGATCTAAAATGATGGTTATCAAGTTCATTTCTTTTAGCCAGGTGCCACGTACCTTTGTTTTACATTTTAAGAAATCACTTAAACTACGCTAGCAATGCTGATTGGGCCATATTATATTATTAATGCTATTAAGATGGAATACCATGATAGTAAATAATTGCTTTTTTAAAGTAATCATTGAATTTGCATTTTATTTTACTTCGATTCACTCTGACGCTAAAATGTTGAAAAATTTGGATAATTTATCAAATGGAATGTTTTAGTTCAATAATTTACAAAATTAAGGTAGATCAAGGTTTAGCCTTAGACATTTGCAACTTCATTCAAGAGGATTGCCTAACCTAGCTTGAGGAAGACTACATATATATTTTGAATGAAGGGGCGGAAAAGATGCTGTAATTCTTTAGAAAAACCTAGTCCATTTGTCTTCGAGCTTTCGTTCTTCAATGCAAGGGGTTGTGCGGGCGTGTGTTTAACCCCAAATCAATCATTTGCCAATAAAATTTTGGGTACTTTTATAGGGCTAAAGAACTCAAATATTATCTTTTGGCTAGTTTTTTGGATACGATTTTAGATTATTACAAATCGTATTATATCGAATTTGACCTATTGCCCATGTGAACTAAGAAATATTGCAGCATGTGTATAGATTAGACTTGTGGTATTTATGATTGAATTTGAATAGATTTAGATTTTTAATCTGATAAGAATGCAAGAGCTGAAGCAGGAGAAGTATGTGAAGACTTGTACGGATGTATATTTAGTTATATATCTGTTACTTTCCAGAGAGATCTCGAGTACTTATATATGGCTAAGAAATCCAAATAAAAAAGAGCATGACTTGGCTCCAAGTCAATGATGATGGTGAGGGAGTCGATCGAGAGGGTTCAAAAGTAGGACTGAACTAGGGGAGGGAGCCAACTTGACTGACCTAGTAGATTACAGTTGACCAAATTAACTAGGTCTACATAAACAAATTTCGTACTAAGCCAACTAGATTGGATCCAACATAGCTTGAACTAGGTGGCCTGGTACTGAACTAAAACGTCAGAACTCAATCTATCACGAAAAAACTCGCTCTAAAGTCATTTTGAACCAACCTGGTTGATCTATAGATTGACCGAGCCCAAACCAACCTGAGTACACCTAATATTATGCCGCTACTTGACTAAAAGGACCAAATGAATCAAAGTCTTTTAGACACATAATATAACAGCAAAAACAAGGGATATGCCTCGCTTAACCCCTGGTCTGACTGTAGCTCTTTAAAATGAATTTCACAAGCTGAACCCGTACAATTTCTGTGGTTTTTTGATGCATCACTGGGTGCTGTCCCTTTTGCGTACTTGTTTGATTAGCTATTAAGAAGAGTAATGAAAGTCAATACCTCAATGGCCTCTCAATGGATTGGAAAAGCATGAAATGGCGTATTAAGTTGTTTGGTCTTCCATCCCTAAGAGAAACCGAGGTACCAATGTGGAAGCTAACAAATGATGGAGTATATACGGTGGACTACTCTTTCTATGAACTTATTAACTAAGAAGGTTTCTTATGACCCTTTTTATAAGGTCATTTGGAAGGTAGCGACGCTAGAGAAGGTCAAAGTTTTTATATGTGGCTCGCTCTGAAAAAATATTATATATAGAAAAGATTTTAACACAAAAAGGATGAGATTTTTCTTCAGACTGCCCTATGTGTGGCAATAATGCTGAAATGGTCGCGCACCTGTTTCCATTGTCAGAAGCCTCTGATTCAACTTGAAGATGCAACTTAAGTTTAAAGGATGGCCTTCTAATTTCCAAGATCTCTGGACTCTTTGGAGTCTTATGAAGATCAAATCACAGTTGAGAGAAGCATGGGATAAGCTTATCATGGCTCTTTGTCGGTGTATTTGGTTGGAGAGGAACTCTACAACCTTTCTTGAAAGGAAATCTTCCATTAACACAGCTGGGGAATTTTGTGTTATGGAAAAGCAAAGAAAATTAAGCCATCAAGTTCAGAGTGAATCCCTTTCTTCTTTGATGTAAATATTTGGCATGTAGTACGCGGTAACTTCCTTCTATCTCTATTTTGTACATTTTACTCTAATCAATAAGTTTCTCGCTTCCTCCACTTTACATTCAAAAAAAAAAAAAAAATGCACTTGATGATGGCCAGCTCAAGAGTAACTGCTCGAGTGGTCAAAATACAACGTAAACCTAAGCTCATGGATTCACCATACTTAAAGGGATAGCTAGTTCTAAGGGGAACAATCGGAGGAGAAGATGGTTTGGGGAGCTGAGTATCTGGCTGCTCTTAGTCCAGTCCATTTATTTTGACACCTCGGTGGTTGCAGCAGCCGTTTCTTTATATATATACATAAAAAAACTTCTGAAGGGGACAACGGATTTCAAAGATTTTAGGAGACTCACAATGAGGACATAATGCATCTCTCGGTCATATAACCAAATTAGAACATAAACTGCCAAATGTCCAACTCTTCATTCTTCCAAGTTCCTAAGCTTTAGCATATCTATGTCACTATTGATGGTCTTCATGATAGTGTATAATTTGACTCCCTTAACAAGAGGAAGTCAACTTCCACTTCTTGATTAGGGGAAGCTTAAGTTGTTTAATTAGCATCTAGAACATTTCCAGAAAGATATTTTGCATATCATTATCAGGGAAAGCCCTCCAATAATGAAGTTCCGGTGTTCATCAAAGCTAGATATAGCCTCAGATGCTAAAAAGTTGCTCTCGTACAGACTAATTGACCTTAATAAAAAGGCTAGAGCCTTTGGTCAATAAAGGATCTCAGGGTAATTAACATATTTTATCTGTACTTCAATCTTTCAAGGAAGACCCTGTTCTTTTAGCTGTCTTTCTCCACAGCTCTATAAGAATGCAAGAAGAGACGGGATACAGGTACGTAGCAGCCAACTAAACTCAAGGCTTTTGATGGTCCGCCCATTAAGCAAATGCCCTCAATGGAAATTTTATATCCGGGACTGTACCCCAATTTCGATCCCAATATTGCCATTTTGTTGTAAAGCGACGGTATTTAGCAGAATTAGTTTAGCTTACCTAAGCCCCATGCTAGATTAGATTACTTGTAAAGCGGTCCAGATGCCACATTTTTTTTTTTTTGGTGCATCGACAATTCGCACTAATCTCGCATAAGCACTGCCATCTGAGTCAAAGAATAAAATACTACATAAAGATAGATGAACAGAAACAGAGCTAGTCCATAGAATATATCTAGAATGATAAGCAGTAAAAGTGATGACCCAATCAGCAGCTCTATTCATCTTTCGAAATACATGCACAATTTGAAGGACATCACACTTCCTCAGCAGCCGTCGAATATTCTCTAGAAGTGGGTGGTTGAGTATTCTGACTTTTTCAGTAGAATCCACTCAATTATCTTTGTATTTTGGAATTTGATTCTTTTTTTTTCTTTTCTTTTTTATGAATATATCGGCAACTCACACTAGTTTTGCGTGAGCACTATTATTTGAGTCAAAGGACAAAATACTACACAAAGATAGAGGAACAGAAACATGGCTAGTGTATAGAATATATCCAGGATGATGAGTAGCAAAGAAGACGACTTAATCAATAGCTCTGTTCATCATGCGGAATACGTGCACAATCTGAAAGACATCACATGCTCTTAGCAGCTGTCGAATGTCTTCTAGAAGTGGATGATCGAGCATCTCTATTTTTTCTAGTAGAATCCACTCGATCATCTCTGTAGAATTCCAAGTTTTCTTTAATTTGCTCAGGAGGCATGTGAGCCAATGGAGTGAGACGTGGAGTCTTGGGACATTCACGCAAAGCTGGCTGGGAAGCATATATGTGGAAGGCAAGATTTGCGTGGGGGCTGTTACATGGGCTAATTAAGCTCACCAAACTGTCGGTTGATGGCCTCCCGAGATAACGCATAGGGAGTTTTAGTCTGAACTGGGTCGGTCATCCGAACGGAAATAAATGAGGGAGGCCCTTCTGCTAAATGGAGCAGGAAGAAGAGTGGACAGTGGGAGGCTTGAGCAAATAAATAACATGGAGGACAGCCAGTCCTCCACGACCACTCCGGCCCTCATGCACAAGTTGAAGACAGCAATGGAGAATTTGTGTGCAGGTAAAAGAAAGAGAGCAAAGTGAAAAAGGGGGAAAAACAAAAAAACAAAAAGAAAAAAGTGAGTGGGTCCCAGTCCTTTTTAGTGGTAGAGTCTGACACACCAACAAGACTGGTGTGGTTGAAATGGAAGGGCCTCATAATTCTTTCAATTCCTTCATCTCCTCCCACCTCTTTGCCTTCCATTCAACATTCAGCCCCCCTTCGTCCAAGTCCCCTGTGCGAAAATTAAAAGGAGGAAGCAAAGGGAGAGAGACGAGTCTTATACAGCTAAGAGAGGTTGAAGAGGAGGTAGAGGGCAGAGAGCAGAGATAAAAACAAGAGAGAGGGGGTGGAAGAGAGCAATAATTATGAGGGGATGGGACCAGGTTGCAGGGCGTGGGAGGGGTGAAACATGACCCTGTCGGTTGTTCCGGACTGCCCCCTTAATCTCCCATCTCATCACCTCGTCAGAGACCCCCATCTTCCCCCATTTGATGACGAGGAGCACCAGAAACAGCAGCAGCACATCAATCGACCCCCACCCCACACTGGATCCTCTCCTTCTCCAGATGGCTGGTAGGAAACGAGATTCCACCACACCCCCACTCATTCTAATGATCCAATAATCCCCACTGTTCACCCAAAGCATCCCACGCGCCCCCAGTTGCAGCCGCTTTTAGTGCTGCACTCTGCTGTTAAGTCCCTCTCACCCCCTCATTTTTTTTCCAACTCTCTCTCTCTCTCTCTCTCTCTCTCTCTCTCTCCTGTTTCTCATCTTCTTGGTGCAATAACACCCCAATCCTGGTCCTCCTCCCAAGGTCTGTCCCTTCTCTACATCCATCTTTCCACTTGCTGAGCTCTACCATCCATCTTGTCGTTCTCGCCTGATTAAGCTTAGAAGAGTTTTCAGTGTTCTTTCATTAATGGGTTGACAAGGAGGAGGAGGAGGAAGAAGAAGAAAAACGGAGCAACAGCGGTACGTATATCTTCAAAGATAGAATAGAATTGATGGACTTCAGGAATCAAGATGAAGATATAGGGATGCCCGGTTCTTTGGGTTACACCAACCCTCCTCCCATCCGGGGATCGGCCTTTTCCAAGCCCTCCTCCTCCTCCTCCTCCTCGTCTCTCCTCTCCCCTAGAGGAGCTGGAACTGGACCTGGACCTGGACCTGGTAATAGAAACGGCAACGTCTTTGGCAGCAGCCCACCACCCCCTCTCAATCCACCTGTAGATCCCCACCCTTCTCACTCCCTAGGAAAAAACCCGGATCCAGCTGCCATCCCCACCGCATCCACTCCATCTGGTTCCAGACCGGCCGGCAGCAGCGGCAAAACTCCCGCGATGGCAACCGAATCTTCTGTTCGGTACCGCGAGTGCCTCCGCAACCACGCGGCCGCTGTCGGCGGCCACGTCGTCGACGGCTGCGGCGAGTTCATGGCCTACGGCGACGCCGGCACCCCGGACGCCTTGAAGTGCGCCGCCTGCGGCTGCCACCGGAGCTTCCACCGCAAGGATGTCGACGGCGACCCCTCCTCCTACTACCGCGGCGCCGCCGCCGCCCGGCTCCCCCTCCTCCTCCCCCCGCCCCACCCTCAGGCCCATCACCACAAGCCGTATCCCATGGCCTTTCCCCCGAGCCCGACCCGGGCGGCGCCGGGGTCGTCCTCGGCGGTGGTGGCCTTCGGCGGCAACACCAGCGGCAGCGGCGGCACGACGACGGAGTCGTCCAGCGAGGAGAGGATGAACGCCGGGGCGCCGCCGCCGGTGGTGGTGTCGAAGAAAAGATTCCGCACGAAGTTCACCGCGGAGCAAAAAGAGAAGATGCTCGCCTTCGCGGAGAGGGTGGGGTGGCGGATCCACAAGCAAGATGAGGCATTAGTCGAACAATTCTGCGCCGAGGTCGGAGTTCGAAGGCAAGTTTTGAAGGTTTGGATGCACAACAACAAGCATACTATCCGAAGGCAGCAGCAGCAGCAGCAGCAACCAGAGCAGCAACAAGAGCAGCAACCGCCACCTCCGCAACACCAGCAGCAGCCTTGACGTCCGTTTGGCTAGTTGGATGATGAAAGAAAAGATGCTTGAGAAGGAGATGAAGAAGATAAAAGAAGAAACAAGAGAGGGGGAGAGTTTTCCACTTCTTGGTGTTTTACTGGTTTGGCTGCTTTCCTTTGATCTCTTCTTCTTCTTCTTTAGTATTATTTTCCACTTTAAACAGTGATTTGTTTTTTTTAACATATGTTGTGATCTGAATATTTGCTTTCTTCTAGTTAGGACTTAGATTTCCAATGAGACATGAGATCCATTTCATTTCTTGAGCTTATTAGCATAGGTGTGGTTCCTCACTGGTTCTCCAAAGTGGCGGCCTTTGTGGTGAAAGATCTTGGAAGAAATTTCTTCCGTCATTAAGTTTTCTTTCCATGTTTTCAACGTTTCTGTCTGCACAGCTTATGAAATGACAACAAATTTGAAGTTGGACCGTAACTAAGAGAACAAATGTTCCGAAAATATATAAAAAAAAAAGAGAGGAAAAGCATCTAAGGCGTGCCTTCAAAACCAAGGCTGGGATTGCTCACTTGACACTCCAATCGTCATCTCAGTAACTGATGAAAAAGGAGTACATGCAATGCATCCTAATGAGACGCCCGTCTTTTGTTTAAGGACAATTTTTTTGTCTAGTTTCATGGGTTAATTTGCATCATCTTGTTTGTCTTTGTTTTTATTGCATTAGGATGGCTACAGCTGCCCATGCTGCTATTACGCTTTTTCTGAACGGTTTCTTCTTTTTCCGGGCCCTTTCGGTTACCGATGACATAAGGTTGGGATTAGAAACAAAGCAAGGTTAGATGCATTTAGGCTGTGTTTTTCTTTTCGTCGTGTTCTTAGGTTCTTGGGCCGCTGTGTCTTTAATCTGGTGTTCGTTTTTTGTACTTCCAGGAAGGAGAGGGGGGTGGGGGGTCACACTGAGTAGCGAGTACATTGGTATTTGGTAGCGAGCTCATTAAAGAGATCAAAGCTCTTTATGCCATTTCTTCTCTTTTTCGTTTAAGGAAGCTGTTCAGGCCCAGAAGCCAATTTAATCCGAGAATATGAGAGAGAGAGAGCTCATTAAAGAGATCAAAGCTCTTTATGCCATTTCTTCTCTTTTTCGTTTAAGGAAGCTGTTCAGGCCCAGAAGCCAATTTAATCCGAGAATATGAGAGAGAGAGAGAGAGAGGCTTGGTGGGGGCCAGCTTTGAGACTTTTTGTTGCTGTCCTTCCATTTCAGGCCTTGGACAGGGAATAGGTTGTGAGAGGAAACTGATAGATATGTCAATGCACTCGCAACCATTAAAAACAAAAAAGTATTAAATATGCATTATATGATTTTAATGTCTCCCTTCATCCCATTTCTTTAAGTGCTATGCTAGCTATTCAGATGGATTAAAGAGTTTTTTTCCCGTTATTTATTTTTCTTTTATAGTCTTGTTCCTATTAGTTCATGGGGCTGTAATATACTTTGAACTTTTAAGACATGTTATTTTAGTATGTCTTTTCTTTTATTTTATACACAGAATACCAATTCATGTAACTTCTTTTATGATGTTTTGGAGATCTTACACTTGCTTAAAATGTCTTGGGAATGCTTCACTCGTGTATGATTGGGGCAGCGCTTGCAATCCCTAATATGATATAAACGTTTAGAACTATGTCAATTTTTATAATATCTTCATATTTATGCACTTATCTCTTTAATTCTTTGACATTTTGTTTCTTGAGGAGAATGGGGAAGGCAGCTATTGGAAAGCCAACAGAACAACAGGTGAAGGTTTATTAAGTGCATGCCATTGACTTGAAAATATTTAGTTTGATGTAAAAATATTTCAGTCTCCAAGGAGATGTCTAATTCTTTAAAAAACATTCTTTTCATAAATAAAGTTTTAATATTTTCAGAGGTTTTTGGTTATTAAAAAAAGTGTCAAAATGAGAAATCGTAAATCATATCCTTGTAAGTTTTGTTAAAATAAAGAAAATTAAATTTTCTTAGATTAAATTGAAGGTATTATATCTGCTAACATCTGTTTGGATAGGGATCGGCTAGTCATTATTATATCAGCCGATATAAGCATATATAACTTAGTATGTTGGTCAGTATAATATCAAAATATCAGTCAGTATTTTCTATTTTATTTCTTAAGATTTCAATCGATATTTGAATTATCAATTAGTCAAATTAGCAGTTCATTCCGGAAATTAATAGTGTCTGGTTTCATTTCATTTTAGCCTCAAGAGAAGTCCATCTACATTCTTTTGGTACAGCTCATCTCCTAAGCCCAAATAATTTATGACATGGAGTTCTAACTTTCTATCAACTTTGGTTGAAGAATCTTTCAGATACTTAATAAGGATAGTATCAATCATTCTAACTAGCATATAAAGTACCTACCCTCATTTTGTCCATGTTTATGCTTACAAAAAGACAAGGAGAATTAATAAAAACAAGTGCCAATCTTGTTAACACTATGAATTATGCCAATCTCTCTTTGTGCTATTTACCATATGCCATGTTGGCGATAGAAAGGTTCTTTGTAATTATAGGATTGCTACGATCTCTTTGTGTATACTAGGTAACAACGTGAGGAAAACGATTCATAGATGTTGAGTTTCAACACATATCCGTGGGATCTTCTTCCGATTAATCCCTGTGGTCCCAGCAGCATGAGTCTCATTCTTAGCATGAGTCTCAGTCTGAGCATGTGCCACCTGCTGATTGTCTAGACATGGATGACGTGCACATCTAGGATAATTTGATTTACATTTTATATATTATTTTTTTCTTATAATCTAATTATATTAAATCATTTGCCTTCAATATTTTAATTAATGGATATTTATTTTATTTTTATAGATGGACTGAGGAGAGTGAGGAGGACACGAGGACCCACTCGAGCACGGAACGTGTGGAGCCTACAAGAAGATGAGAAGATCGTGATACATTGCAATGAACTGGGGCAGCCCATCAAGAGGGCTGCAAGCATTTTATCGACTTTTCTAGGATCGGTTGCGCAGAAGGGTCAATTATGTTCACTCAACTATACGAAATGAAATATGCTTCCTTCATATAAGTTTGAGCTTCTTAAAGTTATTGAGGTAAAGAATTGAATTTGCTTACTATCACAATTTTATTTTATGATTTAACATTGTTATAACATTCTTTAATTACTTTGGTGTAGAAAAAGTTTTTACTTCTTAAAGAGAGCCATGATTGGGTGCTGAAGTCCATCAACCGCAAGTGGAAAGAATATAGGGCCAAGTTAAAGACGGACTGGAAGCACGATGGTATGACAAAAGAGGAGGTTGCTCGTGTTTGTCCTCCTGATGTAATCCTTCATCAGTGGAGGGAGCTTGTCCACTATTGGTTTTCTGAGAAAACTCAGGTTGTGTATATTTTTCAATACCTTAGAATATATTTACTAATAATTTAGATTACAAATTTATATTGTTTATTCTTTTTTTGGGAAGACATATTCCAACATTGGTAGAGTTGCACGAGCCTCTCAGACTATTCCTCATACTTCAGGCTCGATGAGTTATGCTCGATGTGGAGCTGAATTCGTAAGTTTTTTTGAAACTCTTTTTAACTGTTTTATCATATAGCATGTATCATGATAACTAGCTTGCCAATATACCATTTGTTGTAGATGGATGATAATGGGAGGGAGCCTGGTAAGGTGGAGTTTTATAAGATGACTCACACCCACCGAGATGGCAATTTTGTTCAGAAGGAGTCAAGGGATATAGTTGTATATATTCATCTTTGAATTTTTCACGATATTTTTATTAGTTCTATTATTGGCATAAATTAATATGACTTTTTCTTTTGAGAGATATAGGACAGGGCAACAACTTTTATTTCAGAGCACGTCGGGAAGTCATCATCATCCGATGCGACCAGTCATGTCGAAGCTCAGGTGCTCGCCGAATTATTGAGCCCAGAGCGTTATGGTAGAGTGAGGGGTTATGGGATTGGAGTTACCCCCACTCAGTTGTCTGCAGTGGGCATGTATACAAGAAATGCTGGAGAAGGCAGTAGTAATGCAGAAGTTAGTAGACTTCGGGCAATAATTGAAGATACAAAAAATCACCATCAGACAGAGTTGGCGGAGTTGAAGCAGAACCAACAAACTTTGTAGTCTCAGCTTGAGCATATTTCATCTATGTTATAGCGATTTCTCCCTCCTTAGGTAAATAACTATATGTATTTGATGGCTTTACATAATTATCACTTATTTTGCATGAGTTAATAATTTTCATATTCTTAACTTCTAAAGTTTCTTTTTTTTTTGTAGATTTCTGATACTTCAATAGCACGTAGAGATGATGATGGCGTTAATCCGATCTGTGATACTTTTTAGACTGTTATTTAAGGAGTTTTCTATGTAACTTTCTTGTATTTTTCAAAGTGCATTGTAATTCTAAACTTATTAATCATATATGACAATATGAATATTTTGAATGATCTGAATATTTGTGTTCATGTAAATGTAATGCAGGTTCATATTGATGTAAATGTTGATTTATGATATGCATGTGTTTTTCTAATATTTTTTTTTTAAAAAAAATTTCACGCCTGACGCTTTAAAGCGTCGTTAAAAACCAGGTTTGGCACGGATTGAAACTCTTTCGCCGACGCTCTTAAGCATGGGCAAAAACCCCTCCAACTATACCAGCACGCCCGAGTTATAGTCTATGCGGACGCTAATTTGCATCGGAAAAGAATATACACCAATGCTTTAATAAACGTCGGTAAATCCTTGGTTTTGCTGACGCTTTTTTTTGCGTCGGCAAAAATCTTTCCCACTCAAGTATCACCGATGCGTCTACGATGCTTGTTGTTGCGTCGGAGGGGAAGTTTTGCCAATACTAATAAGCGTCGGTAAAAGTTATAAAAAATATCGGTAAAAGTTACTATTTCTGTAGTGATATGCTCCGAGGCTCAGAAGGGCCAACAAAGGAAAGAATGATAAGTGCATGGTCCGAACATGGATTTGGATAGGCAACTTGATTTGATTGAGGGGATAAGTCATCCCATTCCAATGAGATAACGGACCAGTCCAATTTAGCCGTACTTGGGGTCTTTATGATCACTCCAGGTGAAATCTTGGCCATTTAGGGGGAGGTCCAAAAGCTGAGCTGTCCTGATGAACGAAAGAAAGGCGCATGAAATCTTTTGAGCTTGAGGGTTCCCATTTCTTTCATAAATTTTGTACGTAGCAATAAAGTCACCTCCCACCATCCAAGGCCCATGAAATATAGAACTAATCTGTCTCAACTTCCTCCAAAAATCCCTTTCAAATCATGATCCACGACCCATAAACCACTGTAAACGTCTAGCAAAAATTTGGAATCTTAGAACTTCCTTTCTTTGCACAACGAATAATTCCGACCAATAGGAATCCCTCGTGCTATCACAGCTGCATCCCGGGATATCCAAGAATTAATTTGACCAACGTAGATGTTTCTCAAAATAGATGGAGGAGGATCTTCCAACTTCAAGTCCTGGAGACCGATGACACAATAACCATCGTAATACCAAAAGTCTCTTACAATCCTTCTTCCGATAGGATCACCCAAGCCCCTTACATTCCAAAAAATCAAAGACACACTAGTGAAGAAACACAATCATAAGTTAGGAGATCCATGAAGATTTTCGATACACATACAACAGTAGAGATAAAAAACACCAACACTTCAACAGAGAAGCATAAAGACCGCATCTTATAAGGATTAATTATGCAATCATAAAAAAAAAGACCCAAAGAAATGCCGATGGGAACACAAAGTTAAGAAGACAGAACACCTAAAATCATCAACAAGACACATAGAGGGATTGAAAGATTAAACCTTGAACAGACAAGTTTGCACGGAGGGATCAAGCACTGCCTCCACCCTCTCTTTCTCCATGGTGAGCAAGATTTTTGTGAACCTTGAAACATCATCCCCTAAAATTTTGACCCCATTTCTTCGAGCCCAATTGACCAACGTATTAGCTGAAAAAGATTGGAAAACAAGCCTTTTATTCTTTTGAGGGACAACAGGCATCAGGAAGGCTTGGTGAGTTACAAACCCTTTTATGTTAAAATCTTCATATTACGAGTTACAAACCCTTAGTTTTGAGTTACAAAATTTTCTTTTTTCTGGAGCGTTAATGTATGCAAGAACTATTGCCCGACTTGATCCTTCCGACCCGCATCAAGGCAACATAAGCCACCACCCTAAAAAAGATGAACATTATGAACAAGGCCGCAATTGCTAGACTCTGATGGCTAAAGCCAACTACAGCGATTGCAGGAACATTTTCAACAGGACATCTCTGGCCACCGGAGCACTCGTAGGTGTCGCCGGGCGAGTACTGAGCGGATATCTGGATCTTGAAGGTGTAGTAGATGTAGGAGATGTACTTGATCCAGGCAATGAAGGGGGG
>JAOXJJ010000725.1:9794103-9813621 GCA_025769935.1 Phoenix roebelenii | reverse complement strand
GACCCGACCCGACCCGATCCGTTTTTCAACCGGGTCGGGTCTGGGTCCAAAATTAGGACCCGAACATGCAACCGGGTTGGATCGGGGTCACCTAGGACCCGACCCGACCCATTTGCAGCCCTATGTTTGTCAGAAAAATTGTTCTCTCATCTAATGCAACTGATTGCTGGAAAGATTATTATCAATGATTGTAGTCTATTGAAAATAATATTTTTTTTGGCAAAAAAGAAGGAGAACGTATCTAAATCATAAATTTACCAATGTATCAATTGAAAGTCAATTATAAAATAAAAATTCAATCAGCTAATGAATTTGCCTGCCAATGCTAAAAAGAATGCAAAATGAAAACCCAGAACTTAATTAATAAAACCATATGTAAAGATACATCGTTTAATTAGACTACACAATTTATCCGAGCATAGATATTCTACGAGTTGTCCATATGTACCTATCGGCACAATTTCATATATTCATACCAGTTGTTCATATGTACCTGATATGGGGAAAAATGGGTCGTCCAACCCACAACTAAAAGGCCTTATAGTTTCGGTTCAGTGAACGTCAACAACAATCAGTTGAATTTTCACTTCGGTTCAGAGTCAGCTCGACTTCGGGGCTTCGCCAAAAGCTCCACCAACTTCAGATATTCGTCAACTCCCCCGACCAAGCTTGGGGTACCTTCAGACGTTTGCCAACCCATCTCGACCAAGCTCGAGGCACTTACCCCAGCAGTACGCCCCGATCTTCGAGCTCGGGGCGCTCCACTGAGCATGCCTCGGAACCCGGGAAGTAAAGCTACTCCTAGCACCCGCCAAGCCGACCTCGTCAAACGCATAATGCGACTATTTAACGAGCTCGGTCTCGCCAACGATTACACTCATGTACGGGCTTATGCCCACCTACGTGGCCGTATTTCACAACACTACAGTATCACGCCCCCATAGTCGACCTTCAGCAGTTAGACGTCATCTTGACTACTCCGGCCATACCTTGCCGTGACTATCAACATCCTACCGTTCTAACGGGCAGTAGTGCACGCCACCAGCCAGCCTAAGCTGCGCGCTATCGGTTCGGAGCTACGCCCCTTCATGATGAGGGCTGACAGTGTCTCTGCCACATGGGCTACTCCACCAAGACTATAAATAGCTCGGTCAGGTAATTTCTAAAAAACTTTTTTGGTTGGATTAAATTTATCCCACTCTAACTTGATCGTCGGAGGGCCCTCACCGGAAACACCGGTGAGACTTTGTGCAAGTCCATGGCTGTCGCGCAGGAGGTGGCTCCGTCTTCTTCTTCCAACCATCGGTGGCTCCCTCGACTCTACCGGCATGGTCACCCTTGGGCCAAATTTGAACCACAACAGTACCTATCAAGATAATTTCATGTATTCATTCCTTACGTAAGCAGTAACCATGAATAGGCAAAAGCTAAATCTCAATAGACTGAGATAAATTTATTTACATATTTTATATTTTTTTACATTTTTTTTTATATATGAGCCAAACTTTTTTTTAATAGGTGAGCCTAACATGTAAATTTTTTAATAATAGAATTAAAGAATATAGAGGTAGAGTTCAAACTTAGGACCTCTCTTTTGATATCATATTAAAATCACCATTTGTTTTAAAAACTTAAAATTTATAAAATAATATAAATTTATTTATATATTTTATATTTTTTTATATAGACGAAAAAGGGTATTTTGATTGAATTTTTTTCCTCCGATTTGTAACACAACAGAGCCTCTTTTGATTGCTACCTCCTCTTGGCAGTAGCAGGCTTTTGTATTCGTTGACAATCAATAAAAAAAAGGTGGCTTTAACCTCCCTTTCAATCAAAAAAAAAGAAAGAGAAGAATATCTATTAGATGTGGCAAATTTAAATGCTTCAGTTTGGAGGTTAAAACAGAGATCTTGGGGTATGTTTGAAACACATTGTTGTGCTAGGCGTACAAGTCAGTTCAAAAATAATTGCATTAGATATAAAAGAATGATGCGAATCCATGATAGATTCCATTTGGTAGATTCCTTTGTTCCCACCGGCAGCCTTGCTCGCAAGGGATTTTTTTCGCCAAAAAGGAAAAACCCAGTTTTCGTGAAGTTTTACCTACGGTTCCCCGGAAAAAAAAAAACTTCTTCCCCACGGTTATCTCTCATCCGCTGGGAAAATATTATACATAACAATATATTCTCCTTTTCTTGTAGTGTAGTGTATGAGGAGATTGCAAGATTTTAAGTGTCAAAGAAAGTAATATAAATCTTTATTATTATTATTATTGTTGTTTAAGCAGAAAAATCAATGGTTTGTTTTGGTATGATCATGCTTTCATTAGTCTGAATGCAACATGAGTTCTCCATGACCAATGTATTTCCTCTTTAATAATGAACATTTTAGATGAATGGCATAGTGGAAACGAAATGCATCAAATGTGGAAGAAAGCCGCCAATTTGAATGACAAAGTCTTATGTTGCCGGATTCTTAAAAGAAAGAATGCTAGCAAAATTGACACTAGTGATTAGGCCCCAAAGCCTTTGTCTTTAGGTCATATGCTTGCATATTTGTTGGTTCAATATCCACTCAACCAAAAATAATATTTTTAATGGTCTCCGGACTATAAAATTTTATATTTCAATTTAATATAATATCAAACAAATACTAATCTCTATAATATTTTATATCTTTCTATTATTTAATGGGTGGGCATGAGAGATATGGTGTCAATTGATCTAATTTTTAAGATCAAGAAGGTTGAACTTTGTCAAAACCGATAGATATTACAAGAGTGTAAACTAATTTTAAATGAAGTTGCAGACTGGATAACCTCTTTTGTAACCAATCATTCTGGTAATTTTTTTTGGGTTTCTGAAATACATGTATCTAGAGCTTTTGGAAATATTTTGTTTTTTGATTTTTTTGGATATATTCATATTATATTAGTGTAAAATGTCCGTCTCAACGAAAAAACAAAAAAATCTGACCTTGTGGTTGGAAGCCCTTTCCTTTCCCCCTTTTTTTCTTAAAAAATTTCTTAGTGGGGATGGGGCCATGGCTTGGTCCGGCACAGTAGCGTAGTGCAAGTTTTTTATGGTGAATTAGGGTGGTTACACAAAAGTCAAACAGAATTACGGGTTGGTTCATCTTGATTTGATGCATTTGGAGTTTTTTTTGACTGCTTTAGGTGTAATTTGGCTGCATAATAGGCATATAGCCTATAGCTGTTGGAATATTTACAGTACTTAGAATCAAAAAAAGAAACAAAAGGTGAATTTTTAAGTTTCATTAGTTGATTAAACGTAATTACGCGAAATAGATGTGCAAGGCTACCTTTCAATAAGCCAGCACAAAGAATGCAGAGAGAGACATTGCCGGGACTAGGAATTCAGAAATTTTTCTCCTGTAAGACTACCCTGTAGATGAGAAAATCCTATCAAAATTGGACTCGAGCCAAGTCCCTGATATGAGCTCTCAGAAACTTTTCTAATTGCACTAGTGGCATCCTCGGAGCTTAGAGTGATTTCTTAACATTACCATACAGGGACTGTTTAAATTTTCATCCAATTTTTAAGCCATTCTTGTTTACATTTTAAACCTATTTAATATTAAATAAATTAAATCATCTGCATTAGAATAATAGTTCAGTTTTGGATTTAGGAAATCTATGCAATAATTAGGTATGTTAACGAATCGAGCCCGAGCCCGAGCCTGGGAGGTTCGAGCTCGGCTCGTTTCACAGAAGCCCGGGCTCGGGCTTGATACCGAGCTCTGTATTAGGCTCGAGCTCGGACTTGAGCTCGTAAAGCTCATTTCAATTACGAGCTCAAGCTCGAGCCCAAGCCCGAACCTGAGCTCGGGCTCGGGCTCGATAACAAGGATCCAACATTACCAAGGCCTGAACCACACTGCCATCCCCACAGAAGGCCGAGATCAGAATATTGAAGGTAATGTTGCTCGGGGTATTCATTTCGTACATCAAGCTCCTTGCCCTCCCTAGCTTCCCATTGCGGCAGAGGGCATGGATCAAAGTATTGTAGATCACCAGGTTTGGCGTCAAACCGCTATCTTTCATGAGTTTCAAGAGCTTAAACACCTCGGCGATCCGATTCGTGCGGCAGAGGCCCTTCATCCGAAGGTGCGGTCATCGCTGTGGATGCCAAAAGCCACTATTTTTCGGCGGAAGAAGTCACGGGCGAGGTCGATGTCGTGCTGGACGAGGGCGTGGAGGATGGATTTGAGAGGCGAAGGAAGGGGGAGCAATGGGGGCGGAGGAGGTCTAGGATACAGAAGGCGGCGTGGGGGTTGCTGGTGCGGGAGAGGGCGCTGATGTGGTACACATGCTAAGACTATCATAAGCAATAGAATGGATAGAGGTTGAAATCTTCGACTGAGGTATTTCCAAGTCTTTATTTTTATTTTCTCCCCTATTTTTATAATTTAAGGAAGAAATATATATCTAGGTCAAACATCTGGGCGTACTTAATGTGGCTTGTAGAGCGATAGCCAGGATCCTCTAAGGTGCGTGTTTTGCACGGTAGAGGATTGTACAATTTTAAATATATTTTTTTTTATGAAGGGGGAGGCAAAGCCACCCGACCTTTATTTTTATTAAAAATTTGCATAAACTATTTATAAAGGATTTGCAAGAAAGAAAAATACAAAAGAACAATATTTTTTTTTATAAAAGATAATGGTCTGTAAATAGACCTGTTAAACTATTCAACAAGTGGATCAATCTTCTAAATAATTTGAAGAATTTATGTATATTCAGTATGTAACTATATAAGTTCTGTATCCTATTATGAGTCAGTCTTCTTCTAAAAGGTAGATCAATGTCTCTCAATGTGTGGTGCCAGTATTACAAGATTATTTCAAAATTTTAGATGGGGATCAACCACATGTTTCATATGAGAGATAAATATTATATTCTCTTTCTATTTTTGATAGTTGCACTAGCTTTCTATCTTCAAAATGTAGGATATGGAAGCTATGTAAACTGTACAACTTTTTGCGGTGCATTAAACAAAAAAAAGAAGAAAAGCCAAACTGTGTGAAGAGAACCTCCTTCCTATGAGATCCCGTGTGGTTGTGAGATAAGGCGGGATAAGACGTGCCATTGGGCCTTATTTTGCCAAATGAAACAGCTTTTGCTAGGTTAGAAAAGCTCCAACCAAAGCATGTTTGCTCTTCTCAAATGGGATAAAATTATTTCTAGAGGACCCCTTGGACGGGGTTAAAGCTATTCCTTCCCATTTTCCCTTCTGCCCCTCCTTTCACCTTGCCGCCGGCGACCTTTTACCACGGGTTACCATAGGAGAGAGAGGGCAAGAGATCCATCGCCACCCGCCTCCAAGCTAGCTCCCACCTCCTCCCACCCAAGTCCCAACAACCCCGGCGGTCTCCAGATCGAGCTCCGATTCATTAGATAAGCCCTTCTAGCCTTGCAAAATATATATTTTTTCCAATACCCACTCCATCACTGTTTT
The DNA here is from genome assembly GCA_025769935.1 of Phoenix roebelenii. Taxonomy (NCBI): domain Eukaryota; kingdom Viridiplantae; phylum Streptophyta; class Magnoliopsida; order Arecales; family Arecaceae; genus Phoenix; species Phoenix roebelenii. Next base: position 9,808,141 of record JAOXJJ010000725.1, on the reverse strand, counting down.
CTTGGCTCAGCTGGAAGTCATGACTTCGAAGATGCCATGGTTATTCGATATGCGAACACTGATGAAGCTCCATTTGAGCTCGGCGCCATGGTTTTATTTTTAGGACTCGCTTCATGATCTCTGTCCGTCTGGAAGGGCCATGGCAGTTTGGAGCTGTTGTGGGGTTGCTATCAAAATATGCATGGCATGGTGGTTGATCAATCCCCATTTTCGTCAAATGCATTAGCTGTTGATACTTTTTTAAGTTTGTCGATGATGTGATGCTGTGTCTCGATATGAGCGAGCAGGCATGGATTGTCCTGTGCGGACGACGGATGGTCATTGCTTTTCACCCTCTCTGGCCCATCCCACCCACTTGTTTTTCTTCCAGAGATATGCAAGGATGGCACATTCTTTTCACCCGTCATTGCACACCTTATAGCCATGAACACGCCCACCTATATGATAGCATTCATAAATTGTTATATTAAAAAAAAAGTGATGAATTTGGTTGCGTAGTATCATTCTCTGCGATAAAAAAAAAGGGCTCGTGGTGAGTTTGAATGTGTACTACGTACATGGCCAACATGCTGTTGACTACATTCGAGCAATTTGGTTGTTTGGATAAAGCCTAGATTATGTCCCCGGTTTTGGATGCCATCACATGAGGGAAGGATCTCAGTGTAACTTGATCGTTCTATACTTAGCTTAGGAGACAATAGCTTAGGAGCTAGACAACATGGAGCAATCTTGTTCATTTCTTAGAAAAAGGGTGTAGATTTGACTTATCCTGCAATCATTACATGGGGTGGTGTTTGTTGCAACCAAACAGAAATCAGATTTACTGAAGGAATCTTGGAGGGATACTTAAGGAATAGAAATCCCTATCCCACCATTTTGTATCCAGCAAACAAACGGCGCTTGAGGATAAAATAAGGATATATATTTTAACAGTAACTAATTTAACATTTCTTGGTCTGCAAAAGCATGATAAAATAAGGATCTGTTTTGTAACTGCTAGAATTGTTTATTCTCCAGATAAAAATTTGTTTTTTTACTTCAAATTATTTCAATATGTTTGTTTACCTAAAAATTAGAGAAACCCCGACCGTATGACAGCAAGGAGAGAGATGGTAGCTTAATTACCGCAAGGATGAAGAGAGCACTAACCAGGTCCAAGGAACCATCAACTTTGTACGTGCCACTGTTGTGCACAGTGATATCACTGCTGCCTTTACTAAATTCCTCTCGAGTCACTCATGAATAAAGTTCCATGCATCGCTTAAAGAAGATCGAATAAAGTTGCATGTCTTGGCCTCAAGCATCCGCACAATGAACAGCACAATTCTTATAATGTAATGAACTGTGTGCGTGGCCGCTCCACTTTTTGGTCGCCCCAACTGCTAAAAGTAGTAACCAAAGAATAGCAGTAAAAGTTTATCTTGAGTGGCTTGGCAAAGGATTTAAATCATACAATAGAGTTCCCCCCATCTGATCTTTCAGAGTTTTCTTAGGAAAGACTGAAGATTAAGATGAGTGAAAGCAACACAAAAGACATGGTAGTAATTAGACTTTTCTGATGGAAGTATTAATTAGACTTTCGAGTGTCTCAGACGATAGGAATAACTAAACGCTGGACCAATAACAGCAACACAAACAACCAAAAATTCAGAACAAGCTCCCATAAAAATACTGCAATACAGGAATGGCCCAAGCAATGGCCAAACTCGGTTATCTAATGATGCTAAAATAAACAGCAGCTCAACAACTGAACAAACCCTCCCATACAACGTACTGCAATACAAAGTACTGCAGCAGCATGAACCAAAAAAAAAAAAAAAAATTCAAACACACTTGCAGCACAAACTAACTACTTCAAGTCTCTCAAAACTCCTGGAAGATCAAGAAGTGACGAGAAGCACTTCTTCTCAAACCTCTTATAGCTCACCCGCCGTCTTCTGCTGCATCGTGGCCCCCAGATCACCTGTGGCTTGGGATGCCTTCTCCTTGGCGGCCTCATAGTTTGCCTTGGCAGACTCTGTCACGGTGTCCTTCGCGGTGTCGTAAGTCTCCTTGACCTTCTCCTTTGCTCCCTCGTAGGCCTTCTCGGCTTTGTTGGCAGCCATGTTTGCTCCATCTTTAATCTTAGCTTTGGCAGCCTCTACCTTCAGCATTGCATTTACTTTTGCCTCTTCGGGCTTCGAGTTCGGACCTCCTGCCTTCAAGATTGCCATAAGCTTCTCCTCTGTCAGGGGAGTTGCCTTCAACATTGCCATAAGCTTCTCATTTGGTATGGGAGACTCTGCCCTCAGTCTTGCCATGAGCTTCTCTTCTGGTATGTGAGACTTGCCACCCGCTTTGGTAGCCTGTGCCATCAATATTGCGTTCATCATCGAGTCGTCAACCTGAGCTGAGCTGCCACCCTTGCCACCTTGGTTCTTCATCACGGCATCTTTGATCTCCTCAGCTGTCCCAGTTGCGTACTTGGCAGTGTCTGCAGAGCAAAGCCAACATTGAGAAGCATTAATTGATGGGTCTGAATGATAAAACTATGTCCTGATTTCCATGTATTTATGCGAGATAGCATGAGATTCAAACTTAATACAGGAGACTACTGCAACCTAAGAGTCTATATTTTTATACTCATTTCAGATAAAAATTTGAGATGACTTGTATTTATCGATTCAGAAATGGAAAAATGAATACTGATTGATGCTTGGATCTCCCAATTCAAGCTGATTCATGTGTTGAGTTATTTCGAGAAGGATCTTGGTTGAACTTGTTGATATGTCTCAAATTGATTGATGGATTTTTTTCCTTTTAAAAAACAAATTGCTTTAATTAGTCTATTGCAAACCTAATCAAATTGCTTCTTATGAGTTTACTCAAAATCAATGAAATCAACCTTTTCGTATTGTCATAAAAGTTACAAGATGTATCTAGAGTCATTGAACTCCTTTTGATAAATGAGTGAGAGTTTCTGGAAGAATCTTTCATCACTCCATTGTTTTTTTTCCCCCGACAAGTTAGGTTGCGACCTAGAAAAGAAACATAAATTGAAAAGCACTATCGGATCTGATCTTTTTAATTTTAATTGTTTATTATATTTTCCATAGATGGGTTTAAATAAGCATGCCAGCCTTCGGCTTTGTTTGTCTTATCTCACATTTGGAAACTTTAGATTCTTGCTGTCATGGGCCATCCCCAATTTAGGCTTAGATTATGACAACAATTATATATCCACCACTAGCCCCATGTGAGAGCATAGCCAATAATTGCCTTCCAGACCTCCTTTCCCATTATTAGGGTAGTTATAAGTAAACCTCATCTACACCGACAAGTGTGATTTTTTTTTTTTAGCAAGGATAGTTGAAACATTATAAAATGTTTCAAGGACGCCCAACTCAAAAGGACCAGAAGAATCCACTGAAATTAACCTCTCCCCATTGAAAGACCACTGCTTGTATTAAATAGTTTAAGGGTCCGTTAGGGTGATTGAGCTCAAAATCTTATAGAATTCATGAGTTCGGCATATACAACTAGCAACATTATAAGATTCTGGTCAGCCTATTAATAGGATTTGTTCCAGTAGAACTTGCTAGTTTACTGCCCAACTCAGGAATCATATAGAATTTTAAGCCTAATCATCCTAATGGGCTCTTAAACTATTAAATTTACTCTATTTTCTACCGCTTGGCCACTACTCTCTCTCTATGGTACCCATACACACACACAAAAAAAAAAAGGAGAAGAAGAAGCATTATCAAATGTTTACAACATATATTGATCATTATTTGCTCAAATTTGAGTGAAGTAATAGAAAATAATATATCAACTATAAAGGATGGTCAATAATCGAAAACTAGCACAATTATTTGTCCAACCCATAGTTCACAAATAGAAAGATGCTCTCAATTTAAAACAAAGATTTAGATTTCGAAACATTATATTATTTTGGTAAAACAGCAGAATGCTAAATATTAAATAAAACCACCATTAACGTTATACTACTGCTCTAAAAATGACTAACAGCAATTATCAAAATACCCAATAGAATGAGATTATAATATTTATGACACAATCATTTCAAAACCTTCTCATACTATTTAAAATGAAAGAACCATAAAGCAGGATGTATCATCACATCCCTCTTAAGTCCAAGAACATTGAAAGTGCCATGATCAATAATCAATAGTTTGATTTCCATATGACTCTGATGCAAGCAGTACATGGATCATCGACAGATGCACCAGAGACAATTTCATGGGTCCGTGTCCAGATGCAAACATGTTCCACCCTTATAAATGTAATTGAAGGCCAATATTTGTTATGCGTGGACCTGACAGAACACCAATGTACGTCGTGACGGGTGCTTCTACTTGTTCCGCATTTAAGACATCGCTCGTTCACCCAAGTAACACACCAATATTTCGACTCTCTTCCAAGGAAATGAACACCACCAAAATAATTAATAACTCCGTTTAGAAAGCAAAGTAGGGCTGGTGTTTATTGGACCATCAAATGATCTAATGCAGCACCGTGACCATGCACGTACACATGCATCATGTACCGCGATGCATGAGATAGAAGTTCATCAATGCTAATATCTTTGTGATGCGTGCACGGCCATGCATTTCATGCATCTCGATGTAGTGTGTGGCTAGTATAGTATTGGATCATCAAAATGGTCCATGATCCCTTTTTTATATATACATATGGAAAAAAAAAGGAGGATAAGACCGCCCGTTTATTAGAAAAGGATAATATTTACATGGAGATTCATGATGCAGTGACTGCACCGACGTACCGGGTGTTAGCCCGGGTATTTCGAGGGTACTGAAACTGATATATATATATATATCCCCTTTTAGATAGTTTTTAGAGCAGAAAGTTGTCTCCCCGAGTACGTAAAGACGGATGCCAAACACAATTCTGCAACTCTCGGTACAGCCATCCATCGGTTGCAAGATTTTTTTTGTTTTATATATAAATGAAAGTCGTATGAACGCTTAGAATTATTTGGACAATTCATGCATGCTTGAAACATACCGGATGCAGCGCTGGATATCTTGTTGGCAGCATTTCCCGCAGCATCCTTGATCTGCTCAGCCGCCATCCTCGCGTTCTCGTGCCTCAGCCCAAGCCCCCTGCGGCCACCACCACCGTTGCCGCCGCCATTAGTACAAAACAAGAAAAGCATCAAAGAATTTGGAGCAACCCGCATTAATAATTGGTACAGGAAAGTAGAGTGGTGAAGGGACGGACTCGGTTACTTTGTCCTGGACCCAGTTGGCCCAGGACTCAGTCGTCTCCTTGGCTTCCTCCATGGCTGAACCGTCGGCCGACGCCGGCCTCGGCCCCCATAGCAGGAGGAAAATCCCCGCTAGCCAGAGCAAACTCGAAGCATAACTCGATTCCTTTCTTCCCCTCGTCGCCATCTCCCTCTCTTCCTGCGTGCGTTTCTGTTTCCGTTGCGGTGGTGGTATGGAAGTATGGGAAAGGAGAGAGGAAGGGGTCGGTTCGTGCATATACTGTGGGCCGTGGAGACGTGGCAGTTGGAGAGGGGAGTCCGGGCGACGTGGCGTTCGGAGAGGGGAGGTGCTTCTGAAGGAAGGACACGTGGCATACAGAGATAGAGAGGTTGGCCGGATCCTCGGCCACACCTGGCGGAGCGTTGCATGGCAACGGACAGGACTCTGTTTTCCGGAGGATAACGGTTGATTAGGTTCAAGGCATACGTTTTTTAGGCGGTTACTTGTCCAAATTATTGATCTCTATATTTTCTGATTTCTGAAGAAAAATATTCACTCATTTGTTTAGTTGATTAATTGTTTAGTTGAAAGAAAATAAGTCATCGTAGAAAAATTTAAAGAATATTATAACTAGTAATTTCTATAATCAAAAAGTGCTGTTATAGCACGAAGACACTTGGATGCTAGGCACTGCTTAGGATAATGCCAAAATATTCTATATTGGAGGTTTTGTGCATGGCCTTGCTTTGCTTTGCCTTCTATGGAATTTCCGGAATACATATCCATATGTTTACATATCGACCATATCAAATATGTCTCCAAGTTGGATATACATTGGACATTGCTTATTTATTAAATTTTTAACTACAAATTCTTAAAAAATGGAAAAGAGTTGGACTTAATCAAGCAGACTCATTCTGATGATAATTTTTGAGAGAAGTCCGGGAAGGCTCATCACACAATGATAATCCAAGTCCAGGGAAATATACAATTCAAGAATTAAACCTCAAATCTTTGATTGCTAGGTAGAAGGGTGTGATTAATAGATAAGTTCCAACTCTTGAACTTTTATTCTCTTTTTAGATTAATAAGAATGTAGGTGTTAAACTAAGTTTTGTCAAATAACATTTTTTTAAAATCCTTTAACTAATCAAGAACTCTGAATAAAAAACACACACACTGGAATCCCCAAAATCTTATACTTCACTGTTGCATTTGAACTCATGCATGTTCTATAAAATGGCATCCTGAGTACTTGGAAGCAGTTTCACTGCTGCATTTGTGAAGACATCCAGAGCAAACATGAGCGCAATGTGACATCCATTAGTTTTGTAACCAAGGAAATTAATTAACATCCTGAGAAGGTAACTACTACACTTCTTCCGAATGAACTTCAGATATTTAAAACAGCACTAGGCTTCCGGGAAAAGAGGTTGAAAGCAAGCGTACAACATTCAAACAAGGCTCCCTTTGTCAGTAATAAGCCTGTGGAACTGATCAACCTACAAGGCCTCACCTTCCAGACATCATGGAGTTCAAGTCGGGTTGACGACACCCCTTGCATGGGTGCTTTCATAATAAGACCGGCATTAGTTAAGCTGTCAACATTCCATGCTTCCACCATTAGAACTAATGAACTGAATTTTCATTCAACTCTACCATATATTGAGGATAATCGCTATGTAAAATAACTGGTCACACTGCAAGAAAAATGATTTGCGGTTGACATCATATCAGCTCATATTTCTAAATTTACCTTCCAATCGAATATATCCATACATGAATATATCTGTCACAGAGGAAACTACAAAGTCCCATCCTATATTTAGGATAATCTCACGAGTCAAATAACTGGCCACACTGCAAGAAAAATGATTTGTGCTTGACGTCATATCAGCTCATATCTCCAAATTTACCTTCCAATAAAAAATATCCATACATGAATATGTCTGTCCCAAAGGAAACTACAAAGTCGCATCCTTCCTTTTTACCATCAGGCTACAAAAAGGTGTCCATGAAGTTTACTCAGATACAGCAACAAGGAAGCCGTAATGCCCTAGTTAAATGATGATCAGCAGAGGTATAAAGATAGCATGATCAAAAGGTCAGGTTTTCTATGCTCGATGAAAGTTAGTATGAGCATGCATTATAAAATTAGGAGACTTCTACGATTTTTTTTTCCAAAAAAAGCTGAGATCACATCAAGCCTTCTGCTAGTCCATTCCGCTCAGCATGGTTCAAAGTTATCTTACATCAGGATCATCTTCATCCTCAATATCTTCATTTGATGGCCGGATTCTCTTTCCTTCTCTCAGTGCAATTCTTCCTCCCTTCTTCGGTTTTCCTCTGTGAAAACATCAATTATTCATGTCATTCATTTACCTTCCAATTACACATCCAGGCCACATGAATATGTACCCTTTGCTTGCACCTGTAAAGCCAATCATACATGGAAAAAGGTGCTTCTACACATGCATACACTGAAAAAAAAAGAAAAGAAAAAAATGCACATGCGGGCACGTGCACAAGCATGTCTGCAGAAATATCCAAGTCATTTACCCAGTAATATTGGATCAGTGGAATCTCTAAAATTCTTCAAGTGAACTCAGCTTAGGAATAGGGAATAGAATCCAATTGAAACCCAGGTAACAAAAAAGAGCTACGACTAACAGACCATAGATGATCGGCCAAGAAAAGTAATCAGAATGAGATGTAATAACAAACTTGGGGCTTCCAAATTTTATGAAGAACCTCAATATTTCATTTGGCACATGTGCTGTTTAGTGAAAACATTTCATATCGGCATGTGATTCAGAAGGCTAAGTGATAAATATACTCACTGTCCATTAGCAGGAGTGTACCCGCCCTTTAATCGGCCTGCACCATAATCAGCCCTTCCATCTGACATAACAAGAGAAAAAAAAATGTCACTAACATCTTGTTGCTGTTGATTAGATTTGATATATCGACATATGTAGGCTCACCATCACGTCCAACTATATGTTCTTCAACCTGAAAATGGGCAACATACGTAAGAATTTCAAACATAAGTTTGAACTTTTATTCAATTTTGCTTTTGGAAACTATTTTTATGAACTTAGATTGCACAAAAAAATATCAAGGTCTACTACTTCGAGGTCTGAAATGTTGTTAATATTTAGTTTATTGCCGAACTCATTACTAGCACATAACATTATATGGTGGTTAATGACAATAGGGTTACAAGTGGATCAAGTGGGATTGGCTCAACCCGATCCAAACCATTTTTGAATCAGGTTAAGAAACGAACCCAAGCCTAATCTATTTCTGTTCATGATGGAATGGATTTGTTTCAGAAATTATTTTATCAATCTATTAGTTACGTCAAGTCAAATCAGGTCAAGAATAATTCACATGTAAGCTGTAAGAAACATGCATTAATAGGTTAATTAATTGTATTATAAACATGTTATGCAAGAAAAAAGCAATTAAACAATGTTTAAACATCAATAATGACCTACCTCACATAACATTTGAGTGACAGCCATATCTAAATTATAATCAACAATGAAAGATGATGATTAATTGTATAAAAGTTATCACTATAAGTGAATAAATTAAGTAGATTCAAGAACAGCTATGAAAATATAGTTAATAAGTTTTGGATTAGCTCGGGTTGCTATGGTTTGGTTTCAGGTATTAAGTGACCCAAATCCAATCCATGTTTGGAAGTTATACTTTTAAATTCAAGCCTAATCCAAATAACTACAGCTCAAGCTGGACCAGGTTATTTTTGGATTAGTTCCAGATCAAAAGTGGGTCAATCCAATCCATCTGCAGCCCTGACAGTTTGAACCATTAAGAAATTTGCAAATTAAAAAACCTTGAACAATGTGAAGGCACCACTCAGTGAACTTGATAGCCATACCATAATTATATAAGATGTGAAAAGCTGATTCAAGTAGTTGTTAGATTCAAAACAAAAACATGGAAACATAAAGTTGTTCACCCTTAAAGCAAAAAGGTACATGGAAGTTGTTTTCCTGCACCAAAGAATTATCTTGAACTGATAAGAAGAATAGCATGCATGCATTACACTCAAATTCATGATGAGGTTACATACAGCAGGTGAAGTAACTGACGATGAGGAGAATATCCTATCATCTGGCTGAAACTTCCTTGAGCGTTTTAAGCTGAAAGCACAATATAGAAACAAGTTAGTGTCACTTTCCATGAGGTATCTTTATGAGAATCCAACAACTTTTTATACTCAGACAACTGTTAAAATTAGAAAAAAAATAGTAGCATAGGGATCGTAGATCATACAGCTGAACATGAAATTGTGGCACACAATAACTCAAAATGCTGGCATGTAAAAAAAAAATTGAAGGGAAAGAAGTAATACTACTCTATAGTACTTTTATTTCAACGAATTCAAAATTATGCGCTTAATGTTTAAGAAGAAATATCATCGGAACCAACTTATACATATATCATGCTCAAAGCCATCTATCTTAATCTAAGATAAACTAAGAAAAGCAAATATCTTAAATCTCATGCATTAAGCAGGATGTTGCATTTGATGGATAATATATCACAGGCCTAGTCTTGCGAAGGATTAAGGTGCCAGAACATATTGATATTTACACTACTATATAAGCCGTACCAGCTAGACAGGGGCAGATTTATTGTTGTGAACCACCATACTGTCTATTTCATTTTGTTCCAATCCATGTTAGTTCACACCAGTTTGTGCTGGTTTTTACTATATCAGTACAAATTCATACAAACAACAAACTTCCTCCTCTTCTTTTGTTTTTTGAGCTTGCCTTTTCTTTTAGTGTTAGAGATCTTTCTGTTTGAGGATTGGAAGACCTGTCATACATATTCACCGCATGAAACTGTCAACCTCTGTCAAATTAAAAAATGAAAAATATTGTCCTTAATTAGGAGAAATCAAGCTATTATTAGTTTATTTCTATCACTATATCATAAGCTTAGTTAACATAACATTCAGGTGCACAAATACAGAAGCAGGCCTCTCAGCAAAAAATAGGGCAACAATATGCTTAGGAAGTTGGGGTAGGGATAGAGTTTCTGAGGCGGGTATAAGGTCATAAGTTTGTAGTACTTGGGTCTCTTATAGCATGAATTTTAAGTTTTTTTTTTTTTTATAATGCTTACACAGTCAAATGTTTAAACATGACTGTTAGATGCAAACAACATTATATAAAGATCCATAAGTAGACTCAAAGTTATTTTTTTATGTCCATCAACTTTAGATTTACTTTTTCCTTAATTTTTGAAAATTATTTTTTAATTATTTTTCCTTACATTTTCCTTAATCCTTCCCCTCTGCTTAGCTCCCTCTTCCTCCATTACATCTCCCATTCATCTAGGGGCGGAGCTAGGTTATATATATATATTTGGGGGTTGGCAAAATGCTCAGACTTTGTCAAATTCAACTCATCTTAAATTAAAAATATAATAAAATATACTAAAAAATATTAATCAACACAAATTTCAAGTATAAAAATTTGCCTTAATGCTCTAAAAATATAAATAAACATGTTAAAAATATTCATCAATATAAAATTTATATAGGGGGCATGTACTAGTAAAGTTTGCATTGAGGGAGGGCTAAAAGTAGGGCCTTAAAGAAGAAGCAAAATAATAGAATTTTACCAAAGTCCAGCGCGGGGTAGGCTGGGGAGAAGGGAGGGGGGAGTGTGTGCATTAGCTCCACGACTATAACTAAGGCTGTAAATGGGTCAGGTTGACTCGTGATCCGACCCGACCTATTTTGGAAGATCCGTGGGGCTGGGTCGGATCCTAAAATTGGACCAGTTTCATTTTTTGGGTCGGGTCTGGATTTATTGAATTCAAACATGACCCACCCAACTCATTTAAAATTTGGGTAATTTTGGGTTTTCAATCCTACAACCCGATCTGACCCAAATTTATAAAATTATTTGGGACCGCAGGCTGCAGCTTGCGGGGGTGCAAATACAAGTTCTGAAGCCATGGATGGGTTGATCCAAACCGGACCCAAATTTTTTAGGTTGAATCCGGGTTATACATGGACATGAGCCGGTCCGAATGACCCATTGGGTCAAAAATTGTAGTGGTGGACCCGACCCGACCCAATTTGTAATCAAGTCAGGTCTAGGTCCAAAATTAGGACCTGAACAAGAAACCGAGTCGGGTCGGGATCACTCATGATCTGACCCGACCCGACCCGACCCATTTGCACCCCTAACCATAATTTTCCATTGCACCCGTCCCTCCCTCTTGCCCCATATTGCATTCTCTCCCTACTTTCCCCTCCTATTCCCACTCTCCAGCCATCCTAAATCGACCTTCCTTCATTCACTCCCTTGCATTTGTCCCTACCCCATACCACCCTCTTGTGCTCCTAAACCCTCCACCCAATTTGCCCCCTCCTTTGCCATTTGTGCCTTCTACAATTATAGTTTCTGTCTTGCTTCTTCTCAACATTTTATTATCTCTATAGACAAATATTTTTATTAAGGTTCACCGAACCGTGTCGAACTGGACCAGTCAGGGACCGGCACGATTCAGGCATTTAATTTGGCTCTCCTCCTTGACTCGGATAAAATGAGAATGTCCCCCCTCCCAGCTTCAAAATCCCTCAAGTGCACTGCCCACACCCCTCCCCTGCAAGCGCCCACCCACCCCCCACTATGTGAGTCCCTCTCTCTCTCAGTTGAGTTAGGGTTAGGGTTTTGCTCACCCCCTCCCTCTCTCTCTCCAACTCTTCCTATGTCGATACATCCTAGAACGGCACGGTATGGACCCATACCATGCCGAACTGGTTGCCAGCCGGTACCCCCCTCCAATATCGATTTGACAAACCTTAAGTTGTATAGACAACACAAAATGGATATACAAATAGGCATGTTAACGGGTCGAGCTGCTCGAGCTCGACTTGGTAAAAGCTCGGCTCGAGCTCGGCTCATTAGTCAAACGAGCCCAAGCCTAAGCCCGGGCCCAAAATGAGGCCCGTTTAAATCCGAGCCCGAGCCCGAGCCCGAACAGCTCACGAGCCCATATGAGGGCTCAGTCCAAATAACAATTTAATTGGGTTCGGACCCAATTAAACTTGGACTCAACCCAATTAAACTTTATTTAGCTTAATCAAATTAACCCAATCTGATTGAACCTAGTTAGATTTAGATTAGATCCAATCCGAGCTAACCCAAATCTATTTAATTTCTTTAAATCAGATTAGATTGGTTCGGGTTCGGACTCAACCCGTTAACCCAAAACCAACCCGTTAACCTATTCCCTCCTCTTTCTTTTTCTTTTCTTCTCCTTTCTCCAGAACCTTCCCGACTCCCTTTCTTCTCCCTTTCTTTCCCTCTCTTTCCCGACTCCTCCTTCCCGTTCTAACACGACAGAGGAGGGGAGGAGAAGCCCTCCTCCACCGGTGAATCAAGGGAGGAGTCCCTTGCACGGGAGGGCTGGGCCACGGCCGGCGGTGCCCGTGGCCGAGCCCGTGGCGTCCTCGGCCGTGCCTGCGACCAACGCCCATGCCAGCAGCGCTCACGGCCGAAGCCGGCGGCCGCCGCACGTGACGACAAACCGGTGAGTCCTTTCTTCTCTTTTGTTTTTTCTTTCTTTCTTTCCTTCTTTCTTCTCTTCTTTTCTTTCTTTCTTTCCTTCTTTCTTCTCTCCCCCGCCCGCCCCATCCCCGAGCTTGGGCTTGAGCTCGTAATTGAAACGAGCTTTACGAGCTCAAGCATGAGCCTTTGCTGTGCCAAACAAGCCCAAGCCCGAGATTCTGTGAAACGAGCCGAGCTGGAGGCTCCCAGGCTCGGGCTCGGCTCGGCTCGTTAACAGGCCTATATACAAGACTAGTTGTGTACATACACGATGTAGCTTTTGTATAGGCCACCATGTTATGCACATGAGTGAATTGTTGATTGTTTTTGGTGTATGGACCTCTTATTTTGTCAATAGTTAATGGGTTGACCTTTCAATATAAGACTATTGCCGTATAAACAGATTTTGTATTAAAATAGCATGGTTCAGTACTACATTACTACTAAAGAAGCTAAGGACCCATTAAGCTCTTAAGGCATAAAATATTTGATGGAAGAGTTGATGTATTAAAAACATCAGTCTCCACATCTTTCATTAGCAGAATAATATGAAAATGAAGGTTTTCCAATTTTAGCAACAAATTAAATATCACTACCTCCAATAACAACTTGTATTTATCATCGAGAAGTAGGGAGAGAAGAGAATTACTCACCACAAGAGGAAATTATGAGAGAAAGGCAGGAGCAAACATACTTCCAATAAGGAATCTATTTTCCATTCTTAAAATTAAATAGCTCATCGATGCAAGTGTCATTTGTACGTGAATGATCAAAAGAGAAAATAGGATTAGTAGAGTAAAATACTAATTAAAAAAAGCTGGGAGTCTTAGTGATCTTTTACCAAGAAAATTATTCTTCACTTCTGGTGGGACTTCTACTTGTCTTTGGCCACCAACAAATTGGTCAACTGGCCCAAGTTGTAAGGAACCTACCACATCAAAATTTTCCCTGGAAAGTTGAAGGGCTAGGTCTGCTGGCATCTCAAGCAATCCAGTGAAGTTCATCAAGGCCCTTATACCACATGCACCATTTGTTTTATGAAGGAGGTAAAACCCTTGATGCAGAATTCTTTGCTCTTGATGAAATGTTAGAACCTCTTGGTGCAAAGAATTCGAATGTGAACATCTTGACATGTCATGATTATGTTGATGAATTTTAGAGAGAGGTGGGGGGGGGGGGGGGGGGGGGGGGGGGGGGTGTGGG
>JAOXJJ010000725.1:9769946-9783835 GCA_025769935.1 Phoenix roebelenii | reverse complement strand
TCGATGTCGTAGTACCTGATCTTTTCTGCCCACAATTCATGTTAGAAACTCCTCATAGGTCTTTATACAGGAGCAAGAAATCCAAATAATACATTTCGGCTAGCTATTTTGGGTGAGGTCCTAGGTTGTTATAAATGGTATCAGAACGGACCTGGCTCATAACCTATGTGGACTGGAAGAGACTGCAGCATGGATCCATTAGGACTGACCACGGGCCGATCGTAGTGTTTGTGATTAAATTTGAATAGATTTGAACCCTTAGCCTGACGAGGACGTTAGGGCTTGAAGGGGGGGGAGTATGTGAGGACCCGTACGGACATGTGTTTAGGCCCACATCGGTTATTCGCTGGGTAGATCTTGGATACTTACGGGATCAAGGAACCCAAATAATACATTTCAGCTAGCCATTTTAGGTGAGGTTCCGGGTTGTTACGCTCTAGCATTAGTAGAAACGACTGTCGCATTTATTATACACGCCCGCATGGTTCTCATATACTCTCCTCGTTTAAGCCATGATGTTCTCGTCAGACTAAGAGTTCAAATCTATTCAAATATAATTACAAGCACTACGATCAGTCCGTGGTTAGATTCAATAAATTCATGCTGCAAACTCCGTAGTCTACATAGGTTATAGACTAGGTCAGCTCTGATATCATTTATATCAATTCAGGATGTTATCCAAAATTACTAGCCGAAAGATATTATTTGAATTTTTTGACCCTATATAACTATCCAAGATTTATCCAGCGAATAATCGATGTAGGACTAAACATACGCCCACATGGATCATTACAATATTAATTTAGTTTGCTGACGACTCTCTGATCACCTTACTAAGACTATATATAATGCATTTATGGACCACTATAAGGTGTTGAATATTTGCTGAAAAACAAAAATCTTCAAATGTCAATATATAAAACTATTTGGAACATCGAGGCACGCTCAAAATTCAAATGTCTCCTCTCGTCGAAACTCCTTAAAATGTTGAATACTAGGGAGCTCTTACAAAGGAAATTAGGCAGGTGTCTTGAGGGCTGCGTTCTATGTGATGGTGCTCCTGAATCACTACCGTACTCGGGAATATTCACTATTTTGTGTACCTCCATCATGTTATTAGGTTTTTACCGGTTACTTTGTTTTTGTTTTTTTTTCACTGTTTTTACCGGCTACTTCAGCATGAGCTGCAGCCAAAGCGGTCGCAATTAACTCTCGTCCAAGATACGCTTGGAGGAGTTCAAGGTTAACATGAGGGCCGTTGATCTGCCATATCATCACCGCGGCTTCCACCTGAACCATGCAACGACGTGGGATATGAAAGGTTTTATGATGCCTGCTCTGCTGGTGCAGAGTCCTTCATGGGGACTCTCAGGAGGACTCCTATGATGATTGATTTGGCTTGATGACTCGTTTAAATGCTTTCTTTTTCTTGAGTAGATTCTAAATGCTTTCTAAGATGGAAGACTTCTTTGATTGTCTCCAATATTATCCCTTACTATCAAAAAAAAAGCCAAACTTCCTCTGTTCTGTTCTGCTAAAGAAACTAATGGCTAAAATGTGGTTTGTGTTGACTGTAGTTGAGTGTGGGTCCACCCAAATTCCTGATCCTCCTTAATATGCTTGATTCCCACGTCGCTTTAGACTGTACAAAACTCACAGTTGGACGAATGGATGTGACAGTGGCAATATCTTCTTCACCTTCATTGCCTCCCAAATCCACGATTTTGGATGTAATGGATGCGAAATTCTTTTATGCTTTCACATTCCTTTCCTTGTTAAAGAATATGTATTGTTACTGAAGTATGTTTAATGAAAATTTTGAGTTCATTTCTGCTAGCAGAGTCCAACCATAACAGTATAAGATTCTTGGAAGCACTCTAAATTATGCATTCCAGTAGTGCTTCGATACTGTCAGCGGCAAATAAGGTCTGAAAGAGCACTTATCAAGTTCCGTTTTTGATTAATGCTGGTTGTAGTTGGTGGTAGGGGTGGTGGCTACCGTTCTTATGAAATACCTTCCAAATCAAAAACCAGAAACGTTCCATAAAACGAATACGAGATATAAACGTTCCATAAAGCGAATACGAGATATAACTATGTATCTCCATAAATAGTATTTCGGAAATTAAGAGACAAATAGCAACATAGTATTGGGGCTGGTGATCATATGAGGTGGTGATGTCCACTGTTCTATTCAAAGAGAAACATTAAATAATATAACTTAATAATTCCACACATAATACTTCAAAAATAAAAATAAAAATATATGTTTTGAAAAAAAAATTAATAGAGTCACCACCATTTCACTAAGTGAGATGATGAGAAACACTGGATTCACAGAGAACGGGAGAAGAGAGAAAAAGCGAGAATATACAAGTATTTGGCTATGTACACAGGCAGAACTACATACAAAACTTATATAATCATTTAAAAAGCATGCATAATTGCATGCAAAATATTGGGTTGACTATGTACAAGGACTGAAAGTAAAATGTTAACTGATGAAGGGCTAAGCATAAAACAACAGTTAAACGAAGGACTGGCGAATATTTCAATATTTTAGTTGTTATATATAGGCCAAGATATAGCTATGGCTATGACTATGACTATATCTGCTTATATATGAAGCAGTATCTACATGTCATTGCATGCTCATAAGTTGATCTCCTTAGAGTCTGATGTACCAGTTCTGCTTTTCTATATAGCAGCTTGCACTGAAGATGTTTCGACAAATCTCCTTCTGTCTCAATCACAAACCATGAAAGGCTGAAACAGCCAGCTATTCCTTTTGTTTTTTTGCCCTCTTCTTTTACTTTTTATTTATTTATTTAGTTATTTTTTGAATAACTGCTGCACTTCTTTGCCGAAATTTGTTAAAGAGAAGAGAAGAGAAGTTACCACATGGAAATATATTAAACTTACTTTAATTAACAAACCAGCACACCAACAAGAGGACTAACCAGACATGTTTACGACATAGTTTTCGATATCTTTACAATAGGATGGAATAGGGAGGAGCATGGAAGATACATAAGGGATAAGGCTTCTACATCAGTGATATCTGATCTTCTTAGATTCACTTATATGCATCCAATTCTTTACTTGAACAATACCATACTATTTCAAGCAAACTTATTTCTTTCTAGCTTTTGCTTCAGTGCAGGTTTAAGTACTTCAGCCTGCCAAAGAAGTGAAAAAACAAACTTCATTAGTTCTGCTTAGTGGTTTCATCAAACATTATCCTCAACAACCAAATTTTAAGAAGTTCTGGCATTATGGGAAGAAGGGATATAACAAAAACTACCACTAGATCTCTATGCAGGATAACGAGACTACATGAAAGAATAAAGTGACACAAGTGATAGCGACCATAGAAACTAGGCCTATTATAAAGCCTGAGTCGACCACAAGCTTATGGATAGCTTATCAGAGCCATACTGTTATCCTGTGCTAGAATAATGTCATGTGGCCTTGCTGGAGAGGTGCCTTTGTTATCAAAAATAAGCCAAAAATTAACCCTAACTGAGAGCAACTGTGAAGACTCGTGCAGTCGTGTGTTTAGTTCCATATCGGTTATTCCTCAAGGTTGTGACAGCGACTATTCCATTCATTCCAGGAGTAAGAACGACGAAGGAGAGAGCAAGAGAATGAAAACACAAAGGAATGGAATAATAGCTGGGAGGAGTGGAAAATACTACCCTTGCTCACGCTGCCGCCTCCCCTGCTGCTGGAAGACCTGTAATTGGGGAACGGCGCGTGGCCTGCTTCAATGTGCTTGATGTCCTCGACAAGAAGTTCATGGTGGCGCTTCACCTCTTCGGGTGTCTTCCCTTCGACAGCCTGGGCCACTTTGTGCCAACGGTCGGGGGTGTCCTTGTCATACTTTGCCAGGGCCTGCTCGAAGAGCTTGTTCTCCTTCAGGGTCCAGGAGGTGTTCGAGCCGCCTGAGGATCTCTGTGGACTGGAGGCCATCTCTCAGGGCTAAGTGCCAAGTCGGTTCCAAAGGAGAAGGCTCAACTCTAAATATAAGAAGAGAAGGTATGTCAGACACAGTAGAGTTTGGAACTGGTCAAAGAGAAGTTGAGTGGCCTCTGAGTGTGATGCTCTAAGAGAGAAGGGAAAAGGACCAATACAGCTCTAAGGAGGTCGGACAAATGGGGGGTGAAAAGGAATTGCTCTTAGGTTCCAAAATCTATGGAGTTTATGTGAGCTGATCTAGAGAAGTTGCTGCCTGGGGTGCTACTTATAAGCAGTTGGCGCCGAAATGGGTTTGTGGGGCAACGGTTGCCAGTTGGGAACAATACTGAGGGAGGCCAGAATACCGATGACTCGCACCCTTTAGAACCATTAATATAGGGACCAATTCAGAGTGAATCTTTCCTTCCCCACGTTCTATCACCTAGTGGTACCGTCTCCCTGCTCGCTGTGTCTTTAAGTGCGATCCTAATTTATGGGATCTCTTTAAGAGTCAATTGCTGCCAATACTGTCAGATATATTGTTTGTATGTACGGTAAATTTGCCAAATAGATTGAATAATAAATCGATGAATAAATAAATCTGACCTCAAATGAAGATTCAACTATGTAAAATCAAGACTAGTGTTTGATACTATGTCCTTAAGATAGATTTCGCCCTCCACACATGTGCTTTGGATCTCTTGAGCATCTGCCTCTTATGATACAATGATCTTCACAAACAAAAGGAGCACACCAATTTATTTGTACGGCGAACCAAAAATTGAGTTTTTATATTCCCTTTGAATGAACTCACTGATGCTCTTTAAAAACTCTAAAATGAGAGAACTAGATGAATTGAAAAATTCAGCGTTTCAAATGGTTGTAGGAAGGTTCTATTTATAGAGTTCATGGTGACTATTCAAGACAAACATCATGTAAAGAGATATATCTTTTCTATTCAAATAAATAGATACATCCCTACAAGTAATCATGCCTTTCATGCTAACAGTCATGTTTTTTATGCTGAAAGTCATGTCTTTTAAATGAAAAGATGCATCCATATAAATAAATAGATACATCTATTTTGAAGAGACACACCTCTTCCATGAAGCAACCTTTCAAGTGGGTCACTTTTGTGCCTATTTTCTCATTCACTTCTTATTGCTTAACAGATTTTTCCTACTCAAAAAACCGTTTGAAAATAAATCATTATGATATGCATGAGATGCCACTTGTAAAAAAGGGATCCTCGGAGCTATACTATACTTTCACTTAGTATGTTACCATTCCGGTCCAAGAGCCTTACATGACTTAAACTTAGCAGCTTGTTCCATGGCTACCATAACTCCACTTATTAATCCGCATGTTACCATTCATTATAAGGGCTGTTAATTCCAAAGGTGCACTCAAACCCAGTTTTTGAACTCTTCACCTGGCTGCAAATCCATTGGCTCTCGCAAAGCTTGGCATAGTCCAGTTGGTTATGGTACCCATGGGCTGCACCCTGCACTATATCAAAATACGCCATCATGTTAGATAATCTACCATCTTTGCTTCTACTCTTCTACATCATGCCACTCTATATATGCGGACGCAAGGCTGTCAAGCATGCTGTTGGAGTTGCCCACTTTTGTAGGATTATTACAAGAAATATATGAATGTTTTTGTCAGGAATTTTATATTAAATGTTAGGGCATGAACAAATAGTACCTTGAGATATTTCTAGATGGGTTTCAGATTATTTTCCAATAACATATGCAACCAAATTTTCAGTCAATTAACAGATAACCTTTACCATGCTTGGATCAACAACATAACACCTTATCATCAGTGCACAGTGTATGGACTTAACGTTTGCTTTTCTGGTTGACTTGGTAGCACGTAAATCGATAGAATAATCTAATTTGTTATGCTTTTGGATTTTGAAACTGCTTTCAATCAAGGACTGCCACATCATGAGCATGCAAAAGAAAGATTAAGTGCTCGACACAGTCCGTCCATATATACACATAGAATTACATAAAAATACATTCGAAGGTGGATAAAAACATTTGGTGCGTGTATATTCTTGCCAAAGATGGAAAGAAACATTCACTTTTTTAGGACGAGAGTTCTGTAACACTTATCATTGTTTCCGGCATCTATCACGACAACTTGTGCATGATGAAAAGTTGACAGCTCGGATGCAAATCAGATTTCACGGAATCTCTGTGGGATGAAATGTCAGTAAGTTGGAGAATGGAGAATCCAAAGGTTAGAAGCGTGTTGGATCTTGCCAAAGTTGATGTCCCCTTTTGCATATTCGCACTACTAAATTCCATGAAAGCAGCTCCTCTAAAGTTGGAAGTGAAAGAGGCAGGCAGAGAGGGAATATATCCCGTCGAAGAATCTCATAGAAGCAGCAGGATGATGCCTCAATACGCAAGCTTTGTATACCTTAATTGTTAAGTATCAGTTTGCAATTTTTGCATGATCCTGTTACGTGGTATAACTTTCTATTAACTGTTAGACACAACATAGTTCGCAAGATTCCTGAGGAGTATATGACATGGCTGTTTTAATGGCTGAAATATATTGTATTCTGTTGATACAGCAGTACTCATGAGAATACAGCTACTAAGTACAATATTTCTAGTTCATTAAATGACATTTACCTCTTATAAACCTTCACAGCTAATTCTAAATATTATTTATGATGGAACATTTCTATACTGGTATTGCCATTATTATTGGCAAATTCACGGCCACATATTCACCCTCATTGTTATTATTCTCCATGAGGAGAAACATCTGTCTTCTGTTAATGTCATAATACTCCTGACGATACAAGAAGTCCCAAACATTGCTAGTTTGGAAAGTAACATACATCTCTGATACACAAATTGAATGATAGTTTTGTTTACTGCTTACGATGTACCAGTTCTCCATTAGTATTATTATCGCCATTGTTTGGCAAAAATGTAAACATAGGAATTTATTTCTCCGAACTATCGGGCAATATCAAATAATTCACTACTTTTTACTCTGCCAAATAATTCTCCACTCTACTAATCTTATTCAAGGAGCACTTGGGGCTTACACATGAATGTGTATATATATTGTTGGCGATGTTGTTTTTGCTATTGTTTGCCGGCTTTGTTGCTTATCCTATTCCTGCTTTAATATTCGAGAAGCTATGGATATATAACATATTTACATTTTTTTTTTATTTGTGAATGAAACTTTTCAAATTTCATGGTACATTCTGTGCAACTTTTCAGAATTCCAAATATTTAGCCATAGCTAGACTGTTCCTTAATGTCAAACTTGTGACAGTGACTATGAATGGTCAGAAGAAGTTTTGGTGGTCATGAAGATGGTTATCCACTCTTTGGAACAAAGAGTACAGGTTCTATCAATCTTTCCGCCACCACTACTTTGTCTTGGAATGTCTAGATTGTGTGTCAATTCGAGAGATCGCTCGGGTGACGTTAACAATGTTGGTAATTGTAATTGGAATCTTCCTGAGATATTGGAGCATAATAAAAAATATGCTCCTTTGCGAGATGGGGAGGGTTAAATTTTAAACGGGACCAGTCCCTAACAATTTGCAAGGTATCTGTACTATTAAGTGTTCCTTTCTGATTATGAAATCATAGCCATATATCCTGTGGATACCATTGCCATTGGTTTGGATTATTTAAGTGGTCCTTCTCAAGTTGGAGGAATCCACCATGGTCCTTGTATCTATTTGACTGGAATTTCCATTTATTAATCAATTCTGAATTCGTTTTGTCTGCAATGACTGATGAAGCAACCAATAAAAAGGGAACCAAGATAGATTCTTTGGTTTCAGCTATCTAGAGACCCTAGCTGACTTCTTTATGGAGTCAGTTGAATTGTTAGCTTGCATTCCATATTGTTGGAAATTTTGAATTTCCTTTTATAAAAGATTAAAAATTTAAAAATAGAAATTTAATTCTTTCCTTTCTTAGAAGATTCGAAGTTTTAAAATATGATTTTAAATAGTCTGGCATTGGATGCGTAAACACAAGTGCTCTAGCATTTATACATGACTTGTTTCTTCAAGCCCAAGTTGAGCTTCAAGGATAGTAGGGTGGTGGTGACCGCACGAGTGCACGACTGATTTTGATTTTGAATTTAAATTTAAAATTTGAAAGGGCTTACTCTCAGGGGATAATTAACACGCACGTGCATAGCCTAATCCGAGATAGAGAAGGCCCCACTCAATTTTTCTTCCCACTCGTCTTAATTTATTTTTCATATGTTTTCATTCCACTATTTCTAATCTTTCATATGGGTAATTGAAGGAGTTGATTAGGTCAAGCTTCTCATACAATCGTCCTCATTAGAAGAGGATTGGGTTGATTTCGTTCTTAGGGAGTGTTCTTCGCATGCCTCAATGTAGGTAGCCTTCAATCTTCTGATTTTTAAAAGTTTTTCTGTTATAAAAATTCAAAATTATTAATCGATTAGCAATTTCTACGTGCCGCACCATCAACACGTATTTCATACAGAAGTAGCATTCAGTGCTAGGCCATACCCATGCAAAGAATGAAATAGATTTGCTCCACTACTTGCTATGTTATATCGAAGAACAGAGAGGTTAGAACATGGAATTATACCAAGTTTTCATTAAGTAATAAGCACACACACTAGTAACCAGACAGGCTTATCAGCCTACGGTGGAATTACAATAGGATGAAAGGGGCGGGTGAAGACATAAGAGAGACATCGGGCTGCTATGAGATCGGCGATAACTTATCCACTCAGGGTGGCTTACAAATATGCTTCTATCTGGAACTCCAGTGAAGAACAACATTCCTACCATTCCATACAGATATATTTATTACTTCATATGCTTCACTCGAGCTTTAGATACTTCCACCTGCCAAATAAATCAGATCAGCTTAGTAATGATTCATAAAAACGGTATTCTAAAACGAGCGAGCTCTGTGAAGTTTTGGCATCATATGAAGATAGCACATAATTAATAATCACATTGCTTTCAGAAAGGACAGACAGGAAGGCTTTATTATAGAATAAAGTCTTAACAAGTGAATGCGATTGGGAATCCATATTATCGAGCACGAGCCAGCCACAAGCTTGGAAAGCCTATAGGTAGCTAATCGGAACCATACTACTTTTTGTCTAGCTCTAAATTTTGTTTTAGATTAGATTTGATGCGGCCTTGATGACTTGGTCAAGGGATGCTGGGTCTGAAAAGAATGGAAAGCTCGAAGTTGGCTGCAGCCAAGTCTTGTTCTTTGAGAAACCGTTAAAGTGGTGAGAACTGAGAACCATGGAGGAAAGTGTGATAAGAGAACAGAGTAATGGAGCAGAGTACCTAAGATCAGTAGCTGGTTTCGATGTAATTGATGTCCCTGATGAGCAGTTCATAGTGGCGCTTCACCTCTTGGACCGACTTACTACCGACGGCCTGGGCCACCTTGTGCCAGCGGTCAGGGGTGTCCTTGTCATACTTCGCCAGGGCCTCCTCAAACCTCTTGTTCTCCCTCAGGGTCCAGGAGGAGTCTGAGGTGCGAGGGAGGCTCAGAGAACTGGAGGCCATATCTCAGGATTGAAAAACGAGATGACTGATAAAGGAAGAGATGCTTTTTATTATGTTCGACGGGGATAGCTAGAAGTAGGAACTACTGTGGCAATGAGATTAAAATGTAGTAGAGACCTGAGGGAGAGTTGGGAGACGGAAAGGAGAGAAGTTGGTTGGTCTCTTGGTTTCCAAGCTTACGAACTCTATGGTCTGTGTGGGCTGGTATGGGAAGTTGGGCAAGGGTGCTCCTTATAAACAGGAGGGGAGGGGGGTCGTGGGGGTGGTGGACCCAGTTGGAGAATAATGGAAAAGGAAATAAAGAAGGAAGGATGGCAGAATATGGGATGACTCGTTCCCTCGACAGCCACAAGGAGTAAGGCCAGGAGGAATAATATCTTGGAGGTGGTGGTGGTGAAGTGGAGAGAATAATCGGCTAGGAGAGGTCTTCCTTTGAAGCTATGACATCCACCATATATTTTTACCATCTCCTCTGTTATCTCCATACCACCAACGCTTATTTTAAGATCGTACAGTGGCAGGATGTTGGCAGAATTTCCAAAGAGATTGGAAATAGTTGAGATTTTAATATATTGATCCTTATAAATACAACTTAATATATACATCTATCCTTCAAAAATTATATTTATATACAATCTTTCAAATCATTCTGCTTTTGTGTGGATGCCACTTTCACTGGACTTTTGACTACTGGCGTACGTTAATAGCTCTTTGGATTAATACGCTTAATAAATTTGTATAAAAATATAGCCTTTTTCAATAAAAGCTGAATATTAAATTTAGGATATTAATACCATTAGTCCAAAATCTAATGAAAAGAGCATCCATGCAAAATAAGATGATTGGAAGATATTATACAAATAATAATTTTTGAAGAGTAAATATGCAATAGTTATATTGGCACAGGTATACATATAAAAAATTCTAAATATTTATACAGTAAGCATCTCTCGAAGCTGCTGGCCATCTTGATCTATGTTGTGTGCTAGAGGAAGTGGAGTAGTCATGGTTTTGCTTAAGTAGGTTGGATTGCATTGAATGATTTGGAAAATTGATTTTTGAGATATATCCTTCTACTTATATGACATGTGTCACGCTGGTATAGGTCCTTGAATTTTCTGAAGAAGCCACAATCTATGAACTTTAGCGGTGTCCCAATGCCCCAAAAGACGTGAGGGGTAATTTGTAAAGCTGCTTCCATCATATTTTAACTAGTGTCGGCAGAAGGCATGACGGGATTAGCTCAAAATTAGACATTTTGCATTCTGGTATAAATCTCCCCAACGTGTGCAATAATTATAGGTAAGTTCGACACAGATAGCTACTTTCGCCACGCTGTCAGCCGAGAGAACCTTTTCTATATCTTCCATTTAAATCCTAATGTTTCTATAATTACAGATAAGTCCTAAGCTATGAAAACACCTTGCAGTGCCAAATTTGCACTAGTCCCGGCACATACCTTGCCGGAACTTAGTAACTACGCTATTACCCGAAAGTCGCAACCTCCTCCAAAACATTAGAACTATAGATAATTTCTCTTCTTCGAGATAGAGGAAGGGCAGCGGCGAGCTAGAGATATCTTTCTTCCGCGATCATCCGGAGCCCCGCCGGCCGCGGAGGAGGCGGCGATTGCGGCGGACTGCGGTCGTGGCCGTCGACCACGTCGGTGTCGTCGTCGGGGAGGAGGAACTAAAAAGTGAAACGCCAACTACTCCGCCGGCCCCAAGGTCGACAACCTCTGCCACTGGGTCTCCACCGTCATCGGCCCTCGAGGTATTCTATTAGAGTATAACCCTCTCTCACTTCCTCCTCTTTTTCCATGGGAACCACCGGACCCTCGTTAATTTCGATGAGTCGGTCATCAGAAAGGGAGGGAATCATGGTAATTAGTAGTGGCACTAATCATGTGAACCATAGAATCAAAGGTTATACTTTTAGTCAAAAGTGTAGTCTTTTTAGCGTAATTCATCTCCCTATAGAAGTATCAGGCCAAGTTTACTGATGGAATGTGTATGTATTAGATATGGCTTGACGTAGTTTTTTCTTAGTACGTTTAGTTCCATCAGAAAGGTTTTCACTCCTTAGATTTTTGTTTATTTAATGAGTTAACTATTTGTCTGTGATCTCTTTTGATTTATGGAATCACTTATAGACTAGTTAAAGCATGAAATATTGGCGACGGCCCAATAGTGATGGCATTTATAATAAATGATGTCCCAAATTTCTTATATCATTCTTTTTTTGTAATAATTTACGTGGGTTTGGATTTGAACAAATGGCGAAGTAGAATCCCTGCAGCTGACTCCGTTCAAGGTCGTAAGGTTTGTTATTCTTGTATATGGCTTTCTTGATTATATTTTATTACCAGGAATTTATTCATTTTCCTTCAGGATAGGTCAAAGTGTGAATAAAGCGAATTATACAGATTAAAACGTTTCACAAGTCACAATTCACTTATACATGTTCCACATTTATTAATGAATTTATTACCTTTTAGTTTGTAGTTACCATGGTTTCCAACTTAATAGAAAAGAAAAAGGCACCCTGAAAAACCCAACCTGGATACATGCAAAAACCAAACTAACGACTGAAACATGATAAGGGTAACATAAGTCAATATGAAGTTATGATTTCATTATACATTAATTTATAAATAAAATAAGAGAATTGAAGAGAAACACAAAATTAGAGCAAGTAAAACAAAAGGAGTATACTAACTAGCAAAATGTGCTTTTGCCCACTGGGGTTGGGGGGGTGTTAAAAAAGAGGAAAATATATAAAGTAAAAAGAGTGTAAAAATAAATAAGTGGGGGAAAATAAAGAAAAAATGGAAGAGAAAAGACAAAAGCAAGAGTATAAAGACCAAAAAATAATCAGGTCTGAAGCAGCGCAGGAAGAAAACAATAGACGACAAGAAAAGGGGAAAGAAAAGAGGAAGGAATTAAGAAAAGAGAAAGGATAAAATATACTAAACAAAGACCCATCCATGGAAAATGCACACGTTTTATGAAATTAGAAAGTGTGTTCAGAAAACTTAAACAAACAAATTTTTCAAACAAATTCATCCATTTCAAAGAATAATCAAGACAAGAGAGAAGGTGGTGGTGATTGGTAAGTGAGTGATGTCTTCTTCCACTAGCTTCATAAACACCATGACCATCTACAATATCGAGAAAGAGAATGAATGCGGGGATGAACTACACCAATCTGGACTTGAAGATTTTGAAACAGCCAGGAAGTGACATGCTTTAGAGCTTTGTTGTTCCCAATGAAGTTTTACATGCTTCCTAGATGGAATCTTGTAACTGTATCACATACAATCTAGAATCCTGCACCTCCCCCTTGTATGATCTCTTCCTCTACTCTCTTTCATTGAACATCCATTCTTGATACCATATTTCTAACGGACCAAGTTTAGTTTTATTTTATTTTATTTAAAAACCTATGTTAATATGTCCTGAAACCAACATTATGTGTATTTTTAATTCACTACCATTTAATCCATGTTTATGCTTTTTTAATCTTTTTATATAGTTTTATATGAAGTTTCTTAAGAACTTTCACTCCCTAAGATTTTGTAATTATTTCTTCCCCACTCTTCAGCCACTCTTGCTTCCGAAATTTTTTGGCTCCACGCTGTTATGGTTAAATGAAGTCTGCTACCTGATTTCTGTGAAAGTTAAGCCTATATTATATTTTAAAGGTTGGTTTGATAGATTGTTGGTTTTGTAATATATTTTTATTAAATTGAACATTGCTTCTTTACAGCTACCACTGTAGCAGCTTGCTGCAGTTTTCAAAGTGCTAGAGCAGTCACAGAGATAGCTATCCAATGGCTTCTTTTTTTTAAATAACTATCCTCATATATTTGGATCTTCTTCAAATAATCATAATTATGGTTTTGATAATACAGCTGTGGCAAATAATGGCCATAGTTTATACTTGTTACAGATGGGAAACATGTGTAACAGATTGCCTGAAACCAACTACTTTTTTAAAGAAAAACTTATCTTTTGAAAAATTGATACAATTTTGCGCTGTTGACGTAACTTATAACCGTGATAGTACTGTCAGGGGTTATGTTCATGTTGAACCATGCAAAAGCAAGCTTAAAATCATTGATTTGAAAACATAGAATTATGACTTCTGAAATATGGGGAATTCTTATATTAACTTTGTTATTGTTACATAATTTGCTTATATGGGTTAACATGCATATATGATAGATGTTATTTATTAGCCACTATATTTTTGGTCACTATATTTTATGATGACTACTTTTAAATTATGGCTGTAGCCTGCAGTAAACCTACCTCTATTTTATCTATAATTTCATTTGAGACTTCATATCACATTCTTC
>JAOXJJ010000725.1:9731898-9748826 GCA_025769935.1 Phoenix roebelenii | reverse complement strand
TCTTTTCTTTTTCTTTTCTTTTTTCTTCTCTTCTTCCCGATGCCCCTTCTTCTTTCTTCTTTCTTCTCCTCCCTCCTCCTCTCGCGAGGCTGGCGGCGCCAGAAGAGTGCCGAGGCCGGCGGTGGCTCGGCGACGTGGCCGGTGGAGCGCGGACGAGACTCTTTCTTCTCCGGATCCTCTCGCGGGCAACGACGGTGGGGAAGAAGCACAGGTGGAGGTCGAGGGCAAGGGAGGCGGCGGCGGAGACAGCGGCGGAGAGGGAGTCTCACTTGGCCTGGAGGCTGGAGCCGATGATGCGGAAGCAGAACGGACACTTGCAGACCTTGCAGGATAGCTTGGAAGTTGGAAGGAATAGGATTCAGAACAGGGAAAAAAAAGGGAAAATGAAGATGAAGGGGGTGAAGGGCATTATGCTTTTTTCATGAAAATTTATTATGCACTGGAAATGGGTATGGACCGGTTGTTAAAGTTATGTTCAACAGGGATTAAACATTACAGTCCGGTCAAAAAATGGACTGGACATTAGTTTCCCCTATATGTTATTTGGTTGTATGTATTTATTTTTTATCATGGTAACCTCCTAGTCATTGTAGCCTTGTATATAAACCGTTGAGTGTTGCGCTGATAGAAAAGAGAACACATTCAGAACCAATAATCTCCATGTTGCACTCAATCTAAGTTCCACTACAACACCGATCTCTTGCATTGGATTCTGAGTGTTGGCCCGTGGATCTCTATCCAGTGCATTTGATCCGACCCGAATCCAGCCCTGTTCAACCACATTCTTCCAGCTGAAAACCGTAATCCGGTCGCGTCTTGGTCTCACTCCATTCCAAAATCAGCCTCTGTTCTCTCCAACCGAAATCCTCCATCCGATCTTTTTGAGGGGTCTGATTTCTTCTAGTTCCTGAATTAATCCGGATTTAGTCAAACATTTTCAGCTTTCTTCGATCTGTTCGGTGGATGTTCTCACCCAGCGTCCAAGCAATTGTGTGCAACTCCACACAACCATTTGGCTTACTGGTTGTTTGATGGAAGGCCTCAACCAATCGCCAAGCTCTGGGCCACTTCTTCTAGCATCTAAGTAGCAAACTCAAGTAATACCACCTTACCGGCTCACCGTGTCTTTATCCTACCAGGACACAATCGTCCCTCGTAATCTAAGTAGTGCAGATTTTTGCTTGCCCGCCAGCTGTTTGGTTAAAGGCCTCACCTACACTTAGTACACGAATTCTGCACAAAGATTTTGTGCTGCATGTACCTATGACTCAGCTATTTGGTGGTCTAATTCCAGTCTAATTTGCTTGCATTGTCGCTGGTCCTTATATGGGTCGACTTGCTTCAACTTGGTTTCCTAGATTGGTCTTTACAACTCAAGATTTTTTATCTTATGGCAAGTCGAAGTATGACATGCAAGGACTTGAGGGATGATTTACGCGTCCAATATGAGAAAACTGGAAAGGAAAAAGCATATGCCAACTCCATTTTTCAAGAGCCTTCTTATGTTCATTTCCGCACAACTTGTTATACCACTTAAACCAAACTTGGGTCTTGTTCGCCTCCATTCAGCGTTCTTCAGGAGTTCATCAAGCAGTTTGTTAGGCAACTAAGTCCCCAGCTCCATAGCACAATTGCCTTATCATCCGAGCTTTCTTCTTCAGTTTACTTCTGGCACATTAGGTATATCTTAGTCTGCTTGGATTCCGGAATCCAGTGTTTCTTATTATATGACTCCACATTAGATATATCTCTCCATTCTAGTATGCCTTCTTATATGCAAGCTTGTATTGTTACAGCTGATAGCACCTTGCTGCATACATCTAAGCAGCATACCTCAGAGCCACCCACTTTACAGCCCCTCTCTGATCATACTTACTATCAACATCTTGGGGGTAGCATAGTTTATCTCACCATTTCCAGGCTAGATATTGTTCACAATGTGCATGTTTTGAGTCAGTTTGTATCGGCTCCGACATCTGTTATATCTCTTTTGATATCTTCGCATATTACTTCGCATGGTTTGCTTTACTCCAGCTCTTCCCGTCTATAGCTTCTCCCACCTTCTCCGTTGCAACTCGCGCAAGCGATACTATTGATGGTCGCTTTACTGATCTCAGTGTTTCTTGGTTATTCTCATGTTTCTTGGAAGTCTAATAAACAATCCACTGTCTCTCGCTCCTTTATTGGAGCTGAATTACGTACTTCGGCTTCTTGTTGATATGGGTGTTTGTTACTTCTGGGTCTACTCCGCTCTACTGTGATGACACCAGCACTATTTAGATTCCCACTAATCGCACAAAGCACTAGCTGACACCATGTATTAGGGTTGATGCATTTTTTTCCCCGGCACCATTATCTTGCCAGTAGTCTTTCTCTTCATGGCATTCCATCTGGGATTCAGCCGGCTTATCCTTTTACTCAATCTCAAACCAAAGCACGACATTCTCATCTTGTTTCCAAACTCAAGTTGTTTGGTTGCGGTGGTTTTGTTAAGGGATTATATCTGTAGGTGGCAATCTTGCCACCTAGGTATTGTGGCCTTGTATAAAAATCATTGAAGGTTGCTCTACTGGAACAGAGCACATTCTCCACATTCTTAATTTACAACAGAAAGAGGAGTTTGTCAATCTTGGTCATTGCACAGGGAGGGACTGTTTCGGAGATGATATAGGGATTCAGTTGGGCCAACTTTTGGACTTTGATGTGGCAACAATGTGTGTTGACCTCGGTTTTCTTTAGTATTTTGTTGGTTATTTTAATCCTTCTCAAGAGAATAAAAGTGTTGGTACCTCTGTCTTTGGAGGTTCAAATCCTGAGTATTGCTAAAGATACAAAAGCATATTGTAAATCCTGGGTCCATGGCTGGGCCAGCCACAAGGTGGGAAAGCCCATCCTAGTTATCCTTTATGATTATTATTATTATGTACTGTATTATGCTTGGCTTAGATTTCATGTGGACTAGGTTGGTTGAACAAGAGACAAAAAGCTGATGGAGAGAGTGGCCAACTAACTGAAACCAGCCTGCTGCGTCCTAGTCTTATCCTTTGGAATAACAGAAGGATATAAGAAATTATATAGGAAAGAACAAGAGAATAAAAACCACCTCTACTCCCCATTCGCCACTGTCATTCCTCCCCTGCCACCAGGGATTGGTAGCTGCTTCGATATGCCTAATATCACTCACAATCATAGGCTGAATTTGGGCACAGAAAATATCAAATTTTATATAAGCGCAACCCAAAGTCCGACTAAAAATGAATAAAGTTTAGGCCTGAAGCTCGGGCTCGTGATCAGCTCTGCGGTTCGCTTCTTTAGGGATCCAGCCGACGCCCGGCGACATTGTGCCAGCCATTGGCGGTGCCCTGATCTTATGCAAGGTGCCTCTGAGGAACTCTGCAAACTTGAGACCAGTTTATCCAGGGGATTGTTTGAGGGAAAGGAGGTGTGACTCCAAGCAGTGAAGCAGTTGATGGTGGTGGGAACAATGCTGTGTATGAGGTGAGATCGTCGTGGAGACGGGAGAGTTGGGAAAAGGGCAAGCGAGAAGCTCGAATTTGTCAAAGCCCAGGCTTCATGAAACACGAGAAAAACAGCGAGAAAACTGTTTCTGTAGTATGGAGTTTATTTGGGCTAACATGGGGAGGCAGTTACTAAAGCATTTGTAAAGAACCTGGAAGAAACCTAAATATAACACATCTAGCCCACTTTACTTCACTAAGCAACTGCTATTTTCGCTGGAATAAAGTAGATTAAGGTAAGGGCCAAAGTGAAATTTTGTGAAAGCTAATATGCTACTTTTTACTTACAGGCTTCATTTGAACCTAGAAAATTCTATCCGATCAAAATGCCGAATAGATTTATTAATATTTTTTAGTTGCCCTGAAGTTGTTCCATCTATTCTAGAACAACAAAAAGCCTTCATGGCAAGCTTTTCTCTATTTTATTATGACTACATATATTCTGGTGACAAGGAGAGTTACAAACTTGTGCATGTCAAATGTTTTTTTTTTCTTCCAAAAAGAAAACATAAGACCGAAGAATAGTTATTCCCGCCAAACTTGCTTATGAGAGGGATGAGCAAAAACTCATCCATAATTGTCATTCAATTATAACATAACTGATATATATATATAAAGAAGGACCTTTCCCGTTTAACAATTTGCTGCAAATCTATAATGATAAGGACCCTCCACTGCAATAAAAATCAGAATGTTTAACACCTGGCTGTTCATTTGGCTATAATTCGTGATTAATCTTTGCATGGCTAGGCATCTCATGCTTGGTTTTTTATGCATAGTTAAGCCTGGTTCTACAAACAGGTTAGAAAGCATGTGTTTCTACTTTATGCAAAAGCCAGGGACTGGGGATAAATGGTATATTGAAATTAAGGACTGGAAACAACATGCATGTCCAGTTAATTGGGACTAACATAAATTGGTACACAATTCATGTAGGTGGACCTGAATTTTCCCTGAAAAATATTAACCATCTTGTGTCTTGTGGATTCCTTCCCTTTCTATCCCCATAGCTTCTAGATGTCCTTTTCTCAACTTGAACGAATCCATGGTGGCGTCGGTATCTATCTGCCTGGAATCTATGCGTATAATTCAACTCCAAAACTGAATTCATTCCATATGAAATAACTGATGGCTCAAGAAGAGAAGGAAGGGAGCCAAGATAATAAGACTGTGCGACTCTTTCCAGAAAAAAGGAAGGGAATAAAGGGGAGTGGGGGTTGGGAATAAGATACTATTTGATTTCAACTCTTAGATCTCGTAGCTTAAAGAGGTGTCGATAGCAATACTTGATCTGGTTTGCTTCTTCATAAAGAAGTTGGATTCTGACCCCTGGGCAATGTCAAAATGAAGAGGAACCATACGCTGATGCCTGGCTCTGCTGAGTTTTCATTTTAGAATCAACTTATTCTAACACTGAAGTTTGTTTTGCAAGACCTGCTCCAAGACTATGCTAAGATTTCTCATATAGAAGTTATATCAAACTTAGCTTCATTAAGTAGTAACCACACAACTTAGAAGACTAACCAGGCATTTTTTGTCAGTCTTCAATAGATTTAATTACGATAGGATGAAAGTGAAGGGAAGATACATAAGAATAGAAACAGAGGGCTTCAATAAGGTCAGGGACATCTGATCTTCATCTGAAAGTCACATGTATGCATCTGGCTTTTTATTTCTTTGAGTTCTATCTGCATCTCCAGAGAAGAATTATGCCCCATGCTACTTGATATCGACAAAGATGCTGCTTCCTATTTTTCGCTTCGCTGGAGCTTTAGAAACTTCAGCCTGCCAAATGGGTTCAAAAACGAAAATGAAAAAAAGAGTAAATATGAAAATAAAACCCATGGGCAGATCCTATCAGACAATACCATAAACAATCCGAAAGAATGAGTTTTGGCTGCACATCATGCAGAAATACAATAATAAATGTCTAACCTTTAGAGAAGGAAAGCAACACTGCATGAAAAATAGAGTGTCAGAAGCGTAAGTGACCCAGAAAGGCATATTATGAAGCCTGGATCAGCCATAGCTCAGGCTAGCAAAGTCAATAGGAAGCCAAGAGATGGTAATCTATCTTTTAAGTACTCGAGCATGGCTATATTTCATGCGCCTTATAGTGGGATGGCAAAGGGATCAGGGTTGAGGGGAGAGTAAAAGCACAGTTGATTGTTTGGGTTTGGCCTTAAACCAGCTGAAAACAAGTGTTCCATCCAAGTCTCACACATCAGGAAAACAATATGGAAGCACAAGAGAAGAGCAAGAGGAAGGAATGGAACAGTAATAGAAAGAAAGCGAAACAGAGGGTACCATGGAAGCGCAAGAGGAGAACGAGGAAGGAATGGGACAGTAACAAGAAGGAAGTGAAACAGAGTACCCCTGCCGCCGGACGACCGGTAACTCGGGAATGGCACGTGGCCTGACTCGATCTTCCTGATGTCCTCAACGAGCCTTTCATAGTGCCGTTTCACCTCTTCGGCCGACTTCCCGCCGACGGCCCGGGCCACGTTGTGCCAGCGGTCAGGCGTGTCCTTGTCGTACTTCGCCAGGGCCGTCTCAAACAACTTGTTCTGCTTTGGGGTCCAGGAGGAGCTCAGTGAACTGGACGCCATCTGTTCGAATAAAGAATTGAAAAGATCGCTGGAGAGGGAGGTGATTTAATTCCTAGGTGGTGGAGATGGTTGTCAATGGTGAGTGTAAGAGGAAATGGTGATAGAAACAGAGTGGGGAAGTGGACAAGAGGGAGCTTGGTGAGTTTCTAAGGCTCCAATCTCTTAGGGAAGAGAAGAAAGTGAAGGAAAGGGACCCTTCCAAGTTATAGACCCTATGGACTTCGTGTGGGCTGCTGCGGGGAGGCAGTTGCCGAGGGTGCTTCTTATAGGAGGGGAGTTCGGTCGTGAGTGGTGCTCAGGTGCAGCCAGTTGGCGAATAATGGAGGAAAAGTGGCGGAATTTGAGAGGAGAACCTCCCTTCAAGAAAAACATGAGAGGTGAACCGTAAGGAGTGAGGGCCCACAACAAGGCTCTGCATAGTCCTTGGGGGATGGAAGGGATCTTTAATGAGAACCTCCACTGTGATGGTCATAGAAGTTATAAGCAAGAGGAAAGGAACATAATTTTTGTATTCTAATACGATAAATGTTTCATACTTGTCATATTACGTAATAAGATCAAGATTTTCTTTTTCATAGTATACTGATATAACTTGGGTTCCATTAAAAAAATGTGCCAATGTAGCTGGCTGTGCTCATGCGAGCAGCCGATGTGCTAAATAAAAAAATTAAAAAAAAAATTATTGAGGCATCGGTTAAAAATGTACTGATATAATGGTTTTGAGAAACCTTCTTCCGACGGGGATTTGGACAATACTTGGCTGGCTTCATTCCTTTAATAGAAAGACCAGGCCTAATCTCCCTCCTCTGTCTTGCCCCTTTGCTCTCATCTCCTGTTATGATTAAAAGGGTTCTCTCCTCGCAGGAACTTAGCACTTGCACTGCCAATAAAGAGAGAGTGCATGCAACGAAGGCGCAGCCGCGCAAAAATGAGTGGTTATTGGTTGGATCAGATCCGTGAGTGAGCTTGTAAAATAGTCCAACTGCCTTACATAATAACAGATGAAATACATTTATGTGTGTTGCTCCACGGTTAGACTAGTCCACCAAAAATAATGGCAAATCTAATCCAACTAAAAATTACACCTTAAAATTGGATCCAATTTCACCATCATGGCTATCTATGTATACATGATGCCAGTGCATGATGCATTAGGACCCATGTTATATATGACATAGCATCCCTTCAATACTAGTGCATCACGAGTCATCCTGCAATACACGAACAGGTGCCAATTGTAAACTAGACCGTCAAATTTGCTCATCGAATTCAAGAGAATCTAAACTCATGATAAATACATGAGGAAAAGAGTCTATCATAAGTATTTGACATGCATTATGTGTCAAGCCCCAATTCCAAAATATAATACGGCCATGCTACTGAGGGTACAACCCACAATAATACGAAGCCAACCATCATATCTAGTTTCCAAATTTATCACAAGCAAAATATAATAAATAAAAGTTTTATTTCATCATCCATTACATAAAACCAATACTGATTATGATAGTCTAAACCCAAACATAAATATGGAAACCCATAATCCTTAAAATTCAAAAATTCATTAACTACAAATTCATAGTCAATTAAAATACTAAATTTTTTCTATAAAATTGTCAAGCTTGCTAGCACGAACTCGAAACCTAGACGATTTTTCATTCTTACCGACCCTATTTATTTGAAAAGAGAAAAATAAAAAAAGATATGAGCTACACAATTCAATAAGTAAACCTTTCACTATCTTAGCAAACCAAACATAAGTTTTTACATAAATCAATGCATCATATAGAGAAAATAGCAATTATCGCAAGATAGAATATTTCAGAGTATCATATGATAAAGTAAATCGTAAAGCCAATTTTGCATGTATAAATCATCAATATTTCTAAAATATAGTTCCATGTATATAAATAAAATCATAAATTATTAACCATTTAACCATAGCATAGATTAAATTATTTCTCTCAAACTAAATATTAAGGTCACTATTATACCCATTACAGGGTCGTAATCGACAAAATACCAACAACTATTACATATTGGTAGGATCATATGCCAACTACTATTATCCACTGGCAGGATGGTTATATGGAACTAGCTTCGGATGTTGATCTACCTCACTTTTAGGAGCCATACATAGCTATGTGAGAATATTTTTCCATAGTTCTTAAAACAATTCTTTTTAAGTTATATGTTCCTAAATCATATTTTCTTGAATCATACATGAATAAAATACTAAGGGGCTTTATACAGCTCATAGTCTATAAATAAGCATTTAACAGTAGAATAATTATGAAATCATTCTTTTCATAACAAAAATATAAATTTCATAAATATGAAGTTCATAGTTCACAAACAAGTCATTAATATTAAAATATTTATGAAATCATTATTTCACAATAAATCATGAGTTTCATAAAATTATATGCTTGAACCTTAATTTTAAAAAAATATGATATCATCAACATTTAATATTATTTTCGTATCTTCACAATATCAAAAAATAAGTAAAAATTTAAAAACTAATAAGGAGTATCAGGGTTACTTACCTCTTGCACTTTAGACCTTCAAACTTCAATAGATGGTTCTACTAAATCTGTTTAAAGACATTAAAAGTAAAAGTAATTCTTATTCGATAACTTTAATAGTATTAAAATAACAAAAAAAGATGACGGATGGTCGGATGTGCGGTGGCCCGGTTGGGTTAGGTTCAAGCGACTCGATCAATGAGTCATGAGGCATGGACTCGATTAGGGTCAAGGTCATTCGATAGGATTCATCAATAGTAGGTTTTAGAAGCACTTAACAAGGCTGGAATGGTCGGTCCAGCAAGCTGCCCGGATACTAGGGCAATTCAAGGCCTTCTCTCCAGGATTAACTGGGTCTATAGAAAAAAGAGATAGAACTCTAAGCCGGGATCCATAGATCCTTTTAGAGAGAGAAAGAGGAGAGAGGAGAGAGAAATAAGAGAGAGAAGAGAGGGGTGGATCCTCTCTTCTTTCTTCTTTTTTTTTTTTTTCTTCTTTCTTTGCAAAATAAAGGAAGAGGAGAAAGGAAGGAAGTGGTGGTCCTTCGGCAAGGGCACAACGATGGTAGGTACCAGGGAGCGGCTGGCGGCAGCAGCTGGCCAACTAGATTCAACCCAAAAATAAGGTTGAGGTGTTTTTTTGGCTTGGTCATCCTCAGATCCTAGTCCGCTCGTTGGCGACTAGGGCTTCGGCTAGGGGCCAACGTGAGAGAGCAGCCGAGAGCTTTGGCAAGGAGTGCTAAAGGCAGACAAGGCTGTTTAAAGAGAGAATAGAGGAGATCAAAGGCGAAATAGGGGTTGAAATTGTCATGATTTTGAAGGGAGAAAGAGAGAGAAAACGAGGGTCGTTGCTTGGTGATGGAGTCATAGAGGGGAGGGGCTTTCCTTTTATAGAGGAGGCAAGCCTCCAGCCACTTGTGGAAGTGGACTTCGAGCAGAAGTCAGACGAAGAAGAAGCTCTCAGTGGGAGTCTTATTCTTTCTTTTTTCTTTTCAGTAAATTACAAAAATTCCTTTGAGGTTTACGTTTATTAAACTTATACCCAATAGTTTGTAAAATCTACACTTACTCCCAGTTAAATTAACGACATTAGTAATGTGGCACTTAGGTCCTATTAAAAATTAACGGTTTGACTAATGTTCTATTAAGTTATGGGCTAAAATATTGGAGAAAAATAAACCTCAAAAGAATAAGCATAGATTTTTCATACTATTGGGTGTAAATATAGTTTATCCCTAATCTCAAAAAGATTTTTATAATTTAAATTATTTTTTACGGAAACTTGGGTTGGGCCAAAGCTTGGTTGGGCCGGTCCGGTAGACCTAGGAGCGGCCCTATATATTTGGGGGTCTAAGGCCGTTTTGTCTTTGAGGCCTTCTCTATAGTGGGCCGGCTTAAGGTGAACTTATAGAGAAGTCTTTTTTTTTCTTTCTATTTTGTCTTTGAGGTCTTTCCTACGGTGGACTTTTTTTGGGCTGGGGCCTTAGGCGATCTCCTAAGTCACCTAAGGTTTGGGCCAGCCCTAGGTGGACCGGATCCGAACCAGGCCATTACATTATGGATCTCAGCTTAGGTCGGGGGTCATGTCGTATTATTTGTTAAATTCGCACCAGAGTTTGACGGTTTGCGTCTCAGCTCATCGGACCATTTGATGGTCCTGCTCGGCATGTACATAAGGATCCACGTAAAGAACAATTTTTGATATGATGCATGCCTGCATGTGACACATGCTTTGTATGAATCAGAATATGCATCTAAGGGTGCGTTACGTCATGTCATCTCCCATTTTTGATAAGCATCGGACCCCATCCCTTTTCTAAGGGAATCCGATCATTATTGATGGTCTACCGATCATGGGACCCAATACTTTGCCAAGGGAACCGGGTCATTCATGGTTGGTGCATGGCGCTGACATGGCATTATATCGATGCCCCCAACTCTTGTACGTCGCACTGAATCAGCACCAATATCCTTCTGCCACGTAATCACCACTCCTGTTATTCATCGGAAGCGAGCAAGGGCATGGGCGTGGAGCTCACGGGCATTATTTGCGTCGGAGGACGCTGAAGACCGTACGGATACAGGCTCACGAGAGCCTACTGTATTTTTGAACGGATCTTCACGGCCAAATAATTTATGAACACGTGGCATATCATATACTGGGCATGTTGTTTGATAGTCGTTTATATTCTAATAATGATATCTGTACTTTTATTGCTGAATTGGAGATGCAGATTTTGACCCTTTAAAACTCGCAGGCACCAGCAATTTTTTTTCCTTCTAAATTTGAAGTATAGTTTGGAAACAATATAAACAAGTTAGGTAAAGTGATTATGTTTTCAATAGTTTATTTTATTGTCATCTCATGACTATATTGTATTACTTTAAATCTAATATCTAGGCGCGGAGCTTGATGGACTCCTCTCCACATCCGTTGCTGATTTGCAGCACGTAGTCCCTCTCCTTTTCTCTCTCCGAAAAATTATCAGGCGAACTAGATCCATTATAGATTTAGAATGAAATCATCCTAAGTCATGTTGCTATTATAATTAAATGATTCCATTCTAGTTTTTTGGTGACTCTGTCCACCTAATGATTTCTCCCTCTCTTGGGTTCCTTTCGCTCAAAAAGAGTAATCCAACTCCTATGATCTCATTTCCCTAACCAATCTTGCAAAAAAAAAAAATTTCTGATTTCTTTTCTTGATTCAATAAACCTAGCTGAGTTGGTTTTATACCCAAAATGGATAGTTGGATGCATATTTTTTTTAAAATTATGTAACGAGTGAAAGAAAACCCTACGAATCTGTCTATTGATCATAATGTGATAATCCCATAGCAGGATATGTGAACTTAACCCCACTTAAAATTCTTCTTTTTATTTTTTTCCTAAATTTAAATTATTTAAGTTTCTTCACTCTCTCTACACGGTTTTTGGATTGGTTTAAACTTTTTAAAAAACAAGATGGCGGAAAATTTGTCTCCACATAACTACTATTTACTGTTATAACAAAAATAATAGCCAATATTAGCTCCAAACAGATATAAAGTACATTCTTTCTTAAACTATCTATAAAACAAGATATATTTTTTTAATTATATATAAAATGATGGGGTTATTTTCTTTAATTAATTTTAGATAGTAGTTATTTATTTATTAAGATGATGAATCTGATAAAGCTGTTATACCTCCCCCCACCTAAAATTCCTGGCTCCGCAGCTGCTTAATTACCACTACATTGTCCAATTGCCTTATCTATTTCATAAACCCTGGATTTCCGCGATGCTTTTTGAGTAGCACACTACATTACAAAGAGATGGGTGGTCTTGACCAGTTCTGCAGATAGTTGCACTCACTTGGTGATAGTTGATTTTTCCTTTCTACATGATACTCTACAAGTTGGGTAATGTTAATTTTAGGCAGATTTCATATAAAAATAGTTTTTGCATCCAGTAAAGTTGTTTCGAACACTTATTTATTTTGAGTTGAATTCCTACATTACTCTAGATCCTTTTGCTCAAATAGTAATTACTCGAACTTTGAATTAAGAAACATCAGGGTCATCATTGGCTTATGTTTCAGCATAGCCTAAGTTGACAAGGGTGGTCCTGGTTAAGCATGAAGGAGAACATAGATATCTGGCGAAATATGATCGATAGGGTAAGTTTCAAGTTCTTGTGAGTTATTTTCAGAATGTGAAACCGAAATATCCATAATAGCAATGTGTACCCACATATAAGGAATATACTATCAATCCACATGAAACTTATGAGTTATGAAAAAAAGATATATTTGATGGGTAAGAACACTTAGCATGAGACTCCTGCACATGACAATATGAATGGCTATTAGTAATGGCTAATTCTTTAATTGTAACATATTTAATATCAGCTTGCAATCGTAGTCATCAGAATCTTTGCACAAAGAAATATCATCTTAAATTTGACAGGTTTGGCACCTTCCCAAGACCACTCGATAAGCTTTCGGAAAGTTGGTTTGGAGCACAATCTCTGGGACCATGTTGATTTTTGGTCCTCTGCAAGTTGATGGCTCCCCTCTTCCTCTGAAACTGGAGTGAAGAAATAGCTACTGTTGAGGAATTTTCAAAATACATTAGGATGGTACTGTAAAACACGGTTCTCAATATCCCACCACCTTGTTTCTAGCTCATCATTGGTATGTTGATGTTTTCTTCCCATAATGTGATTCATATATTTGCTATTATATTATAATACATCTTTTCTTTTTTTTTTTTGCTTAAGTGGGCTGTTCATATCACTCGAGTACGAACACATCCAATAAAATCGAAAAATAAGATGTCCCAAAGTGCCCTAGGCAACTCACCCTCAATCGTCAACAGCATGCCCCTTGCATGGTTGGCCACATAAGCCGCAACCTAGTCCGTAGCCTTGTTTGCCTCTCTCTATATATATATGTTTAGTATGGAAAGCCATCCCATTACTACCCATCTTCCAAATGTCTCAAATCAGGGATGGTCCGTCCCCATCCTGGTCGGGCCCCCCATAATACATCTAATTTAGCAGATGGTATTAAGCACTATCACAAACATACTAGTTAAGTATATTGCAACAACAGCAAATCAATTTCACATCCTCAATAGTTCTGTGATAGTATGATAGAAGATAGTCCCCAAAACCTTTCACCAGAACACATATTTGATCGTTGTAAAATATTTTGTCCACTCATTCAAGAATATAGTAGGTGTTACTAATATATCGCTCCTACTATAACTATTACTATATCATATATATCATGCAATTTGCTAGGTTGTGGTTGGGTCAGGAACAGGAATAGCTGTTGTTATGAGAATGTTTATTCTACAAGTTATGCCTATTTTTAGTTGACTACATTTTCTGAAATAACACTAGAGCTTTTTGTCCATACAGAGAAGGAGTTAAGCATTAAGGAGGGTTTTATGATAGATATTGACTTA
The DNA here is from genome assembly GCA_025769935.1 of Phoenix roebelenii. NCBI lineage: Eukaryota > Viridiplantae > Streptophyta > Magnoliopsida > Arecales > Arecaceae > Phoenix > Phoenix roebelenii. Next base: position 9,735,218 of record JAOXJJ010000725.1, on the reverse strand, counting down.
CGACAGCTTTCTCTTAGAATAGTAGTGCTTAAGAGAAACAGGTTTGCCCAGAATAACTATTCTCTGCTTATGCCTTCTTTGGGAAAGATATTTGGCCAGCATCAGACTTATTCCAAGCCTTATGCCTTCTTTATTCCTGAAGCCAACACTGAATAAGAACGCATGCATGGGCTTTATAGCATTTTAGTCACATATCTGCCATTAGCGATAGGTATTAGCAGCCATGTCTGCCTGACCATGGATTAAGTTTGCTAGTTACTCTATTGAGATTGAGAGGTAACAACAAACAAGACAATTAAAGCACAACGAAATCAACAACTCTTCCATCTTGTATAAACCTGTTAGGAAACAAACAACTAGAGCCAATCCACTTAATATATATATCAAGGCATTCACAAATACCTAGCTGATCAAAAAAATTGGAAAACACAAAAGGAACACCAAATTTTTACGTGGAAAACCTTCCCAATGTGGAGAGTAAAAACCACGGGACCGTATTCCATCCAAAAAACATCCACTATCAACCAATAATGGGTATACAATCAGTTCTCTCTAGCCAAAACTAGAAGTATATATCACCACATAATCTCAAGAACAATATTCTTAGTAAACATCAATAATAAGAGAGAAAGATTGAAAAGATCTCATATAAACAACAATCACGTTTCTGCAAAAATCTGATTTTGCTAGAAGATTGCAAATGGCGATCACACCATACAGATTGAAGAACCACGTGTTGTGAGCCTGCTACCCAAATTTTATCTCAATCAGACCACGGATCGCCTTTCAATCGTCGTTTGATTAAGATTGCACGCTGAATATCAATTCTGCATCTTCTCTGTTGCCTTCCTCTATTTTTAGCTCGTGGAAGATGGCTCATATACCCTACCTTCTCAACATAAAATATTGCCCTAATGGGCCTCACATTTGGGCCAAAAGTAGTCTAACCAAATGGGCTAAAAATACTTAACTTAGCCCATATTTGTGAGGCTGTCTCCTCCAACATAGGAGGGATAACCCAACAGTTACGTCTATGGTGATCTCCATTTTGACATGTTTTTCCATAATTTGAAGTATATATATTATTTTGTGACATCCGCATAGAAGGATGGAGGTATGCTGCTCCTCCAGTGTCACCTGTCAATCTCACTTCATCATCAACGACAAGAACAGAAGTCGGCTAAGCTAGAATCTCCCAAAGACCTCGGAACACAGCACCAAAAAGTTCCCCTTTCTCGAGAGGTGTGGAAGGTTAAGATCCATTCGAAGAACAGGCCCCGATCCAACAAGTTGCTCCTTTGCTGAACAAAAAAGCCAATTGTGCTAGGAATCTGCACTGCAGAAAAAGTTTGCTCTGAGCCGACGTAGAATTTTTATATTCTATCTCATTTCAATCTCCATAAAGCAATGGCTGTGAATTCCGTTCTTTTCCAGTGCTGTAGGCTGGTACCATTTCAAGTTCTATGCTCTTTCCACACAAGTTGGGAGAATCTATTTATCTGAATGAAATTTTTGTTAGCATAATTTTAAAGATCATGTAACAACTTGCATCATCCATAATATTTTTCTTTATTAGTATGATTTTGTATCAATCTATATTATTTTTCTTTGTTAGCATGATTTTGTTAAAGTAACAATCTGTATCATATATAATATTTTTTTTGTTAGTGATGGAAATATTGGATTCCTTTGCATACGGAAGTCGCCGAACCGGATAGATCACAGAAGAAGAAAAGAAGAAGATAAACTCAAAAGAAATAAAGCAACATGACAAAATACACAATGTACGTGGTTCCCCCAATCGGGTTACGTCCACGGGAGAACAGCGAGGAAATTTTTCTTTAATCAAAAATGAAGATACAAGTATATTTCGGGCAAACCCAAGAACCTCCCTTTTACAAGAAAAGAAAACCCTAGTTCTTCTTCTGGTTTTGCGTCGCACCTTAGTTCTCCTAAAAGAGGCCTATTTATAGGTTCTTTGCCCTCGATAAAAACTCTTCCACGAAACTTACCCCAAAAAAAAACAAGTTTCAGTCAAAATCCGTGTCCTCGAGTCGACTCGTGCAATCCTCGAGTCGACTCACGCAGTCCTCGAGTCGACTCGAGCTGGCACCGAAAACAGCATGCTTCTGTCTTCACTGAGAGAGTCGGCTCTCTCAGTCTGGAGTCAACTTGTATCTTCCATGAGTCGACTCCCAGATCTTAGGGGTCAACTCTTCCATCTGGAACTAAGTTTCTTCACTGAAACATGAGCCAAACTCAACCAAATCAGAGCCAAGAGTTTCTCGGAAGTTTGTTATCACCTCCATACACAACAATCTCCACCTTGATGACAAACTCACATCCATCGCCGTTCTCCAGACCAAATCATCACCTCGTCATATCGCCTATAGAAGCTGGAAACCATTCCAACTTCTCTACTTGCATATGCTTTGTCAAAATGTCTGGGAGATTCTCCTTGGTTCCAATCTTTATCACTCATACCCTGTCATCCTCGATGACTTCATGTACATAATGATATTGGACCCCAATGTGTTTGGTCCTCTTGTGATACACAGGATTCTTCGCCAAACAAATAGCACTCATGCTATCGCAAAACAACTCCATGGGCTGAGACTTCAGTCCAATCTCACCCATCAATCCCTGCAACCATACTGCTTCTTTACAAGCCTCCGTCAACGCCATATACTCCACCTCAATCGTAGACAAAGCAACTGTCGACTGTAGCTTCGACATCCAACTCATTAGGCCACCAGCATGACAAAATAGATATCCAGTCGTTGATCTCCTCTTATCAAGATCACCCGCAAAATTTGCATCAACATACCCATTCATCACTCTCGATCCTCGGCCAAAAGTAATAGAGTATTCGGTAATATTTCTCAGATAACAAAGCACCCACTTTGCCGCTTCCCAGTGTGTCTTTCCAGGATTTGCCATGTATTGACTGAGCACACCAACCACATAGGCAATGTCTGGCCTAGTGCATATCATGGTAAACATTAGGCTTCCAACCATACTGGTATAAGGAAAATGCTCCATTTGCTTCCACTCTTCCTCTGATGTTGGACACTCTTCAGAAGACAACCTAAACTATACTGCCAATGGAGACTTCACCGGCTTCGATTTGTCCATGCCAAATCTACAGAGCACTTTCTCCACAAAACCCTTCTGTGTGAGTGACAAAGTATCCTTTTTTCGGTCATGCCAAATTTCTATCCCAAGTATCTGACGTGCTGCCCTGAGATCTTTCATTTCGAAAGCCATGCTCAAGTGCCCTTTGAGCTCATCAATCTTTGCCTTGTCTTTTCCAACTACAA
>JAOXJJ010000725.1:9681670-9720418 GCA_025769935.1 Phoenix roebelenii | reverse complement strand
CAATGACATCTAATTTATATCTTTACTATTAAGTTAAAAAACTTATTTATCTTGCAAAATTATATTTATACATATTTTTTACTTAATATTTTTTTATTTTTTATAATTTCGGGTCGGGCATCTGATCTGATCTGAATAATCGATTGAAATAAAAATTAATCGGATGGATTCGTATATCCGATGGATTACCTCTTTTTTAATTGAACAAGTTTGAAATTTTTAGATAAATTTTTAATCAAATTTTGAAGAAATTCGAATAGCAAAATTTTAAATATAAAAAATATAAATTTTATGAATATTCTATCCGCTGTCATTCCTGTTGGCGGCAAAACAAACGGCTAACGACTCGGTGCTGCGCTGAAGGCTGAGGTAACGGGCAGGGAATCCGGGGAGGTAGCGGGCCGTGACAGTTCCAGAGATTTCCTGAAGCAGCACTGACAAATAAAAGCCAAGACGTTACGGCCACTTGGGTAGCTGGGCCAGTGGATGCTCCTTCACGTGAACGCACCCTGAGATGCGCCGCCCACAACCGTTACATGCAACCAATTGAAGATTGCCACGTCGCCATATAAACCACGTGCGCCACCCACGGTTTCGGGAGCCACCCGGTTTCCAACGGCGATCCTACGTTATTGACGTCCGGACTCCCGCGTCCTCCTCCAGCCTGGCTTGCTTTTCGGAGACAAGCCCACGTGTCCGTCGAGTCATTGGTGGGCCCACAGTGCACTCAGGGAGCCAGGGGCCTCACTTTGTCGCGACATGATTGCTTCATCTCCGGGCACTGGTTCTGGGAGCCCGGCTACAGTCATCACTCTCTCCCTCTCAATTTCGTTCGGGGCTGAGTCCAAAGTCTTTGTACCGAGACAATAAACCCATCACCGGGACGCCATTCTCCTGTGTAAATATGTACCCCAAGTCCAGGAAGTGACGTCGAAGAAAGAAAGAGAGAGAGAAGAGAGGGGAGTTGGTGAGAGCTTGTTATTTTCCTTCTATATAAAGCTAAGGAGAGGGGAATGCGAGTCCTCTATCACCAGTTGCTAGGCAGCTACGCACACTCTATCTCTTCTAATTTGTCTCTATCTTTTGAACGCAATGCTAAATATGTTGATGCGCCGGCCCGTCTCTGGGACCAACACCAGCATGGCAACTTCGGACCGGAACCTTTTGGACCGGCTCAAATGGCATCAACCACAGCAGGATTCCTACTTTACTTTAAGCAACCGTTGCTATGCAAATGATAGCTATCTACTAGCTAGCTCTATAGACCAAGAAAACCGCCCCACAACCATCTGCAGTAGCTATGGGAAGGACAAGGAGGAGGAGAGCAAGCAGCAGCTCAATAACCGCTATACCATGTTGGGCTCTACTCCGTTGCAGAAAGAGAGCACCAGTGCCTCTAAGAAGAGGAAGGCTGACGCATTTCATAGTGGAAAGGTGATCGACTCTCAATACTTCCTCTCTTTCACATAATTATATACAAAGCAATTGCATGATTAAAGAGTTAGTAAGGACTTTGACTTCTTAACTTGACCAGGTGGGTTGCACTGGTGATGGAATAGAGAGTAGCATCAAAGAAAAGATATTAATCAAGGGAGACAAAGGTGGCACAGTATTAGTGGTTAAGCCAGAAGTGCAAAACCAACAATCCAACAGTAACGACAAGAAGAAAGAAGCTTCGGGTGAGAACTCAAAGGAGAATTCAAAAGCATTGGCGCCGATGCAGGACTACATCCACGTGAGAGCTCGACGGGGCCAAGCCACCGATAGACATAGCTTGGCTGAAAGAGTATATATATGATCTTCTTTGCTTTGAGATAGAGTTTTGGAAAATTGAATCGTATATGGAACTGAACAAGGAAAGTTGGTGCAGGTAAGGAGAGAAAAGATCAGCGAGAGAATGAAGTTTTTACAAGATCTTGTGCCAGGGTGCAACAAGATAACGGGCAAAGCTAGCATGCTTGATGAGATCATCAACTATGTTCAATCGCTTCAGAAACAAGTTGAGGTAGAGCCATGCCTTCAGGCTAATAATTTTACTTTGGAATCCAAAAAAGATTGTATATTGATAGTCTATCTGTTTGAATTTCCTTAGTTTTTGTCGATGAAACTGGCCAGTGCGAATCCAACACTCGAATACAATATCGACGAATTCTTCAGCAAAGAGGTAAATTTCTTCCCAGTTAAACATAAAGAAACTGCATTATAGACAGTACTATAAAGGTAATAAAACCTGGGTCCGCCTGTACAAGAGATGACCGACGCAAGGATAAGCTTCCTCTGCTTTGGGGAACAAAGAATTTACTGCTCTCTGAGCTTTAAAAGAGGCATTTACCCAGTTAGATGTTGTTCAAAGTCAGTTTGCAAATGGAGAATATATACAAGGGGTGTATTGAATATGCGAACTGAAAGCGCTCGGACAAGTTAATGCAAGTTTCGCACTCTTGCAGGCTGGGGCAGGCCTCATGGGGAGTCCTGCTTAGGTAGCTAGGCCCCAAGTGGATGTCACTGAATCTGATAGTAACTGGGCCTGTGCCAGTTTTGTCCTTTGGAACTTGGAAGAAATCAACCCTCACAAACTAGCCGGGGGGAACCTTAAAGAATTAGGTTTAGCGCGCATTTAGTGAATCCAACGTTAGAGGTGAAGGGCCGTGAGCTTGGGTGGTGCGTCCTTCTATATATAGGAGGCATAAATCCTGTTATCTCGAGGCTTTTTTTGTGAGGGTTGGTATTAATTTATCATTACATAGATGCTGTACATTTTTGATTCAGACATAAAAGTTACTGAACAGTTTCACTCAATATTAGCAAGCAGTAAGCCAGAGTTTCAGATTTATTAAATTTGATTTTAGTTGCAACATGGTTTAGGTAACAGTGCAATCACTGTTACAACCGCGGAGACATCACCAATCATTTCAATGCAAGAATTGCAAGATTTGCAGTTGTCAAACACATTCGATGGCACATCCAAACACTCCACCGAAACTCTTTCAAAAAGGAGTTCAACTGTTATGTCACTTAATTACGTACACCTAGCATGGTTGAAGTGAGACACTTCTTGCAACAAATGGTCTTGGTAGGATGCAAATCAATGGTGCCCACTCGTCAAACTGTCGTATTTATAATTGCACTGGATCCCACTTGATGGTGGCCTAATCAACTCTCTCATTAAGTAGCTCTATTTTCATAGATTTCCCTGAAGAATGACTTAGAGAATGACTGCTACTGCCCATAAAAGTTGGCGACTAATTAAGCTGAAGTTCGAACTACAAGTAGCCATTTATCACAAATGACAAAGATATTTGTATCCAGAGGTCCACTCCTTAGTTAAATTTGAGTCAGAATTCGTGATATAAGAATCAAAGTGAAGCCTCAGCTTCTTCTTTTCTTTTTCCTTTTCCTCCACTTTTGATGTGTTGTCATTGTCATTCGTAATGACGTACGTAGCTCTCTTGATGTTATTGTAGATGGACCCAGTTTCGAGCACAACTTGTCCGCCAGCTGGGATGCCATGCGAGCCCGTGGCCCTATCCTATGTTCCGTTCAACAACTCGGAGCAAGCAGTCGCACGAGGTGGGCTCGACATGGCCTTGGATCATCCAGAGTTGGCCCTTCGCAGGACCATGAGTGCACCTGCAGCAGTGCCAGAAGCATTCATGGATTCATGTTACACCGTAACTACTGTAAGCAAACAGCTATTGGTTTAGAGCAGAGCATAGCATCAATCGCCACTTTATCACAAGCAACTAATTGGTACATTTATTTTATGTTCTTATGTTTCAGGTTAATGGTTCGTCTGTCACCTGGGACGCTAATATGAGAAGCTGCTACGACATGGTAATCCACCAAGGATTAGAATTTCCACTAGAGGACCTTTGAAGTCATGACACTGACCATCAATACCATATATTAACACAAATTATTCTTTAATAGCTTGCATTGCATTCATATTTTCCTTTGATACAGGTTTTGCAGAAGAACACAATACTAATTATCTATTGCAGGCGAATATTAACTATCATTTTTCATTGGATGTAATTAGATGAAAGAACCCATCGGTAGCTTCGCTGAGAAAACGAAATGGCTGCATCATTAATGGCACGACTGATGATCCTAAGGTGGAGTTAATTCATTCAATCTTGGAGCAAAAATGTCTTGAATCCTGGACTTGGAGATGCCCTGTATGCTTTTCTAACAAAAAAAAAGGGGAAGGAATCATGAAAAATTTCAGCTGCTGTACTTGCTATTACAATATGCTCAACAACTTACACAATAAGCAGCCAGCATTTTGTAATTTGGATGAATCCTTATGCCAAATTAAGCATCTGAATATGTTTCATGTTTGTAAGTGTCAATTTATTTACCAGATTATGTAAAAAATCTAGCAGATGGTTGGATGAAGATTCTTGGCGTGGTGGGTTACTTCCGCCAACTAACCCGTTCTGTTTTGTGTCCGAAAGTGTGGTTTGCCAAACTTGTACCGGTGCATTCAAAGAAGCCAAATGAGTACAGATGATATGTTCATCAAATAAAAAGCAAACCATAATACTCGACAGCTAAGACTAAAAGCAAGCAAATTACTTACACAAACAAAAGCGATCTCAATAAGAACTTAAGATGATTAAATTCCACTTTGTATCCCACTATTCTTAAAAGCATTATGAGAATTTGACTCTCAATTGGAATTGTGAATAGGATTAATCTAGGTTAGTTCTAGCTAGCCATGGGTGCCATCAATTTTAACTTATGTTTGTCCAACTCCTATCCTACTCAATTTGAACATCAGCATTATTTGAGATCCCAACTCACCAATTACTGCCAACTAGGGGGCATAGACCATGGCTATGATCTTGCGCCAGCTTAACTATGAGCATGGCTAACTGGGCTAACATGATTTTATCGGACCTATCTAAGTGACGGTTAAAATTTCTCGATTAACACTATAGTAGTTGCTCCAAATTTAAACCCTAGTCAAAATCAATCTTTGAGAACCCTTTAATTGACCGGATGCTAGTCCACTTGCACCGTTATATGGATTATCTAACTTGACTTAAGCATAAATCCCATGTTAAACTCCAATGTCCCGTAAGGTCAGGCATGGGTATCAAAAAGGTAGCTGATCTGAATAATTAACCTGATTTGACCTAATCTCTGCTGTTTAGTGGCAATGTGTTATGATAGAGTCTTCACAGCTGTTTTTTGACTGTGTAATCTTCTTTAACCACATTTTTAAGAATCCTAATACCAGATTGTCACCACAAGATTTTTCCTTTTTCGGAGTTAAAGATAGTCGCCAACAGATGACACATAATATGATCCTAGAAAATTAAAAGGAAAAAAAACCCCTCTCAATAGTCTAGAAACTGAACTCCAGAAAAATAAACTCCACATTTTAGAAATTAATTTTTCCTTTGCTTTTGAATAACAAGATGATTATCCAACATATAATTTATGATTATTTTTTAAAGAAAATTTGATTGAAATCATTCTAAACACTCGCTTGCAAATTCATGCCACGTGCGTCCTGCGTATCATAATTACGGTAAGCACATTGGGCCAAAACTATGGATTCAAAAAAGGAGGAAAACAAAGTGACGGCGGGATTTGGATCAAGCTAGCTCTTAAAGATTGCAGGCAGGGTAAATTGCGTCTTTTTTGAAGGGGTTTAGCTATGGTGATCGAGTAAATTCGGGATAAAGATCGGCAGGGAGACCGACACCCGCTGCTCAGTGATATTTGTAAGACGGTAAGAGACTGCGATTCCTTTGCTGTGCATGTGTACTAAGAGATGAATAGGACTGTGGACTAGGTCGTCTCCTTTGCTACTCAATACTCGAGAGATATTCTTTAGACATTATATAGCTGCCTCTCCATCTTTGTGCCACATCTTTTCCTTAGACTCTTTTGGCTATACACGTAAGAAGAACAGCATGAGTAGCCATTGTGCCCAAAAAAAAAAAAAAAAAAAAAAAAGAGCAGGCAGAAACGGGCCCGGGTTCTGCTTGGCCAAGAGGCCAGAAGACCAAACCCAGCCCGTTCTCAAACCTCTCTGCCCGTTCTCAAAGGTGACGGAGTGCGACGGCGGGGAAGCTGAGTGGGAGCCAGCACCTGGACGTCGATGGCGACCTCCGCGATATGGCCAAGAAGGCCCCTGGAGCGTCAGCTACTCCAAGCCCGGAAATGGCGTCCTCACACTCCGCGACGACAAACTCGACGCCTACTGGCAGTTAATCCATCCGTCTCCCTTCCCCTTCTCTCTTCCCTCACAAAGTTCCAATGCTTGCCCCTTTTCCCCCAAAGCATTATCTTCCAATCCTTTAAACCCTAAGAGAAGGAACCGAATAATAAGTTTTTCCTTGTTAATTTAGTCGAAAGATTGATAGAAAATATGAGTTCTTTCGATTCAGATCGAATGGAGCTCACCCTCATTTGGTGAATATCCAGTTCCAGAAGGAGGTCAAGCTGCAAGTATGATTTTGATTCCCTGTTATTTATTCTGTTCGACGATTTAGAACCCTTTTGTCGAATTTTATTCACGAATTTTGCTGTTAAATTGGTGCTCAATGGAATGCTAACATCCGGTTCAGCTACTAGTTCTCTATATGGATATCAATCTCGACGAGAGCTGCATGCCGAGCGAGATCTCTATTCGTGCTGGTGATGCTTTCGACAACATGAAGGTCGTCCTTTTCGATTCACAAATTAAAATAAAAATATTTCTCAATCTTTTGTTTTAATTATTATTTTTTGTTGACTTTGTTAGAATGTATAGATAATTTGTATAGATGGCCCGAATCTTCTGATTGCTTTTAATCCGAACGGAATCGAAACGTAGTCGAGTATCTGACTTGATGTCTTTTGAAGGTTTCATTTGGCTTTCATGCTCTTTGCGTTCCAGGAGAGAGTTGTGGAGTTTGTCAAGCCAGTTGGCTCACATTCCGCATACCTTTATCTGGAACTGATCCTCCTTATGTAACCAACTATGTTTAATTCAAGTGTTCGTAGCATTTGAGCGCCTCTTTCTTTGCATCTCTAGAAGTAGCTGAAACATTGTTATTTTTTTTCCTACCTTTTATCATTTTTTTTTTATTTTTTCCTTCCAGTATGCTAAATGATTTATAGATGATTTGGGACCAGATGTTTGGCATCACTGAACTTAGTGATATGTTTCTTTCCTTCTATCAACAACAAGATTTAGGATTTTGGTTCGAGAATTATGTTTGAGTTATCACGTAAAAATTCTCTGCAGTGGATACTAGAATGTTTAGACGCTAATGATGCAATGTCATATATTGTCTATAAATTCAAGAACAAAGTAATATGTTAGTACCTGTGTTTTTCTGAAATAACTACTATATCTATGCTAGTGTAGGATACTTTGGAGTTCATTTTACAGGTATCATTTAGCCATTACATGATTGAAAGCTTATAATAGTAATACGCGTGAGTAACTCTGACCACTCTGGCATTCCCCACCTGCTTTGAAATCATTTTTCATGTTTTTCATACCAGGAGTTAGCCCAATCTTTGTGATGTCTAGACCACTAATCATCGCACCATGATTCTGTTCTGAAACACATCAGGTTCTACTTTGGTTATGCCCCATTTTCAATTTTCTGTCCATGCTTATGCAGATATCAAAATCTTAGAAAGAATTTTAATCCATAATACTCTTTTTAATCAACAATACAAATTTTAAGCTTTATTAGTAACCTAAACATAAATAATGAGCCTTGCCTCTAAATTTTATTAAGAATTTTGCTTTATCTTTCAAAATAAGATTGTAAATTCTTTCTCTCCATTTTACCTATATCTGTTTTTCTGCTCTCTAGTTATTTTTGTTCATGTTCTAAAATGTTGATCGCTTCATTTTTTTTTTTTAATAGTTCACTCCATATTAGTGGCATAGATGTGCAACTGAAAGTAAAGTTCAGATGTTACTGGGACCTTCTAACCATAAACCAACAAGGTTGACATTTATAATTTACTGTTATAAAATATCATGCTCTCCTTACCTGTCCGACCTTTTTTCTCCTCTTTGGTTCTAGTTTTCTGAGGCATTTTCCTCATGATCCAGCCTGACCGTTGTAAAGAACATGGTTCACTTCTTCGTGCATTTCAATTTATCTTATGTTATAGTGTTGGTCCTACCTGTCAAAGTTTGCATCTTTGCTTCAAAATTAGATTTTTTATAGATTATGTGTAAGGGTGCCACTTGTTGGATTTTGAAAGAAAGAAATCATCACCATCTTTAAGAGAAAAGTTTCCCATTTGTTAACTCCCAAAGGAAATTGGCCAGTTCTTAATGGTTTAACTGCAAGCTATGATGATTATGGAGACTTTGCCCAATACTTTATATATTTACTTGTGATTGTACATTATTTAAACATATAAAATATCTATATTTTAGCAATTGTTTCGCAATCATACTATGGGGACCCTTTTCAATCCACTAGATTTAAGTATTCTAACTAAGTCGAAAGTTGGCTTCCCCTTTCAAGAGATTTTCTGCATAGGAGACTGGTGGAGGATATATTGTTGTTTTGGAGAAAATATAATCTCATTTTCTTTTATTTTAGCATTCGAGAAAGCAACGTGGTTTATGGATCGACAGATAGTTCATGGGGATTGTAGTATGTGCATCATTTTTTAAATACATTAATTTTATTTCTCTGCCTTTGGATTATGTTTCTCATTATAAAAAACCTTAATTACCATAGGCATTTCCTTTTTCATTGTTGCCAAGAATTCTCAACTTTGAGTTGTGCTATGTAGCCAACTGATACGTGTCAGGAGAAGGCACTGGTGATGATTGCTGCTAAGAGCTCAGATAGGTACTTACTAGATTTAATGTTGGTTTTATATCTATTATTTTTATTAAAATAATAAATGGCATGCAGACATTAGAATCTTAAGATGATGTTTAAAATGAAAATTTATGTGTTAACAGCCATTTGTACACGACGATGTAGTTAAGGTGGTGGTTTGAGCTAGGTTGATTAAAATTTGGATTCCTTACATGCTTCAAATTTGAAATTCTCTTCTTTATTTGTACTTCTGTGTGTTATATCAATCTTTTCACTTTTTAAAGTTCTTTCTCTTTTCTTGATCTTGATTTTTCCATATATGAAGCATGCAATTGAAAGTTTTGATTATTGAGTTATCATCATTCATGTATAGTCTATCATGTTTCAAAATGGAGGGTTTGCTACCATGTCTGTCATCTTAAATGGCAAACTATGTTACATATGTTTAGTCAATGAGTGCTAATGATCGGGTCTCAATTAGCAAGATTACTCAATGAAATGGAATACACAATTTAATTAGTATTCGGCCACAATTTTTCTTGTATATGCTAAAAGTATTCTAAGAATATCTTCATCTTGCAGCAAGACATTTATTCACACTTTCATGCTCCAACTTGCGGTTTTGTCCAATCACTTAAGAGAGGGACACACATGTGTGCCAAATCAAAATATATGGGCCTTGTCCGAACGTCAGAATTATCAAATTTTCTTATTTGTAATTTCACAAGTTTTCTTACTAAGGCCCTTCTACTTGTGCTTTTTTGTAGGAACCATGTTCCTCATCAACCATGTCATTTGATTTCAAAGGAATGCAGCTCCTGCTCAACTCTAAGTATGATCATTAGTGACAAATTTTGTATAGGCTAAAAATGGTAGCACTAGCAAACACTAGGAAATATGGACATCTTGGAAAGTACTCAGAATCTGCAAGTTTCCAGTGTATATATGAGGACCAATGCAGACATGTATTTAGTCCCATATCAACTATGCATTGAATAGATCTTGGGTACTTATGTAGGGCCAAAGAACCCAAATAATCTTTTGGTTAGTCTTTTTGGGCAAGTCCTGGGTTGTTATAAATAGTTTTAGAGAAGACCCAAACCATGATCCATGCGAACCAGAGGACACTACGACACAACCTCTTTCGGAGCTGGCCATGGATTGATCATAGTGTTTATGATTAGGTTTGATTGGATTTAGACCTTTAGTCTAGCAAGGATATTAGGACTTAAACCAAAGGAGTGTGCGAAGACCTATGCGGACATGTGTTTAGTCTCATATCGGTTATACATTGGGTAGATCTTGGGTATTTATATAGAGCCAAGGAACACAAATAACCTTCCGGCTAGCCTTTTCTGGAGAGGTCCCAGGCAGTTACAGTGTAAACCATCATTTTCTCCTAAGACTTGGAGAAAGCATATATTTTAGATATATTGGTGTAGAAGATTCATCCCATTTTAGCGAGAGAGAGGTAGTGAATCACCTGGGCTACGGATTTTTCGGTTTTTTGATTCTCAAGGTTGGATATTTACTGGTCTATCAATGCATCAAATTTCTTTGTGCAGTGCCAATTGTTCATCATTTTATGGCTGGGAACATGGACTCTATTCTTGTTAGATTATGAAACAGTCTTAAAACCTGTATGCTTTTACTGTTATGCAGTTTGTTAGCTTTGGCAAAATGCAAAATCCCTGTATGCTTGGCTGCTCTAGATGTTCCATGTCACATATCCTATGTGCCTATGATTGTTGCAGAAAACTCTTTAAAAACATTTGATTTTTCTTCTTCTTTATTTTTTTTTCTGACTTGATGCAATTATAATGAGTAAGAATACTCGTTCTGTTGCTGGAACAATTTGGGAAGACTGATTGGAATTTCAAGCCTGGCCAGTGAACATAGCGTACTCTCAGAATTTGTATGTTGCAATATTGGCAATGAAAGTTTAACTAACCATCTATTGACCTTCAAGATAGATCCACAAGAACAGAATATAGCTTTAAGCATCATGATTGTCCACCTCAAAGGCTTTCATATATGAACTATCGCTGGTAGTTCATTGCTGACATTCAATAGTAATCCCCTCTAATAAATTCATTCAAACGCTTCACTTCCTGATGTTGTTGTTCTAGTACTGCTCGGACAACATCTACAATGGAAATCATGCCAACTACCTTATGATCTATCACCGGGACATGTCGTATATGTTTATCTGCCAGCACCAGAAATAAACATCGGTTTCTTCATTATTTGTTTATTCTGATGAATTGTCAAATACAAAATTTAGGGAAGAACACTTTCGAGAAATGGTCAATAGCATACCTGTCATTAGCTGCATTGCTTGAAGAATATTTGCATCAGAAGACACTGCAATGAGCTTGTTCTGTAAAACCATACTCACAAAATGGTAGAAGATTAAGGAATTATAATATATATTGTCAGACTGTTACAGTAACTATGCAAGAGTCTACCTCTTCAGTCATGATTTCTCCAACTCTTGTGGCTTTGGAAGATCTTCCTTGCACAATGATCTTATTGAGATAATCTGTAGCAACATAAATTCACAATAGAAAAAGAATTCACCTGTTCAGTTGGAACCAAAATTTTGAGTGTGTGGTAAGATCTGTAGGTTTTCTGTCCTAGTAGTAAATTCTCTGTCCCTCTGTGGCGAACAATAGTCTAGAATGCTTACAGGAACTACATCAATTGTACCATGTTGGATCAAGTCCATCCATAAGATTTGTATTCTTTTATCCTAGTTTGAAACTCACGTTGTTTGGTAAATCTCTGAGATGAGTCAGAAATCAGTTTTCCTTGCTCATAATAGGTTTGAAACCAAAGAAATGTTTCTTTTGAGAACCTTCCATGAGAAGGAAAGAATGAAGATTTTGATGTCCTTGGATTGTGGAACAAGTAAATGTTGATTACCTCTTTCAGTGATTATTCCAGCAAGCAGTTTTTCATCTCCTGGCTTCACAACAACCAAAGCTCCAATATTATGTTGTGTCATCTACAAATCAAAAAAAACCATGAATTGCCATTATTGCATTCAGATCAGTTAATTAAGTTTGTATTCTTCTGTGTAGTTGAAGTTGAATGAGTTCCTACATTCTTCACGGCATCATAGACTGTGTCTGTGGTATTACACCAGTAGACGGCTCCTGCCTCATCTTCTCCCTTTGCTTTCAGGAGCTGTGCAATTGTTGTATTCTCCAATCCTCTATGAGGTAAGGTAGGAGTTGAAATAGCACTCTCAAAGCGTGTAAATAAGTTAGACCATAAATCTTTGTCCTTCATGCTAATGTGCTGTAGAACCGCAAGTTTAAGACGGTTCCCATGGAAACGTATTGCTTCAGCTACGCCTTGCATCTCTAAACTGTGAAATAAAAGTAACAGCTAATATCAAACTCAGTTGACATAATCAGAAGATACTTTTGGCTTTAAGAATTTGTAGGATGATTAATTAATAAAACTTTGGATTAAAAGAAATTGAAGGAGCGAAGATTGAAGCTGTTTTAGGAGACGAGTCATCACCAGTTTTCTGGATTGACGATCTGCTGAAGGAACTGGTGATTAAATGCTACCTCTTTCAGCTGAAATTTTCCAGGATGAGGACTCCATTTGTAATGTGTTAATTGTTATGTATCATCAATAATCTGTCTCTTTGTATGTGAAATGAAAATTTGAGTTCTCAAATTATACAAGTACAAGTACGAGTTCGAATTCATCAGAAAATAGAAATAAATATTCTGAGAATTACCAGATATAAAACATTCTATCCACAAGGATTTTCCTAGCTCAAAGTTTTCACCTCTGACTCATATTTTTTCCATCACAAAACATTTCATAAATTTGAAAAAAAATTATTGACTAAAATGGAAAGAATTAAGGTTTTGGAAATGGGGAGCATTTGTGCTCCCATTAGATTTTATATGAATAACTGCTGTAAGTGGGTGTATCAGGGGAGCATTTTCAAGGCAAGCAATTGCTCTAGAAATTTTGTTAACAACCTCGGTGACATGCTGTTTACATGTAGGAAAGAGAGTTATAAGGCTCGCAAACGTTCCCAAATTTCGCGAGCTATCGTACCTTATTTGATGCAAGAGGGAGCCAGATAGCAGATGCAAAGGCCACAGAACTGTTCCTCTGGGGTTGTGATGGTTGCGGAGACCATGGATCCTTCCCCATGGAAGTTTTTAAGGATACGGATGCAGTGGAACTGGTCCTTAGCTTTGTCTACAGAGCAAGGTAAGGAATTCAAGGTTGCTTATCTTCCGTTGTGGTAGCTAAAGCCATTGAGTTTGTCTTGAAGACGAAGCAAAAGAACAAACACAAAAAGAATTAGGCGAATCAGCTCATGATGGTAGGAGATGAGGTTTGCCTGGATCCGGACTTCAGACTGGATTGAATCAACAAGGATTCGATTGTGAAGAATGCCAAATAATTTTCATAGTCCGGTGCAATCCGGCTCATTGCCAAATGCTTGATTGCATGGATTGGCACGTTGAGTAAAATTTAACAAGGCTCGCTGGAGTTCATCTGCATGGTAGAATGAACTAAGCCAATAAAAAAGTGAAATGGGTAAACTAGAATATAATTACTCTCCCTTTTGAGCTAAACTAGTTCTGGTTAAAGTGGGTTGATTGGGGGAATTGACGTGCATATAATTGTCTGGCAAATAAGGAGCCTATGTTGTTACCTCCTAATCAATAATAATCCCAAACCAAATGGCATAGAAATACAAGCATGACCTATGAAATACACATGCTCAAATGGCGTTTCATGCTAATATGCTATATAGAAAATATGGATTTGCAGATGCCGGATAAATGGTTGGTGGCCCGGTGCAAAACTAAGGACCCGTTTGGTTCAGGAAAGTGTGGTCAGCAAAAACATAAAAAAATACGCGGTTTTTGGTTAGGTTTTCAAAGTAGGAAGATCTGAAAACAGCTTTTCTATTAGAATAAAATTTTTATATTTCATAAAATAAATGTAGGATATTGGAAAGTTCAATACTCGTTGACTAGAAATTGGGTGATATTTTTTTCTCAAAAGTATAATTAAGTTTTAGATAAAATGGAGTAAAGTTTTTCTCTTTATTAAAAATATAATAAATATTTTATATATTTTTTTAAAAAAAATGTAGATGCTCAACTAAATATAAATTATTTTATAATGTGCTATTTTTTCATGACCAATTAAATATGCAAAAGCTAATTTTTTAGGTACCGGCTTCCGACATAGTCCTAAGAATTGTTATGGTGCTCTTTTATATTATTTAATAAAATGTTAAGAAATACCCTCACAATCCATAGATTAGGGTATTCAAGATATTTCATTGTTAAGAATTTATGGTTACCAACTGATTACACTCATTTCTTCTATTTCTTACTTTTTGAAATAAAAAATATTTTATAATTTTTTATTCTAAATTGGCTGTCGGCTGATCCAAGTCAGATGGAAAACTGGCTGAGCCCTTTTTTTATATAGTAAAAACGACAATTCATATAGCTCTAACATAAGTACATCCTGCAAAGTCAAGAGAGTAAAAAGTATAAGGGTTGGGATATGCCTCCTGCCGATGTCCATAAAACTTTTTCGGAGTGTCAGGCGACGAAAGAAGCGACTCAGTTTGCAGCACTATTCGCCTCCCCGAACACATATAATATCTGAATCTCACTGAACTTCTAGACCAGTCTGCAACTGTATCTATCCACTTTTCGAATTCAATCAATCACGATCGATAAATCACCCTCAAGATGCACACTCCGTGGCCAACACCCTTCTAACATAAAAAAGTTTCTTCCCATAATGTCCGAAGCTCTGTCCCAAGTGCCATGAGATCATATATGCATCGACCTCCAGCTGCAGTTAGCGGAGATGATCTCAGATGACAAAAATAATACCTGCAGACATTCCATCCGCCGACATACTCCATCAAAGTGCACTTTTGAGCCCTTTTCTTCCCCAAGTAATCTTCTTCACTTTTCTTCCTCCAGCGTAATCTTCTTCTCCCCGGCACGCTGTGCTCCATCGACCGACACCGTGCTCCACCACCGTCTTCTTCTCACGGCACCTCTCCACCGTCCGGCACGCCTCCTCGTATTCTCCTCTCACCTCCTCACGGCCAGCACGCCATTCTCCGCTGGATCCCACTGGTGTCTTCTTCGTCTTCTCCTCTCATCTCCTCAAGACCGGCATGCCGTGCTCCACTGGATCCCGGCCGGAAACCGGTGCTCTATCACCGTCATCTTCCCACCGACCGACGTCTTCTTCCTCAGTCGTCTTCATCTCCTCATCCCCCGGAGCTCCAGCACCATCACCTCACCACCAGCGTCGGGACCTTGAGACAACCAGGATCTACACGACTCCACGGCTTCTTCACCGGCGGCGATGAGGAGGCGAGGTCGTCATTCGTCCCAGCATCCCAAGCTCTGTCATTTGCTGGTCTCCTGTGCCCAACCTGTGAGGTGAGCAGAAATTGTTTGGTGAAATGTTTCTTAGAAAGAATGCAATTCATTTTTTTTTTTTTTTGATAAATTCCTCTCGCTTTTTGAGTAGGGCGGACATGGGAGACACGCTCTGTGCCTCATACGTGTTACGTGTACCATTTTGGATGAGATGCAGTCTGCACAAGGGCGCTGTGGTTGGAGAAATTACCAGAAGGTTCTCTACCAATGAAAGCACATTCGCTTTTGGAGGGCAATACGGTGGTGATCCCCAAAATACTGTGAAGTCGAGGCTCAACAACTCTGGGAAGCTTGCAGCACCTCTGCAGCATGAGCTGAAGCCCAAGTGGATTCTGACCATCTCTGCCGAGTATTGACACCAAGCCTTGGATGAGACTCCCAAATTGGGTCTGGCAGTTTCTCTCATACCATGACTTGTCTGTGGATAGAAAGTGAAACTTGAATTTTTCACTTGGGTCCAGAAGTTACGGGCAATAAAAGTTATAACACAGACATTCTTTTGGTGTAAACTTGGATCGCTGCGAATGATTTGGTTGACGCTGTTGCATTTTTAGGCTATTCAGTGTTTACCTTTTATTGTTGGATGCAACTTGACCTGTGGTAGATTTGTAATGCTATTTCCAATGAGGCACTGCCCTTGTGTCTATCAACAATATTTTGATTATCTCAAAAATAAATAAATAATTTTTCTTGTCAAATAATGTTTGCTTTTAGTAAATTTCTAACTGATCTTGCCCTCCCCTACTAATCGACCAGCACTCTTCTGTCTTCTTCCATCATTCTTTTTTCATATGATGAACTGAATTCCATTTTATTTAATCACTTGATATAAGATACGATAAGAGTGTTGTAATCTCGGGCCGGTGCAGATATTATGGCATGTCTGCATATTGAAGTATGAGTAGTGGCAGCATTAGTTCCATCTATAGCCCTCCAATGACAGTAAATATATGTTCAGTTGACCATTGGTTCTGTCTATGGCCGCATTCACAATTTGCATCTTTACCAGCATTTAAACTATTGCAAGGCCCTTCTGCTATGTTGTTCATGCAGTTTATCAGAACTCTGTGGGGGTTGACAGGCTAACATGTTAGTTCCTGTAGCCTTGTTTGGAGAAGAAAAATGATAATCATGAGATCTGAGTGCGAGGAAAGCAACAGAACCTAAAAAGAGTGGACATTTTTTGGGTGAAGAATGCCAACTTCCAGGATAAAAACTAGGAACCTCTTGTGGATGAACTTTGCTGGGAGGTGGCAAGCAACTGACCCAAGTCTTGTTGACAAGAAGGCTTGCTTCGGCCTTTATTTTTTTCTGAATAAATTTATTTTTCTCTCCCAATTTTTTTGCTTCCACTACTATTGTTTGTTCTTGATCCTGAGCCGGTGTGTTTGATGTACTCCAGGTAGCATGCCGTTCTACACTAAGTTCACTAGTCTTCAGAGCCTCCGAACCCCGAGCTCAATGATGTTGTCACGACTGATGAGCAGTTTGAAATGATCGTATGCGGCTATCGAGCCTTGGAGATAGAGCTGATCACGGGCCTTCTGGCCCGCCCGGCCCGGCCTGGCCCGAAATTTTTCGAGCTTGGGCATTAAAAAAAGGCCCATGGGGCCTGGGCAGGAAAAGCGGCCCGACCAAAAAAATCGGGTTGGGCCTGATCGGGCCTATTTCTAGATTCCAAACAAAAAAAAAAAATCGGATTTGTTGGGTTGGGTCTATCGGGTCGGGCCGGGCTAGATGGGCCTAGAACCAGATTTATAAAGTCGGGTCGGGCCTGGATAAAAATTTAAACCCGGCAATCGGGCCGGGCCGGGCCGGGCCTAGGCAAGACCATCGGGCCTAATTTTTGCTGTAGAGCCCGGCCCGACCCCGGCCCGGCCCGGATTTTGATCAGCTCTACTTGAAAAATCTGATTGTTTACAATGGCCTCCAAATCAAGAACCTTGAGATATGTACCAGTAGGCTCTTCAGGCTGGAAGTCATCACCCACAGGCCTCTCGGTGTTTTCGTAAAGGAGGCGCTGTGCTTGGATTCGGTCAATATTTTCTACTACTGAAAGGACATCGCCAACCCTGAGTTTTATTGTCCTGAGGGTGAGGTTGTGGAGAGCGGTAGCAAGGGGAACGAGGTCAACAGATTCCTGTAGTTACTGGTGGGTCTCAGCCACACTAAGACACTTAAACTGGAATTTGGTACGGAAGTTGCCGAGGCTGGCCCCTTGATTCCATTCATCTTTATAAGCTAATTGTTTTTATTGAATTTGTTTTTCTTACGATTTTCCTTTCCTTTTGTCAAGTGCTTGGAGTTCCAAGGGTTACTTATTAATTTGGCTCCTGGACATTGCTTGATTCAGTTGAAGAAGCTATATCTGAAAATGCACTTCAATGACATGTATCTTGCTTCAATTTTGATATGCCTACTCAATAGTTCTCCAAATCTGCAAAAGCTTACGGTTGGGATAAGTTGTCCAGAATAATTTCTTCACGACACTATTATCATTTTTTGGTGCAACGTCTTCTGAGCCTATTCTGACTGTGACAAATAGATAAGTTCCATATATACACAGAGATCGTTGAGGCAGATTATTGGGGTAAACAGATACCTTCTGAGTGTGTGAGGAATCACCTGAAAACTACTACTCTATTCTTCCAGTTTAGGTTCATGAAGGATTGCATTGATTTTCCTAAGTTTCTGTTGATGAATGCAAGCGCTCCGGAAAAGATGAGTATCAGTTACACTGCAAAAAAAGGAAAAAATCTTTATTTCAACACCTCCAGAAAGAACTGTTGTGCTTGCAAAAGGCTTTACCTGATGCTATATTGGAGTTGACACCTGTTGCAACGGATTGAGTCGTCTCCTATGCGGTGCACCACTCAAGAGAGTTTTGATGGATTGAGTCGACTTTTGCTCTTTGATTCCTATGGGTGCACTCATACATGTTTGACATCTGTTGGTGATGGTTATTACTTTTGAAAAATGAAAAAAAAACTGTATATTATGTCTACCATGCAGCCCGCATTTTTATCATAGCCTCTTGGTATTTCTCTATGGACTTGTAAGCTTTTCTTTTTCCACTATCCCATGTTCTTGATCCTTTTTTCAGTCATAAGAGAAGCTATTACATATACTATTACATATATGCTGCGGTGCTTTTATTCTCGTTTGTGCTTTGTTATTGAGATAGTCTTATATTTGGAGAATTGTCCGCATGATGTGGAGTTTTCTTCTTCTTTTTTGTCTGCTTCGCTTGAGCAACAAGAAGCAATATTATCTTACAGGTTCATTTGCCTGCTGAGTTTGTTGAATGAGAACCAGGTACTCAGCAGATTTAATATTCCGTTTTGTTAGTGCAAGTGCATGTTTATTGATAGAAAATTCTAGGGACTGTACTTGATTTTTTTTTTTCAATCATTCGGCAAATTGCATCCTTTCTTGCATGTAAGCTAATGGATATAAGGATATTTGGCTAATTTACAGAGTTATTCAGGAACTTTTCATGGAGTTGATTATCTTAACAAATTAGTTATAGAAACCTTATTTTCGAAAAAGAGGGGGGAAAACGGTCGAGATCTGAATACTATGATATATGTACTTCAGAAAGAGGCACCCATCAGGCAGGGCTGAGAAACGATGGCTTGCCTCTGAATCATTTGGAATTGGTATTTTTTTTAAGATTTTGAAATTTTAGATAATAGTCCGATGCAATGCCAAATGTCTCTGCTGGAAATAATGACCTGGTTTTACGAGGCAAATTTCATATCATGTTTACAAGAAATTTGTTTCTAGTTTAATAGCACATTGTTCTGACTTCTGACACAGTACAGAACGTAGCTGGCTGTTACAATAATAAAGTTGAAGTTATCTCATGATATAAAAAAAAAAACAAAAATTAAATCACCATGTGGCTTAACCTTCTGAATTGTTAGTATAAAAAGATCAAGGGCATTGCTTGCTTACATAAAAACTCCACTTTCTGCTACCCTGTTGTCTTTTACAGTTCGGAAGACACTTATACAAGTAACAGCCGGTTCATCTCGATATCCACCATCCTATCTACGCTGCTGAGACAAATCTTTTTCTTTTCTTTTTTCTTCTTCTTCTTCTTCTTTGCTAAGACGGGTGGATCATACCAGACGAGTACAGATACACCCAGTAAAATCAAAAAATAAAATACCTCGAAGTACCGAGGGCAACTCCCCATCTCCAGCTCACGGGATACTATCCGAGTGACTGGCTACATAAGCAGCCACTCAGTCTGCGGCCCCATTAGTTTCACGGAAGACATGCTTGGCCCGCAAGGCCTCCCTATCTCTCACCATTGCCCAGATATTTTGGAGCAAAGGATGGATGCAACCGTAAATCCTTGGACCCCCCGGATCCAGCTGATGATCGTGGTGGAGTTCCCCTCCAAAACGATGAAATTGGTCCGTAAAATACACTGGGCATGATGAAGGTCTGCCCAAACGACCCTCAGAGTTGACTGCCCCTGCAGCCACGACTCTAGTATACGGAATTTGAATAATAAAATCTGCGCTGCCCCTCTCTTTTTTTTTTGTATGGGAGCTCTGAAAAGACAGACTAAAGAACCTCTTCACACAATCAAATCAGGTTAAAAGCGGTAAATAAAGAGACGTTTAATTATGCGACAGCTTGGGGCCAATCGATACGTCCTGTGCGATCTTAAATAAAACATTTCCGTCATTCATCGCACAGTGTTTTATTGGCCCATTGGCTTGAGAGCTGGTTTACGGAACTAGGGATTTTGGGGACGACCCTCAGCGGAGTCGCCCTCCGGCATTGTTTGTCTAGATTTCTTTTTTTACTTTTATAAAAAAGTCAGCGGAGCACCTCAATCGCCGTCGGCCACCTATTGGCCAATCGTGAGTTGGGCACCACTTGCAGCCACCTCCTTCCCTTCTTCTTGTTTTGGTTAGAAAGAGAAGCTTGTCCTTTCTCTTTCTCTCTCTCCCCTCTCTCTTCTTCATCTTTTCTCTCTTTTGATTCTTTCTTTACTAGACTTTCTCTCTCTACTCTCTCTAGAGATGATAGACCCAATAAGATACTTCTCTTCAAATTCTGGGCAACCCCGGTCAAGAGCCCTGATCCATGATCAACAGACAGCATGCTAGCCACCATCTTGACCCTTCTTAGACATTGTTAGATTTGATCACTCTCGATCTCTATTGAACTATCTGCATCCTAGTTCGAATATGATCAGCTGAGTTTTGTCTTGATTAGATCTATCGGAGTGTCAGGCACTCTTGCTTGGTCAGTCCTATGAGGTATTAGAATTAGGGTTTCTATTTTTGGAATGATCATGATAAATTCTGATAATTTTTAAATACTAGGATCTTAAAAGAATTTTTGAAACCGATTGGACTAATACTTTGGATAGTATATTATTATGGAAAATATTATTTTGAAATATTATGATAATATATGATCTTATTATGGATATAATTGATTAATTTTGACACCACATGATTTTAGAATTGAAATCTGAAATCTAGAACTATTTGAATTTTGATTTAGCTATGTTGAGGACGCTGCTAATGGGGGCTAATGCGTTGGTACATGATTTGTCCTGAAGGTTATATTCAAGATGATTAGCAACATACCGCCAGTAGCCAAGTAGTCCTAAAGGACTTTGCTACAAGATGATGTGCAACTCACTGCAAAAAGATTAGTTGATATTATGACCCTGCCATAGGATATTGTGGTCATAGCTTAGGATCGATAAAATAAATTGAATATTTTAAAAAAATTAATTCATGAATAAAAATTTAATATTTTAAAAAAGATTTGATTTGTATATTACTACTGCATATATGCTTATTTTCTACAAATTATTATCTATTTGATTGCTTGATTTGTTTAGTTAAAGTGATCATTGCTTACTGGGCTATCTAACTCATTATATAATTTCTTTTTTTTTTTACAGATTTAGAGAACTAGCATGATTAGGGTTTTCAATATGGAAGAGCAATTAGAAGAACTTTGGCACATATTATCTTAGATTATAGTTTATTTAAATTGATGTATTACCCTAGAATATTATTAGAATCGCGAGATATTTAAATGTTGAGCTAGTTATTGAAATAAATTTGTTTATTATCATTTAAGGTTGTTCCGCTGCTTGTTTATAATATCATGTTGAGATGCCCTGTATGTTTGTGGGGAGGGGTCCTTATGAGTATGCGGCGTTTGACACAACCCCCGGTTCGTGAACTCGGAATGGGGGTGTGACATATATAGACACACATATAAACATAAATCTGGTATTTTTTGTCTTTCATGATATCTACTCTGAGTTCTTCAATTGAACTTACATGCTTGATCCATAATGAAGATTCAATTATGAAATTAATTAATAGAAATATAATGATGAATTAGATCTCATATAATTACAAATTTTCTATTCAATTCATTTGGAATCATGATAACAATTTATATAATTAACTTAGATAATATTAGAAAATATAAATGTTACTTACATCGTGAATGTTCTTGGAAGTAGCACTCTGGCACATGCGATGCATTGGGTGATACAAAAGGAAGAGACAATGAAAATGGATACCGACTACTCTTCATCTTTCATTCATGGACTATTGTTTCTCTTTCTAGAAAATAGAAGCACACAAAGAAGCATATTTTTGCAACACCTGTAACTGCTTATGGTGAGACTGATGGATGAATTCTTGGTAAACCAGAGGGATTCATTACTCGAGGACAGGCTGTTTTTGGGTCTCTTCTGGGTTGTAATAGAGGAAAAGGAAACGAGGGATGCAATCTGTCTCTGATATCTGTGAATCCTCATCATTCCATCAAAAAAAATGCTCTAGCTTGTTATCCTTGAGTGATATTCCTTGATGCTCTGATGTGAAATCTAGCACAGGGCATGTGATGATCCATATGGTTCCTACACTTTATCCGAACTCGAATATGACAGATTATGCTGGTATCTTGTGTCTGCTTGTAACATTATTCAGGGACAGATGAGCTTTGTTTTAATAATTATACTCAGGTAAAAGAGATCGGGTTTATAAGAAAATTGTATCATCCTAAAGCATTTGAAAAATGAATTTTATTCAGTTTCCTCGACACAACGCAGAAATATATGCGAAACTGCAAGGAAACCACTAGAAAGACATTAGGAAACTTCATTGTGAACTACAAATATTAACCATGTGGAACATGACCCTTGGCATTTTCCTACAAGTTCGCCATGATTTCTCGTAGTTTTTTTTTTTTCTAACATGTCTCTTGTTTGTTCAGACAGTGTAACTCTTTTCTAACCCCATAAATGGATTCACATTTCCCACTTTGATTGTTTCCTGCATTCATTCACCTTTGTGGCAACTATGAGCAATATAGGTTCAATGCCTGATAACCAAGGCAGCCCCAACAAGAATCCAACTTCTCAAGGCAAGAGGTTCCCCTTGAGAAAGTTGCTGAAGTATACCTAACTTAAGGACCATGCATTGAGTATCAGATGCAAATCCACACAGAAGGGTCTCTGGTAATTTCTGTTTGCCTAACTATGTACAAAAGCCTCTTGACTTCTATATGCTGGTTGTTCATCAAAATTCTTGTTTTCTTTTCCAAAGGGCAGTCATGGCAGATAGACCCAACCGACCCCAGCCATTTCGCTTTTGGCTCCCTTTCTGGGCAAATCCAACCCTACCCCCTCCGCGTCCACCGATCCCAGCTCGGTGGCAACCCCTACCACAAACTCCAGCATCTACTCCATTGCCTCCAGCTCAACCTCAATCCCCATCTCAGACACAACCAAAGTCCACACCAGCATCAGCAACTCGAGCTGCGAGACCTCAGCCTCCATCACCACCGCCATCACTAACACGAAAGTCATCTCATTCTCTATCGAGCGATCGAAAAGAACATCAGCCATCACCATCTCGCTTGCAGGTTCCATCCCCGACGGTACCCGGGAAAGCATCTCACCCCTCACAGCCATCTAAATTAGATTCAAAAGGACAACCTGCAATTCAGAATGCTTCTACATCGCCATCAAAAGGAGCTTCCCAGCCACAACCAGGAGCAATTCAGGAGTTGTCTCGGCTCCCATCTCAACCTCTGCCTCCTTCCTCACAACCTGAATCACCAATTGGGAGTATTACACATTCAAACCAGTCAAATCTACTGCCCCAGGAATCCCAGCCTGTAGTACAAACCAAATCACCTACACAATTGCGGCCAGGATTACAGATACAAACTATTTCTCAAACACAAGAAATGAATCCAATCCAGCCAGCTTATATGCCACAAGATAACCAACCTGCACAAGATCTAGAGGCCAAACAAAGTTCTGTTAGTTCTCCGCAGAACGATTTTCCAGCAGAAATTGATGCCACCCCTAGTCCATACCCCTCAATATCTGAAAAGGAACCTAAGGAAACTAATGAAGAAAAACCCAGAAATTTTCCAGAATCAAAATTAGACATGCAGCCTAGCAAACTCCTCAAATCAGAAGAAAATTCTGAAATAGGTTCAAAAGAGCAGCCTGAAACAAAAGCAGAAGCTAGCCAAGAGAAAAATCCAACCGAAAACTTAGAACCAGGCAGCCATGTCGAAGGGCTGGATGAAGATGAGTCCAAAACAAAGATAGAAACACAGCCCCAGGAACCTCAAGCTGAAGCAAGCAATGTACCGGAAAAACAGACGGAAGCCAAGCTATCCAGCATAACATCTGATACCAAACCAACCAGATCGTCCCTGAAGGCTGGTGATATCATAGCAGAACTCAGAAGCTCAAAACCTGAGCATTCTAAGAAGCAAGAGAACGTGACCGGAAATAAGTCGACAAAAAATGGTTCCAGCAGAAAAGAGGGTAAAATTGCAATATCTACCATGTCATGTGCTAAGTTCAATGGTCAGCGAGCTCCCTTTGAGAAGGAGATCAAGGAGGGGCTTTCCAGACTGGCCCAGGATTTGAGCATTGGGCACTCAAAGAGAATAGGAAATGGACAAGCAGTGAGTATGATAACCTTAGCAGGTGAAAACAATGGAGCATCCATGGTTATAGGTTCAGACACCCATGTTCACAGGGGATTCAAGCATGATAAGGGCAATGTTGAGGCAAGCAGTGATAATGTCGATGGAAGGCGGAATCCTGGAGGTAACGAAACCTCAGCAATTACAGCCAGCATTAATAGCAATGTGCAAAGCATCAACAACTCAACCATGCATGACAGTTTCTGCAATGTAAGAGACCCTGGCATTCACCTGAACCTATCAAGCAAGAAAATGGAGGCTGCAAATTTGAGGGGACAAACAGCGCCCCTTAAACCACAGAAGACTGCCCCTAGCATAACACCAGACCAGAAACCCTCCCACGAGCCCAGAATCAGAAGACGGTGCCTTCGAGCTCTCTTTATGGAATCTAGTGAAAGTGATCCAGAGAAGCCACAGAAGCCACGACGGCATGGATGTCGCTTTAACTGTGAAGAGAAAAAGAAGGGAAAGGGTGATCTTGATGGCACCTCCACAACTAACAGGAATGCAAGGGCAAGGCAAGTCGAGGAAGGAACAAGTAGAGCGTGAAACCAGCATTCACAATTGCACAAAACAGCAATGTAATGAGCCGCAGCTATTATAACAGCTCTTTTATTTTTTTTTTCTTTAAACAATGCTGGCTCAAACAAACAATCGATGTTGAGTCAGTTTCAGCATTGTTTCCTGCCATCCGGTATAAAATTATGTTTGATGACTGTAATAATGTGAAATAATTGAGTCTGTAGCCCATAAACATTGCATTAACAATTCGAATATTCTCAATTTACGAGAAAGCAAGTTCATAACTGATAATATTCTTTCTGAAATAGACTCAATTCCACAATCTCTGCATGATCAGTAACAAAAACACAAAGCATGACAGTTACAAACACATTAAGGAGCATGCCAAGTTTCCTCTCTTTTGCAGACAATTATCAAAACATATGTGAGACAATAACCTCCCATGTCCAACTTTGCGCTCAGATACGAGCAGCAAATGTACAACCAGCTGAATAGCCATAAAGGCCGATGCGCCAAGAGCGGCCTATGGACAATATATTTACAACATCAGATTTTGCATAGCAAACAATCTAGGAATATCTAAGAAGCTTCAGCATGCCTCCATTATTCATTCACATGCGGGCTTTGTGTCAAAGCTGCTCAAACAGATAGCAAATGCCTGAAACGCAGAGAGTGGATACCGAAAATCCATTGTGAAGATGTCCTTTCCTATTTTCCCAAACTGAAGTATAACTCGCTCTTGCTCTGCGAGAGAAACCTGGTTGGAGGGATCCACGGCCGCAACAAGCTGGAAATTCTTAACAGAAGCTACTGTGACTCGGCCTCTGAAATTCAGACACCAGCATTGGAGTTGCTCATGCCACCTAGGTGCCTTATTCTTTAGAATCAGTGGCTCACATCTCGCCGTAGCAGGCATTGGTGACCCAGCAAGGCTTGTGGAAGAGAACTCTACTATTGGGTCCTTCAGCTTTGCAAGTGATAAAGCCAAGAATTGTTCATCTGGAGGGTGAAGGAAGCCTGTGGGAGTTGGTGCAGTTCCCCCTTGAATTGCCGAGGCTGGAATTGAATGCATCATGACATGCATTCTCCTTGGCCCCCTGGTTCGAAAGACATTGAGCTCATAATTGATGGTAGCAACATTATAATTGCCAGCAGGTACTCTTGGAGAGACCTGTTTTGAATGAATCCTTCGACCTGAGGAACTGTTTAATCTAACTGTAGCATCACAGGGAGGCTGACCGTCATAAATCATGAACTTTGTACCCAAAAAATTTGACCTGATTGAAATTCCAGTAGATCGCTATAAGTTGGCAAAGAAAATGAAGAAGCAACTTATGGCAGAACCTACAACAACACTTGCCTCAATTTCCCAATATAGGTACTGCTAGCTCTAGAATAGTCATCTGGGACCAGTGAAATCACATACTCAGTGCTTGTTGCATGTCTGATCTTGCGCGCTGAAAGCAGAAGTTTCCCGTTCTCCCCATGCGGTGCTGCAAAATCAGTCAACATTTAATTGGCCAAAAACAAAATCAAAACTCACTTTTATTTGCAGTTTTATAACTGGAACTCTTGGACTGCCTCTTCGTTCTCTTAACATAACCAATCTTTACAAACAATTGATGCAGGTTCTTCAGCAAAATTTTGATTTTAGACATGCAAATAATCCTGTTTGGAGATCTACAAAAATCCCTTTCCTTGTATTAGCAGTTTAGCACAATGAAACTAGCAACTTCTATGTCTTTTCAAAACATAAAAGGTGTTGCCATTATTCTGTTAGCCATCACAGTACTCTATGAACTATATATATGGTAATATCACATTATTTTCTTGACCTGCCTCTGGTTTGAAGTCAACACGGTCACCTACTTGAAATACAAAAAAAGTTGGTAAACCAACGAAGAGAAGTGGGCTAGTTAATCTCCGAACTTCATTAGCAACATTAACATCAAGGTACAATCTATAGGTTTTTATTTCAAAATAAATCTAAACACCACCTACTATCATATGAAAATGATGGGAGGCAATACGAGTTTCCTTAGAAGTATTGCAACATGAGATTCTCACAACCAAGCAGCCTAAAAACCAAAGAGAAATATGAAAACAAAGAAAAAATAGATCAAAGATCAACAAGAACAGAAACACAGAAAGCTAGATAACTCACAAGGGCTAAGTCCCAAATACAAGTGATAGGCTCCTGTTGCCCTCTCCCTCCTGATGAAGCACTGGATCGGTGCATCCCGCGGCCCCGGCTATTCCAATCAATCAAAAATCAGATAAAAATCCAAGCTTTTTGAGCAAAAACCCAATCCAATCCCCAAATAGGAGTGAAAAAAGCGACTTTTATCAGATCTTTAGAGAACGGAGAAGAAGATACCTGCTTGAGGGAAATGGGGAAGGTGATCCGGCCACACTGCTCGGGGTTCTGGACGATCTCCTTGGTGACCTCCCGCCACGACCGGCAAACGGCGGCGCAGGCCACCACGTGCCGCCTCGCCGGCCACGATGCCTCGCTTGTCTCCACCCTTTTTATCACGTCCTGAAGCAGCTCCGTTGGCAGGTCCGCCCACTTCCCCGGCTGCCGCTCCGGCCACCAGTGGCAGGGGTGGTGGAGGCCCTGGAGGCCGGGCGCCTGTGGCCGTGCCGCCCCTCCCCGGCCGTTGCTGGCGGCCGCTCTTGCGCCCCTCCTCGACATGCTCCCGATCCCGTCCCTCATCTCCTTCAGCTCTCGGACCACGCTCTTAAACGACATCTCCACAGAATACTAGGGTTTTCTATGTGCGGGTGGCGACAGGAAACCATGAAACTGGACGGAAAAAACTAGGGATTTGGCATTCAAGTGCTATAGTGTTCCAGGATTTGGTGCAAGGAATCCAATAATTTAAAGAAGGAGAAGGGAAAAATCTTCCTTTTTCGTTTTTTCCTATTTTCTCTTTCCGATTAGGATGAAATGGATCTCTCATTCAATACTTCCTTCTCGAGGAATACAACAACTTATATTTATCTGAAAAAAAAAAATCAAAGGAAAGAAGGGAAAAAGTGGAAATCCGCGTGGATTACGCTCGGGAAGCAACAAAAATCCAATCTTCCTCCATCTTAGCACCAAAAAAAACCCCACAGAAATCCAATCTTTCCTTAAACTCCAAATTTAAGCAGTAGGAGAATTCAAGGATTTAAAATTGCTCTTAAATCCTCATTCCTTCTTCCTCTCTGCCTCCTAAACTCCTTCCAACTCCTCCTCAGATCCCAAACCCCTCATCCCACTCTTCCCGATCTCGTCCTTGAGCTCTCTCTCCCTCACACAAAGCCTCTCTCTCTCTCCCCATCATCTTCTTTGTATAAATAGTTAAACTTTTAATATCTTATTGATAATCACTATCTTTACCTTTCTGAAGTTCAATATTAAAATCTCTTCGCCCATCTTCGGCTCCTTTCTCTTGTCACGGTTCCCATGGCGGAGATGGCGGCCACCGCGGCGCTTAGCCGATAAAAAAGATTCGCGCCCCCCCCCCCCTGGTGGATTTCTCCTTGCCTTTTTCAAAAAGTTCTCTTTTTTTTTTTCCCAAGAGCTTTTGTTTAAAAAAAGTTCCACATCGAAAATAGGTTCCTAAACAGTGTTCCGTTTGAAGGAGATCCAGCCAATTTGGCGACTTAGCTCCTTCCAATCTTCGGAGCGAATGTTATATGAGTAGCGAGAAGCAGTCTTATGCTAATACTTGATGCTTAGCTTCTTGGAATGTTGAAGTTTAGCTATGTTCTCCTTGTGGATTGAATGATTTGAGGCAACTTGTATATGCTAAAAAAAACAACAACATGGTAACAACCCCCTACATTGACATCTTGCTGTCCGAATACATTAGTTACAAAGCTTTATCATTTTATGATTGTAGAGTAATAAGGTTTTTTTATGGTGAAATGTGATATTATTTTATTTTTTCAATTTAATCTTATAGGTTTTCAGTTATTCGGCGAGGCTTGAGAAGTGACATTGGTGCCTGTCTCGATCAAGATGGGACTTAGCATGCTTCCAAGTGCCTTCCTAGTATGGTATCGTCACATCGATTTAAGACAGGCTGCCTACTGATAATTGTCACGTCCGTTTACGGCAAGCACCCGTGCAAATAATGCTATGGTAACTGGTGGCGCTTTGCATTTTGAAATGAAGGTTTGTTGCTTCCCACTGAACCTAACAGATACCTAAATAGCTCCTGTTTGGACTAGTTGACTCGTTAATAATGTGAAAGCAATTCAAGGATCTGTCGTGTTCCAAAATCTTGATATATAGCTTAAAATTTTATAAAGTTGATTTGAAAAATATAGTGATATTTTTTTCCAACCGAAAAGATCTAGAGAGCACATCTTTCTAGATTATACAATATGCTTACTCTATCATCATCCAAAAAATCATCTTTACACTGTATGCAGTCAGATGGTCATACGCCACCTATTACAAACGCTTGTTTTTATAAATCCTATTCATCAAGCATACATCTCAATATATTATTATAAAAACGAGTGGTTGTATTTGATGACCTTATAGTTCCTTTAGTGTAGTGAATGATTTCTCATTATCATGCACTACTCATATATTTGCTAAGATTTAATCCAAGCATGTGGGATGCTTATTTTTTTTCTTTTTTTTTCGCTCTCATATGATCCTCGCAGTATTTCTTCAGCATCTCTCCTATTCTTATCTTTTTGCCCTCTTAGTGCGCAGTGAGATCGCCTTCTAAAAGCAATATTAAAAGCTCTGCAATGTTTTTTTTTTTTTTTTTTTTGGGGGGGGGGGTACAACTGGAACGTGCTCCTTTGAGTCAGATCTGATGAATTTCTATCTGAAGTTTTGCTTGTGTACGACTGGCTTCAAGTAAGCAAGCTGCTGATGATATATAGATATATTATTTCATAAAAAATCAAATTACTCTTTAACTACTCATGATTTTCCATTACTTATTAATTATCTAAATTCTTCTTCGAAAAGAATTAATGACATGATATTCAATTATTATAGATTTTATTTTCTGTAAATTAATCATCGTATATGGCTTACAAATCAAATATAGCATATTTTTTAAAAAAATGAAAGTAGATCTCATAATATCTATCTGGAACTATTTTTCGTATCCGAATCAATCTGGATATGGATAGAAATTTAAGTATTTGACTAATATCTATATCTTTATTTATAACTGTCAAAAAAAAATCGATATGGATATGGATATGGATAGACAATTGTTTAATGCATATCCAAATATCTGATTCCATTTGTAACTATATTTAATTTTATATAGTATTCACAAACTTTAATAAAAATAAATGACCATATTAGTATACTATTAACTTAATTTATAATTCACTCAGAAATATCGTTGATTCTATGGTCATAAAGTTTAATTATCCTTTACACCCGTATTTATATTCGTATTTTAGATATCCAATTTATATCTATATCTGTTTAAAATAAATATAGATATGAATATGCGAATATTTGATTCGATTTCAGCCCTACTTTTTTTCACTATTTGCTTGTAGTCATGAGTTGTGCTTGCCATTCTATTTTTATTTTTAATTAAAAATTATATAATTTTTTTATTTTTAATTCTAATTATTTTTTATATGAATGACATTAAAGATGTTCTAGAGAGTAATACTAGATGAATATAGATCTAGATAATTATAATTATAATATCTTCATAATTATTTTAATTTTTGATGAATTATTGTACCATTTTTTCTAAATCTTCAATCCTTTATTTTTTTGCAGAGTCTCAGGCGTGTATCTTTCCTACGAGAGAAGAAGTCATCTTTGTTTAAGTGAATCCATCGCCAGATCATCAGCCGCACGCTTTGGGATCTACGATGATGGATAAATAACAAAATTTGGATCACTTTGAGATTTGTGCGATGCAAGAGAATCCAGTCCCAACTCCTAAGTTTTCCCTGCACGCTTTCCTGCTTCAAGAAATCAATCATGTAACGATTAACAAATGTAATCTTTCTTAGATAACAATACACGCGGACGGCGTAGGATTCAAAGTCCATTTCCTGTCATGTGATCCAAGAATGGACTTCTCGTTGGATCCATGTTACACTCGAAACATAAGGCTGTTTGCTGCACGAGACCGGACAGCTAGGGGACGATCATATCCGTCCACGTCGGGTCAAAGGTCCAACCGCCCAAGATCTCTTCCCCGCACGCGCCCCCACGTGAGAGCGAGCGGACACTAACGTGGCTGGCAGTGGGTGGTGTCGGATCAGAGACAGCAACAGTCGCCGGGTCCTCCACACGTGTCTAACATGCGGCGTGTCGGAGTCCATCCCCCCTTCTCTGGTATCAATAACAATGAACTACGAACTGCGTTGACTGGCCAACGCCGGTCCGGAATTACCTCAGGAGAGACCCGGCGCGGTGGAGGTCCATCCGTTATACTTTGGAGCACACCTCCACATAGCAGCCCCCAGTAGGCTCCCATCCTGCCAGAAAAATGTTCGATGCGGGTAGAAATGACCGTGTGTTCGGCACCCCAGCCAATTTTACTTATACCCTCCCCATCCGTGGGCCCGGTTCGATTATCCCTCTAGGCTTCAGCACGAACCTCCCGTATGAGTACGATACACCTGGCACCACCGAGGGTACCAGAGGACTAATAAGCCCTCCCATCTTACGTGTCCGAGCGGAGAACATTCGGTCTCCATATTTAATCGACGCCCGAGCGTTTTGAACTCGGACCATGCGCGTGAAAATAAAGGCCCAGTTCCACTGAGCTACCACCTCAGTGGCAATGCTGAAACTTTTACCTCGTTCTTTTCATCTCGGTGATCACCCACAAAATATTAAAATTAGACCTAATTAAGGCCGATGAAGCGGCTAGTAATGTCGTTAGTTGTGCTCATGCAAGAGCAGTATGAGCAGCCAAAAAAAAAAAGAAAAAGATATATCCCGGTTCTTTTAGATCAAGGTTCGCGGCCTTCCTCAATCAAGAAAATTTTGGAGGTCCACCACTATACTAAATATCATGCTACCCAAGCCCTCTGATATCCTGCCACGGCCATGCCGCACCTTGGCTAATCATGACTCCTCTTAATATGCTAAGGAGGCATCCACCCAAAAGTCCACCCTGGAGATTTTAAGTATCCCAGACGATTCTCTCCCACTTCAGCTGCCGACGCTCTCGTCGATTTGGTCGCCATGGCAACTATGATTGCTCAAGCCAGAGGCCCACCTTCTTGATGCCCTTGATTTTTTCTCTCCACCACTGGAAATTCATCGTCCATACCATACTGACCCTTCCACGTAACCCAAAATTCTCAATCGGAAGGTTGCCGAAAGAAGAAACCCAGCAGAAGTCTCATTATTTCATCATGGCATTTTAGATTTCATTCGGTCCTGCATGTCTGGTTTAGGTTCGTGGAGCATTTAGTGGATGGGAAAAATGGGTCTCAACTTTTAAGAGAATTTGGTAATTTTCGAGCGTATATATACTAGTGAGTTCCTTAATTAAGGGTGGATGCTGGAATGTCTTGTCGGCGGGGCTGGAAACTCGGCGATGGGAGGAGACTGTTGGAGTAATTATTATTTCTCTAGGTATAAGATTAATCATCTGGAAAATGTATCTGCCATTCCTAAAAATTAGCATTATTTTTTTCTCCGTCGTTCCTGCCTTTCATTATGTTTTTCTGAAGAGGGGATCCTGATATCCAAATCGACCCTAAAAGAAATCAGTACCGAATGTACCGAGCTAAAACGTTGGGTCCAGTTGTCTGCCTTATAGCTTGGCTCGCTGCCATTTCACCAACCAAGCCTGTTTCAATATAAGAGCTTGTTATTGAAATTGTCACTCTCCGAGTCCAATATCTAGTTCCAATTATGTAATATGGCAGTACACTTTCTATGACAGAGCTCTAGAGAATAGACTAGACTTGAGACTAGCAAAATTCACACAATACCAATGATTAAATTTAAATCAATCCACTAATATTAAATTTCAACTAGTACAATTTCAAATTTTTCGATGTCCATCGGTATCAACAAAATAAAAGAAATAACTAACTAACTAATGACCTCCATAAAATCCATGTCCCTCCCATTCAAAACCTAAGCCTTCTCTGACTCTGAAGAAAAAAAAAGGTAAGAAGAGTATGAACTTCTTCAGCCCACTAAGAATTCCAAACTGCTACACCATAAATAATTAAAAAATAATCAATTAACAATGCCAGAGAAATGAATATCGTATCCATACTCGAAATGCTCATAAATAATATGCACATAAGTTCTCATTATCATCTTTTAATATATATATATATATATATCAAATGTAACCAGTTGTTCAACAACAGTTTCTCATGTCATGTTATCTATTTCTTATTAACTTATTTTTTAAGTTTCTTTTTAATTAACTTCCAGCTTTGGCCTAACCAAAATTATGACTTAGTCCAAAACTGACATAATACCATACGTAAGCCTGTGGTGGCTATCTCTATGTGTCAGCTAATGGTGCTATAAAGATTCCACATGTAAGCCCATGAAGGCGTTACAACAAGAAGCATCTTTTCCGATGCTTTTTAAAGTGGATACCGACACTTATAAGCGTCGGTAATTTCGGCGCCGACATTTTTTAAAGCGCCGTCTATGTCAGAGTGAATTTTTTTTACTAACACTTTTGAAAGGCGTCGAAAATAACAGAAGTTATGCCGACACTTTAAATCGCCGACAATAGTTATTCTAAGGACGCTTTAAAGCGTCGTTAGAGTTTTTTTTTAAAAAAAGCTCAATTACAAATTCTAATGGCGCTTTAACGGGAGCCTTTTTTTCTTATTTTTTTGGGGAAAAAAAGAAAACTTGTATCCAGCTAAAAAAACTCAATTCCATTCAATATATTTTGCTTCTTCTAAAATTAGAACAACAAATGCACAAGATAGATAAAAAAATAAAATTAGAAAAAAAATAGAAAAAGAACAACAAATGCCTCATTTATTGATTTTTTTTTACAAGAAGCATATACTCCATTTATTGATTTTTATCGGGAAGCATATTTACCAATCCTCAAGAAAATCTTTACCTCAAGAAAATCTTCACCTCCTTCAGACGATCATAGAAAGCAGGAAAAGAATTGTTGGGGCCACCGGCTCCCAGCACTGCAATCTCTTCTCGATCTTGAAGAATTTATCCACCAAAAAAGAAAAAAAAGAAATCAGATTAGAATCAAGAAAAGAAATAAAAGTAGAATGAAAGAAGGGGTTAGGGATCACTGCGATTCGGAGAGAAACCGACATGGTGAAAGAAGAAGTAGTAGAAGACGAGAGTGTAGAAATGGAAGCCCTAGGTGGAAGAAGAAAGCGGATAGCTTTAGAATAGAGCGGGGAGAGAGAGCATACCTCGGGTGCAGCTGTGGATGCGTAGAGGGAAGAAGAAGAGGAGCCGATCGGAGCGATTTCTTATCGAGAAAGATGAGGAGGCTGGAGGTGGGCTTCCTCGAAGGTTGGAGGGCTCGGATCCAGGAGACATTGGAAGAGAAAGCACACGCAGCCTTCGTAGCCCTACTCGCAATCTCCAACTCCCCAAAGGAGCAAAGGCTCTATCCACGATCTCCGACTCTCCGAAGGGGCAAAGGCTCTATCTGCGATCTTCGACTCCCCGAAGGGGCCTCCCCATTCTCCGAGGAGAATCCAGTCGTCGACGGACCAGGACGCCGAAAAGGCGAAGACAGCTGAGGAAAAAAGATGAAGACATGGAGACAGACATGAAGGGGTTAGGAATTTTGCCGGGGGTTGGGATGAAGGCAGCTGGGTGAAGGGGTCAGGGATTTGTATAAAAAAAAGTGGTTAGGAATTTTGGCTGCGCGCGCGAGGGGTGGGGGGGTATGATTTTGGCCTCCGACGATGCTTTGTAAAGCATCGTCGGCCAAATTTTATGTCATGTTGGGCCAAAGAATAGCCTCGACGCTTATTAGCGTCATTTTATCTCAATTTCTTCCCACGCTACCAAAAAGCATCGGCAAATTTTGGTGTAGTGACAAAATTGCCGACGCTTTTTTCTCGCATCGGCAGTAAAGGTCAGAAAAATCTATTTTTGTTGTAGTGAGGCTATCCCACGCACAAACTCGTGGAGGCTATCCCAATGTGTCAGCCCATGGCATTATAAAGATTTCATGCGTAAGCTCGTGGAGGCTATCCCAGACATAAGCTTGTGTAGGCTATACATACGTCAGCCCATGGGTGCTATCACATGACAAGGTTAGTCCAAACCATATCTTGTTCATCTGATTTATATGTTACTCTTGTCAAATCAGTTACTGCTTATACAACGAATTTCTCTCAAATTCAAAGTATCTTTGTTCACATAATCATATTCTCAATATCTAATATGTGTAATAACCATATGAATATATTTGCACTAGAAATCATATAAAACATATCATCACATGCTAAACCAAATTTATTGATGTAAATCTCATGATACAAATACAGTGATACAAACCAATAAACATATATATTTATATTGGGTGACAGAGTATGGAGATTCTTACCTTTATTACAATCCAATGTAGCTACAATGCTACCAAACGTACCTAACATGTCCAGTCAATTTAATATTAATATAAGACCAACTTATCTATTATCAATCACTCGTCATATTAATAAATCAATTATTCAGTAACTACCTAATTTTAGAGTTCTAATATTTAAATTATCCATATTCTTTATTTTTTAATTAAAAATTAAATATAAATAAAAGATTAGGGTCTTACCTCAATTTAGAACTAGAGTATAAGATCTTACTAGGCTTCTTCTTATCTGGATGACTATAGCCCCTTACAAAACCAAGGCTGACTATGAAAATAGATTCATATAGAAAGATATACGAGGTCAGCTAGATGATAATGTCCAATTATTTGAATCGATCAGCACAACGTAACTCTAATCTATCTGATCAAGAAATATATATCCAATCAAGAAAAGGATAATAAATTAGAGGTTATCAATTATGGGTTCAATGGTAGCTGACAGTGGTCGGAGTGAAGAAAGAACAGGATTAACTAGGTAATAGCATCCGACGATCCGAGTGAGTCTACTGCGGCCAATCCAACCAATCAAATTATGACACAAAAATCAAAATGTAGTATAGATAACTCAATAAAGATTGATAATGACGATGATGAAATTCAAACGTGCTAGCAGGTGCCATGGTAGGGGAGAGGATGGCACGCCGCCCGACGACTATGAATCAAGACCTTACACTAGAGCCGATCAAAAGTTATCAAGAAACGTCCCTACTAGGTCCAACAATCTTAGAAAAAGACAATCGAGGATGAGAGAGAAATAAGAGAGAGAAACGAGGGGAAAGAGAGAGAACAAGCTTCTCTCTCTAACTAAGAAAGAGGAAAGAAAGAGGGTGGCTGCAGGTGATGCCTGAGGTTAGGGACCTACGGCCGGCCAACAAGTGGCATGTCGTGACTGGCGGCCGACAGTGCCAAAACTAACAAATAGGGGTTCCAACCTCTTAAACGATGGAATTCATGGTATCTTGGCAGCTGGAGTTCCGGTCATGACTTCTAGCCACTGTGAGAAATTGGAGGAAGGCCCCGACAACGAGTGTCAGGTGCATATAATGATCAAAGAATGAGAAGAAGGCCTAGGCTTCCCAAAATAGTGGAAAACAGGGCTTTCCCTTCTCGGCCAAAATCCAGCAATGGCGATCGAGCTTCGAAGAGGGATTCGAAGAAATCTAGCAAGGATTGTTTGGGATCCACGAGCAAATGCTTTGAGGGAAGATAGGAACGGCTTTATAGGTCAAGTCCTAAGGCTTTCAATGGAGTCCGGCAAGCCCTAGGATTCCTCTTCTATGAGGAACTCAGGGAGGAAGACATTCGAGAGTCCTCTCCCCATAGCACGAGCCGGCGCACATTGGGTGACCCAAGCAGCCGGTCCAGATCGCTCCTAGGCTGGACCAGGCCAACCCAAGCCCACTTTATTACGGGCTCTTACAGAAATATCTGAGTCTAAGCTTAATTATGGCCAATCAAGCTAGATTTACTTGCCCACAACATATGAAAAGCTGCTATAGTTTTCGTTCTAATTCATGCTTTTAAGACAAATTGAATATGTTAGCCTGTGATGTGTTGGAAAAATTTAAATACGCACGCGGCCCGAGATTCATCCGCGTGCGCGTTTGAATTTCGCAAAACGCCTGTTGGGGCGTTTGCGAAATCACCGCAGGCGCATCCGCGGAAGGTGCGGATGCGTCCGTAAAAAGACCAAAAATCCCCTCTAAACACCCCTATAAATACCCCTCGATTTGATCTCTTTCGAGACACGAAAAAATTAGAAAAAAAATATCAAAAAAATTATGGAGAAAAATTCTTCCTCTTAGAAACTTCTAATTTTTATTTTTACAATTCTATTTAGTTTATTTTATTTTTTTTATTTTATTCTTTGCTGGATCTACAAGCTCGATCAGATTTGATTTGGTTTCTTCCGAGACGTACTGAAAAAGAAGTTTAGGGTCGTCGTATCTCTGAGGAAGATTACACGTGGGGGCAAACACTTTTTTGGGGTAGTATTTACGCGCTTCGATCTGCCTTCAATCAGGCTATTTTTTCTAATTTTTATTTTTAATTTCATATTAGTAGATTTGTAGGATTTACAAATTTATGATTTAAATTTATTAAATGAATAGATTTATTTTGTACTAGAATAGATTTCTTTGTACTATATTAGATTTATTTTGATGCCGAATAATATATATAAATATATTATTCCTTTTAAGATTTTGTATTAATTACAATTATTAGATTTATTTGCTTATTTAGGTGATATATTGTTGATAACCCAAAGAAGTGTTTGGTTTATTTTTTTGTTAGTAATATATAATTCAGTAAATCATTCTAAAAAGATAATAATTTGTTTAACCTTCAAGAGGTTTATCATACCTCCATTTGAACTCCTCAAAGAGTAATTTCCAGATCCTATTCAAACAAAAAAATTAAAAATTGGTTAATACATAATAATTAATTCATTGAATTAACTTATTAGATCTTAATCAATTATTCTAATAAGATAATATATCATTCTAATATATAATTCATTGAATTGATGAATTAGATCTCAATTACAATAATTGATTTGCTAGCACAAAATTAGTAATCAATTATTTTAATAAGATAATAAATTTTATAATTGATTGAATTGATATTTTAGATCTCAATTACAATAATTGATTTGCTACCATAAAATTAGTAATCGATTATTCTAATAAGATAATAAATCTTATAATTTACTGAATTGACATTTTAAATCTCAACTACAATAATTGATTTGCTGGCACAAAATTAGTAATCAATTATTCTAATAAGGCAATAAATCAATTCTGATATATAATTCATTGAATTGACATATTAGATTTCAATTACAATAATTGTCAAGCTAGCACTAAATTAATAATTAATTATTACTAATTCAGAAAATTCAAACAAAAATTTTGAAAATTGATTAATTCAAAATCACAAATTTAAGTTTGTACTTAGGCTTTTGTACAAATTGAATTTGTGTGATTTCTAGTGATAATATCCACTAACTAATAGTATCAAAGAAAAACTTGTCAAAAAGGTATACATGCCTAAGAAAGGCTTGTATTTAACTATTTAAGTGAGACTAGTGCTCC
Source organism: Phoenix roebelenii (assembly GCA_025769935.1). NCBI lineage: Eukaryota > Viridiplantae > Streptophyta > Magnoliopsida > Arecales > Arecaceae > Phoenix > Phoenix roebelenii. Next base: position 9,681,953 of record JAOXJJ010000725.1, on the reverse strand, counting down.
ACCACCGATCTGGAGCTGATTTGGCTATTATTTTTTGAATATATCAACTAGACATTCAAAATTCAATACAAATTTTAGTGCAATCTTTTGACAAAAATCTTTTGCCTTCATTCAGATTTCTATTTCTTTTCTATAATCTTAAAGCTATGGCCTCTAACACTAGTGACTTTCTTAGTGTCAAACCTAAAAAATTTAATGGTCATAACTTGATAAGTGCTTAATAATTTATAATTTAATCATCTTTCCATAGCACTTATCAATGTTCTTAAACTGATAAATACAT
>JAOXJJ010000725.1:9664174-9678051 GCA_025769935.1 Phoenix roebelenii | reverse complement strand
ACCGACACCCGTAATCACTATCCTACAAGATACGTGCTATTGCGTGGTTTATTTTCAAAATTGAAATAACCGATCATAACTTTAGGAGGTGGTAGAGCCAAATGCAGTTTTGGTTCACCACTTTAGAGTTGATTTCAGCCATAGATGATAACACTACTGAGTTGATAACAGGTCCAACCTAACTACTTCATGACCTGCTACTCGCTAAAATCCAAACCCAACCAGAGTTCATCATCCTTCCATACTGAACCTTCTGGCTCCACCAGCACACCTTCTAGGACACCTAATGAGATAGACTACCATCGCATCCATAGAATCCTATGTGCCCTTTCTGAAAGACTGTATGACATTTATTATACAGCCAAGAGTGCCAAAAAAACTCTGAGACACCCTAGATAGCAAATATGGTCTTGATGAAGCTGAGGTAAAGAGGCTCAAGGCCTCCGACTTCAATAACTTTAGGATGGTGGACTCAAAGCTAATGAATGACCAAATCCATGATTTTGAAATCCTGACCACCAACTTAGGGCTAACGGAACCAATTTTGATGAATCATTCCAGGTAGTCTGTCTGATAGACAAACTATCCAATTTCTGGTCTGATTTTGTTAAGACTCTGAGCCATACCTAAGGAGGTCTCATCCTAACCCAAGTTTTGAACTCGATTAGAATTGAAGAGCAACATAGGCTCAAGAGTAAAACTTCTACTGGACACAAGAATGATGCTTATAATGTAGAGGCCCCATCTAGAAAAAATCAGAACCGACCCTTCAAAAATAAGCATTACAAAAAGAAGCCCTACAACCCTAGAAACCCTAACCACCACAATGGGAAACCTATCCAATCCCAAGAGTAGAAGAAAAAAAAAGAGGAAGGTGGTGTTTGTTTCTGTTATGGATGTGGTCGGACCAACCATTTGGCTCCTCAGTGCTTCTATAAGAAGATTGCACCTCTTCAATCCAAGAAGAAAGGTCCACACACAATCAGTGCTCAAGTCAACATGGTGACTTCTAGCGTTGGCTCCTCTAAGACTGCTTTCAGGTATATTTTCTTTACTCCTGATGTTAACATGATTTTACAAGCACTTGATTGGTGGATTGATACCGAAGCTGGTATTCATATTTGCTCGAATCGCTCCTAATTTTTTTCTTACTAGGTCTTAAGTTGAGGAGCTGTGATTATGGCAAACAGCTCAGAGGCGTGTGTGCTAGGAGTGGGACGTGTAGACTTAAAACTTACTTCTGAAAAAGTTCTATCCCTGCACGGCGTCCAATATGTTCCGATCGTTAGAAGAAACCTAATTAGTGGTTCGTTGCTTATCCAGCAAGGCTATCGTCTTGTTTTTGAGTCTAATAAAGTTGTAATTTCTTATAGTGTAATATTTATTAGAAAAGAATTCCTTGGTGAAGGATTGTTTAAGTTGAATGTAATAGTTCCTTTAATAAATAAAAATTCTTTGATCATAAATATAGAATCTCCTTCTATTGGGCATGGTAGATTAGGTCATATAGATTATAATATAATTAAGCAACTAATGAACCTAAATTTAATACCAAAAAGTGATCTTATGAACCATGAGAAATGTGAAATTTGTGTAGAAGCCAAACTCCCTAGGAAGCCTTTTAAATTTGTTAATAGGGATTCAGATCTATTAGAGTTGATCCATAGTGATGTTTGTGACTCTAGTAGAACTTTTAGGGGAGGTAATAGATACTTTATGATCTTAATAAATGATCTATAGAAGTTATGTTACATCTATCTAATTAAAATCAAGAATGAGGTACTCAACAAATTTAAACTTTTTAAGATCAAAGCTGAGAACAAACAGAAAAAAAAAATTTAAAATTCTTAGATCAGATCGGGGAGGTGAATATACATCTAATGAGATAACTCAATTTTGTGAAGATCATGGAATCATTCATAAAGTGACTACTCCCTATTCTCCCCAATCAAATGGAGCAGCAGAAAGGAAGATTAGGACTTTAATGGATATGGTTAACTAAATGCTTATAAGCTCAGGAGTACCAAAAAATTTGTGGGGCGAAGCTCTAGTTTCAGCCTGTTATATTCACAATATGATTTTCTCCAAAAATAATGATCTAACCCCATATGAAGTTTGAAAATATAGAAAACCCAATCTTAGCTATTTAAAAGTGTGGGGGTGCTTGGCAAAAGTTAAAATACCTGATTTTAAGAGAAAGAAAATAGGGCCTAAAATAATGAATGCCATATTCATATGATATGCAGCCAATAGTGATATCAATAGATTTCTAGTGATTAATTTAAAAGAAAATGATATTAGTAACAATACTATTATAGAAGCCAGAGATGCAACATATTTTGAAGACACCTTTCCACTTAAGACTAGAGTAGATAGTGGTATAGCTAGTAGCTCTAGTAGGATAAGGACAAGAGAAATAGAAGCAGAAGCAGAACCTAGGAGGAAAAAAAGATCCAAGGTAAAGAAAACTTTTGGAGATGACTTCTATATCTTTCTTATAGAGAACTCTCCAACTACTTTTGATGACGCAATGAAATCCTTAGATTCACCCTTTTGGAAAGAAGCTTCGAACAATGAGATGCAGTCAATTATCCAAAATTATACTTGAAAACTGACCGATCTTCCTTCTGGCTATAAAACTATAGGGTGCAAAAGAATTTTTAAGAAAAAACTTAGGCATGATGGCTCTGTAGATAAATTTAAGGCTAGATTGGTTGCCAAGGGTTTTACACAAAGACCTGGGATAGATTTCTTTGATGTCTATGCACCTGTAGCTAGAATTAGTACTATTAGGGTCCTGATAGCATTAGCCTCCATCCATAAATTAGTGATTAATCAAATGGATGTAAAAATAGCTTTTCTAAATGGAGACTTAAATGAAGAAATTTATATGGACTAGCTGAGGGATTTATAATCCCAGGCTAAGAAAAGAAAGTTTGTAGATTAATTAGATCTCTCTGTGGTCTTAAACAAGCACCCAAGTAATGGCACTTGAAATTTGATGAAACCATACTGACATTTGGATTTAAAATCAATAGTACAGACAAATATGTATACACAAGAGAGTTGGAAATAAACATGTGATCTTGTGCCTCTATGTAGATAATATACTGATCTTTTGGATAGATCTTCAAATAGTTGATGAAGTAAAGCAATTTTTAAGTCATAAGTTTGATATGAAAGACTTGGGACAAGCTGACTTAATTTTAAATACCAAAATAATTAGAAGTGCAAATAGTATTAAGTTATCCCAAAATCATTATGTTGATAAGATTCTTAATAAATTTAATTATACTGATTGTCAGCCTGTCTCTACTCCTTTTAATTCCTCTACACACCTTAAGAAGAACTTAGGAACTCCTATCCTTCAAGGCCTATATGGTCAAATTATAGGCTTACTAGGATTCCTAAGCAAACTACACCAGGCCAGACATAATATATGCTGTAAATAGACTTAGCAGATATACTGTTAATCCAAATAAAAATTACTGGACAATATTGGAGAGGATTCTTAGGTATCTTAAGGTTACTAAGTCCTATAGTTTGCACTTTAGTGGGTTTCTTGCTGTTCTGAAAGGCTATAGTGATGCTAACTGGATTAGCGATACCTTAGATGTTAAATCCACCACATGAGATATCTCTCTCGGTGCTGCTGTGTCTTGAAAATCCACCAAACAAATCTTGATATCTAGGAGTACCATGGAGTCTGAACTGATAGCTTTAGACACCACTAACATTGAGGCTGAGTGGCTCAGAGATCTACTAATAAACCTTTCTGTAGATGAGTCACCTTTACCACCTGTCTCCTTACATTGTGACTGTAAATCTGCAATAGATAAGTGCAACTAAGAAAATACCAATGTAAAAATGAACAGGCACTTAAAAGTGCATCATAAATCAGTAAGATATAAATTAAAAAATAATATTATTGCTTTGAATTTTGTAAAATCAGAAAATAATTTGGCTGATTAGCTTACAAAAGATTTGTCTAGAACAGTGGTTCTAGAGTCATCGAGGGGGATGAGGCTTAGCCCATAAAGATAGATCATTATGGTAGAAACCTGATAAGTGCTAAATAATGTATAAATTAATCTATTTTTCATATCACTTATGATTATTTTTATGCACATATTTTTAGATTTAAACATAAGAAAATGTGTTCCCTTTCATCAGTTGATTTTAATAAATTAGAGGTAATTCAAGTTTTGATTTGATTATTTGTTGATCAAGCTTAATGCAAACAGGTCGAATCAAACTCAATTGGATGATGCCTGAACCCACTGCATCCCATCAATTTCTTTGTCTCCATGCGAACAAGCCTCTTTCTTTCCACATACCCAAACTTTCCTTGTTTTTACCTCAAAACAGAGCCATCCTCCTAGCCAACTTAATTGGAGTCGACTCCACACCCTTCCGAGTCGACCCCAACTTCAACTTCCTTTCTCGGCACGTGAAGCAGAGCCCAACCATCCCAAGCACCATCCTCTGCTTCACACCTCAGCAACCACGTCCGAGTATCCTGTGAGCCATATCTTCCCATTCGGATTAACTCCCTTCTCCCACGGATCATTCCCTTCCGCATCTAAAGAACAAGCCAACCTCCCTTCGGATCACATCTCCCAGCTTTTTCCGTGATTCGTCTTCATCCCGTCCGCGTATGATCCTCCTAGATTTCCTATCAAATCCAGCGCGCCATCCTGTTTCTCCTCATCCTCCCGAATCATCTTCGATCGAGCTCATCTCCCCTTCATCCTGTTCGCGTTCGGATATGCTGCGATTCAAGCCATCCACACAAGTCTCACACATTATCTCCCCTGTTCCACGCTCGTTCTGTTCGTAATCAACCTTATCCTAAAGAACAGAGCCGCATGTGATCCTCCTCTTCATCCACGGGATAAACTCAAGTCCCAAGCTTCCTTCCGTTCGGATTGACTCGATCATCCACGTAAAGAAGAGTCGGTTAATTCCCCTGCATCCACAACGGTCCAGTCCTCCCGTGATGCATGCAAAAGGCCCCACGTCCATGAGCTACTTCTTTCGGATTCCTCCCATTTACGAACAGATCTCAGCACCCTGTGAGCCCTTCCTCTCGTTTCGGATTAACTCCATCCCACGTTGTTCTCGTTCCTTCTCCAAATCTCCCAGCTTCTTTCGCTAGATCTCAGCCAGGATGAGCGTCCGCAGCATTCTTCCCAGCATCTCTGCATCCTTATCCCATGTCTTCTGCAGTCCAAAGATCTCCTCCCAGCCGCATCTCAGCCGGATCAGTTCCATCCAGCAGCATCAGTTTCTTCTAGATTCTCCCCAATGGAACAAGAGTTCATCCACGGACAAGCTTCGAATCCAGCAAGATCTCAACATCTCGTGCGCCCAATCCTTCTTCCGCATGCATTCCACGTCATTCCATCCCGTCTGAATCCAAAGAACAAGTCTCCCCACGTATCAAGCCCCTTTTCTTCCGTGATTCATCCTCATCCTCTTGTTCAACGCATTCACAACTGCTCTCGGATCCGCTCGTATCCAGCTTCGCGTCCAAGGATCGAGAGTTATCTGCCTTCCATCCTTATCTTGCACTCGAAACAGGGGAGGAGAGAGGGAGTTTGCAGCCTATAAAAGGCCCAGGCGTGAACAGAGGGGGTATTGGCTTCTCGCCCATTCTTTCCCATCGAACAATTCACTCTTTTATTCGGGGGGTCCCACGGAAGACAAAAGAAGGAAGGAGAGAATCAGAAAAGAGGAAGAGAAGAAAGAGATGAGAGTCCGCTGCTGTGCTGCTGCTGCCGTCCACCACTGCATGGAAGCCTAAGCTCTTCATTAGGGCAGGATGAAGCCCTAACAAATACGACAATAGTTTTTGTTCTTTAATTTTTCTTCTTGGAGTTGTATGAATCCTCTTACTTTTAAATGAATATTTTTCTTTCATCTCATATTTAATCTCTGTGATTTTAAATATGATGTTTGTATAACTATTTTTCATGATCACTAAGTGAGTATAGAGATAATCCATGCTTAAGAAAGATGCAGTGTCCTGCCACCTTATTTTAGGGTAGACATTTCATACCTACTTAAGATGGATTTTCCTAAAATTACTTCAGTGAATTTTTATTTGAATGCTTATAGGGCTTGCAGCCAATTTGCATATTAATCCATGACAAATTAAAGTACAAATAATCATTGTTACGATATTAGTGGTGAATTTCTTGCCCTAGGCTCTCTCAACTAATATTGCTTTAATTGCATTTATTTTAAACTATTTAGTTCAATAGTCCTCACAAACTCTCTTTTTCAAATATTATTTTCAAGAAAATAATTGTACTCCAATCCCTGTGGATCGATACCCGTAATCACTGTCCTACCAGATACATGCTATTGGGTGGCCTTTAAAGTTGACTATCAAAATGCAACCTTAAAAGGTTCAATGGGTAAAAACAAACCGGAGTGTAACTAAGAGAAGCACTATTTTATGTTTTTCTCATCCTTATGGAGCTAGTGCTCATAAAAACAAGTGGTAGGATGAGTTTGTTTGTATAACTCTTAATAAGTCCGAGACCAAAGAGGTAGGAGCTTCGTTGATGGCTTCCTTATTAGGACTCACCTATATGAGTAGTCGTGAGGCCGCGATTATGAAAAATGGGTGATTCCTTAAAAGGCACATAAAAGATACCTGCGCATGGCCATATTAGCACAACCCACTTAGAACCCAGATCGGGCTATATTATGCGTGCTGTTGATTTATTCTGAGCCATGGACCGAGGTTCAAGATTAAGATTACCTTGGCTCCACAGATGTAATCATTTGTCACTAAGTGAAGGTTCAAACTACAAGGTACCTACACCTATTATATAATATAAGATATCCAGCATTTTATTTTGATTTTAAAATTATTTAAATTTTTGTGGGGATTGCTGAAAAAATTTAAATGCGCATGCGCCCCGAGATTCGGCCGCGTGTGCATTTGAATTTTGCGAAACGCCCGTTGAGGCATTCGCAAAATCACTGCAGGCATGTCCACGGAAGGCACGGATACATCCGCAAAAAGATCAAAAAGCTCCTCTAAACACTCCTATAAATATCTCTTGATTTCGTCTCTTTCAAGACACGAAAAAATTAGAGACAAATACCAGAAAAATTATGGAGAAAAGTTTTTCCTCTTAGCCACTTCTGATTTTTATTTTTGCAATCCTATTCAGTTTATTTTATTTTTTTATTTCGTTCTTTGCTGGATCTGTAAGTCCGATCAGATTCGATTTAGCTTCTTCCGAAACGTACCGAAGAAGAAATTTAGGATCGTCGTATCTCTGAGGAAGATTGCCGGGAGATCCGTACGTAGAGGCAAATACTTCTTTGGGACAGCATTTACGTGCTTCGACCTGCCTTCAATCAGGCTATTTCCTCTAACTTTTATTTTTAATTTAATATTAGTAGATCGGTAGGATTTGTAATTTCGTGATTTAAATTTATTAAATGAATAGATTTATTTTGTGCTAGAATAGATTTCTTTTGTACTATAATAAATTTATTTTGATGCCAAATAATATACATAAATATATTATTTTTTTAAAGATTTTATATTAATTATAATTATTTGATTTATTTGCTTATTTAGGTGATATATTGCTGGCACGATGTATCTTCTAATAAAGAAACAATTGTTATCCAAGAACAATCTCCAGTCAAGCCCAAGTTCTTGATTTTTATTCTTCGAAACAAGAAATCAATACGTTATTCTTTGGATGTTGGCTGCGAGCTGAATCTAACGTACGCATAAGCAACTCATACGGAGACCTTTCCTGCTGCTTCAGTTGTATTAGAAAACACGTGAACCGCTAAGAAAATTTAAAATATCTGCAAGCCTTCATCTGCTTCTGGAAAGAAGGCCTCACTTACCTTGCTCTCGTTGTCTGCGGTCTATGGAGGAGAGCATTTCGACGGAAAGCAAGCAAGGAATCAAGAAATCATCAGGGGAACCCAACAAGTTTTCTACGTCTTGCTTGAAGAGTAGAGGCATTTTGTCCCATGGCTTCCGCCTCCAGATTGGTCAACAGCTGACACCGAGTAACTTGAAATGGAAAAAAAGAGCCGCCATTAGCAATTCCGTTGAACTATAAGTTTAAAATTAAACATAGATCGATATTGTGGTGTCTGTCACGATTCAAGGTTTTCATCTCAGCCGAGATCCCGATCATCTATTTCTAAGAAAAATATTAATGAATTACGAAATAAAGCTCCCAATATCTTTCTTTCCAGCTTCAAGCAAGCCGACGTTTCACTTAGAGCCCCATAAATACGCTAGCAGACTACGTGCAGATGACTCCTTATAGTGCTTTGTATCTAAGATAACGGCTTATTTGCTTGTCGAGCTGTCCTTAAATAATCACAGGTGCTTCAGCTGCAAAGGCATGTCTTCTTGGAAAAATGAGGCCTTTTTGTCATGCCTTCTTTCTTGCCTTGGCCTTGTTGGCTTCTTGTTCCATGGCTTCCTCTTCTGCAGGGTCGCAGGATTGGTCCTCCGCTATTGTCATAAGAGTTGATCAATCCGGAAAAGGAGACTTTACGAAGATTCAAGATGCCATCGATGCTGTACGTTCGAGAAACACTGACCCAATCTTTATCAGGATCAAACCCGGGATCTATAGGTTCTCTCTATCTCTGATCAGCTTGCATTGTTTATCTCTGATTGGTGTTAGCTTTGGATCCATACTTTGAACGTGACCCGATCGATTTATTTTGTTCCAATCTAGATTGATACTTCCTGATGTCCAAATGTAGATTTTTTTTTGACAAATCTTTTATTTTGCAGGCTTTTGAAAACTAGAATTTTGTTTATGTGATAAGTCAATTGAAAAAAAATTAACTTTCGGAAAAGAATAGAGCATTTTCATAGAGAACCTCACCTCTTTTGCACCTGAGATCCACCCTCGGTCAACCGCCGTATTGTATCTTATCTCTAATGACTGAACCTTTTACTCGCGCCACTTAATTTTGATGATCATTTTATTCTATTTTTTTTTTATTTTCTCGTAAGGCCATAGCCAGTTTATGTTTACTTTTTCATCTTGTACACATTAAATATAATTATTTCAAAACAAATAAATTGTGTATAGAAATATGTAAGTGTATATAAAATATTGCCTAAATTTTGCAAAAGGTTAGCATTAAATGCTAGGTATGTCAATGCAAATTGCAAAACAGCAACCACATAAATACTAGGTATTAAATTTTTGTTTAGAGGCTGCCTGTTGGCCTGTCCAGCCTGCATATCTTAAGAGCTTGTCCAAGTCCCATCCTAAATCTCAGCATAAGGGCCTGTTGGTCTAAAGGAACAGAAAAAAAAAACTCATGGAGGTATTTTTTTATTCAGACTAAGAAGGTGTTGGGTTGATATGAGCCGTGCTTAAATAGGTTGCTCAATTCATAACCCTAGCACGAAATTCAGTCCAATTATGTCGCATTACCCAAACAGGTCTTTTAAGTTTTCCTCTTGATTCACTATGGGGGCTTCTCCAAAGGAATGGGTACCTTTCTCCCTCTACAAGAGGTGACTGGCTAGAACCATCAGGTTCTCCATGTTCTTCAAGTGATTCTGAGTGTCATGCTGTTAAAGACATTTATGGTGCAATTCTAAAGTTGGTGATCTTATCATTCTACTATGAGCCATTTAGTAATATTGGACCTGAATTATATGATCTTCTCTATCCATGTTTTTTCTTCTAAAGATTTCGATTTCATGCAAATTAATTTCTCTGACGCTGGAAATTCCTCATGCTTGCAGGGAGAAGATAGTTGTTCCAGCTGATAAGCCCTTCATAACATTAAGTGGCACAAAAGCAAAATCAACCATCATAACATGGAATGAAGGTTGGAATACAGTGGAGTCTCCAACTGTTTCAGTTTTGGCTTCAGATTTTGTTGGAAGATACCTTACAATTCAGGTATATCACTATCGATGCCAGCATATATTCTCCAAAAAAGAAACAAAAAAGGAAAAAAGAAGCATCCAATAAAATAGATCCAGTTGTCAAGGAGAATAAGTCTTCTAAGCCGAGCAACCGATGGAAAGAATATATTTAAAGGCATGCTCAGATATTTCTACAGAATTAGGCTGAAATTTCTGTAGGATTCATGGATTGAGCCATCCATTTAAGCATGGCCATGTATCAATTAAACACCATCCATTCCAAATCTTATGCGAATAAATTTTGTTTATTCCTTTCTGCAGCCCAAAGACTAGGATTTTGACTGGACTTGAGAAAATGCAAGTTAGATGGGCCAAGAGGCTTAATTCTTATAGGATTTTCAGCTTAATCTTGTAGAATTATTCAAATAGATCCTAAGTTGAATTGTTATTTCTAGTCAAAATATTCTTTGGAAGGATGGGGCGATAAGATAAAAAATAGTCTAAAATAGGGAAGTTATGTACGAAATCTGGGAAAGTTTTCTCTAATAATTTGGTGATTTATGAGTCAGTCCCTTTTGGGGCTTCCTTTAAGTTTCTTTTTTTTTCTTTTTTTGTTATAAAAAAGGGAGGGCAAGCCGAACCTATGCGTTGATAAAATGAATATATTTGATCAAGTCTTCTCCCCTAGAATGCAACATAATCAACATTAATTTATATCTTTCAACCATATTACACTTTGTCTAAGTTTTCCAAGGGCAGTGCATCATAACAGGATTTGAATCTTGTAGCTTCTTCAAAGGCAAGCTCTTGAGAGAGAGATACTAACCTATTTTTTTTTCCCACATTCCCTTCCTGCAGAACACATTTGGTTCAAGCGGCCAAGCCATCGCACTAAGAGTGGCCGGGGACAGGGTAGCCTTCTACGGCTGCAGGTTCTTTTCTTTTCAAGACACACTCCTTGACGATACTGGCAGGCACTACTACAGGGACTGCTACATTGAAGGAGCCACCGATTTCATCTGCGGCAACGGCCAAGCCCTCTTTGAAGTACGTCTTTTTTCTTGACTCACATCCACATATCTATCTACTCATGATACAGTTCTTAGAGCCCAAACAATTTTCTTATTTGTTTGGCTTTAGAAATGCCATCTGCACTCAGTCTCAAAGAACGGTGGAGCCATCACTGCACAGAGAAGGGACAGTGCATCAGAGAATACAGGCTATAGCTTTGTAGGTTGCAAGGTGACAGGCGTGGGAGTTGGAACTACGGTTTTGGGACGACCCTGGGGAGCTTATTCCCGGGTGGTGTTTGCGTTCACCTACATGACCGATTCGGTGGCAGCTCAGGGTTGGAATGACTGGGGTGATCCCAACAAGCAGAGGTAATTGAACTGCAGTCCCATCGAGTTCCTTCCTTCGTAGTCAAACCATATTAGGTTACTCAGGTCTTATATTATATATTATGCTGGACCACACAGCTTTCTTCTTTTTTTTTTTTTTTTTTTTTTCTCTGAAGAGGGAGGCAAAAAGAGAACCTTACAAGAACTATTTATGCAGAATTTGCAAAAAAAATAACAACACAAAAGAGCAATAATTTTTTTTTTACAAAAGATAGTGATATGTAAGTAGACCTGTTAAACTATTCAATAAGCCAAACAATCTTATATAAGTGATTTGAAAGATCTCTATATCTTCAGTATGCAACTATATAAGCTTTGTATCCCGATATAAGTCAGCTTTTTTCTACAAAATAGATCAGCATCTCTCAACCTGTGGCACCAATATTGCAAGGTTATTCCAAAGATGGTTTTCATCCATTTTAGGCATCGTGTAATGCCATCACAGCAGTTTGAGAATCTACCAACTAATCCACTTAACCTAGCCCTAATATATGCATAAACTGCCATGATCGGATGCATCATATATAGTTCTGGGATCCAGGATTTATTTGCCATGAACAAGCTTTTAAACATGCTCACCAACAATTTTAAACTTTGCACCTTAATAACTTCAGGCCATACATAACGGTCAAATTCTATGATTAAAGGAGATTAGTCTCTTTTTTTCGTCTGTGTGTGTATTGTGGGGGTGGGGGGATCTTTTTCTTGTGACTCCTTTGACATTGTAATCATAATTTTGTCACAGGACGGCGTTCTACTGGCAGTACAGGTGCTACGGTCCCGGCTCGGACCTCTCAGGTAGAGTTGGATGGTCTCGGCAGCTTTCAGTGCTTGAAGCTTCTCATTTCATAACCAAGTCTTGGATCAATGGCCGGGATTGGCTCAGATCTCCTCCGACCCATTTCAGAAAGTTTTCTGCTTTGACTGTGGAAGTTCAAATGGTAGCGGATAGCTCCAACAGAAGCTGATCAATACGATGTTGTAGATATTTGAATTCTTTTAAACTTCGATTATTTTATTTGTATAAAGTGGTACGTGATTATTTGATCAAATGACTGAAAGGAATATATTTGATCGATTTACTTGTGTCATGTTCCTTTCCCTGCTATGTTAATTTTGTAGTTCCGGACCTCACCTCCAGAATAATTCAGCTGGTGTCTACAAGGATGTAAATTCTGTACAAGCATGTGGCAGATTTGTGTTGATTGTGTAAGTTGGGCGTACATCTAATACATTGGGAATCTTGGGATGGTTGGTTTTAATTGGATAATAAATCTCAACTTTTTTTTTTTTTTTGAGTATGTAAAAAGTTGTACTTGAATTGCATCACTTTTCAACAATTAGGGAGTTCGGATCCCCTATTGAACATGCTTTTTGCACCGTAAAAAGTTCTACACTCTTTGATGACTATCATGTTATCCGGTCATAGAGATGGATGGCTATCGAACATGTCATGATGGGTCACATCAGGTTGCATGTTATATATGCCACATCATCCTTAAATTTAATAGCTATCCATCTCCATGATTGAATGATGTGGTGGCTATCGAGAGATGTACATATTTATGTGGTGCAAAACACACGTGGATCCTGACTCCAACCTAACACTTGCAGTCAAAATATATTTCTTCAGTTGTACAAAAGATTAATAAAACAAAACACGGCGCTCAAGGGTAAAAATGAGCCACGCCAGGTACTAAGCTGCCCATCTTGGTTTTCCATACGACAAGGATACTCAAGTCCGACTTGAGCTAGACTGGTTCATTTGTTAATAAGCTCAATAATCAAGTGAACTCACTTGAAACCTTGTCTTATCACAAAAAAAAAAAAAAAGACACTCAAGGGCTTATTGTTGAGCTGAACATCTTGGTTCATTTGCAGCCCTAGTCCAAAGGAAAGGTGGTAGAAAGGATGGGCAATATCTGGATTAAATGATACATCTTGTGCTCCTTTTGGTGTGATTTATAATTTACCATAGCTCAAAAAAAAAGCCCCTTGGTGAGCCAACTTTTTTAAAGAAAAGACTAGAAAAAGGCTTCTAATAGTCTTGGGTGCTTCAGATTAGTAAAAGATTCGGCTTAAAAAAAAACAGTGTGACAGAAAGCATCTAAGCAAAAGACTAATTGAAAACATCCCGAGAAGTGCATGAGAATTAGAAGATAGGAAGTTGAGATGAGCAAATAAGAGATGCAAGTCGCAAAACGAGTGGAACGTTGAAGGCACTGATCAAACAGCTACATTTTTTGTTGTTTCTTTTTTTTACCCTGTTCTTTCTTAATTGAGAATCTAGGTTTTTCATTCCGTTTTTTTAATTTCTTGGTTTTTCTAATTGATTTTCAAACTTTTTGCCCCTCTTGAAGAGAGAATGATCTTGTAACTGTGATCATTGCCAAATGGTCCTAAGATGGAAGCTTATGGTTGGTACCGGTATGCAGTCATGCAACTTAATTGCTATCTCTATGTCTAGGTTGAGAAGAGTTTCTCTTACTTCATTGTATACAAGTTGGTTTGGAGGCTGATCAGGTATACCCACCATATGCATATGGCCTCCAACTTTTTGGATGTGAATTGCAAAAGAA
>JAOXJJ010000725.1:9601848-9620188 GCA_025769935.1 Phoenix roebelenii | reverse complement strand
AATTTTCTAGCTAGATGATAAAATTGGTTAAATAATTACTAATATTTTTATTTATTTATTTATTTAGATCAGATTATATGCCACTCACTCATTATTTATTTATTTATTTATTTATTTATTATTTTATTTCATTGAAATATAAAGGGGTTGCCAGCTATGGGTGGTGGCCGGCATGGTGGCTGCCACCGTGGGCAACCACGAGCTCCCAAAACAAGCAAAAAAAAACAAGAAGAGGAAGAAGAAGGAACAGAGGTGGCGGCGTTGAGAGGAAGAAAAAGATAGAGAGGGAGAGGGAGAGGATGGGTGAGAGAGGAAGAGGCGAGATGACGATTTTGGAGGAAAAAAGTGTGATTTAAATGGGGATATTTTGGTCCAAAAAATAGCTTTCCAATAAAGCTGAAAATTGCGTTTTCAGAAAGCTCCAAATTGGAGCTTCTCCCCAATAGCTGTTTTCAGCTTTCCGCAAAAGCTGAAATAGCTTTCCGAAAATTTTACCAAACACCATTTTTTATCTAAAAGTACTTTTGGAGGACCAGAAAGTGCTTTTTGGCCCTCCAAAAGCTCCCCCAAACAGTGCCTTAATATCATAGAACCTTAAGGATGCTGGGAATTGGCGCTGGATACGGATCAGACTAGGGTTGGCAAAACAGTCCCAAACTAGTACGGTTTCGGCAACGAAAATGAAATCAATTACCGGAGTTGGAGAGAGAGAAGGAAAGAGAGAGCGATCAAGGGAGGGAGGGAGAGGGAGAGGGAGAGGGCGGGACGCCGACCGAGGCTGCCGGAGGTGAGGGTGACTAGCCGCAACCTCGCTTCCCATGGCCTTCGTTGGCCTCCGTCACTTTCCGCCAGCCTCCCTCCCTCTCCCTTCCTTTTTTCTTCTCCTCTATCTCTCTTTTTCTCCCTCCTACGGTCTACATGCCGTCTCCCCCATCGGTACAGGCTCGACACAGCCTGTACCAACTCGTACTGCTCGACACAGCCTGTACCAACTCGTACTGCCAAAAAACTGGTATGGTGTCCCGTACTGATTCTGCCAACCTTAGGTTAGACCTTACCGAATAGCGACATCTCCCATAAAAAATTGGCAGGTCAAGTTTCAATAGGAACAATAAAATTCCCAAAACATCTCTTTCAAGTTTCAGTAGGAACATATAAAATTGACCGGTCATTAAATATTCCATGCTGATGTGGTGACTTGTAATGAACGCCAGTTTTTATGCATAGAACGTTCCCTTGATGGTGGATAATGGAGCATGACAGAGATGGTTTGGTTGCTTGATACCTGAGGCTCCAACAGAACTTCCAAACTCCTTTAGAGATCGCCATCTGACCAGAACCACCTAACTATTCCAAAAGACAGATACGAACGCCCCCAAAATGACAAAGTGTTGCCATCACAAAGCAATCCCACTCTCTCTTTTATTATCTTTAGCCTAAGGAACAGGATGGTTGGTTCCAACACATCCATCTCCATGTACACACAAAGATTTGGACCTACCCATTACGGCATTACCGGAAGGTTGGTGTTGGGGGAAAAATGGACCACCCCACAAGCACAAGCAAAGCACCCAAATCCGACAGCAAGGCCGAGCACAGAGGGCTACCGAGCGTCCCTTCGAGCGGGGGGCCACCGAGCGTCCCTCCGAGCAGGAAGCGACCAAGCACTCTCCGAGCAGGTCTTCCGGAGGACGCCGCCCGCTGACGGATCGCCGCCCATCGACTCGCACCGGAGCTCCTCCCTCTCGGCCGAGTGATCACCCCCGATCCAATTTTTAGCAACAGTTGGCATCGTAAATCTAGATACCGCGGAATAATTTTTTGTTGTCAATCTACGACAACTTGGGTAATCACTAAGTTACGGTCTTTTTCTTTTCTTCCTTTTTTTTTTTCTTTCTGACGAACGTCGTAAGGCTCTTTATTTAGATGGCCCATCACTTTGGATAGCCACCTTGCAACACCCACAAATCGTACGTCCTGACGTCGAAAGTCTTGGAGTAGGCATGTGACGTCGAGGTTGGTGATTCACAGTGTGGGATGTGGATAGTTCGATCTTTAGCTCAATGAAGTCTCGACTGAAAAATACGCCATTAGCACTGATATATGCAAAAGTTTTTTTTTTCATTTTTTTTTCAGAAAATAAACAGTAAAAAATATATATAATATATAAATAAATCTACCTTATTCTATAAATTTAAGTTTTTGAATAAGTAGTGATTTTAACATGATATCAGAGCAGAGGTCCTAAATTCGAACTTTGTCTCTACGCTATGTAACTTTATTATTAAAAAATTCATACAGGCTCGCTCATGCTTAAATTTTTGGGATAAGTGATGATCTTAATATACGCAAAAATATTTTGCATGGAACCATTTAGAGGCTTCTGGAAGGATGCAGGAAGTTGTGTACTTGTAAAGTGTAATCTCTCTCTCTCTCTCTCTCTCTCTCTCTCTTCATGGTAACGAGAAGAAAAATTATACTGCTGTCATCGAATGAGCCAGCTGCAAAGTTTGTCAAATTTCTCTAGCCTCCTTGGTAGCAAGAAGAGAGTCCTGGACTTGGTACTTACTATTTCTGAGGGAAGAAAGCAAGAGAAAACTGCAGATTCTCAAAGTATAAGTGTCAATATAATCTCATATTTGAGAAAAGGAAATAGTTGGTCTCTCCCAAATTCTCCCTGAAACATGTTCAACTGATTTTTTTTTTTTTTTAAAGCATCAGAGACAAAATTGGCACTTAACCCTTGATAAACCACCTACCAAGGGCGTTTGGCACCAAAAAATAGTTTTACACCAATTTGGAGGGCTAGGGTAAAGCTTGTCTACCATTGGATGGTCAGATGTGGGGAAGATCTCATATTTGTGGAAAAAAAAAATAATGCTATCTGAAAAGGCTAGTGATGCCAAGCAATTGATATGGTTATGTACTTCATTTTTTTCATGTTGAAAATTTGTGTGCAAGATGTCAAATTTGTCTTTCATGCTTTACTAAATCATGCATCATATAATTATTTTATGCATAGAGCAAGCATTGAGGGGACCTAGCAAAGTCTGGTACATTCTCTTGACAATGGCATATATGTTACAGAAATAATTAGAGCTTCATATAAATTATAGTAGTCCTTCATTTCTCTTGTTCCTCTTAATTTTGGCCTCTCTTTAAATACATGAAGTTTGTAAGCTCTCTTTTCTTCATAGAATGGATATCACAAACATAAGGTGGATAAGCATTTAAATACACAAATTTAAAAGAGTTTTACAAATGCAATATACGAGGAGGATCTCATGATTGATTACATAAAATAGCTAGGAAAGAGCCTGTTATTACAGTAATATGAGAAATGATACATAATTCCATTTGGTAGTTGGTACCCAGTAAAATGACATGGAAGTATGGAACATGCCCATTGTCAACATACGTGCAAATTTCTATGCATTTTTTTGAAATGCAATCTTATTCTAACAGAAGACCAGTAGGCATAAAAGTAGCTGAATGTTTCTTCCGAAAATGATATAGTTTTACGGGTTGATGTCTCGGCAGATGATGAGGAGTTTTTAAGATGGAGGCCTTAACCCATTTCAATTGTCAAGGACCATAGAAAAAAGGAGTTGAAAACTTAAGATATAAGCTTATAAAATCCTAGAAGAAAATCTAGGATAAATTGCATATAGATACACTTACAACCATGGTCTCATCTTGGCAAAATTTAGGTTGGGATATCAATTTGCTGCAATAGTAGAAATCTATGAACAACGTAATCGGATTTTTTGTTTGTGCTTAAATTTGGATATGAGCAGTATGTCCAATTCAAATCACTCCATCTGTATCTCATTATAACAGTCGAAATGTAATCGTTACCTAATCACTTGCTGTTGCAAGATACATGAAACCAGTGGATCTTTCCATGATTAGAGAGGCTCTAAACTCTGGTAAAATAGGATATTGGAAATACCAGCCATACGATATTACATCATATCAGATATTTAAAATTATTTATCATAAATTTTCAACTACAATATTTTTGATTTTATTAGTCAATAAATAGAAGAGGCTTTTGTATTTTGGAAATTACATGACGAGGGATGTTTTTGACATGTAGGATGAAACATGGATTTTATTATGATGGTGCTTATTTGACCCGACTCATTAATCCGACCCATGAATGACCCACTTTAAGTGTAAATAGGTCAACCCGTTTAAACCTATTTATTAAATAGATTAGGTTCTAATTTAAAATTTTGATCCGTTTAAACAATTTTGATCTATTTAATAATTAGATCGGATTATGATCCCATCTATTTAATATGTTTAATCTGTTTGAATCCTATTTAACATATTTCTAACCTACTTGATCCACTTAATCTATTAATCTATTTAAATCTATTTAATCTGTTAAAACATATTTAACTCATTTAATCCGTTTAATAAATAGATTATACGGATTGAGTTAGATTACCTATTTAAAAAATAAATTAAATTTAAATTTAAATTTTAATTTATTTAATAAATAGATTATATTTGAGTTGATAAATTTTTGATCCAACTGATATATAATTCGGGAAATTAATTTCCCACCCTTCCGGAGACTCCTATGAAACAAAAAGTCCTTGTTGACTAAATCTAAAACGTCTGGTCCAAAGACTTTCCAAGCTATAATTCTCGGCCCCTGAGCCCCTTTTATTTTTTTAAAAATACCTAAAATACCTCTACCCCTTCTGATCTCCCATCCCCCGAAGAAGAAGAACAAGAAGAAGAAAACGGCCAGCCGCGGCCGCCGCCGACCGCAACCCGCCCCCTCCCGCGACCTACCCCCTCTCACAGCCGCACCGCCGGGAATGCCTCTGCCTCCACCTCCACGGTGGGGAGGTGCCGAAGAAGAGGAAGAAAGGCGTCCTCCCGCGTCCTGTGGCTGTCGTCGACCATGGCCCGCCCTCCTCCAGTATCCGCGAGGTCGGCTCTCTGCTGGCTAGCTGCGACTGATGCTGGCCAGCCGCGGACGCCGCCGCTGGCTGCTTGGCCTCCTCCTGCAGCCGCCATAGCCCGGCCTCCTTCCGGCACCGCTGGCTCGCGGGAGGAGAAGAAAGAAGAACAAGGAAAGAAGCGAAGAAAAAAAAAAGAAAAAGAAAAGAAAAAAAAAGAAAAGGAAAGAAAAAGAAAAAAAAGAAAGAAAGAAATAAATAAATAAATAAATAAATGCATAAAATAAATAAATTATATTTATATGAATGAACTAATAAAATAAATAAATAAATAAAGCTGCTGCGATCGTCGCAGTCCGGCTCTTTTTTGGCGCCACTGGCCTCGCAGGAGGAGAAAATAGAAAAAAAAAGAAGAAAATAAAAAGAACGGGTGGAAAGAGAGTCACACTTGGCCTGAAGGCCGGAGCCGATGATGCGGAAGTGGAATAGGCACTCGTGGACCTTATGGGATGGCTCGGAAGGAATAGGATTTAAAAAAAAAAAAAAAATGAAGATGAAGGGGGTGAAGGGCATTATGGTTTTTTCATAAAAAATTATTATGTACTAGAAATGTGTATGGACCGATAGTTAAAGTATAAAACATTACAGTCCGGTCAAAAAAATGGACTGGACGTTAGTTTCCCTATATAATTCGATCCGATCTGATCTCGAGCCAAGCGGGTTAGAGGACCTTTCAGTCATTTTCAACCCAAAGAGATAGCCAGGGGCTCCACCAACCATTCATTCCCTGGGCCCCGCTTCCCTGTTAACCTTATTTCTCACGACAGATCGCCGATTGCAAGTATATTATGTCTGTCTTTACCGCCGATTCCAAAAAGAAGAAAAAAGGGCAAAAAGAAAGCTGGCGCTGCTGGCTGCCCGGTGAGCACTGTTTCTTGTCAGAGCCAAAGAACACCTCCCATCTCTCTCTCGAACTCACAGCACCAAAGAAGAGAGAAGAAAGCGAGAGGGGGGAGGGAAAACCTCGAAATTCTTAGCGGAGCTCTCTCTCTCTCTCCCATGGACGAGCTGCCGCCCGCCCGCCTTGGCGGCCGCGCCTCCGCCGGCCGCTCCAAGAAGGCCGCCGGAGGCTCCAAGAAGGCCGCCGGAGGCTCCAAGAAGGCCGCCGGCCGCTCCAAGAAGGCCGCAAGCGGGGCGGCCGAGGCGTCGAAATCGGCCTACGACGACGTGTTCGGCGGGCCGCCGTGGTACGCGGTGCCGTTCGCCGCCCGATTGGACGACTACTCCGAGATCTTCGCCGGCCTCGCCGACTCCTGCTCCATCCCTGTGCTCGACCTCCCGCTGGCCATGGGAGGCCTCGACGATGCCCCGGTCGACGCCAGGGGGTCCAGCTTTGATTATGCCGAGATTTTCAGGGGCTTCGATGGTGGGGAGCTTGCGGTTCCCTATCAAGAACTCTTCGCGGAGCCCAAAAAGGAGGAGATTTCTTCTTCGAATGAGTGGTCTTCTCTTTCTTGCTGATTTCTTGATGTTGTTCCTCGGAAAACTTTCTTTTTTTTTTTCTTTCTTTTAATCTTGTTCTTCTTTGAATATTTATAGAGTTCATGGCTAAATTAGTCTTCTGCTATTTCTTGATAAGAGAGTCTTCTACTATAGAGATAAAAAATTGGTATGCTTCTGCTTTTAGCTGAATCTATTGTTTAAAATGCATAATTAACTTAGGTTTTTGGGAGGGATCGTGCCCAATTTCTTGGTTGAAACAAGCTGCCGTGGAGAGAAGTTTGTTCCTTTGCTTCTAAATGGTATTTTGATCATTTAGGCAGCTGGGGGATTTATATGGAGCTAACTGTTGGTTTCATGGAGGTCAGTAAAGCATGAGATTTCCTTCGCCAGTGTTGTATCTGGCAACTTCTGTATTGCATGGTGGACATGGAAAAGGATAAATAAAGCAGGTTACCATGAAGATTCTGTTTTGTCCCTTTTCCTCTCAATCTCTTTTCATGAGATGTTCTCCATGTCATTTCATTTGAGAGCATCTAATTGGATGATTTGTGCAGGGATGATGACTAACTTTGTTCAGTGAAGAGTAATGGAATTTATTGGAGATTGAGATTTTCAGCTAAGCAAATTGGCAAATTGTGTAACAAATGAATTGTGAAAGAGAACATCAACTGTTGGCGTCATTTGTTAATTATCTGTTAACTGTGATGCTCCTGTTTGTCCTTGTTAGAGGAAACTACAAGTTTGTTCACTATGATGAATCTAATATGTCAGGTATGGATATGAATGTTGTAAACAATTCTAAAGGGCCATATTAGAGGAGGGGACAAAAGACAACTTAGATGAAGTGTGGGAGGGGAGTTGAAAAAGCTTTCCATCTCAGACGACTTAGTCTAAGACAGAAGCTAATTACAAAATAGAATCGATATAGCTAATACCGAACAGGAGGAATATAATGATGGACTTAGCAGAGTATTTTGCCCATCTTCTGAAAAGGTAAAATTAGTTTATATGTATGTCCAAATTTTTCTTCTTTGGCACATGAACCTTCGGCTACTTTCTTTGTTCCCTCCCTTTTCTCTTTAGCCTTTTCTTCTCTATTACAGCAGGTATCTTCCTTGAATCACTTCCCTTATAGGATCTCTCTCTGTGTGTGCGTGCGCCTCCATATTTAGTTGTAATAGTTGGCAAGACCTTAGTTACCATATTTAGTAGTGGGTGTAGGAGAGAATTCAAGTGTGGGGAAACAGATCTCATTAAAAAAAAAGAGAAAAAACAAAAAAACAAAAAGGCTCAGAAATTATGCAGGAAATAGTTTTTGAAGTTGGCGCAGCACCCTAAGTGGAAGTTTCTTACTATAGCTTGGGCCTAGGTAGAGCTTAGATCGAAAGTCTCTAGTAAGGATCGAGCTTGGCCTGAACTATAATCTATTAGCTAGAGGACATCCTAAGTGTATGGGTACTACACGTGCTGAGTTGGGCAGCCATACTCATGGTCTTGGGTGGTGGGATGGGATAAGTTGATAAAGGTTGGATAAAACAACAAAGGTTGGCACGTTGCTTTGTGGTGGTATAAAATAGGAGGAAGGAGGAAATGGATGAGTAAAGGAGGAGGAAACGGGGAATAAGGAGAGATGAGATGGGAGGAGGGTAGGCAGCCAAGTAATAAGGAGTAAAGAAGAGAGGGGTTATGATAACTTACACCTTTTTCTACATAACCATGCAAAACTAGCAAAATGTTAACCGTCCCAAAACACTATGTTCATGCACCAAAATGATTTCCACTTTATTTTCTTGACCTATATTATTTAATTTTTGCTTGACATTTCCTTATTTTAGTTAATAGTTTTTGGATTTTTTTTTTTTTCCAATGTCAACTATAACCATTAAAACTTTAGCCTAGACTATGAAAACTGCTGGAACTGCCAAAATTGGAATAAATTTGGTATGGATGAAACTTAGTATTAACAATCTTCCACTTAGGTGCAACACCCATTTTGGAATCTCCCAAGAAACTCATCTGTGCACCTGTTTCCTTATTTGGGAAAAAGAATCTACTTCCCCATGCCCGCACCCTAATCTTTTTCCCCACCCATGCCCAGTTTTTGTAACTGAGGGCTGAAATAGAAATTTAAAACAAAATTTCCAACCTTTCTTGCAATTTCTCCAAGACTCCATTCTTTCACTTTATCTCCTTTTTTTTTTAAACAAAATTTTAGTATGAAACATTTAAACCTTCACAGAGATCTGATTGAGCCCATTAATCCTTGTACCCAATCATATCGCACCTTATTATGCCCCTCTTTCATCTTCTAGTGAACATCCATAATTCGCTTAGACCAAAATCTTAGGAAACTAGAAATTTCTAGCAAACAATGTATTTGACTTGTCTTTCTTTAAAATCTTTCAAAACCCAAGTAAACATTGGTTCCTCATGTCTCAGGTATGCCCCAATCTTCATTCATAATTTTTACTTCAGAATCTGATGTCTACTCTTCAAATTAACTATAATTTGAATACTATAAAAAAGTTTTAAAAAGTCAAAATATTTTCACCTTTTACCTTTTAGTCATCCTGGGAAAGAAGGCTGTTACAAATATCTTCTTACACTATTTTTGGTGTTCGAACGCAATTGTTGATTTTGTCTAGCACAACCATTCATCATAATTCTACTCCATTTTTTTTAATTTTTAAATCACTTCAAAAATTGCATCTAGTTCAGAATCCATTTGATGCAGTCCTATAGTCCCATGGTTGATCAGTGCAAAAGTTACTGATGTAGCAACAAAAGATGGGGGTGTGCTCTATATCTTGATAATTCCATATGGACTATTAAGAGAAATTAGCATTAAATTTCTTTTGTGAAACATATAAAACTCCTCCCTATACATTTTTGGAAAACATTAGTGAATACTCCTTATTATGATGTATTACAAAATGCTTGTCACATGATGGACAGCATATATAATTGTTTTTCGAAAATCAGAAGAAGTCCTGTGACTACAGAACTCTTATAGATTGGTAAAAATAGAAGTTCTGCACTTCCATTTGATTTCTGATGATTTTATACTTACATGATTGAAACTATTGCAGTTTAGCACTTTATTTGGTATTCGAACTTGGAAACTGTTGTTCAGTACATATAAAACATTAAATACAATTGTTTACCTACTATGGTTGTAGTTTCTTTTTGCAGTGTTGTTTTAGTTCTGCTGGTATGACAATATCTTTGTTTGGCATGAATTTTCTGCTCTGATCATTTTGCTTCTAAATATTTCCTTTTAATTTAATAGGGAACAAAGAAGAACTGGATTTGATCCACAGGTGAAAGAATTATCTGAATTTCCTCCAAAATATCCTAATGGAGATAATGTGGCATGCCCAGAAGAGGATCAATTCTCATCCAACTCTAACCACTCGGATGATGGCTCAAAACAGTTCAACATGTCATATAACAAGATGAGCCGAGGAAACATGGAGGATGCAATAAGTGAGAGAACACATGTAACTCAACTTCATGCTGTTCCTAGGTTTAAAATTGTGGTCGATGGTTGCGACCCCCTGCAGAATAATACAAGTGACAATTCTCTTGACATGGTGAATGATGAGATGGCCAATCTGGATCAAGGAAGAAAAGTTCCACCATCCTCTTCTGGTGACAGTACAAAGAATGCGGGAAGTGACTTGAAATCAGATCAGAAATTATATGCCACTAAATTGTCTGCCTCACAAAATGGTCATGCAAAAGTGAAGCAGCATTTGTGCTCTTCCAGTGATCACTCAACATCCATGGAGGATGTTTCTTCTGCGGGTGCTACATATTTAACTATATCTGACATTTGTCTTCAGACAAAACCCCTGCAAGTCCCACCACCATCAAGGACACCACCATCAAGGCCACCACCTAAGTTATTTAATAAGCAGGGGCATTCTGCAGTAAAGATGTATGCAAATTCAAGAACTGATCTAGATGAAGTAAAACCATGTAAACCTATTTCAAATCATCAAACTCGCTATGGCGTGGCCTCTTCAAAAAGCCATGCACATCAGGAGTCTGTGGAGGACCATTCACCTTCTATTTTTGATGTGGAGGTAGATGCTAGTTCAGCTGCTGCAGCTTCTGCTGTTGCTATGAAAAAGGCAATGGAACTAGCTCAAGCTAGATTAAAAAGTGCAAAGGAGTCGATGGGGAGGAAACATGATAATCTTCAAAGCCGCAAGAAGTTGGGTCAGTATGAAGCTGTAAAATGTATGGAAAGAAAGGCGGAAAATGCTTCCCAAGAAGTAGAAAGCTTCGGCGAAATGCAAACTCAGAAAACAGTGGTAAGGGAGGATAAAAAGATAAATGGCGTTGGTTCAGAGGAAAGACATGTTGTCATAAGCGCAACCAAGATAGCTCTGGGTTATGAAGAGAAGGAAAGGCATGTAGTACCAGCTAAAGAGTATCAACCATCCATGCAAGGGAATGAATTTAAATCTTCTGCAGTGTCCCAGAAGTTGGAAAATGATTCTGGAAAGTGGAAAACAGATAAAGAATTCTATGAGTTGATAAATGATGAGAAGAAAGATAAAATGGCCGGGGAGACCTCCAAGCAGTACATTATTGCGAAGAATACAAAAGAAACCACAATGATTAGTGAGAACAAGGAAAATATCAATAAAGATGCTGGATGGGCCTATGAGTTTACAAGAATCAGGAAGTTGGGGGAAGATACTGGACATAATGAAAGGGCAGAAAATATTATGAAATTGAAAGATGGTAAAATAACTTGCAGGGAGAGGGAAACCAAGGTGGTACGAGATATGATCCCAGAAGCTTGTGTGCATGAAGAAGAAAAAAGTATGCTAGAAGAGGATCAGGTTCCTGACCAAGAGGAAAATGAGAACCTAGGGGAGGTTCAAGAGCCCAATGTTCATGAAGAAGAGGTAAAAAAGCAATATTTTAGTGACAAGGCTGCTGCTTGTGGAGAGAGTGAAAAGGCATCAAAACCTTCAGATGCTGCTTGTAAGTTTGAGGGGAATTATGCCAGTGAAAATGAAGAAAGAAAGTTGGATGCTGCTAAAGAGGCTTGTAAAGGTGAAGACAATGAGAAGAAATTGAGTACAACTGTACCTTTCGAGCATGAAGATAATTTGAATGCGGACTGGCAAACAGTTATTCAGGATGAAATTGATAAGGAAATTGAAGTCCCTCATGGACAGGTGGCTAGTCAGTGTGAAGATTCTGAAGAGGCAAGAATTAAAGGAAAAGTTGAATGCTGTCATGCAGGAAATGGACATAGATCAGAAGAAACCTGGGTGCGACTCGAGCAGGAAGAAAGTAAAATAGTAAATGCGACTCCAGAGGCATGTTTGTGCATGTGGGAAAGAGGGGAGAAAATGGAAGCAGATCAGGCAGCTGGTCAGTGTGAAGATTCTGAAAAGGCAAGATTTAAAGGAAAAGTTGAATGCTGTTATGCAGGAAATGGACATAGATCAGAAGTCACCTGGGTGCGACTTGAGCAGGAAGAAAGTAAAAAAGTAAATGTGACTCAGGAGGCATGTTTCTGGGCAAAAAATGAGTTAAAGCAAGTTGCTCCAGAAGCTGATAAGCTGGAAGGGGGTTTGAAGAAACATAAAACAGCAATAGGGGCTATGGGACATGAAGAACAAGAGAAGAAAACAGGATTGGCAAAGAAGGCTTGCTGGCAAAATTGCAAGGAAATGAAAACACCAGATGCTCGGCCGGAATTTATCCAAAATGACAAGAAACAAGAGGGAGATCAAGTGCTGCTTCAGCTGGAAAATGAGCAGGCTGTCTTTGAAAATGGCCAAGTGGCGACAAGAAGCGAGGATATTAAAGAAGTTCGTGTGGCACCTGATATTATGGAAGAAGTTAAAAAATTGAATGGAGCTCGAGATGTCTTCCAGAGGGATGTGGGCACAGTTATGGAAGATGTTCAGCAAGCTTCTTTTTTGGCTGAGAAAGGTAATATACCAAGTTCACCTCAAGATGCTATGGAGAGTAGTGCTTTGTCATCCAATGGAACTGGTGAAGATGTTCAACAAGCTTCTTTGTTGTCCAAGAAATGTGAAATACCAAGTTCACCTCAAGATGCAATGGAGAGTGGCGTTTTGGCATCCGATAATACGGTAAATACTGCAAACAATTTACATAAAACGGGAGAAAGGAAAAATGGAAGAAGAATAGAAAGAGAAACGGATCAAGTGAAAGAGCAAGCAAGAATATTAGAAGAAGAGAGAGAGAGGGAAAGAGAGAGAGAAAAAGACAGAGTTGCTGTTGAAAGAGCTACCCGTGAAGCACATGAAAAAGCATTTGCTGAAGCCCGGGAAAGAGCAGAAAGGATAGCAGTGGAGAGAGTTACTGCTGAAGCTAAACAAAGAGCACTAGCAGAGGCCCGAGAGAAAGCAGAAAAGGCTTCTCTTGAAGCTCAAGAAAGATCACTAGCTGAGAAAGCTTTGAGAGAAGCTAGATTGAGGGCGGAGCGAGCAACTGCAGAATCTCTGGAGCGTGCCGTTGAAAGAGCACTTGCCGAAAAAGCTGCTTCAGAAGCAAGAGCATGCATGGAGAGATTTAATGCCACTGCTAGCTACAAGATGAGGAAAGATAATGTGGCAGATGATCATCTGAAGGCCAGAGATAAGGTAGACAATGGAATGAGGCTAAAACATGGCTTTTGCACAAGTAGAATTGTAATATGTAGACCTTTCTAATCTTCGCTTCATATTTTCAGATTGGCTGTTAATAAACGGTATGACATTTGTTAACTGACTGATGAACTATGGCAGGACATGCAGGATGTTGCACATGGTGCACAATTTCAGAGTACAAATTCTTCTAGCACTTGCCAAAGATATTCAGATTTTAGCATGCAAGGTGATAAATGATTTCTTGAACATTCATTTTGATATTCCCAGTGCCATCTATATGCACCATTTTGCATTGATGATGCATTTTCTTGTTTCTTCTCCTTGATTTTATTTTGGTTTACTTCTCTAATCCTTAATTTTGAAGCAGCTGAGGGTGAATCAAATTTAAGATATAAAGCGAGACTTGAGAGACATCAACGGACAATAGAACGTGCGGTATGTGGAGTATCTAATATTGGCCATTTTTTTGTTTTAGTTTTGTTTGCCTATGTCTTTCTTTAATTATTTACATTGCTATTTTCAGGCAAAAGCTCTTGCAGAAAAGCATATGCACGATCTTCTTGCACAAAAAGAGCAGGCAGAAAGAAATGTAATGATCTAAATTATGATGAAGATTTAATAGGACTGGCAGTATATTGCTCTTCATTTAGTGATCATCCTTGAACAAGCTGTGGTTGCAGAGGTTAGCAGAGTATTTGGACATTGAAGTCAAGAGATGGTCAAATGGAAAAGAAGGAAATTTGCGGGCTTTGCTGTCAACATTGCAATATGTAAGCATTTTTTTGTCTTTGATTTGCGTCCATTATGTATGGAAGCATCATTTATATTTTTCACCGAGTCAGCTACTTTCTTAGCAGTGAAAAATTTTAGGATGAATGGGTTAAACTACTTCTGTACTAGAATGAAGTACCAAGTGCCTATATTGAAGTTTAACAATTGGATTTTCCTGAGGAGGAGAGCCAAAAGGTTGTAACCTCCTGTGTGCAAAGTTTAGGTCTCTTCATGCTTATCTACTAATAAAAAGTTCCAATGTAAAAATATTTGCCATATTTAAGACTATTATGGCCAAAATTTATAGAATGCTGCTGACACAATACTAGTTCGTTCAAATTTTATTATTTCCTTAGATAGATTTGAAGAATTGTTTATTGATCCTTAACAATTAGCTTGAATGACTGAATCTCTTTTCTGACATCAATTTCATTCATACAACTTTAATGCAGTTAAATATTAGAGGTCCACCTTCAGTGTCGCACAACTCTATGTTACAGATATTTCATGTATTGAATTTAAAAGAAAATGGACCAATACACTCTGCATTTCTCTTATAAAAAGGATTGCGTAAGCTCAAACCAGTAAGTATATGAAACCATGTATACAACATTTTGTGGGTAAGTGAAACTAACAATGAGCGAGCTTGACCTGACAGTGAAAGGATGCAGTGAAAGGATGTGGGTTTGGAGTTTCTGAAAGTGGGTATATTAAATATTTTCTATGTATGATTATGCAGTTACTACTTAAGACTATCATAGATTAGTACTTTGACTAACATAAACATTTAATATACCATGTCTGAATGAGAGTCCTTGCACTAATTCTGCCTGTCTAGAGAATCTGTTTGATAGGTGCTTATCTGGACTTTTAACTGATATAATAGGAATATTATGTGATTCCTGGGCAGTCTTTTATTTTGTTCAATTTTTTCATGCTATCATAATTCATTTTATTAAAAATATTGTGACCCCTACCTAATATTGTTATCACCACAAAATTTTCTCATAACATTTTACTGGTTGTATGACATTCAGTCTGCGCTAGCAGCTAACAGGACTTTGATAAGCATGTGCTGTGGCAGTGTTTTCACTTGATATTTTGCTTCGCAGATCCTTGGGCCTGAGAGTGGTTGGCAGCCAATTCCATTGACAGATGTTATTACAGCTGCTGCTGTAAAGAAAGCTTACAGGAAGGCTACTCTTTGCGTTCATCCAGATAAATTGCAGCAGAGGGGTGCTAGCATTCAACAGAAGTACATTTGTGAGAAGGTTTATGACCTCCTTAAGGTGTGTTCCTGGTTTTGCTTGTCTTTTCCTGATTATGTAATTTAAGAATTTTTTCAATCTAGCAGCCACATCCTTTACCTAAGTTTATGATATCTGCTAAAAGAAATTACTATTATTCATGATTGCTTCTTTGAGTAATCACATTAAGCTTCTAGTTTGTTTGGGACAATTATGAAGCTGGATGCTGGTAAAGGAATATCTTGCATTTATGAAAATGTACATAGAAGCACAATTAATATGAAGTTATCGTTTTGGATGTATAAAATTAGTTTGTTGATAAATTGTAACAATTGACTTTCTATTAAGGGTTTATATGTCTACTCCCCAAAATATTCTCCTAAAAATTGCTGGCTAGATGGATGCATGAAGATTAGAGAACAGATTTTGGCTCTATAGACATTAGGCATTACATTGATACAAGTGGACTAAAACTTGTGTGCACAATTTTAGAAAATGTTTAGAACATGGAAGTACATGCCTGATTACTAGGTCATTGTAAAAAATGCTCACTAATTAAATTTATAAATTAAAATGGGAAATTAGATTACTCTTTTGTACAAACTTGAATTTTGGCTATACTTTTGCATGTTATAAGATTAAACAATAATGATGCAATCAAGAAAACTTGCAAACAAGACAAGAAAAAACCAGCCTACAAACTTGAACCTGATTGAGACAAGCTTCTTTAATTTCTTCTTCATCATCTTCAGAACCAGATGGAGGCAAGATAAGGAGATCAGAATGAATAAATAGCAGTCCTCTTTGAGGTATCTGAGCTGCCGTTTCATCTCGTTCTACAAAATGAAGCAAATTTAGCTAGATTAGTGTTTTGCAATGGAGAGGGAGAAAAGATGGATGCTCTGGTGACTTCAAGGTAGAAGATTGAGAACTAATTTGAAGATTTAAGGGGTTTCAACAGGAATATTGCTGAATGAATCAAATATTGCAGTTAAGAGTGGCTTAAATTTAGTAACTGGAATGTTAGCAGGGTTAGAGTACATGTAAATTATGGAGATAGAGAGGAAAGATAGACGAGAATAGGAGAGAGATACCACGTATTAAGGACAGAGTTTGGATTAGCATGAGTACTTCAGGTTTTTACTTGCTGGCATTACATGGTTAGGGTAGAGAGAGTTGTTTAAAGGAGAGAAAAGGTGGCCTTTTAAGATAAGGGGTAAATATTAAACTCACTTTCCATATGAAGGGCCGATATAAAAGTCTGTGAGAAGATTGTATGGGCAGCCATGCTTTGCCATTTATTGTTTCTGAAGATACATGGATGTCAAGGTCGTTGTATTTCTCTTTGCTCCTCATGTGGGTAAGTTTCGATTAAGAAACCCATCATTGCAATGTAATAGTTGGAAAGGATGCTACTATGATTGAGAGAAGAAACCAGAAGCGGAATCTGAAGGGGCGGGACAGGAGTGGTGGAATAGAGAGAGTTCAGATGGGAAAATAGGCTTGTATCTTGTAATGTTTACCTTGACATGTGATGCAGGTAAGGGCAGGGGATCATTATCTTGTGCTTGTATTGAGAGTAATGCAACAACGGTAAATTGAAAAAGTAAAATGGAGCAACTGGAACATAAAGTTTGAAGAAGTAGTATATAAAAGTAAAAGAGTTTTTTGGGTTTTTGGAATAATACATGGATATTCGAAGGCATGACACCTCCCTTTCTGTTGAGCCTTTGGTACATCTCTATCTTCACAGGGCCTTGATTGGACTCTTCTAGCATCATATGAATTTCTGCTCCATGTCAGAGTATCACACCATGCAAATTCCCACATAGTGTCATAATGTTTTCGGCCCTTACATCAATAGAATTTGTGGGTACCTCTACACTCCTAGTATATCTAAAATTGGCCAACAAAGAAAAGGCTCAGTTCAAACAAACTTGCTAAATTAAGCAAATTGTCAATTTTGGGCTTCTGATAGTAGAATTCCTATTGTCAGAGGGATTTGAATGGCTAAAGTCTAGTCAGTAGCTCTGACTCCAACTATGTTTGGCTGCCAAGATCTGCTAGCATCAGGATTTGGGTGGTGCAGTTCCTACCATTAGAAGAATTGAACTTGGCTGTTGATGCATGCTGAGGATGGGCTGATGTCAGCAATCAGACTGTGTCTGGGTTATGTTAGAATGTTCAGGCAACTAATTTCAGCCATCACTCTGCCTTTGTGATATCTGGCACCTATGTACTGCATCAATATGCCATTCTTAAATGATTTTGTTTCTAAAGTTCACTTAAAAAAAAATACTAATAGCATTTAGAGAAGATGGAGCTGTTTTTAATTATCTACTAATGGGAACTCTCGAGTTGTGTCTCCTTGCCCAAATTCCACTCTACATGGGCCCCAGGCCCATCTTTGACTCCCCATGGCCCCCTTGACATTAGCAAAAGCACATTTTTGTTATTGGTATGGGGATCCCTAGCCCCCCTGCCCCACACATATTCCCTCCCACCTCCCTTCCTTGCTTCATCACCAGTTCAAAAATAAAATTAAAGATAACGGCATCCTAATTTACCTAGATTCAGATGCCATGATAACTAATGCTTAGATCCATTCTTTTTTTGTGTGTGCAAGCTAAAGAACCTTGCATCTGTTTTCCCAAACATATAGCTTAGGATTCTTAGGTCTTTAATCTTGTTAAGAGTCTTGAAGCCTAAAGACTATTCAACCTCAATGACTTGGTCTAGAATAAATTTTAAAAATTAGGCAACTTAATCCTTGGTCCTTTGTTGATCCCTCTCCTCTCCCTTTTCTATAATTCTGAACCTCCTCCTTGGGACATGAACAGCTCCTATGCTAAAACTCATTACCATGTTCCATTGTTGTTGGTGATGCAACACCCCAGCCCCTTCTCTCTCTCTCTCACGCACACACACACACACGCACACACACACACACACACACATTTATTCACTTGCATCAACTGATTGATCTGCAGATAATCAAGATGAAGATAAGTGCCCTCATTGCAGAATAAATTTTCCAATATTTTGGATTTCATCTCTTTCATATGTATTGTGCTTGAACTAAATATCAGTGGCTAACAAGTTCTTCCATTTTTTGGTTTAAAAAAAAAATCAGGTAATAACATCATAGTAAATTCTAGCATTGTTATGTAAGATGCTTAGGGCTGGAAGTGGGCTCGGGCCGGCCCGAAGCCCATCGGGTCGGGCCGCCTGCGGGCCGGGCTATGGGCTAGAC
>JAOXJJ010000725.1:9578601-9588874 GCA_025769935.1 Phoenix roebelenii | reverse complement strand
CCGCCGCTCGCCTATCCGCACCGGAGCTCCTCCTCCTCCGCCGAGTGATCGCCCCCGGGTCCCGTTTCCAGCAACAAAACCTTAGTTGATCTTAGTTGACAACGGCCGGCAGGTAGTTAGAGGATGGCGCTAGAAAAAGCTTTGGAAATCTGCGATAGCCTTACGAGTATCTTGGCTCTCGTAACAAGTAGCTAGCTTTTTAGTACTAGTTTCATTTTATTAGATTTTGTTAATGAAGAAATTTTAGTTGAGATGCTTTAAATCCTTTGCGTGAATGAATCAAGATGGAAAATGATAGATATAGCTGCTTAGGCCTTCCACTTGTCTTAGAGATCGTTTTTAGAAAGTACAACGGTCAAGCTTGCCATAATACATTAAACGTTGACTGGTTGCTTGGAGCCATCTTTCCGTACCACCGAACCTTTTTTCTCGAACTAACCCCAATCTTGACCAACCTATTGACATTCTGTAGATGATATAACTCCGTTTTCGCATGAACTTGCATGTAATTTGGGCAACCTATGCTGTTTCCTTTAATGGAATGCCATCATAGTTCGTAAACTGGACTGGTGGCCTTTGACGATCCAGAGAACAGAAGCAGTTACAATTTCTATTTGAGAAACCTTCTTAGGATGCAAATGAGCCGAGAAACTCGCGAGCTGCTCGAGCTCGATTTGGATCCAAGCTCCACTTATCTCAACTATTATCAAGCTCGAGAAGCTCGCAAGCTGCTCGAGCTCAATTCGGATCCAAACTGGACTTATCTCGACTATTATCGAGCTCAAGTAGCTCGAACAGTTTTTTGAATCAAGTTTAAGTAACAAAATACTCGATTTGAAAACTTGCGAGCCTAGTCAAGTATATATATTTTTAATAATATTATATTTTACTAATAACACATATTATTAATTTAATATTTTAAAATATAATATTATATTATATTTTGTTTTAACCATATTTTTTATTTATAACCAAGGCTCGAAAACAAAATGAAATTTGAGCTCGAGTATAGCTCGGTTATTATTCAAGTCGAGTCAAGTTGATCTCGAATATTACTTTTTTTTTTATTGAGTCAAGTTTAAGCTTGGATTTTGAAGCTCAATCGATCTTAAATCGAGCTTCGAGCCCGAGTATTTTGAACCGAGTCGAGCTCGAGACTCTAGCTACTCGACTTAACTTAGCTTGATTGCTTAGCCTCATTTAATTGCCTGATTTTCATGGTAAAGACTAGGTATTCTATTGTCAATGTTTACTATAATTGCTCAATTCTAGGCACTAGCCCTTAATTTGAAAAAAAGGGCATGTTTGGAGCGGGGAAAACTGATGACCGTCTCATCTGATTAACTTGCAATACTCTGCAAGGACTCGCTTAGTTCTTTGCTAATCTCCTAGCTTGATCCTTTTTTTTTTTTAATTTTTTTTAAAGTTTACATATAATGTATAAATATTTATATTTTTGGAGTATTTGGAGTTATAATGGATATTTCATTGTGTTTGATATTATGCATGTATTGGCCATTTTTTTATATGATACCACTTCTGTTATGCGAGTATTTCGTTCCTTCCATATTTTTTGCAAAACTCAATATATAAAACTTGATTTCTTTAAGAAAATCCGAGAATTTCGTTCCTTCCATATTTTCCAACTGACAACAACAATCAACTGGTTCGCAACTTTTCTCATTGATAATTGAAATTTTTTATTTCTCCATTTGGTTTACAGATCACTAATGCTGGTAGGCAATCCTCTCAGATTTAGCTGCACTTTAATTATTGCCCATAAACTATAAGCAAATGCTGGTAGCGAGCATCGCAAAGTCTCCGCGACCTTCTTGAAGCTTCAGGTCCATTTATAAACTTTGCATTACTTTAAAGCATCGCTTGCATGGCCGAAGCTTCTTCCATGCGTTTAGTTGCGTCGGCCATCGGCAATTTCTTTAAAAAAGTGTTGGACTTGGCCTATTTTCCACTAGCGATATAGAAGTCAAATACCAGTCCGAGTACAGCTATTTAGCATTAATCATCGTTTAAACTAGTTTCACATGATACTCCAAAGCTTTAGTTTTTGCAGGCAAGTTGGAATAATAGATGACATATAGATACACTGGAGTGCTATAGTTAATCAACCTTTTCCGACTACGACTACAGATGACCTTCTCATGCAATATCTTGTCAAATACTCGCAACTCGCAAGTAAAACCTGGGTTAATGGAGTTCAGTCTAACGAGCAACTGCAGATTCTAGATGTTGAGCACCAGATTAAAAAGAAAAAGCACACCTCGTCGGCAGTTTTAATTTCGGCAGTTTTTTTTTTGCCACATATTTGATATGGATATATACTTCCTGCATCTGTTTTATAAAATGATTAATTTGGCTCCTATCAAAATTAATCTAGCTCCAAAATAAAAAAAGAGAGAGAGGAAAAGTTTGATTTTTTTTTTTAGCACCTATGGCTTCATCAGCTTTGCTAAAGTTGGGTTGGATTTGACTCACCATCAACTCGTGCTTAAAATAATGAAGTTTGTTTAAAGCTGCATTGAATTGGGCAAAATGGAAGGAGTCGGAGGTCAACTTAAATTAACGTTAAAAAAGAGGAACGGAAGGCAGGGAAGTTACAACTCTTTTATACTTCGAGAAAGGGAGGAAGCAATCTGGAGCCACTTTATTACTTATTAGTAGTATGAAGTTACGCAAGAAGCTTAGGCCAAAAGACACGGAAAGAGAGCTCCGTGGTTCTTTGAAAAATAACTCAGATACATATGTATATAAAGAGAATTTCCAGTTAGAAATTTGTTTCTAATTTCGTACCCTCTAACCTATGAATAGTGGTGTGGTAAGTTCAGTGATTTAAGCTTATGAACTAAGCAAGAGTATAAAATTGTTGGGTGCATGATTATGACCTCCTACCAAGGCACAACTAAACAACATCTAATTAATACTTTCCTCAAATCATAATTAAGATAAAAAACAAGAATTTCATATCCAATTCTACCAATATAGAGTATAACATTTTTTCTTATCCTTATTTACTAGTTGACCTCGATAAAGTTATTTTTATTTACGAGAAGCCTTTATGTTTATCTCCCATCACCTACACTAAGCATGGTCCCTTTTAAGTTAACCAGGGATAGGAAATGTTAACCATGGATAGAAAATAACCATCTTTGCCGCTTCTACTTTTAATTAAGAGAGCTCAGGTTGTATCTTTTGTGCAAAAGAATGATTGATTTTTTTTTTTTTTTTTGTGGTGTCGACTATTGAACCGTGCTTGGCACATCTTTTAATAATCGAACAATTAACGTTGCGGAAAAGAGGAGAATCATTCTTTCTCACAAAAGACACAACCTAAACTTATAGAGAGAGGAGGTCTCAATAGTGTTGGAGGTCTAGGCACGGGGGAGCAAGGCCATTGACGATTGAATTGGAACAAGTAAAAGGAAAAGAATTGCTCTAAAGTAGACACTACAAAAAAAAAAAAAAATGCCGGCTCTATATTGCCGACGCTAGATAAAAGCGTTGGCGATTTTTTTTCTTACGACAGTAACCGTCGACGTTTCTAAAAAGTGTCAGTAAAAAAGGTTCTACCGATGCTTTTTTTTAGCGTCAGCGTTTGGGATCCATTACCGACGCTTATAAGCATCGAAATATTTAATCAACGATGCTTATAAGCATCGGCATAACGGAGAAATACGACGCTTATAAGTATCGTCGGACTTTATTCCTCCCACAACAAAATCCGATCGACCTCCTCCCTCCACAACCCTAAATCTTTAGCTCACACCGACCAACTCCCTCCCTTCTCAGCCCTTTTCACCGATCTCAATCATTCTCCTCCGCCGAGCGACCCCAAATCGCTTACCGACGCTTACGAAAGCGTCGGAAAATATTTTTTTCCACGATAGCATAGGTGACGCTTTACCGACACCGATGCGTAAAAACGTTGCTAATGGCCAAAAAAAGCGTCGCTAATGCCCAATTTTTTTGTAGTGAGATACCGAGGAGGGAAGC
Source organism: Phoenix roebelenii (assembly GCA_025769935.1). Taxonomy (NCBI): domain Eukaryota; kingdom Viridiplantae; phylum Streptophyta; class Magnoliopsida; order Arecales; family Arecaceae; genus Phoenix; species Phoenix roebelenii. The sequence goes on along the minus strand of JAOXJJ010000725.1, from coordinate 9,584,866 downwards.
ACAGAAAAATTTCTCAAAAAAAAAAAACATGAAAATAGAAAAGGCCATTGATCCTGCTTTTATTTATAAGAATGTAAACAAAAGTGCTTTCTCATAAATTAAAAGAGATGTAAACACAAGTTTACCATCTTGTGATAGTCGTGACTCGGCATTCTAGGATTGTTTAGCAAGGTATCATTTCTTTACAGTATATGTCTATTTCATCAAAGCGTGTTAACAACAACGAGACAATGTCAAATGAGGCTAACCAAGTCAAAATACATCCCTTGGGAGCAGTTAAAACAATGCTTGCAAGATTAATCAATCCCATCGCAACGTGATCGATGACCATTTCAGCAAAATCCAAGCCTACAAATTCCAAGCTCTTCACCATTGATGTGTCCTCGCCTTCAGCACAACCAACACAAGACTAAGCACGCCAACTACCTTCTCCCTGGCCTTCCCTTCTTCCACGGAAATGTCCGGAGCTTCAAGCCATCAGAAGAACAGACGAGGGTACCGTCGACTCCTTTCCCAGCAGTTCTCCTTCAACTTCGACGAGAAGAGCGAACCGAAGGCTTCCACGTCCAAGACGAAGACATCAAAGCGCAAGGACGTAAAAGCTCATCCTGTCATCAAAATTCTCGAAGCGCCGTCGAAGAAGTCTGTGACAAAGCCCGAGTTCTTGAGGTACTTGGAATACATGAGGGAGGCCGGGACTTGGGGTCCCGACTCAGACAGACCCGTGATCTATTTCAAGTAGTCTTTTCTTTTTATCCATTTGCTGTGTTCTGGGAGATGTATTCTTATATCATTTGCTCTTGAGGAAAAAAATCTTGTATCAAAATTGTTGTTCGTTTATGATTAGTTATTATTATAGCCAGCCCATCATTTTTTTTTTGAAAAAAAGAAAATCGAGATGGGCGTGATGCTTTCAATTTAAAAATTTTATTCGTTTTGATCCTAGTTCATGAAATGTTCCACTGTGGCTAGAAGTCCCATGCGTGCATGAGATGGTGGAGACGCAGTGCTAAGATGGGATTTTCTTTTTCATTTTCTTTTTCGAGATGGTGACCAGGGTCACCCAGCACCATATCACGAAAATATATGAAAATAAAATGTTAAAGGATTTTTTTTTTCCTTCTATAACCGATGAATCATACATTTTTAGTGTAAATATCAAAAGTTAAAAAAATTACATATCTTAGAACACTCTAGGTAGCTCCCTTTCACCAATCTAGAGAACTTCTTTAGAGTGGTCTGCCACATACGATGCCACCTAATCCACAGCTCTATTAACCTTCCTGTAAACATGCTTGGTCTGGAAGACAATATTATCCTCTATCATGGTCCGAATATCCTGGAGTAAAGAATGGTAGGCACCCATACCGCTGGTAGATTATTTTTTTGCAGCTGTTTTGGATGGAGAGGAAACAAAACCTAACTCACAAGTTTCTTTGAAACATTCTCAATCAAACATAAGAATGTTTCAATAAAATAATTACTTGAAAAGGGGCTATTGTCGATACTCCTGAGTTAACAAAGTCCATGCAATTGGTGTAGAATCCAAGGAATGAATGATGGAGCATAATAGAAAAGACAAGTGCCACGTATGAAAATACTTTTGTGCCCAAAGTCGGCCCATTACCAGCTCTACTTATGACTCAAATGACAATTAGATCTTCGCATGTATAATTGTGTTGATAAAGGAATTATATTAGCTGCAACTGATCCGTTTCTTCCAACATGAGGGATGTATGAGATTGTATTTTATTAAGAGAACATCAGGTTCTGTGTTTCTTATTATGGAGAATTGGTTGAACCATATCCACCAACATAGCAATAAATCAATCCAATTACAAACTAACACACACAAAGATAGATAAAAAAAAAAAAGAAGGACAAAGAAAGTAAGACATGTATGTGCATGTTGGTTCATGGATAGGCTGAAAATTTTACCCAAGTTAACAAGAGATCTAATGTTCTTTGAGGGGATTAAGGATACGACCCTCACGCGGCTAGTCAAGTATAGAGCTGCTGGATTGCTAATCCTAGACAGGATGTGACAAGGTAAGACTATTATTCTTTATTTTTTCTTTTTGATTTTTTACAGAATAACTTTTGTTTTTTGAGAAGGTTGTACAAATCACTATTAATGAAATAGTCAAGGGATAAGGTAACAAGTTCATGACAAGTAGGAAAGAACATGTGCTAATGGTTCTTAATTCTCGGCATGGTGATATTTGACATGGCACAAGGCCGGCCAGGTCACCTTGCTCCCCGTTCCTTCTTTCTTTTCTTTGGAGGGAACCTCCGTGGTAAAAATAACTGCATGGCAAGAGCATTCATTTGAATATCAAAAAAAAAAAAAATCATCTAAAAGATATTAAGTTGCAGTATAAAGAATTATTTTCTTTTTACATCGGCAGTAATTTCTGTGAGATAAATTTTTATGAACAATCATTTACACAATCTAGTGATCCCTAAACCTTGTTATATTTACTAGCTAATATGGGCAAAGAATTTTATCCTTTTTTTTATTTAAGTAAAGGAGATTTTTGTTTGTTTAGTAGCTGCTTTAACAGTAGGAGGAGGAGGAGGAGATGGAAGAAACTCATATTTAAATCTGAACAGCTCGGTTAGGTTGCATGATATCTAGGTTAATTCTTTTTACTTATGACATGCAACATTGCTTGGGTAGCCAAGGATAGCAACATGATGGTTAATTTGGACTAGATTATACTAGAGTTAGCTTTTAAACTTCCCAAATCTGTTTTGATCCATTTATAATTGGATTCAAAAACACAAAAAACATTATTCTCTTTATTTATCATATATGAAATATACATCCAACCCCTTGTTTAATAATTATTTAAAAATAAAAACAAAATAAGTTAAACATATGAGTATTTAACATTGGATATATGTTCAAATACATTGAGGTGCGAGAGAGATATTAAAGCGGAGAAGTAATAGGAAAAATCCTAATCTCATGGTTATCACTATTTTTCTCTTAAGTATTTTTTTTTCTAATTGCGAATATGCAGCTTTTCTAATCTTCTGAATCAAGCCACAACTACGTTCCATTTCGTCCCATGCTTTTCCATAATGGAGGCTTATATTTTAAATGCTTGTCTGACTTATGATAAACTATCAAATTAGAGGGCAAATTTATAACATATTATTTAATGTTATAATAGTACATTATAATGCAAATAAGGATTCTTATATTTACTTGTACAGCTTCTACAGATTAAAAAAAAAACTATTTTTGAAAACTTAAACCTTTTGCATTAACTTTCCATCGAAAAAAAACTAATTTTAGTTAAGCTAACGGTGACTGAAAAATAACAAAATATTTTTAATTATTCTGTTATACTATTCTTATGATAAATGTTATCGTAGTGATTATTCTAATACCAAAACAATTGAAGCGGTACTTTTCTAGAAAAAATAGCATTGGTTACAACCGGTTTGTTTTAGTAAGACTTATATATTTTAGCTTCAAATAGTTTTTTTCTTTTATAAGAGAAATAGATCATATAACTCTAATATGAATACATTTATGGAAGTCAAAGAGTCCAATAAAATGAAAAAAGATGAATAATTTTATGTCTACCCTACAAACAACTATCAAAATGCTGAGCTACGCACGAGACGTCTCAGTGAGCTATCTAATTTGTCTTTCGGTATATATAGTTGACCTAAAAGAAGACAACAGTGAATGCTCTCCAGTTACGGTTCTGAATTCATCTTACCACCTTCGTTGAGTCTCCTAAAACAGTCACTTATTGATACCCAGAGCTGCCTGCATTCTCTATGAAAAATCTGAGGAACCTTGTACGCTGTCATTAGGGCCCACGCTACGGGTACACGTGGTCTTCCCTTAACCACTCAATCCCTAGTCTATCCTCTTGAGACGGCCGGACTCGTAGATATTTTCTTCACGTATACCTAGAAATAGATAAAATTCGAATCCTTTCATGGTTGAAAAAGACGATCCATGCGAATACGTCCACACGGCAAGGATGCGCTACACAGCATAAAATCGTCCTTCTTCCCGTCTCCCTGGGGAGCGTAAGAAATTAATTAGATGGCCAAATTCTAATTCCTAGAGGATATTTCTCCCAAATTTCTCCCACCTTTCTTAAGGATAAAGCAATACATGTGGAACTTATTTAATTTGTAGGAAGATTTTTTTTATTAAAATAGTTTTTTGAAAACTAATTTCTAGTAAAATAATTTTTATATATTTGGTTGAATATAAAAAAATGATATATTTCAAAATGCCTTATGATTGGTTGGACATGTATTTTTTTTAAAAAAATGTAAAATATCTATTAGACTTTTAATAAAAGAAAAAAAATTTACCATGTTCTATCTAAAAGTTTAAAGGCATTTGAAAATATTATTTGGGTTTCTTACTCCTAGTATTCAAGATCTACTCTTACGTTTTCATGGATTCGACTAACTTTTCTTTTTGGGTAAGTTCTAAATTGTTACAATATTTTAGAAAAAAATCTCAATTTTCAACAGATGAAAATTAGATTTTTTGTATTTCATATATTTTTTTTCTTTATAAAATACAAAAATCTAATTTTTATTATTTTTTTCTTTTTTAAAAAATCCAATCATATGTAAGCATCCTTATATTTTTTCTCTTGACCCCACGTCCTCCTTTTTCCTCGATCCTTAGCCATCTAGCTATATGAGAGGGTGACCAGCTTGTAGTTGTTGTTTACGTGGACCTATTTAGGCCTCATTTAGAAGGTCAGAAAATACTTTTTAATCCTTCAAAAGTATTTTTGGATAGTATAATAGTATTTAGTAAAAAATCAGAAAGCTTTTTTAGTTTTGCCAGAAAGCTGAAAAAATCTACTTGGAAAAATCTCTATTTTAGAGCTTCTCCCCAAAAGTATTTTTTTGACCAAGAAATAGAAGAGACGTCACGAGGAGCGCGACCGCCCCAGGGGTCAGTTCCCTCGTCGGAACAAGAGTCTGCCTCGGCTCAGGAGCCCACCTCGGCCTCGGGGCCAACCCCGACCGAGATCTCCACCCAGGCCAAGATCGCCGATGCGACCACGACCGCAGCCGGGGAGGTATGAAAGTTACACTCCCCTCAATGCTCCCCGAGCAGAGATCCTGATGGAGATCCAGGGCCGGGACTACTTTCGACCTCCACCCCCAATGCAGGACCTCGGAGCTTGGCGCAATCCTAGGAAGTACTGTCGCTTCCACCGAGACCATGGACACGACACGGAGGACTGCTTCCAGATTCGGGATGAAATTGAGGCACTCATCCGCCGTGGAGTACTTGACCGATTTGTGCGGAACCGGCGCAAGAGAAGAAGGCCAGCTGAGGCCACCGCACAGCAGCCCAAGGGCCCGGATGCTAACATGCCCATCGCCGGGACCATCAACACCATCCGAGGAGGAACCTCAACCGACGAATCTGCGGATGAAAGGGCTGCCCTGAAGCGCCTGCGCGCCTCCGACACTATTTCATTCTCAGATGAGGACTTGAAAGGAGTTGAGACTCCTCATGATGACGCTATGGTCATCTCCATGATTGTAAATATGTTTGATGTAAAGCGCGTCTTAGTAGATAATGGAAGCTCGGCAAATGTTCTGTATTATGACGCCTACCAAAGAATGGGGATGACAGAAGACCGGCTTCGGAGAATGAATGCTCCTTTAGTCGGATTCACCGGGGATTCAGTCCTGATCGAAGGCGAGATCGATCTTTTAGTTACGATCGGCCTCGCTCCTCGAGAGAGCACTGTGAGGATGGACTTTCTCATGGTTCGCTTGCCTTCGGCGTACAACGCCATCCTCGGACGGCCAGGGCTCAATGCTATCCGAGCCGTGGTCTCGACTCGCCACCTGCTCATGCGATTCCCCACCAACCAAGGAGTGGGCGAAGTACGTGGAGACCAAATGGTGGCAAAGCGAAGCTATATGACGGCCCACAAGGCTAAACGACCGGCCGAAGCATCGACTTTGGCAACGGATCGAGCGCTCTCCCTTGACACCTTGGAAGCACGGGATGGCCTACGAAAGGAGCGAGTAGAGCCTGGTGAGCTTCTCACTCAAGTTCCTTTACAGGAAAATTTTTCCGAACTAACCGTGCAGGTCGGCTCCGAATTGGACGCCCATGAAAGAGGATGCCTGGTCGAGTTTCTGCGAGCCAACATAGACGTCTGGTCGCTCGCCGACATGCCTGGTATAGACCCAGAGGTCGTGGTCCACCGACTCCAGGTGAAACCGACCTCCAAGCCCGTGCGGC
>JAOXJJ010000725.1:9567467-9578501 GCA_025769935.1 Phoenix roebelenii | reverse complement strand
AATCAAACTTCCTGGGAAATTTCCATCCAATTTGCATCACAAAATTTTTGATATTCCCTCACCTTTCATGTGCATTCGGATTCTTATAATAAACTAGGTTAAAATCATGAAAATGCTTAATAACTAGTAAAAAAATTACTTAAGCTACCCTAACCCTGTTTCAGGGTGTTACAAAAGATCTTTCTTCCTTGATTTTTTACTATTATGGTTCATCTACTCATTCACTTAGCGGCGGAAGCTAAATTTGGTGGACCGGTTTAATACCGATGGATGTATCCTATTGAGAGGTGATTTTGCTAAACTCTAATATCCGTATTTATAAATCATATTGGTGTTGATATTGATCTTAAAATTTTCTTGTTAAAGATTTCTTAAGCGCTTAAAGGATTATGTACACAATCGAGCCTATCCCAAGGGCTCGATTGCTGAAGGATATATTGCTGAGGAGTGTTTGACATTTTGCTCGAGATATCTCGAAGGTGTTGAAACTGCTCTCAATCGACCTCTAAGAAATTATGATATTGTAGAGAATGCAGATGTCGTCGTAGGCCGAAAGCCGAACGACGCTTTAAAGCGTCGTTTTTGTGCCCTAAGACGATGCATATAAGCGTTGTTAATCGAAACGCTAAAACGATGCTTATAAGCGTCGCCGAAGCCCCCTTAAAATCGAGCGGCCGACCCCGAGCCCGTATACTTGCCCTAGCTACTCCCCGAGCCCCCTCATTCTCCTCTCTAGCGCTGCCTTAGCCCCCATCTTCCTCCTCTCCGGCACGGACCGTCCGACTCCTACCTCCTCTCCTCCTCCCTCCTCTCCGACGTCGACCGACCACCCCCAACCCCCTCCACCTGAGGTATTTTTCTCCTCCTCCCTCCTCTCCCTCCATCTCGCTTGTTCTCCTCCTCCTCCTCCTCTTCTTGGGGTGCTCGTGGGTTTTTTCCTTCTTTAATTTGTTCTCTTGCCCTCAAGCCTTGATCGAGTTTCGCCTCCGCCGGAGGATCTTCTCCTCCTCCCTCCTCTCCAGCGTCGACCGACCGGCCCTAAGTCCCGATCAATCCAGGCCCGCCTCTGTCCGAGGTATTGCACTATGCATCATCAATTGCTTTTGTTCTATATGGAATATGGAATGATTTGTTCAAATTTGTTTGATTTGTTGGCGTAAAATCTTTTGAGTTTTAACTGCCTCCGTCCCTAAATTTATAACCTTTGTATGACTTGATTTGTATCCCTAATTTTCTCTCTCTGTTCTGCATTAGAAGCACACTCCACAGTAATCATGATAGTTATCCTTCTTCTTCACCGGCTTCAATTGGTCTAACAATTACTAATTTATTTTTGTTTTTCTGAAAGCAAAGACTTCCTTTGTTATCAAACTAGTCGTCATGTTTCTATTACAATTTAAGGTTCTAGATGAAAGACATATCAAATTTAGGACTGAGATTGAATACACGGCAGCAGGTCTATGTAATATATATATATATATATATATGTATGTATGTATGTATAATGTAAGGGGAGGCCAAAAGCCACCCAAAGCTATTGTTGAAAGAATAGGTTCTTTTTTTTTAGGACAGGCCAAATTCTAATTACTCAGCCTCTTAGTGTTCACCCGGATTATGTAATTTTAGTCTTCTGTACGATAATTGTTCCATACTCAGTTATTGCTGGTCACTTCATTTTGTAGATTGTGCAATAGCATAAATTTTTCTATTTATTTGTGTCGCATAATCTCGAAGTGATTATTACATGAGTTATGCCTTGTATGCAGTTTTGTTTGCTTTGTATCCAATCATTCATGCATATCTCACACTGTTTTTACAGTGCCAGCTTCAGAGTGTCCATTAATTTGTTTCCTTAAAAGTTTTTCGACTTTATAACATGCAAAATAGGAGTACTATATATTGGGGTAATACGAGCCACCCCAAGGCATGTGAGCACGTTGCGGGGCACATGATCGAGGGTGGCCGAACTTAGAGCGTCCGACCTCGGAGGCGCTCGACCTCAGATGCGTCCGACCCCCTGGGTCCCCTACTCAACGCCCAACTAAGTCTCCGACCTTAGAATCGATCACCTCGGATCTTTGACCTTACCTCTCACCTACCGCGGTCACGTCCTTTCGCAACCCGACCAGAGGGCATACCCAGTCGTCGCCATCAGCATTTAATGCGCGTGGCCCTATAAGACCTCCGGCTTACTCCACCATTAATGCGTATTTTTGGCCTACTCAATTATCATCACGCATAGCTTCCGAAGACCCCCGTCCACTCCACAATTAATGCACATCTCCTGCTCACTCAACAGTTAATGCGCATGACTGCTAACTGTCCACAGAACCCTAGTTCTCCATGCCTAGTTTCTCCATTCCTCTACGGTAATTCAGCTCGGCTGTACTTAATCGGCTAAAACAACTCCTTACCTCCGACCTCGGATCATTAATCGTCTGATCGCGCGACATGTTCAGTTGTACTACAGCTTCGCCTTGTCACATCACAGGTAACCCAGCATCCTTCTATAAAAGGGGGACTCCTCCATTTTAGAGGGGGCTGGCCAACAGAAATTCTTGAGCTCGCTGTTCCTTCTCCTCATCCACGTTTGCCCCCTCTGACTTAGGCATCGGAGGGCCGGCGCCGGAAAACCCGGCCACCGGCTTCCTTGCAGGTCCTGAAGAGGACGCTGCCCGCCGACGGATCGCCGCCTGCCAGTTCCCGTCGGAGCTCCCCCTCCTCAGCCGACGGTCGCCCCCGGGTCCAAATTCCGGCAACAATAATATTATTATACTATGCTATAATCTATTCTAATCCGTTATACTATATTATATTACATTATATTAAAATATATTACAATATATTATATTGTAGTAATATTGTACTATTAATAATATACTATTATATCACATGATATTATGTTGTATTATTATGCTATAATAATTAATATTATATTATACTATTATAATAATATTATATAAAGAATAATAATATTTTAATGTATAATAATATATAATATTGTATTATATCATATGTTACTATATAACACTATTCAATATTTTTTATTATTATTTTATTGTATTAAAAGTATTCTCTTATTTTTGTTATCAAATAGGTGCACCTTGCAAAAATCTGCTGCCAACAGCAATCTTAAAGGGCCGATCTCATCCTATTATCCAGTTGCAGACGTTGACAGGGGTAAGCTCGCCACGGCGGTAAGGACCAATGCGCAAAGTGCGACAAAAAGAAGATATTTCTGGTCCACCTTTGTTATTTTAGTTCCCGATCACTTTCCAAAGATTCTTCATAAAATAATAAAATAATAATAGAATAATCTCTCGTGTCGCTAATTACGTGGCTGTCATGCTGCTGCGTCGCCTTCAAAAAATTATCTGATAACCCCCTCAACTTTGACGGCATGATAGTTTGTCCAAAAATTTCAATTAGAACTCTTAACTTTGAATCTATTGCAATATAACCCTTCTGTCCATCCCCTCCAAAGTATTATTCTTAACAGCCATCTGTAAATAACAAAAAAGCCCTCTTATCCACTTTATCTCAATCTTGAATCATGATTCATGAGCACCAGCGACCCTTCCTCACGTGCCAAAATTCTTTGCGGTTAGAGCGAAACAATTCTTCTCCTTTCTCATCGCTGAGGGAGCAGGGGTTTATACCAAAATCCGCTATTTTGATACCTGATTCTATATCGGCACTGTATTAGTACAGTATCAATATGATACGAAATTTTTTGGATATACCAAATATTGATATACCATATATACCAGATATTTGTACCTGTGTGTAGGGACCGGACCTGTACCACTATCACCATCCTTTCGATGTTAACGACCCTCCTTTGCCTCCATGCCTAGCTACCCAACCACCCATAACCATTAGGGATTATAAGTGGAGTTGGGATCTCTCCAGTTTAATATTAAAGAGTGGTTAACCACCAAGAAAGTTTCTAGAATTGGGGGCAAAAGAACTAGAATAATATCTAAAGCTATAGAGAAGGAAAATAAGGAGGAAAAGAATAGCAAGAAGCACCATGAGTCTTCAATCCCTTCCTATATCTGTTATTCCTTTCCCAAGCTCTATGTTCCTCATACCATATACTTCAGTCCATCTCTTCACTTTCTCCATATGTATTGATATGAACCAACAGAGAACTGCATCACTTCAATATTCTCCATAGAATCACTCCAAACCCACTCTCCTTCAAAATCCTATGAAGCCATTAAATAATATGTATGTGTGTGTGTATATATATATATTCTATCATTGTTGGGAATAAGGAGGAATAAAAAACAGGGAGTGAAAGAAAAAGATTAACAAAGTTAGCAAAGAGACAAGTGAGGATCCCATTTCCATGCTCCCCTGTTCTAATTAACTTATATTTTTTAATTTATCTCTCCTGGTTATTATATATGTTGTGGTTCAAATTTGGCTAGAGGGTGACCACGCCAATAGAGTCGAGGGAGTTGCTGATGGTTAAAGGAAGAAGACAGGAGGGCATCTCCTGCATGGCGGCGACGGCAGACCTGCACAAACTCCAGTGAGGCCCTCCGACAATCAAGTTAGAGTAGGATAAATTTGGTCCAGCTAAAAGTCCCTATGATCGGGCTATTTATAGTCCCGGTGGAGAGGCCGAGGTGGCAAAGGCACTGTCCGCCCACATCATGAGAGGGGGCGTGGCTCTGAGCCCAATAGCACGTAGCTAAGGCTGGCTGGTGACGTGCGGTGCTGTTCGTTTTCGAGAATGATAAGGTGTTGATAGTCGTAGCAGTGTATGACCGGAGTAGTCGTGGTGCTGTCCTTTGACTGTCGAGGGCCAGCTATCAAAGCGTGACATGGCAGCGTTGTAATGTATGGCCACGTAGGAGGGCGTAGGCGCACACATGGGTGCGATTGTTGGCGAGGCCGAACCCGTTGAGAGGTCACATCATGCGTTTGGCGAGATCAGCTAGACGAGTACTGAGGGTAGCTCGGCTCTTCGGGTTCTGTGGTGTGCTCGGCTCTCCAGGTTCCGTGGTCTCAAATCAGCAATTTTATTCAATAGGCGCAGTTCATTATCTCGGATACCACCTGTTTGTGGAATTGCCTAATCCATTCCCCCATGTAAATTATTCAAGCATATGTGCAGCCCAAATCAAATTAATCCATTTGTAGTTTCCGTAAACCTCATATGCAACCCAACTATCGCTCGAACCTAGTCTTACGGAGTCCAAATCCAAACCCATCTATAGCCCAAATCCTGCTCCTACTACATGCAAACCATATCTATCTCAAAAATATAGTCAGAAAGTAGCTACTCATGTGATGCATTTTCTTAATACCTAATTAACTGTGATGAACGGAAGGATCATATTCCAAAAAAAATAAAGTTAAGGGGTGTAATTAAAATTTTAAAAGAAACTATGCGCGAAGTGTCGCGAGGCCAAATTTGAGGGGCCGTTAAGTAACCTTGCCGTTACTTTTCTCCCGATGTCACCGTCCTGCTCTTCTTCTCCCCCGTGGTGTGTCTATAAAGCGCCAAGACTTCTCCTAGTCGTCGCTCCCACTCTCTTTCCCCCGTTCACCTATCCCTCTTTCTTGGCGGTGGAGTTGAATCTTGCTTTGGTCTTTCGATTGGGAGGGGAGAAGGATAGGCGGTGATAATTGGAGAGAAATCTGACGGGTTTTCGTCGGGTGAGTTGTGAAACGGTTAGATTTCTTTCTTCTTGGTTAGATATTTCTGGAATTTTATTTTGATCTGGTTTTTGTTGGATTTTGATGGATTAGTGCTCGAGAGCTTGATTCTTGCTTAGATTTTGTACCGTCTTTTGATAAAAGTCTCCGAATGAGACGAGAGATCTGGTTTACCAATTCCTTTCTTGATAGTTTTGCTAGTTTGTCTCCTCAAGAAAAGACAAAAAGAATATAGTTTTTGTTGAGTTGGAAGGGAAGGGAATCGATCTGTGGATATTAAATTAACGTTGTTTGAAAAAGAAAGAATGGATCTTTGTGGATATCTCTTGTTTAAAACAAGTGGAAAAGGAAGGAGAAAGAGTAGATTTTGATGAAGGAAGAAGCTTGCTGTTCCTTTTCCTGATTTAGATTATCTTGGCTGTTGGATTTGACTTTCTGTTTTGAATAATGAGCCACGTCTTTTTCGATGATCTGTTATTCAGTTTGGAATGGCTAAAGAAAAGCTCTTTTGGGTGGACTTGAAAGAACTTATGCCTTTCAGCCAAAAAAAAAAAAAGACCTTAGGCCTTTTGTTTATGCTGAAACTAAGGGCTTCTTTTTGAATGATTTAATTCTCAATTTTCAAAAATTTCAGCGATCAAACTCCTTTTCCTTCTTGACAATAATGTGCAAAAAGAAGTAGAAAAGATGACCTGATTAGCAAGCTAAACTACCCAATGGTTTCTCAGGGGAGTAGGAGAAAAGAGGAGTTGATGCATAGTCTGGAAAGCAACTGGATGGAAAACATCAAGTAGGAAGGTCAAAGAGACAACGGCTGATAGCTGGTATTTGGCATCTTTTCTTTTTACTATCTTTTCTTGTCGGTATTTTCTCATATATAATCCTGTATTTCTGAAGAGTTCCGTGCCTTCTTTCCTTCTCTTGGTGTGTAACTCATAATTGCATTATATGTGATCACATCACTTTTGATTCTTTTATGCCACATTTAGGAACTTCATTATTGGTCCACATTTCTGACTGTGTCAAGGTTTTATTCACAAAATGAACTAAGTCATCAGTTTATCTCGGTCATGATGGAGGACTGAAGAATTTTTAAGGTGATCATTTTATCTGGATACCTTGTCTGATATAGTTGGAAATATCAGCTGACTCAGTAAATAGATGACAGTTTATTGATTTGCGCATATGTTTCAATAATTAGTGATATAAAACCCTTTAATAACATGATATTAAAAAAGTTATCAATATCTTGTTATATATTTCGTTAACTAACTCATCATTATCTCAGGATGTATCAGTTTATGTTGGCCAAGATAGTAAGAGCTGATATTTTATATAGAGTGTCAATAGTGCATGATAGCCATATGTGCTGGTTCAGCCATGATAAGGATCATGTCTTGCCCTCTTGCTACAATTCATTTTATCCTGCTTATCTTCATAGTTAGGCATTCAATTGCTAAATTTTAGATATTATGTATATATGAATCATGATATTTCTGGTACAAGGAAATTTGCTTATCTATTGGGGGTTTGGTGTTTCTTATGCCAAGTGATATGCTTTTGCTTCAGAAATCACTGTTGTCAGACTTAGTGGTCTAGCTGATACCAGGTAGTGAGATCGGTCATTCACCATGAACCAATAGAAAGTGAAGACTTAATGAAGATAAAATACCCTTGATATTAGTTTCCATTGCCCAAATTCAGCAAAATACCGAAATCTTAATAATTATTCCTGTCTTAGACTTATTCAAATACATATTTACCATATTTGAAGTCGGTCATGCTGAGTAGTTCTTTAATGTGATTCTAGCATATGAGAACATCAGACCAGCTATGTCTTGATGTTGCATTGGCTACCTTTTTTGGTCTTGGGCAGATAATGATGACTACTAAAATGCTGAATTCTGGACCAGATCTTGCCTTCTGACAATAGTGGCATCCTGGAAAAACATATTTGGTCAGTATGGGTGTACACTGGAATGAGGTAGTATCAGTTTAGCTAATGTCCTCTTGCTGTACTTTTTGCAGTGAAATTGAAGAGTTGGTGCTCGATTAGCATGCTTAAGGGTATGGAAAATTGTAAAGAAGTGCTTGTGGAAAGTATATGGCTCCTTGTGTATGTTTGTCCTATCAGTAGGACCCACGGTTCCTTGACAATAACCATTTAGAATCCAGCATTGCTTTCTAGGGTACAAGCTTTCATAGACAACAGAAGGACTTTGAGGTTTGGGTTTAGTTGATTGATTCCAGAGGTAGTCTAAGATTTGCCAACTCCACTAACATGTAAGAGATGCCAGATTTCAGCAAAAGCAATTTAGATGGTCTTTTGATAGTTGCTTGGCAAACCCATAAGTAACCTGATTAACACAAAACTAAAAGCAAGACATTTCTTTAAGATACCTGCTCGATAACTTTGTAATGGACTTCAATTTCTTCTAGACATTCAGCAAAAAAAGGATATGTGATGAGGTAAACATCATTAAATTATCATGGTGTAGATTTGAAGAAGAAAGGGTGCCATGAACCTGAAGCAGATAACCAGATGACATCAGCATAACACTATGCATTTCTTGATATACACTTTAGTCATAGCCATAGAAACAATGTGTTCTTTTATAGAGTTTCAATCGCTGGAATTAGATTACATAAAATTCAATAATCTGTAACCCGTAAGTATTAATAATTATTTCAAGAGTTGCTATGTTAGAATTAGAGAATGTCTATAATGTGGAGTACACTAAAAAGAGTGACATTTATGAATAGTATGAGTATTAGGAAGTCAAAACAGCAAGAAACAAAATAGTGCATTAGTATGCTGCAAATATGTCAGCATGAGAAAGGAGTGCCATAATTTTTTTTTGCTCTCAAAGAGGCGAGTAGAAATTTATAGGACAACAAAGTAGTTAATTTATAAAGGGCGCATGAATAGAAAAATAATTGGGTGTGACATTAATTTCTTCGACCTATAAAACGATCAATCGTTATGGTTGTCATATTAGTAAACATGGTGAATCAACTCTACTACTCTTGTACCTTCAATGTTCATAAATCATACTTAATAAGGGAATTGAAATCCAAGGGTTCATTTGAGACCAGAAATCACTTTATGTTATTCAGCCTAGGGTGAATATTCATAACCAGTCAGTAGGACTTGTTGAAGATGGCAATTTTGGAACTGCCTTCAACACCAAGTTGCCCAGATCCTTGAGCACAACAAAGCATGAGAGAGCACAACAGCCATCCTATTCCTGATGTGGCTGATACTCTCATTTATGAGATTCATCGTACCCTGTATATATCTGCATCTTTAACAATGTCAGATCTTCTAACATGTGATTTTACGCAAAAAGGTTGCAACTGTTTGTGCAGCCCTATTGTGTTATGTGGTGTCTTGATGTTTACATGCATATCATGATTAACCAACATATCATGTAAGATGATTATCAGATTAATTTTACTAAAATATAGATTCTACAGGGTGTTGTGTGCCCTAACCTGTCAAAATCTCAGTCAACAGCAGCTTCACTAATTAAACAAGCTGTAAGCAAGAAGGCAGAAATTGAGCTGCCTTACATGGATGTTGAGCACCCCAATTCTTCAGACGGAGCAACCTTTATGAGTAACAGGGAAATGAGCACATGTAGAACAGATAGCATGGACGCAGTTCACATTCTTTCTCATGTTGAGAAGCCAAATAATTCAAATTCTAGCACTCTACTGGAAATCCCACTGCATGCAGAGGAAAGAAGCAGATGGATTAAACGTCTCAGACATAACCCTTCAAATTCTCTTGCCGGACATAACCCTTCAAATTCTCTTGCTGTTGGTACTAAGAGATTCAAAATTGAGAATGGTCAGTTCTGTAGAGAAGGCAGTAATTTGTTCATTAGAGTACTTAACTATAGCAAATCCAACTCTGATTCAATGAAATGTCTTCGAGAACGGCCGAGGTTTGATAAGACCATGCTGTCACCAGATAACGGTGTGAATGCCTTTGGACTATCAGGAAAAGAAACACATTCCTGGATCCAGAGATGGTGTTGTAATAGTCCTCAAGCAGGACCTGTTCAAGCAAAACTAGCAACACCAGTGGTATGTGAGCCAGAAAATATGAAAGTTATTTTTGATGACAAGCAATTTCCAAGCATTGCAGCTATGGCATTGATGGGGAAAGCAATAAAAAATTTTCAGCCATGTGAATTTCAGAGAAGGGGGTCTTCTGTGGTCTGGAGAAGCTGGGATTCTGAAGACAACAAGGATTTTTCATCAAAAAGTGATTAGCCTCAACCTGTGCTTCCTGACTACTTCAGCCTAAAAGGTGCCGAAAGTGATGGTCATTCTAGCAAACCCAGTTCAGATACTGTTTCGTTCGATGAAAGAGGCTGAAGTTAAGTGCTATTGGGAGTTTCGGAAGATTTAGCATTGCATTGGTATGTTTCTTACCCAATTTTTTGAATTTATACAGGTTATTATCAGGGACTTTGTTACCTAAACACCCGTGTCTAGCTCCGAAAAATCCAAGTTGGATACATATCCGAATTGGGTATGGATCAGATGCTTCAATATTTATGAAGTTTTTGGTCGCCGCCTTTAAAGATTGGCAGGCAAAGAGTTGCTCTTGTAACAATGACTTTGACCCTTCATTTTAGCAGGATTGGGTATTGTTAGTTTTAGAGATTGGTCTAAGATGTAGGTATTGATATAACTTTACAAGATGTTATTTTCTTATATCTTTAAATAATTGGGAAGTTTAATAAGAAACATAGACATTGAAAGATCTTAACAAACAATATATTATTAATATTTTCTAAATATCTAAACAAATCATATTTAAGGATATAAAAATATATAATTTAATGTAATTTAATTTAATCCTACATATCTTGGTATCTCAATTATTCTCTCTTGTCAAGTCAAACACTAGATGTGTGTCTGAATCTGATTTTGGTATCTTCATCCATGCAACATTGATCAAAGGTCATCATATCTGGGGCTTTTATTCTCTTTTCTTTTTTTGGTTTATCCTTAAGGAACCTGAATTCCAAACTTTATTTTTTTACATGAGCACATTCTTTTGTTATCCTTCTTTTCATAGGTCACTGGCTTCCCTTAGATTCTTTAGGATGTAGAAATGCTTCCCTACACTTTGATTTTGTGTTATATATTCATATTGCCTGGAGCTTTTGTATTTTATAGTCTGCAAGATGCTACTCCAACTTAATGAACTATGCTGCAAGTCATTAAAGATGATAATATTCATTGATAAATAACAACATCAAGTTCCTATTGATTTCAGTTCAGATTTTTGCAAAGCTTTGCAATTTAAGCATTTTTTTTATTCACTCCTGGTCATAGTTTACC
>JAOXJJ010000725.1:9553066-9567413 GCA_025769935.1 Phoenix roebelenii | reverse complement strand
AAGAGAAGAAAAACGAAACGATCTTGTCTTGACTCAATCAATTGAAGCCTTTGAAGTTCTCTGAAGTCTACTTGAGTTGTTTTGTTGATTGGGCTTTATGTTGTCTTGGTAGCTTTTTTATCTGACTGCTTGATGGGTGAGATGCATTAGATCCTAAGAAATCTTTGAAAATTAAATGAAAGTTTTGTGAAAGCTTCTGGAGCTGTTACACAAGTGCCAGAGTTATTAATTTGCGGAATGACTGGAAATGAGATGTCTGCGTTTTGGTCATAGTTCCAGTGGAACTTGGACAGTGATGCAGATGCCCAGTAAATGTCTCTCGGTTCTGAACTGTACTCGTAATCCAGTTGCTCCTAGTCTGTTCTCTTTCGAACCAAGGTTACATATCCATCTATCTAATTTTACAAAGCACTCAACTGGGTTCTGATGGACCATTGGAATTGAATGTCCAAGCTCCTGATCAAAAGTTTTTTTGCCTTTTCTCCCCCAAGTGAGGTGCAGGTTTCAGAAACCCATTGTCAGATGTAATTGCATGCTGATCTTGAGATATGGTGTGCATATGTCACTAGTTCATCTATATAATTTGAATGATGATGCCTTTTTCCGAATGCTTTCATTCCCCTCACCTGGAGATGACATGTTTTATGCTTGATTTACAGAGAAAATGTCTGGCATGGAATGCACAACTATGCTCGAGTTTCTAAGCTCCACAGGTATAGGCAATTATGTTAACAGCTTTTCTTTGTTGACTATTTCTTTGAGACAAAGCACTGACATTGAAATGTGAAACTTGACATGGTTTGCTGACATTCAGAAACAAAGAAGTATCTAATGCAGTGAAATGTTATACATGTCAATTCTGTCATTTTCCTTTGTATTATATTCACCATTTTTTTTTTATACAGATTCATGTTCATAGGATGTGACTATAGTTTCAAGCTGGCCCTCAATCTAGTGTTATCCTCCTCCTTTATCTACTATAAGTCCTTACCTTTTGCACTAGTTATAGACAAGCTTACTAAGCATATTTAGGATGATATTTCTTAATGCATACTATTTGGGATGGTATAGTCTTAGCGGATGAAACTAAGGTTGGAGTTAATCTTAAGTTGGAATTGAGAATCATGAAGTGATTATTTTTGGTATTATCTTTCATAAGGGAAGATTAAAGAGTATGTTGTCTATGAGATTAAACCAGGGTGGATAAAATGGAGAAAGGCAATTGGAATATTATGTGATCATAAGATACCTGTCAAGTTAAAGAAAAAAATTTATAGAAAAGCCATGCATCAGTTATGTTTTATGGCACACAATGTTCGGTAGTTAGAAAATAATTTGTGTACAAGATATGTGTGGCCAAAATAAGAATATTGAGATAGATGTGTGATAATACAAGAATATATAAAATAAGGAATACAATCATTCATAAAATGGTAGAGGTAGCACCAATTGAGGATGACAAAATTAGAGAATGATGACTTAGATATTTTGGACGTGTACAATGTAGATGAAGGAATGCACTAGTTGGAATAATTTGATATATATAAATGGAAAGAGGGATGGTTTACCAAAAATTATATGGAATAAAGTGGTAAGAAAGGACACATTATTACTACATTTTTCAAAGAATGTAGCTCTAAACAGAGCAAAATGGAGGAAAAGGATTCATGTAGCCGATTCGAACTAGTTTGGGATTAGGCTTAGCTGAGATGAGTTGCATTATTTTCAGCATATTTTGCCTCAACGGGTGTTGTTAGATGGTTTACGCTTGTGCTTGCGATTCGCTTAGGAGGTGGTAGCTTTTGACATGTACAATGCATGCGATTTATCTAAGCAAAAATAGTACTTGATTAAGAGGATGGAGTGTACGATTCAAGGGTTGTGTGTGTTGTATAAAGCGCCCATTACAATATAATACGTGGCAATGGAATTTAATTTTGGGTACTAGGCCATGCTCCCAAGCATTATTCTCCTGGGAGAAGTTTCAGCATCTTTGTGCGAGATAAACAAACCTCTTGTTGTTCAAGCAATGGCCAAGGGAGGTGAGATTAAGACCTGCACTACAACATTGGTGGGGGTTGGTGGCTGAAACGAACACAACAAGAAGTCATGAACTTTGGAGATAAAAGCATATGCGAGATGAACATATCAGATGTTTCAAAAATGGATAGACATCTAATTGAACTTAGAAATTCAGGAAACAATTAATTGGTTAGCATGCCCACTTTCTTCAGCTGTCTCGGCCGATGTCAGCTGCTACTACTTCCCTTCTGTTTTCTGGTATATTAGCCACTGGGTAGGCCTCTTGTTAGCTTGTCATTTGGCCTTGTATGGGAGCGTCTTGCAGTGCGGAGAGTCTTTTTGCTTGAGCCTGGACTCAGTAGCGCATCAGTGGCATAGCGGCAAGTTAAACTGTGCCAATTATGGCCTAACTCACGAATGACTTGGCTTGCAGGCCAATGCAGAACGACTAGTAACGTGGGATGGATGATTCCACTTTTATGTGCATTCAGGGGCATCAGGAAACTCCATGATGCTGCTGTGGCTTTCAGGAGAGCCTGAAATTTTTCCAGATTCCATCACTGAAGGACGAGAAAACAATAACAGTTGCAGTCGTCTAATGCTTTGACTCATAAAGAAATTCCAAACCAGAGGAAAATGATGTGCCGCACTGATTCATGAGAGGGAAAGGTTTCTGGTTAGAATTGCAGTAGTGATTGTCATCGAAATTTCTCTAGAGATATGAGAGACTGAGACTAAAGATCTTAATGTTTTTATGTCATCATTCCATACTCAACATGGCAATCGACTTGAGGAAAATCCATCCCCATAATTCTTTATATCCATGAATGGCGGAGAGAACTCTGAGAATGATGCCTCTGAGTGTGACGACACCCTCAAGTTCTCCTGGTTGATTGGCTGAGAAAGTGGAAGGACTCTCCGATGCCACCAGATGCTCCCTGGCTTGTTTGAGGGTGTCACCCCACTGCCAACAGAAACACGCTCTTTCACAGCTGTTGAATTGGTTCCCTGATTTCAGGGTGGCACTGGCGCCGTGGAAGGGTGCCACCATTGTTTCGAGATATTCGAACTATGATCAGTGGTGCAGTTGCCTTCCAGGCAAAGCACGTATTCAAATAGGCTAATAAGGTTATGGATGGGTGGCCTCGTATGTGGCCAGTTACTCCATAGGTGCCCTGTAGGTTGGAGAGAGGGAGTTGCCTAGAGTGCTTCAAAACTTCTTGTTGTTTTTTATTTTATTAAATGTATTCTTACTAAAATTGTATGAATCGTTTATTTTAGCGCAAAAAAGAAGAAGAAAAAAAAAAAAAAGATAGTTCCTCGTTGCTTTTTACAGCATTGGAATTTTGCATCAAAAAGAATTTGAGTCTCCCATCAGCTTTCGTATTCATGGGATCAGTACGTCTTAATTAACTGACGAGGGCAATTTTGTTCATTAACAATAGGCTAATAAGAGCAACTTTCTTTGTTGATGTTGTTTTATGTTTTAGTTTATAACAAAGTGGTAAGTTTCAATGATCATTCACAGTTTCAATGTCAAGCGACGATATATATTGAAATATGCGACGTTATGTGCATCCATTGTTCGTAATAAAAGCCGATGGGTCTTGGTCAGCTGGTTCAAGCCACGTCTCAGCGCTTGCACCGGGAAGAGGCCCTGCGTTCAAACTCGGAAAAGGCCAGTTTTCTGCCGTTATTTCAAGGGAAAAAATTCAAAAGTGAAAGAAAAAAAAATCTACCAAGCTGAATGATCGATAGCACGAAAAAAATCCTCTAACAATCAGCAAAACAACGATTTTGAAACCCGTAATGTGGATGGATGTTTATAACTCCTAGCAACAATTTCTCGAGTGAAGATATTATCACGAAACATAAAAAGCTCCTTCATTATCAGTTTCTAAATTTTGAAACAATCTCAAACACCAATTAATCAAACAAAAAAGAAGAAGCTCAAACATCATTTAATCAAGTCGCTGTTGCTACTTAGATGTTGAATTAAGCAACAAAACAAACTAAACTCACCAAATCAAACTAAACTATGAATTTATTATCAGGAGTGTTAACAAGCTATTGAGGTATTGACATGTTGAAAATTAGTTGAGCGAGATGATTTGATTAAAGGTGAAGAGCTGATCAAGGATATCCTATTGATTTTTTCAAAATGTCAATGGATATGAAATAAATTATTTATACTACAATTAAATTATGAAGAGATGAATTGGGTAAAGTTGCACTGAGAGAGCGAGGTTCATGATTAGATCAGTCGAGGACCATCCTCGCAGGAGTCCCAACCAAGAAAATAAGAAACCCTAAAAGTATTATATTGATAAAATATTAATATATAATAATAATAATTATAATATTTTATTTTTAATTATATTATACTATAAATGTAATATAATATAATATAATATTATTATTATACTGTATCATATATTTATATATTAATATATATTATATTTTATTATATTTTATTGTATGATAGTATGCAATATCAAATGGTTATTTTGATGTACTAATTTTTTTAAAAAAATTATTTATCAAATATATATTTAAATTTTATAATATTTTAAAAATATATTTATTAAATAAAAAATATTTTTTCATAAAAGCTTTACTTCAAAAATGGCGTTTACTCCATGACCGGGCCCATTCAAGCCCGGACAAAACTTAGGAGCATGCTCGCTCGATCTCTTATCTCCTCGATGCGTTGGCTCTTGAATCCAGCCGAGGGTCATGGAGCTGGGTCTGACCCTCCGCTTTTTTGCGGCGCCTCCCTCCTCCGCGAGGGAGAGAGGAGCTGTCCGCCGCCCTTGTCTGCTTTCCTCCTCCTCTTCGTCTCGCTTCCTCTTCCGCGAGGCCTCTTTCTCTCTCTCTGCCCGAATCCCTTTTCGATATTCAGTCTCGCTGGCCAGAGCAAGCGCCGTCTCCCTCGAGAGCAGGCGTAGAAGTAACCGCTCCACAGGAAGCGTTACAACAGAGGAGGAGGAGGAGGAAGAGGAGATGGAGGAGGAGGGAGAATCGTCTTCTTCTGCTTCGTTTTTATCTCTAAGCGAGAAGCCTGATAGGAATCTTGCGCTGCTCGACGAGTATGAGCTGGAAGAGCTCGAGAAGGATTCCGTTAATCCGAACCATCGAAGCGGTCAGTTGTTCGCCTTTCCCCTGTTCTTGGTTTCTCTTTTGGACTCCATTATTGGGTTTTGTCTTTCATTAGGGTTTTATTTGTAGGTTTTTTGATGAAGTTGGCGCCTTTTAAGGACTTTTAAAGGCGAAAAATGGTTTTTTGAAAATATATTTTAAAGATTGGATATGTCAATCTCTTTTTCTCTGGGTTGTTCAAGAGGATTGATGCGAAATAAATCGCTCCTTGATAGAGAAAGAGAAGGGGAGTTTTTTGTGAAAAATTTAAAGAGAATTTAAAAAATGGAAGTTCTTTTGGACCGGTTATTTTGAAAAAGGGGGAGATTTTTCTAGGTATGCCTGTATTGGGGGCTAGTTTTTTGCTAGCAGATATTTTGCACCAGGAAGAAGATATTTTACACCAGGTCTTTATTGATTTATAGAAAGCAAATGACCGAATATCATGGGAACTTAGTTGGTGCCTGGTGGGTACTAAAGAAATCCATTGTAAGAAGGTGCAATAAGCATTGCCAGTTGTTATATGGCGGAGGTGAATTTCTAGTCGTAGTGGCTTCAAGGATTGACGCTAATCCTGCTGCTGGACCTTTTTATTCTTATCATGGATAAACTCACAACTGTTTTTGAGAGGTAACATACTGCATGTTACCTGTGGATGGTATGGTATCGATGACATGATGATATGTTAGAATGGTAACTTGTAAATAAAGAGGAAGACATATGGAATGGAATTTTTGTAAATAAAGAGGACATAACAATTAAGGTAGTTGAAAGAAGACATATGGAATGGAATTTTTGTAGTGATGTAAATAAATAAGAGGTTCAAATCAAATTTTCATGACTAAGGGAGATGCAATGCTCTGCAGTTTCATTTTTTGGGATCAATCTTACAAAAGAATGGACAAATGGATAAAGACATCTATTTTACACCTATGTATCACAGCTAACTGGTGAAGAATGATTCAGTGGCAAACTCAAATAGGCAATATTCTCATGCATTCAGGTGCACATGCAAGCGCGCGTACCAATTTTGTATAATTTCTATAGAAGGGGATACAGATTTTTGTCTTTTACTTGGTATCAGCAATAGATCTAAGCAAGTTTCTCGGGATAAAATTTAGATGTTGGTGACACTTTATGAAATAGTTGTTGGTGAGCAGTTGGACTTCTGAAAGAAGTGTGGTTGTTTAGGACTTGTTTTTTTTTTCCTGCTGCTAAGCATCTTACTTCCATCATCCTATTTCCTTTCACTTTTGCTGCCCAGTTTTCTCTTACCAACATAAGCTAAGAAGGAAACTCACCAGTAGAAAATGATAAATATATTGCTATAATGAATTCCTGTGTCTTGTTACTACTTATCTTATGCTGAATGCAGGATATGTAGCTGTGTTAGGCAAGCCAAATGTTGGAAAGAGCACTCTTGCAAACCAAATGATAGGTCAGAAACTCTCAATTGTTACAGAGAAACCTCAAACTACACGTCATCGTATTCTTGGTATATGTTCTGGCCCTGAATATCAGGTATTATGCTTTCATTAAATGAACATGTTTAGTTGAGATTACTTTCTTAATGATCTTAAAGGCTATGGTAATGAACCATATGAGCAAATTTTGTGGTTTGTTAATCCGAGTTATGGGTTAGTTTGCAGATGATACTCTATGATACACCTGGTGTTATTGAAAAAAAAATGCACAAATTAGACTCTATGATGATGAAAAATGTCCGAAGTGCTGCCATTAATGCTGACTGTGGGCTTATGGTTGTTGATGCTTGTAAGGTTCCTCAGAAGGTATATACTTTGAAGAAGAATTTTTCATTTTGAAATCCTCATGCACCTTTCTGAGCTTTACTCTTCAAGATTTAGATTGATGATGTGCTGGAAGAAGGTGTCGGATCTCTCAAAGATAAGCTTCCTATTCTGTTGGTATTGAATAAGAAGGATCTGATTAAGCCTGGAGAGATTGCAAAGAGACTTCAGGTAGCACTTAAAAGCATTTTCCATTGGTTGATGTTGGCAATGTGTGTGACTACACATTGAAAGTTCAAAAATTTTAATGCTGCTTTCAATTTCTTAGTTTTTACTTATTCATGTTTTTCATTTATTTATTCATTTTTTTTATTTACTTTTAGATACAAGTCATTCATATAACTGTAGGGACTGAGAATATCACATTTTGCAGTGGTATGAGAAATTCGCCAATGTTGATGAGGTCATACCTGTAAGTGCCAAATATGGTCAGGGAGTGGATGATGTCAAGGATTGGATACTCTCAAAACTCCCTTTTGGTCCTGCTTATTATCCCAAGGTATGTATACTGGAACTTACAAGTTAATGAAAGCTGATGTTTGTGAAAAGGCAACAAAAAAATATGGCAGTTTATGTTCTATATAATGACATGCCTCTTTTTGTATGTATTACAGTTTTTTTTTGAAATAGATTCAGTGTGCTGTCATTTTTGGTTTACATGTTGAGGATTTGAATCCTTGATATATGATTGAAAATGCATAGCACTGAGACTAGTATGACAGTATCTTGTCCCAAGAAACAAGTGTCATTGCCCAAGTTCAATGACTAATTTGTTGCTGTATTTTTAAGGTTACTGTTCTAAGTACTGATTATCTAGTATTAGGAGTAATCAGTGTCTATGATGGCAGCAGTACCACTAATTTTTCTCGTCTTAATGTAGTATAGCTATAGGAATTAAGTTAGGCATATTTTATGCTGTGCAAGCCCTAAAGACCAAGGTTGGCGTCCAAATAAGGAAAAAAGGTACAAGGACAACATGCAACAAAAAACTGTACTAAGGATGTACATGGAACATGTCGAAAGGAAAAATTCAAGAAAACTATGCTACAATACACAATTGTTAGTTGGAGAAACTGGTTTGAACTGCCTAGTTTAAGACCAATTTACAGTGGTCTAGTCTGGAGCTGAATTAATTTTTTGTACATTCAATTGACTGAATCAAGGGTAATTTAGACCTCTTCATGGAAGCTCAATCTATAGGTTGAAACAAGTTCCATGAAAAACATGGTTCCAAAAGGATTAACCTGTGAATTGTCTTGAACCAGTTGACTCAAGCATGAATTTTAGTGAATCTTCAAGTGTTCAGTGTTTAGAGGTTGACGTATGTCTTTTCCGTATCTTATAATTCTCCATCTTATATAGTAGACTTATGCCTTTTCTGTATCTTATATGTATAATTGACTTATATCTTTATGTGTTCATTGTTGTTTGGATAAGTTGATATTTTCTATGGAAAGGGAGGCCGGACCTGATAAATTGATGTTTCACCAAAACATTTTATATATACTGATTCAAAATAAATGTTGAATGTGCTGGTTCTGTTTTGGTTTATCCAAGTCACATTTGGTTTATCCAAGTCACTAATGTGGTCCTTGTCTACTTCCAATTGAGATTCTGCATAAACAAGCGGCACACAGAAATCAGAAAAAAAAAAGAATGTAGACTATCAGCTTGTTAAGAAACTCTGCATACCCAAGTTGATTAATTTAGTCGAAGGCCCTTTGCTTTTGACTGAAAAAGGACATATTATGAATGCATACCTTAATCTGCTGCTTTATTATGCATGGCAAACGACTATCACATTCAATGGCCATTAAATGCAAAGAAGTCCAGCTACATGCAAAACTTTGTGTCCTGAATTTGCAATTTTTGGGCCTAAAATGAGGATTATCCTACTCATACCATAATAATTTTTGAAATATACTAATAGCATAATAGTAACACACTGGTTTGGCAAATTTCATATATACACCCATATTTTGATTTATGGGTAATCTTTAACATGGGCATGAGTTTTATTTATTCTATGGCACTGGATTTTTCTTTTCATTAAAAATTTTTCTTAGTATTGTCATCTAAAAGTTATCTTTGAACCTGCACATTTAGAAGTATTGCCATTTCTACTTTCTGTGGTTTCAGGACATCACCAGCGAACACCCTGAGAGATTCTTTGTGGCAGAAATTGTAAGGGAGAAAATATTTATGCAATATAGAAATGAAGTTCCATATGCATGCCAGGTATTTATCCCACATTTTCTTCGTTCATCAGCTCAGCAGACAGTTATTTTTCTTGCTGTGTAAGTGTAATAAAACCAACAGCTCAACAGAAATTTGCATGTTACAGGTCAATGTTGTGAAATATATTAGCAGGCCGGCCTCAAAAGATTTTATTCAAGTTGAAATTATTGTTGAGAAGAACTCGCAAAAGATTATTCTCATTGGCAAGGTATCCTAATAAATCTTGAAGATGAAATTTTCGAATATTTCTTCTTGTTGCAGATTCTTAAAGTATTGTACTTACTGACTTTTCCATATATGCTGAAGGAAATTTATTTCAAAGTGGCTCCATATGTAGGGGTGGCAATGGGTTGGGTTGGGTCGGGCTAAGGAAAAGAACATACAAAACCTTCACCAATAGTCAACCCGACCTAACATTGGGTCCAAAGCTCTCGACCCATACCCACCCATGGGTCATTTCAGGTCACCCATTTGACCCTAATCTAATCTATTTTACAAGATTCAATCCCTAGTAAACACGAGCTAACATATCAGATCCTATATTTACAATTCTCATTGGCTAATTTCCAAAACAATTTAAACATCAAGAAAAAGACCACTCGCTCAAAAAATTCATATCCAAGATCATGACTCTATCCAACCTAAACTATTTTGACCCAAATTGAACTCGATCCTGATGGCCTGAGTTGGGTCAAAGCTTTAACCCATACCGAACCTATTTAGAGTTTGGGTCATATTTTCTGACCTGTACTTGAGCCTAACAAAAACTCCCTTGACCAAACCTGACCCAAACTACTTGGGTCAGATTTTCGGGCTTGGTCAATCTTTGCCACCCCTATCTGTACATGGCAATATGGTTTATAAAACAGTATAAACACCAGCTTACTGTCATGTTGCCAATTTCATAAAGATGATGATATTCTTATCCCCTCTGTATGGGATTAGCATTGTCATCCCAATCTTGTCATCGAGTATGTACCCTCCTTCGTTTTATCTTCTTTTCGTGCTCTTACTATCTTTTATGAGATGGAACAAAATTTTTGATCTATCTAGTTTACTACAAGTATACCTTATCATATGCATTTATTCTGTGTTAATCTTGTGCTCATGTGCTTCAGCAGTATCCAGCAGTCTGATCTGTACAGGAGAAACATAATGTCTGTCCTGTGCAAACCTCCTCGAAGTTCTAATGATATTCGACAATCAGATCAAACTTAAATAACTCCCTTATTTATCATCTAGCCTCAAACTCAAATGTCACTTTTAGTTATCATCTACCCTCCTCAGGTCTTGTTTGAACTACTTTTCTGCCCTATATGTTTTTGTACAATGGAAATCAAAATAAATTTCTTGACCATATCTTGGTTGCAACCTATTATCCACATATATTCCTTTCAGCGCTGCAGTTCGCATGTTCTATTTATCTTAATCTATTTTTGAACTTCTATTATAATGGTATTCCAGATGAAAACTCTGCAACTCTCATCAGTATATAATTTGCAAATAAATGCACTGTAAGACCTAAAAGCATCTGGAAAGGTAAGAAAATAGTGGGGAAGCAGTAGCACCATTCATTTATCAGTAGGCCTTTCTGTAATATTTTTTTTCTCCATTTCTCGGGTCAAGGTTATTGATTCTTTTAAAAAAAAAAAATGAATTTTAACAGTCAATCTCAATAGTCTTGTATAATGTGGAAGAGATTGACAATTGGAGAGCCAGAAAGCATGAAAATATTTTAGTTGTGTTCTGTTGGAGAAAATCATACGTTCGATATTGAAAGGGAAGATGTTTCCATGCTAGTGAGAAGGTGCAGAACTTTGGTGGGCCCTTTGATTGAGAGAAAATTATTTTCTTCCCATAGGTGATTAATATGTTGCAAATGGCTTTTAAGGTTAAGGTGCTTCATGGGAGCAATTGTTCTCATCATCTTTATGTTCTTAAGGATGTCTAGTTTTATGCATTTTGGAGAATGAATTATTTTGTTCAGATCCTCTGCCTTTTGATGTTTTCTTGGTCAAGTTTCTGTTTATTGTCCATATTGGTGTCTGTGATTTGGATAACTTCCTATTGATTTGGATAACTTCCTATTTATTGTTCGGCGTGGTTGTTGTCAGCTTCAAGCAAAGTTTTGTCATCAATTCATGGCTTCCAAGAATGTATAGACTTTTAGCAAGAGTGCAATGCTTATGTTGCCTTTATTCTCCCAGAATTCTATATGTTGAGAGACCAACAACTATTCACTTGCTTCGTCATTGTGAGATGGTTGGAGGCTACCATGATCTTACTTCTAACTGTTATTGGACTTTGCCTTTTTGGTTCCAAATACAACAGAGTGGGTGCATTTATAGGACACAATTGGTGCTTTATAGTAGACATGATGAAGAAGTGGCTGAAGTTGATCCATAGTTTAAAAGCTTGGTAGTGGTGGTTTTTGGTCAGAAGTCTAGACCCTGAAAGCAGGGTTGCTAAATCTTGTTGTGTAATCATTTGTGTATCAAGCTCCAGTGCATTCTCCTATTCCTTATTCCACTTGAACAGTCTCTCATAAAAATCGATGTCTTGTTTGTTCCCCATTTTTTCTTGCTTATGCTCCAAAACCCACCTTTGGCTTATGATCTCTGGATTAAAACAGATTGGTTTGGTTCAAACTATACTGATTTTAGAAAGAATTTATAAACAGTTGAAGAAATTTTGAAAGATGGAAGGGTAGATTAAGTTTAAAACTCATACATTTGAAAGCTATTTTTTTATATATTATCAGTACTACCGTACCTTTGCTTTGTGCCCCTCCACATATATGTTCCATGTTTCATTAAATTAAGATTCATTATTCATCATGTTACTCATAAAATTAAAGTTGATGCCCAAATATTTTTGTGCAACTACAGGAAGGGAAGGCTTTAAAGGTATTGGCAACAGCCGCAAGGCTTGATATTGAAGATTTCCTGCAGAAGAAAGTCTATCTTGAGGTCCTGGTCACTGTCTTGTGTTTCACTCCTAGGATTTGTTGTGGTATTTTATGAAGACATTCCTGGTTGAATTCTAATTTTTGTTGTTATGGATTGAACCAGGTAGAAGTGAAGGTGAAAGAAAATTGGCGACAGGATGAAGGCCTGTTGAAATACTATGGCTATGGTGGTCAAATTCAAGTTTTGTAAAGTCGTTTGCTTCCCGCATATAATTAATCTGTTTGTAACCTTTTATTCTCACACACAAGCCAATGAAATTAGTGCTATTACAAAACTTCGCCTCCAATTATTCTTGGTTCATCTTTCGAAAGGATAATCCCTTCCTGCACTCAATTGATCAGTTTCTTTGGCATCCTGTCCATAGAAGCATGGCCATAGGGGTACTTGGCCATGCATGATTTGGTCTGATCTAAATATCAAAACCTGCCTATCTCTAATCAGAAACTGGATGCTCGTTGTAGCTGCTAAAGTACAAATTCTGTTCTCTGTTTATCTGTAGCATGATCTTGTTAGAACTTGGAAGCTTCTTTTCCCAAGATTATGTGAGATTTTGCCTTGGGCTTTGAATGATAGTACCCTTGTGGCAGCAAAAATCCAGCCAAGGACCATCTACCACCATTGTTTGTTTTGCAAAGTTGTAAGGTGACTGAGAGATCAAGTTTCTCCCCTTCTTCAAAGGAGCATACCCGGTTCTGATTCCTCATGCTAAATGGAGGGAAACTGATGCATGAATTCTGCTGCTGGAGCAACCTGAATCCTGCTTGTTGGGGCACCAAGATAGAGCTTCTCGTCTCTCTCGATGATTTATGGTTCAGCTTTTAGTGCTTCATAGAGAATGTACGCACTTCATTGCAGCTGATTTTTCTTTCATTTGGCTAGAATTTCAATTTTGCTATTGTATTATGATGTTTAGTTCTTTGATTACTTGTTCTCTGCTTTTGCTCGTCATCTGCTTTATCTCATGAACAAAAGTTTGCAAGGACATGTGGGAAAAGTTAGATTAAAGGTCAGGCTCTTTGTTTTGAACAATTTCGAGAATCGAATTATGGGAGAGGGTTTATTCTTAGATAGAACTTCTCAGATGAATTATGCGTACTCATAGGTTAAATGTGGTTCTATCATGAACAGAAAACTCCAACTGGTGCATTGTATTAGGAAGCTGCCGGTACAAATACTCTTCTACAAATCATCTCACTTGATTTTGCCATGGCATCGATATATCTCATGGAGAGAGTTTGCCAGGACTTGAAGAAAATGAGTTTGTGAAAGCGGTACCTGTAATAGACTGTATGATTGCTTTCATACCAACTAATGGATGGTACTGAATCATGAAAGTTGCATTAAAGTTGTATTATTTGTAACTCCTTCTGTTTCAGGGACACCTCATCCTTTGTATCAAAAAAATAAAAAAAGGCTATGCACTTTATTTTGCAACAATTTTGAGATCCAATTATTAGAGGGGACTTTTCTGTTAGAACTTACTCATGATGAAACACCTACGAATTGGTGAGTCTGGCTTCTACGATCAGACTACCCGTGTAAGTACTCTTATGCTAGCCTTCTCTGCTAATTTTGCCATGGTATCGAGCAACAATTCTGCACGCACAGAAAGTTGATCCATTTTGCTCCCATCTCAAGTTTCCTTGGGTTATTTTTTCTTTCTCAGTACTTCTTCCATGCTGAGATGATGATTTGCAACAAAATATTGAAATGCTTGTGTTACCAAGCCTTACTTTATTCTGTGATGAAGGTGAATCTCTAAGTTATCATTTGTCCTTCTTCCTGAACTCTTGCTCCCCTGTCTCTGCTTATTATGGCACCATAGCAGGCAACCTTTGACCTTACATTTGCTTCCGGACCTATGCTTCAAACCGCACTATATTTACCGGGAAATTTGGAGTTTGGAGGACAAGTATCTTTTACTTGTCCTGTTATTACCTTTCTTTACCGTAGCTAATATATTTAATTTGCTTTATTTTAACGCTTACAAAGATAAAATCATTAAGTCAGTATGATTTCTTATGGGGATTGTTGCTGGAAACGGGACTCGGGGGCGATCACTCGGCGGAGAAGGTGGAGGAGCTCCGGTGCGGGCAGGCGAGCGGCAGTCCGTCGGCGGGCGGCGTCCTCCGGGGGACCTGCACTGAAGCCGGTGGCCGGGCTTGCCGGCGC
>JAOXJJ010000725.1:9533760-9552966 GCA_025769935.1 Phoenix roebelenii | reverse complement strand
CTCTGGTCGGCGGGGCGCTCGCTGGTCGGCGGGGCTCCGTGGCCCTCTGCTTGATCAACTTTTCCCCCAACACTACCTCCGACTTCCGAGCTCGAGCAGCTCGCAAGGTCGAGCGCGGGAAGTAGTAAGGGCGTTCAGTTGCTTCCTGCTTGGAGGGGCATTTGGTGGCTCCCTGCTCGGTCATAACTTTTTCCCCAGCAGGAATTGTTCTTAGAAAGCTTAGAAGCTTATCTTTCCCATTTATGAAGTCGAAAAATTGATTCAGAAAAATATGTGCACATGGATTACTTATTTAAGTCATTCTTTGCAAATGTCAGGCTTCACCGATCACCAACCTCATATTCTTTAAGAATATCTTTACAATAAAGTTTATGTTGTTCTTTTTAGTCCGAGAATCGATGCTTCCGACTAGCTGATACCTGATACCTAGAACTGGTATGAAAATTTGCTGCTCAATCAGTAAAAAGGAAAGTAGTTGTAAATAGTCTCTATGTAATTCCGTGCATAAGTGATTTTAATGAGAACTTCTATCACATCCTGGATGTCAAAAGTGTTTCTCAGAATTAAGGCTGCAATGAAGAGGGATGCTACTATTTGTGTACGATGGATACGGAGTACAATTGTTGAATATCTCGTTTTTAATTGCGTTAGAACCGTTCAGCGTTCACTATCATGGTTTTGTTTTCTTTCTTTCCGTTGGCTATTCTTCTTGTTGTAAGGTAGCTTCTGAAACTTGCCCGTCTATAGAAGCGAGGGGCTCACTAATTACCCAAAAGAAAAAGCTTCAAAAATTATAACTATTCATTAAAACTAACTTGCTTATCATAACAAACGCATGGAAAACTAGGCCGGTATAGTATGGCTCTCTGCTACGAGCCCCTTGGAGTAACAGGCTCGAAGGCACAAATGGTAGGATTTGGGCCGAGTGTACGTGAATTATCTTGGAAATTTTAAAAAATATTTATATTCGTGAAATACAGTAACTGATAAAATAAATCAAATCCTTGTGGTAGGATCAAAACATTGTATTTCCTTCCAAATTGCTATAGGCATCCCAATCTCAACAAAAGTAAGAAACTGACGCATCGTTTTAATCCACACATATTTTGTCCGTCCAAAGATATCCAGCGGATAGCAAAAGATAGCAAAAGATAGGAAGTCTCCCCCCCTCTCTCTCTCTCTCTCTCTTTTGTGGATAAATCAGCTAAATTAAATTATTCAAGAATAAACACATCTATGGAATCATAAAACAGAAAATTAAAGATTGAGCTGGAAGATCTGTCCATATTTCTCCTTCAAATAAAGAAGCAACTACCTTCGTCTCTATGAATCATGTTCCTCGTGTTGTGCCTGCAGCATGGAAATGGGGATCTAACCTACAACTCTAGAGAGAAAAAAAAAATCCAAAAATGAAATATTATAATATATAAATGAAAAATAAAATAAAAATCACAAACTAGATGGAACCATGTCCGCTAGGTGATGATTGATGGTATTGGAGCTATTTATCTAGTGTTCTTCTCTTCTGTTCAGTATTTATATTGTTTGTGGCTGACGCTAGGGCTGATTTATTTCTCACTTTTATTTAGTAAACTATATGAATTATGATGTTGTGCAACTTTTGAAACATATGCAATGGCATCTAAATAGACAAATACATGCAAGTTTCAAATTCCTGAGATTTAATTATTGTATAAATTAAAGTGACTGTTAAGGGGTAAGTATGTTTTCATGCTTTGATTCCCTCTATACTGATTTTATGGAATAAGATTTACTATAAAATACAAGTAACGGTGGATGCCTAAACAAAGGGTTGTAATGATTCACATGTTTTTGCTTCCATGGCTCGCCAAAGAGGTTTTTTTTTTTTTTTTTTTTTGTTGTTGGATTGGATGTGGATCATTCAATACAATTAGAAAATACAATATTCCGACACGGAGTCAGATCAGAGAGTCTTCCACCTGATATATGCGTTCCATCTCACGGCAGACATGGAAGATATCTCAATCTAAATTCATCCTCCAATATCTTTGCACGTGCAAGGTAAAGTGCATTGCTTGCCAAAGCTTTTAGTGATGGCAGTGGACATGGCCACTTTCGGTAGACAGAAGCCGTGATTGGCTGCACCCCACCGTCCGCACCGCATTTAACGCCACAAATTTCGTACCCTGTCCTTCCTTCTTTAGTGGTGTCCATGTATTCGCAAAGATCGCACCGTCACCAACCCCTTTCATTGCCGTTGTCGTCGCCTGTATACCTCGGGGATTCAACTAGGGGTATCCTTGGGCCCCACATTGGAGACCCGTAGAGCAAATCTCGCCGACACAGCACGTGCTTCCCATACGGCCATGTCCGAGGCTCTTTTTGCCACGTGGCAGGTAAAGAGTGGAGTACTTAGCATTTGCGCCGACACTATGTTTTACTTTTTTTTTCGTTTTTTTGGATCAGGAAAGATGACCCACGCATTATGGGCCCACAACATGGGCGTCGGTGCGTTACAACGACCGCCACGTGGTTGGTCGAGGGGCAAGCTTGAAGGAATAAAGATGACCCACGTATTGTGGGCCCACAACATGGGCGTCGGTGCGTTACAACGTCCGCCACGTGGTTGGTTAGGGAGCCCTTTATATTTTGACACGAATTTTAAAGCATCTAAGGGGGGCAGCTAACGGAGCCCCGTTATGTCGGAAGCAGCAAGCCCTACCCTTTCTCCCCACCGTTATCCATGGGATTGCCATGTGGTAAGACCTCCGAGGCAGATCAGACGGCGGAGATCGAACTGCGGCGGTTGAAGCCTGGATTTGGGGCAGGAGAAATCCGCCGGCAGCGGTCTTATAGCATAGCATTCAGATACAACCGAACTGAATATCGCTCCTTTTCCTCTTCTCAGAGCTTGAGAGAGTCCTGTTGCAAGGTTTTTAAGGGGCAAAGTAGGAGGCTTGGAGGAGAAGAGATGCTGGCCGCCGGCGAGAGGTGGTGGATCCCAGAAATAATATTGCGGCGCGTTGTTTATCAAATAATAATAATAATAATAATAACAATAATAATAATAATAATAATAATAATAATAATAATGTGGCGCGTTTTAAATACCTCTTTATATGATGCGTTATTATTGAGTGCCAACCCCAATACTCGCATATACCGATATACGGAATTTTTGTTCCGCTTGAACGCGAATCCAAGGCCAAACCAAGCCGCGTTTGGGTCCAAACCCCACTTGACCCACTTGCAGAGCCGGTTGGCATCTAGACGAATCGGGTCTTGCCAGCTATGCTCGAATTAAGTGGACCTAGATGGGCTTCACTAGTTACATGGCTTGACTTGATCAGCTTAATCTTCCTAAAGAAAGCATGAGGTCATGCACAACATAAGGTAGAGCATGAGGATCAGAATTCATTGGGAAATCAAGCAAATGAATCGAGGCCAGGCCTTTTTAAACTTTTTTTTTTTTGAAGAAAAGGTTGTTCCTGTGCATAAAGATGTTCCTGAGGAAATGAATCATCCGTCCTCAAACCATATATTTATTTACTCTCTGTCCCTCATATTTATCAATTCTAGTTTGCCTTGTTGATTAATCAAACCTAAAACAGATTCTATTTCTCCCCTTTGATGGATGCTCTGTAAAGACCTTAGAAGATCATACTTATTTAGTACTGAAGGTATCATTAACTTGGCCCATGAGATATGTAACGTAGAAGCATCATTTAGATTTCGATGATATCATGACCGAAAGATCGAAAACCGTCAACGTCTGGTGGAATCTTCTACATTAGCTTATTTGAGCTGTTTTCAAAAAAAATAATTAAAAAATAAGGGAAAGCTTATGATTGATCCAAAGGATCGGCCTTATTCATCAAGCATGCACATTCGGCAAAAATCACTATTACCAAAATTGACTCCATCATGCATATGTTCACAAGCATTAGTCCCCCAAATAGTGATTTTTTTTTTTTTTGGTAAAACGGTCGCTCACGTTAATTTAGCGTGAGTGCAACTAACTGAGTCAGGATACAATACGTTGCATAAAGATAGGAGTACAATCTCATACTATGCCCATGAGACCTCTCTGAAATAATGAGCAGTAAAGGAAGCAACACAATCAGCAGCTTTATTTGCCTACTAGTTCACATAAGCAATCTGAAAGAAGTCACAGTATCTTACCATTCACCGTATATTGCTAAGAAAAAGATTGTCATCTATATGTCGTTCACCATGTCGAATCCAATTAATCACCATAGCGAAATCTTCTTCCATGATGATCTTGCTAGCTCCCAAGACGCTCCTCACATAGGTGATACTCTTTGATCCCTTTGATTACATAAATTTGTTTGATAATTTGGTTTGGTTCAAGCTGATTAGCTGACCCAGTAAATCTTACTTGAAATAATCATTAACAACAATTAAGCTATATTTAGATTAGCACCGTAACAACAAACACCATAGCTAATATACCCTCTCGACTTTCCACATCTTATATTTTTTTAAAAAAAAGAGCAACATTTCTTCCAAATGGAGAGAGGCCAGGTGAGTTCTCTGCGGTACACTCACACTATTCGTCATTACATAATTGCCCTTGTTTCGCATTTCATAAGCAGCTGCACTGGTAGGTCACATGCATCACCTCGCAAGCCTGTAAAAAGAGCCTGCCCACTCTTTGTTCTCAGCCATAGGTTCTCTGTGCACCTGAGACAGCAAAAGGAGACACCATTATTCCATTAATTCCTCTGAGGTTTGCTCTTCCTTCCTTCCTTCCTTCTCGAAAACCCACCCAAAGAGAGGAAGAAGATGAAGAAACTAAGCCTTTTAGCAGTGTTCTTGGTCATGTTGTTGACTCCACAGCATTATGTAGAGGCTAAGGGGGGTTTCATAAGGACAAATGGGCTGCAATTTGTTCTGAATGGAAGTCCATTCTTTGCCAATGGCTTCAATGCCTACTGGCTCACCTACATGGCCTCCGATCCTTCTCAGAGTTACAAGGTCTCCAATGCCTTCAGAGAAGCCACAAGCCGTGGGCTCTCTGTGGCCAGGACTTGGGCCTTCAATGATGGGGGGAGCGCAGCTTTGCAGTACTCCCCTGGTTCTTACAATGAACAGATGTTCAAGGTCTCGCAAATCCATTTCCTTTTTTTTTCCATTTTTTTTTATAATCTCCTTTTTTTTCTCGAGTTTTTATGGACTTATATATATTTATGCAATATTTTTTATTTATTTGTTATGTCCAGAGTTTGGATTTCGTGGTATCTGAGGCCGGAAAATACAACATCAGGCTTATATTGAGCTTGGTGAACAATTATGATAGCTTTGGAGGGAAGAAGCAGTATGTGCAATGGGCCAGGAATCAAGGACAGAACATTGCATCAGATGATGAATTCTTCACCAACCCTGTGGTTAAAGGGTTCTACAAAAATCATGTCAAGGTAGGAAGAAGAAAGTGTAACATTTGATTCCTCTTTCTTTTTTCTCTCGTCCATTTCCTTTCTTAACTTCTGTTTGATTATATGTTCTTGGAGATGCTCTCTTCTGTGGCGACGTTTGCATTTTTCTGGTGAGAAAAAAATTGTTGAATGAGACATATATGTGTGTGCGAGCTTTTTGATGTTAATCTGTTTATTTTAGAGAAATACATATTTTTTTTTTATTTACTGACATGTTTTTCCCCCTTTTTGGGGGAAGGAGATTTGAGTCAAACTTGGTTTTTGATGATGATTTAGTGAGCAAATATTGTCAGATAATCATATAAAAATCTCAGAAAATCAATACCAGGTCAAAAGAAAATTTGCAGTAATATTTCTCCATCTCGTCTTAAGATTAATAATGGATCTGTTTAACAGATGTCCTTATTGTCTTCTTCTAGGAAAGTTTGAGGTCTCCTTTTTGTCTGAATGTGGAGATCTTTAACAGTTGCTCGGAGAGGTTGGACTTCAGTGTCCAATGACAGAAAACCTTCAGAAAATGATGCTGCTTCTTCTTCTTCTCTTTTATGTTTTTTGTTCCCTATATTTGGTTCCCATTTTTGTTTGCATATACTAGCGTAGTATCTAATATAGTTCTTGATTTGGCTCAATGCCACTTGGGTTTGTTTGTATTAAAATGAATATTTTGTTTTAGTAACTCTGTTCTCCGGTTTTCATGTATCATCTCTGTAATAAGTTTCTTATTGGACAAATTCTGTTACTTTCTAATAATTATCTTGAAGGGTCGCCTCCTAACAAGTATATCTTCCGGACTTTAACCACCTATATATTCTTAATGAACCTTTAGGCAACTGACTATGATTTCCTTTATTTTTTTTATGGTGATCTTTTTTTGTGTTCTTTTTCCTTCAATGGTTGATCTCCACTTTTCTAATCTTGATTTTTTTTGTTAAATTTCTTATTGTGAAGACTGTGCTCACAAGAGTTAACACCATTACTGGAGTTGCTTACAAGGACGACCCAACAATCTTTGCATGGGAGCTTATGAATGAGCCAAGATGCCAATCAGATCCATCAGGAACGACGATTCAGGTTATCCAAGTTGACGATAATTTCAGAAGCTTTTATTCCTCCCTCATTTTGTCATTTTCATTTACTGTATGATTATTTTCAGGATTCCTATTGAGCATTTCTTTTCCAAAAAAAGGAGATATTTCTTGCCTTGTTTCCTGATGAAATTAGAATATTATTGCTCATTCATCGACCTCCTGAAATCGTTTGACATATCATTTCCTGATCTGACATTCCAGGCGGTTCTTTAGAATAACATGAAGAAATTTTTAGGTTCAGGAAGATATCCTTGGCATATGGACCACTCTAGATCTCTAATTCAACGCATTTTGATCCTCTTAATTAATATAAAGCACTGCCCCTTATTTTCTGATGCATATGCACGCAAAAGAATGCTTCTTTCAATTAGATAAGCTTCACTAGATTCCAGCCACAAATTTAAACACCCTCCCAAGAGTTAGCAAATTATCTACAGTTTTTACTAGGTGATTTCGAAATGATCATCCTGAACTAATAGGTTCTTGATATGAGTCCTTTTAAAATGCAGACCTGAAATATCAGTCTTTGACATTTTTGCTATCATCTTTCGTTATTGTCAGTTCTTATTAAACCATCTTCCTTGGTTCTTAATTATATAGGCATGGATCACGGAGATGGCTGCCTTTGTGAAATCCATAGAC
This sequence comes from Phoenix roebelenii, assembly GCA_025769935.1. Classification (NCBI taxonomy): domain Eukaryota; kingdom Viridiplantae; phylum Streptophyta; class Magnoliopsida; order Arecales; family Arecaceae; genus Phoenix; species Phoenix roebelenii. The sequence continues at coordinate 9,545,798 of JAOXJJ010000725.1, read as the reverse complement.
AGTGATCACTTGCTGGAAGCTGGTCTTGAGGGATTTTATGGAGCATCATCAGCACAGAAGCAATTCAATCCAGGCTTTCAAGTGGGAACAGATTTCATATCCAACAATCAGATTCCTGGCATTGATTTTGCCACCGTTCATTCCTATCCCGATCAATGGTAATCATACACAGCAGTAACAGATGGGGGGGAACACATTTGAATCATAGAACCACATCCAAATAATTACTAGTTCTTCCATTTCTAATCATCTGAGTCAGTTAAGAATGCATTGCATTATTACACAACTACTCATCCTTCACGAGGATCAATCCATATTTTCACTTGCTTTACCGGGCGCAGGTTATCCAATTCAAATGATCAAACATGACTTGCTTTCCTGAAAGTATTGATCCATGTTTTTGCTTCCTTGATTGGATGCAGGTTGTCTAATACAAATGATCAAACGCAACTTGCTTTCCTGAACAAATGGCTTGACTCCCACATCCAAGATGCCCGCAGTATCCTCAGGAAACCATTGCTCCTAGCCGAGTTTGGAAAATCCTGGAAAGATCCTGGCTTCAGCAGCTCCCAAAGAGATGAATTGTTCAACACAGTGTATTCTAAAATCTATTGGTCAGCAAGAACTGGGGGTGCGACTGCAGGTGGCCTTTTCTGGCAGCTCCTGACTGAAGGAATGGACTCATATAGAGATGGATATGAAGTTATTCTAAATGAAACACCTTCGACAAGCAACATGATCACTGCCTACTGCCGCAGGCTTCGCTATTTGGGGAAGCTCTATGCTAGAATGCGAAACGTTGGGAAACTAGAGCAGGCTAAGGCCATCAGAAGGAAGCAGTGGCAGGATGAGAACAAGGGAAAGAATGTAGGAAATTAAGCTAGATAATAAGTTACGCAGAGTGCAGATACTTTGGCATGATAACAAGATGAATGAAAGCTTAAGCTTGCTATTTCTTTGAGGTGACTTTCCTTCATCCAAGGAATGGCTTTGCTGAATGGCCCAGAATATTTGCAGGCACTGGAATGTAGTTGTTATTGTTGTCTTTTAGAAGTCAACTAAGCATTTCTCGTTTAAACTGTTGACCAATAAATTGATCCCTCAAAAAATGATGGAATAAGTTTTTCCATACATAATTGAAAGAAGAAAAGAATTTTTCCTGCTAAGTATCCTGCATGAAAACAAACGTTAATACCGTATGTTTAGTCTGTCTCCAATTCAAGGCTAGTGATAACTAAGCGGCACAGCTTCATCAAAATTTTCTGCACCCTTCTAAATCAATGTTAAATTGAATTATGATTTTCGTTTTTCCTCTAACAGGTCCGTATTATGATGCAATGTAGTGATGCAGATGCTTTTCCTCCCACCACATTAATTCAATAATAAAAGTTTCTGTAGTTCTCGCCATAAGGAAGCTTTTAGCAAGAAGCGAAGGATAACTGCTGCTTCATTCATGTGCAATACCTCCGTAAAAGTAAAAAAAAAAACATAAAAATGAAAAGGAATATTTCCATTATGAGATAAGCTCGTACTACAAAAAGCTTTAAGACTCACTGCAGCTAAATTTATTTACATGTAAAAAATTTGCGAGATGCCTCTCAATTTATTGATTTACATGAATAAACTATTAACTTACAAACAAGCCCTTTGAAGCTTATTGCTAGCAAGTTATAAACCGTAGAGAAACCGAACACCAGCTTTCACGATCTTTACGGCAAAAGATCATCCATCCCTCTTCCTAGTTTCTCCGGCCTTAAAACCTCTCCCTCCTGTAAAAACCCAGCCCAGTTTTTTTGGGCTTGTGGCACGATGAAGGGGAGAAGCAGCAACCCACCACTTATTTCTGTAATTATGGACAAGTCACAATTGCAGCTAACCAATAATATCAAGCATACAGAAAATGAGCTTTTATCAGAGACTAGCCTTTCCATATCTTTCAGCTCCAGAGATGGATTAGAAAATTGAGGGCAAATAGAGAAGATGATTCAATGTGCATGATCCAGTAAAACATGAAGATGGTACGAGGTCTGAATAAGTAACTCGGAATTAATAATTTCCTTGCTTCTCAAGGATTTAAGCAAACAGCTACATGGTTATGAAACTAAACACCGAGCACAAATCGACCAGGCAATATTTTAGGTGTAAAGGAAAATAAAACTTTGATATGTGATGATCAGACTGAAGATGTTGCAAAGGGATTGCCCAAAAAACAAAGATGCTGCAAAGGAAAAGATTCTTGTTATTCAAGAAGCAGTAAACTAAGTATAAGAAGACGAGAGATGAGCTGAGAAACACATTATTATAATCAGTGTTAAATAGGCTCTTACCACAGACCATGATTGAGTCTGCTAAAAATTTTTGGTGAACTAGTCAGCAATTAATTTCTAACTCCAGGAAATGTGTTTCCATTAATTGATCTATATTAGTTTTATACTGTGTAACGAACTGACAAATTGACGCACAGATGTATTTACACCCCTACAGCCAATAAAAAAATGTATATATGTATGTATGTACCTGTGTATATATATATATATAGTTATAGTTATACTTTATCCTACACGTAAATATTATGCTGACATATCACTCAATATGTCATTATCAGTTTATACTCACAACGATGGAATGGTTAATAGGGACAGGTTATTTTCGTATCACTTGCACAGAGTTCTAACAGAAGAAGGGGAGAGTTCTGAAGGTAACGGGTGATTTTAATGTGGTCAACCGTCCCTTTCATGGGAACTGGTTCCATTGGTTTTAAATTCAATATCCTGGGGAAAGGTACATCAAGGAGAGTGAAGAAAGGTACCAATGGATAAGGTAGCTAGGCAATGACTAAGAACAAAGGCTTGGGCTTCACTAAATTCCCCTACGGGCCTACGGGCATGTTTATACAACACATAGCCTCTTTGTAATTGAAGCCGTCAACTTCCAGCCCCTTAAACATGTACTTAAACACAAGCTATATCAAGCAAGATCACTTGCAACACCTTGCAACACTGGCTGGTTACATGAGATTACAGCCTAATACAGGCTTGGAGCAGCAGTATGAATTGTTTTGCCAAATGAACTTCTTGTACCAATTGTGTTTTCCCTCTCCCAACCCAACCTTTTAAGGTTTTGGAGGGACACAACCTTCAGATCAGGCATGCCAACAATTCAAGTTAGTTATCCTACAGAGGATCAAAGAATGATGAAAAATCATAATTCGTCTCTTTAGACCATATCTAAATGATTTCTAATCTACATATTTACATATTACAGGAGGTCCACCACATACCAAGCTGGTACACAGGGGACTGCACACAACTAGTGTGAAGGCCCGCTAGGGCTTGGTCTGCTTGACCGACACGACTAGGCATGGCCCATTGCTGGCCCGCATGTGCTTCGTGACTGGCAACAGAATAAACCCAAGGCCTAACCCGAAGCCCGACCTATGATCAGCTCTAGTCCAAATCATCATATATAATTTACTATCTCTAACATACTTGCATACTAAAAATTATATGATTTACAAACTTGTAGTCCATACATCAAATGGTCAAAAATTTGATTATTTGAATAATACAAAATAATACATCTTTTTTAAATCTATTATTCTCCTATATTGAATAATAAAAAGGGTGTCGCATAAGTTTATTAGCTTGGGCTAGTCCTCCTTCTAATAGTTTAAGCTTTTGGGCTGTAAGTCCATGATAAATAGTATCAGAGCCAAGTGTATTGTGCGTCGCAACCTCTATAAGTTATATGGACCGAAATATATCAAGATCGAGTAAGACCTAGGCCATGGGTGGATCTCTCTCTCTCCCTCCCTCCCTCTTGAGTGGGAGGGCATCATAAAAATCGATGGGGGATATAATTGTCATAGTCCTATATTAAGTAATAAAAAGATGCCATATGAGTTTATTAGCCTGAGTCGGTCCTTCTCCTAGCAGCTTAAGCTTTTAGGTTATAAGTGTGACAATAGGCTAGAAAGTTTCAACTTATAAAGTTTTTTTGTATATAAGTAGTTTAGAAATGGTATATCACATCCAATAACTTGGATCATCAATGTGGGACCTCTATCGGTCAATTAAAAAAAAAAGTGTAACTCTATATAGGTGTAACTTGAACCCAACTCTTATAAATATAACTAGAAGCTTGATTCTCTTAAACTATCTGGCTCATAATTATATATAAAGGTGCTGATTGGCTTAAGTGACTTGATTAGATAACTTATAGTAATTACATTCTAGGGAGAAGGTGCCAGCTAGCTTATTAAACCAAAGAAAGATAAAAATTCTTTTGATGGTTGTTCATGAAATCAAATCGTACCTTCAAGAGTGAAAATATTAAGAGTGTGCCTTTCTATAGCCTCAAATTGTCAGCAGGCCTTGTCTATTAAAAGAAATGGATCCTGAGGCCCGGCTTAAATAGTTGAAATCCGAAATGCATACGAGCCAAACTTGAGTGTTGGATGCTAACTTGGACTCCAGTTTTGGATTGCCACTTGGACTCATTTCCAAGTTTCTATCACGATTGACACATTTCAGTAGATTTTAAGTTATTGATATTCTTCAATTCTGTAGAATAAACTTATGGATTAAATTTCATGGAACGCATACACAATAATGTGTGATACGTGAAGAAAATTAATTAAAATTTAAAAGATTGGATATGCTCATATATTTCCATTACAATATCATGAATAAAGTACAAAAAAAAATTTACATGCATGATGCTATAATTACATGGAGTCAGGTATGTGCAATGAACGTGTCAGGGAAGAGAGAAGGAAGAGCGAGTCCGATTCATTCAAGAGTCACATTAGAGAAAGGGAGAGTATAATGAAAAAAATCAATGTGATTAAAAAATGAGGAGAAAGCATGTAGAAGTTAGAGGGAGAATTAGCGGGTAAGTAACATATTTTTGAAAATAAATAGAGCGATATTCTCAACATGAGATAGGCTCAAGAAGGAATATTTCTCGGTCTCAAAATTGTCATTATTTTTTAAATATAGCATAGGTATGCATGCCATGGAGATTTTTTTTCAAATGCAACGAGAGGTATAAATTCTTCTTAAGCTTTAATTGTTATTGCTAGATTGCAGAAAGTACAGGGATATTTTCAAAGTTGTTGCTGGAAATTGGACCCGGGGGCCACCGGACAGCTGAGAAGGAGGAGCTCCGGCGAGCACTGGTGGGTGTCGATTCGTCGGCGGGCGGCGTCCTCTGTGGAACCTGCAAAAAGCTGGTGGCCGGGGTTTCCGGTGCCGGCTCTCCGATGCCTAAGTCAGAGGAAGCAAGTGTGTAATGTGGAGAAATCAATGTCCAAAATTTCAGCGTCCAGCCCCCTCCAAAATAGTGGGGTTCCCCTTTTATAGAGATGGACTGGATTACCTGTGATGTGATAAGGCGAAGTTGCCGTATGATTGAGCATGTAGAATAAATTAGTGCACGGGGATATGAATTAATGCCTCGCCGTAGGAGATCATGCCGGAGTCAGGGAGCTATCATTGCTGATCGGACGCAGCCGAGCTGTTTTGCCGTGGAGGACTCGCGATCCGTAGATAATAGGAGACATGCGCATTAATTGTTGAGTAAGCCGAATGTCTGCTAGAGCCATGCGCATTAATTGTTGTGTAAGCCGGAGGTCTGCTGGAGTCATGCGCATTAATTGTTGACGGCGGTGACAGGGCATGGTCCCTGGTCAGGCTGCGGAAGGACATGACTATGGCAGATAGGTGGTGAGGTCGGGTTTCCGAGGTCGGGGATCGTCGAGGTCGGTTGCCAGGCCATGGGCTCCGAAGTCGGGCGCTCGGCCGGACGCCAGGTTGGGCGTGTCGGACGCCTGGTCGGGCGTCTCCAAGATCGAGTGCCTCGAGATCGAGCACTTCTGATCATGTGCCAACGATATGCTCACGTACTTTGGATTGACTTATATTCCCCCAACAAAAGTTACCAGAGATATTTCTAACCGTGTTTTTGAGAAAAAGAGAAAAATGAAAGGACTCGGCTGCAAAGTGGGAGCAACAAGAACTATGGTTAAGGCGATTCCACGATTATTACAAGAACCAAGCAAGGTAATATGTTTTCAACGATTTCAACGGTTCCTCTTGACATGCAGGCATTGCATAGAGGCCTTGGCCCTGCGCTTCATGTCGGGTTTACCATCACACAAAGATTTCAAAGATTATTACGAATTCAGACGTCGTGCACAAAATCAATAATATTGGATAGGGTTGATATTTTTGGACAAAGTTTCAGCATCTAGATCTAATCTACAAGCCAAAATTTTGCTTCCAGATAGCCAACTTGGCACATGGCTTGATCTCAATGGACCATCATTTGATCTATCATGAAGATAACTAGATGGACACGGGTCAGGCCGAATGACGACGGAGTGCAGTTCATTTTATACATTGTTTCCTTCTTTTTTTACATTCATAGTTATTGAAACACAGCTCCTAGCGGTTCCTAGTAAACGGCTAGTATCCATGTTCTTGCGGAAACCCCCCCCCCCCCTAATAATAGTAANNNNCCCCGCCCCCTCTCCGCATCAAACCAATGGTCTTGCCCATTCGACACCGGTTCAGAACTCTCCGGTTCGCAGCTCGCAGAGGCAAGAACTCCCTCGTTCTTCCGGTCCACTTGGCCAACCGCCCCTTCTCTGCGGAACCCATCCGGTCTGGTCCACCACCGTCGCCCTACGAGGACAACGCTCGCCTGAGGACCCTGGTCAAATCCGACCGCCTTCGCGATGCTCGTCGCCTGTTCGACGAAATGCCTCACCGGGACGAGATCTCCTGGACCACCCTCATCTCTGGCTACGTCCGCGCCGCCGACTCCTTGGGGGCCCTATCTCTCTTCTCCCGCGTGCTCTCCGAACCGTCCCTCTCCCCCGACCCCTTCGTCCTCAGCCTCGCCTTCAAGGCCTGCGCCGCCGACCCCGTCCTCCGCCCCCACGGCGAATGCCTCCACGCCCGCGTCCTCAAGACCGGCGTCCACCCATCTTCAGTCTTCGTCGCCACCTCCCTCCTCGACATGTACTCCAGGTCCGGCTACCCGGTCCGGGCCCTCCAGGTGTTCGACGAGACGCGCCACCCCAACGCCGTCTCCTGGACCGGTGCCATCGCCACCCTCGTCCGCGCGGCCCGCCCCCGAGACGCTCTTCTCCGCTTCGCCTCCATGCTGGCTGCTGGCGTTCCCTGCGACTCCCACACCTACGCCATCGCCCTCAAGGCCTGCGCTGACGCCGCCATCCTCCCCCAGGGCCGCGAGATCCACGCCCGCACTCTCCGCCTCGGCCTCGACGCCACCCCCTTCGTGGCCAACACCCTCGCCGCCCTCTATCTCCGCTGCGGTCACCTCCGCCGCGGGCTCACCGTCCTCAACCGGCTTCGCTCCCGCGACGTCGCCGCGTGGACCACCATCATCTCCACCCACGTCCAATTAGGCCGCGAGGCGGACGCCATCGACGCCTTCATTAAAATGCGAGCGGACCCATCAGACGGCTCGGACCCCAACGAGTACACCTACGCCGCTGTACTGTCCGCTTGCGCGGGGCTCGTGAGACTCACGTGGGGGGAGCAGATACACGGTCACGCGATCCGGAGGGGTTTTTCCGGGTCTAAATCCGTAGCCAATGCGCTCGTGACCCTCTACGCCCGGACCGGCCGGCTCGAAGCCGCCGATATCTTATTCCGCGAGACACCAGTCAAGGACATCGTATCCTGGTCCGCCATCATCTCCGGCCATGCAGGAGAGGGCCACGTGGAGAAATCCTTCGCCCTCTTCTCCGAGATGCGGGTCACTGGACCGGCGCCGAACGAGTTCACGCTCTCGAGCCTCTTGAGCGCGTGCGCCGGGGCGGCGATGCTGGACGCCGGAAGGCAAATCCACGCGCATGCGATCGCCGAGGGTTTGGAGGCAGATGCGATGGTCACGAGCGCGCTGATAACTATGTACTCGAAGAGTGGGAGCATCGAGGAGGCGGAGAGGGTGTTCGCCAGGCGGCGGCGCGACGAGGTGGTGTCGTGGACGGCGATGATCAACGGTTACGCGGAGCACGGCCGGTGCCGGGATGCCGTCGAGTTGTTCCATGAAATGCCCGCGACCGGCCTGAAGCCGGACGGGGTGGCGTTCATCGGGGTCCTCACGGCGTGCTGCCACGGGGGAATGGTGGATCGAGGGTTGAGGTATTTTGAGAAGATGGGGGAGTATGGGGTGGAGAAGGGAAGGGAGCACTACGGGTGCGTGGTGGATATGTTGGTCAGGGCGGGGCGGGTGTCGGAGGCGGAGGGTTTGGCAGCGGGGATGCCGGTGGGAACGGCGGACGGGGTGGTGTGGACGGCGGTGATGAGAGGGTGGGCCGCGAGGGGGAACGAGGAGGCGGGGAGGAGGGCGGCGGCGAGGGTGATGGAGCTGGAGCCGCAGGGGGCGGCGGGGGCGCACGTGGTGCTGGCGAATCTGTACGCAGGGAAGGGGCGGTGGGGAGAGGCAGCGGAGGAGCGGAAGCGGATGAGAAAGAAGGGGGTGAGGAAGGGGGCCGGGTGGTCGTGGGTCGCCGTCGGCGGCGGCGAGGGCGGGGCGGTGTTCGTCGCCGGCGATCGTTCGCATGCGAGAAGGGAGGATATCTATGAGGTCTTGGCGTTGGTGTACTACGAGGCGAGGAGGGCGGGGTACGTCCCCGAGCTGGACCTCGAGACCGAAGAAGAATAGAAGGATGGGCTGTGGATGGATGCGATCATTTTTTGTGGGGTGTGGACGGTAGCGATTTCAAAACTTGGATTGGAACACCGGATCTCCCTGTGGCAACATAGCTCGTTACAGTGATTCATGGAGGGTTGACATGAGTGCCAGCCTTAAATTACCGTATACAATTTTGGTTATGTGTGTGTTTAGACTTCAGATTCAGACTGACAGGAGGATTTGAACTGAGGAAGCAGAGCAACACAACATTATGACAAACGCAACGGATTTAATGGTGATTTGAGCAAAGAAGATAGCGACTATATTCAACAGATTATTTAGCATGTCTCCGATTATTTGAGTTTTTTTATTGATTTAGATGGCTCTCTTCATTATTATTCTGAATTAATCGAAAATGTATTTGATATCTTCTTATTTGATACCTGGTCGAATAATGAACTGCCTGCAAATAATTTATAATTCATCAGAAGTTGAATGAATTATTTCTTTTCCTCTTAAATTTTTATAGTAAACTAGCAAAGCTTCAAGGAAAAAGCCCATAATCTGTCTTGAAACATAAAAATAAATAAATAAATTTAATTTCATACATTTTTCAAATGCTTAACAAATATTTTGTTTTACATTTCCCTAGCTGGATCACCTGTGACCGTGTCATACTTCTATTGGCGGACAACAAGAAACCGGGGTCGAATGAGTTACCTGTTCCTCCTCCACTTCGTTGGTCGTAAGTTTGTTTTTGTCATAACCAAGTTATATTCTAAAAACCTGCAAAGTTTCAACGAAAAAGCCCATAATCTGTCTTGTAATATAAAACTATAAATCAAATTTCGTATATTTTCAAAATGCTTTAAGAGCGATTTCTTTTACACATCCTTTGCTGGATCAGCTGTGAATGCACCAGACATTCCATTGTCGGACACCAGAAAACCGGGGTGAACTGCTTCACAGGGTTTGCTGAGGTGGTGACGAGACTTGAGCTGCTTGCAAATTAGGGTCCATGTAAAACATTCTGCACTTGTTTTGCAGATTATTCAGGCTAATAGCCTATCAACAAGCCTGACATGGATATCGCAAAATATTTATATATTATCAGACAGATATATGACCTGAAGTAGATTGCAGTTGATATAATGGAGAGCCACTGATTAAAGCTTGCTGATATCATCCTGCCAAACCCATTTACCTCAACTCTTCATTTTTGTAAAGGCCTGAAGCAAAACAAATGTGATTTCAATACCCCAAAAAGACATATGGAAGCGAACAGAACAACAGACTGGATCGCCTCTTATATTGCACAGCATTCTGGAGAATTTTTATGGACATCCACAATACAGCTTCCGCCTCCATTGTACTTTTTACTTTCTTTTGACTTGGCAAGATGTACTCATATTAGAGCTATATAAATTACCATTTTTACCAAAAAAAAAGAAAAAAAAGAAGACGACGACGAAGAAGAAGAAGAAGTGTGTTTGTGTAGAACCGTTAAGACTGCCTTGGATCTATTCAGCATAGAAGTTTTGCAGCACATTTCTCTTTCTCCTATTGGACTGCATACATCTAGATTTGTGGGTTTAACAATAATATTTTGCAAAGATTCCCCCATTTAGTACATCCAATCCATGTATTTACCAATAATATGTTATAAAGGTTCACCCTTTTAGTACCGCAAGTACAGGTAGCACAGAAACGCTCAAAGAGAAAAAGTTCAGCTTGATATCATTAGCTGAATAAATTTTAAGAGCATCGGTATCTCTTCTCAAGATGCACGATTGAAGAACATCTCAGCTCCATCCCTTGGTCTTGGATGTGGATCAAATACTATACCAGATTCTGGATTTAGAAGTTCCCACCTGCTCCAACAAAACTTACAGATCAGCCAGGTCCTCAATATGACATCATGCCACAGAACTCCCTGACTATTCTCACACAGTGCAAATGAGTCATCAAAGCAACCCAGACATTCATTTTTTTACCTATACTTGAGGCACACATGATGCAGAAACATCATTATTTGAAGCCTTGCAAAGTTGCTGCCTGGACAATATCTCGGACCTCCACCGAAAACGGAATAAACACCTGGCTTGGGAATAAAATTCTGCAGAGTGACATGCATTGCATCACTCTCTTGTTAGTTTCGGTTTCCCTTCAGTTTGATGAGTCACTAGATTTAACACAAATGTCATACTAAAATGCATGTTGAATTTAAGAACTGTCTTTGGTTACTTCTCTTCATGCCTCTAGAGATGAGCAAAGAATTGTTCTTAGAAATATTTCATTACAGAATTAGCATTGAGATTAAAAGTTAGGAAGTGGACTTATCGATAATTACATCCCATCTGTCTGGATTGAATGCCAATGGATCGTCATAGTATTTAGGGTCAATGTGAATGGAACGAATCCACACAAGCACCTTCCAGTTCTTAGGGAACTTGTAACCTGTTGGAACACAAGGATCCAATAAATATAGAAAACAGAACAAACAGCTCAAAAAAAAGTATAGTTGGTTGCTTAAATGAATGAATAAGCCTCATAGTTTCTATGTTGTAAAGTTTGAGAATTCTTGGCTTTTAAGCAAATGCCGTGTCCTCGTAGAACTATGTACGTGACACAGCATGGAAAACAAATCTAAAATTGTATTATCACATCTCTATTGGAATTCGATGGGCCAATAAGGGATGCAACAAACAAGCGTCTTGTGATGTAGTATCATGTTACTTCCTCATAAAAAAGTGCTCTTTTTCAAGGATTGTTTGGTTGACTACAAGTCCAATTGACTGCAGTAGGATTTGAATTGAAATTGCTGCAATTCATCTGCAGTTGCAAAAAATATTTTAAGTTTGGTTGCCAGTAGCTGAGAACTACAAATTCATTTGCAGCTATCTGGTTGTACAATGCTGAAAGAAGTGTGGTAATCTTACAAATGACCTGGTAAGCTTATCCCCTAATACACATTACAATATTACAACAATATACCATATATTATTACTATATTATTTACATTTATTATATTTGATATAATATTTTATAATATATTTATTATTATATTATGAATTTATTATATATTCTAATAGTAACATTATATATATACATATTATATATATATATATATATTTCCTTCCCCAAACCAGACCTAGACTTGATCCATAACCCTTGGGCTTTGATGAAACTGTCTGGCATGGTTCTTGATCCTGATCCTAGCTTTCACTCTTGGGCCACTCAATCCGACGTTTGATTTTTGCTTTTTGCGAACTGATGTACTATTCATCCAGGGAGATCGTTTCCCACGCCCAGCTCCGCCTTGCCTAGCGGCGTTGGTTCCCTTTTTCCAAATAAAAGATGTCGCTCAG
>JAOXJJ010000725.1:9511400-9523885 GCA_025769935.1 Phoenix roebelenii | reverse complement strand
GATACATGACCTACAGTACAAGTATAGCAGGTTAGATTTCATGTGTGATCCATAAAAGATTAGGACAGGTTACTTACATTGATTCGCTTTTTCCTAGGTCTCGCGTATTGGTGACAGGTCCTGAGTCACCTAAAATCATGTTATAATAGTATGTTATTTCTTTTTGGCTTATTTGGATTCCACCCAAAATTTAGCTCAAGGCTAATGCATCCGTATTGGAGCCTTGGTTGGGTCCACATGGTTTAATTGGCCTTCTAATTGGTCAATAAGCTTAAACCCAAGTTTAATTGGGTCAAATGTGGGTTTAGGGTCAATGTGGTCTATTTGGGCCAGAGTCAGGATTAATCTGGGGTTAATTTGGCCCCAAATTAGTCACATTGGGCTTGAATTGGGCCTATTTCCACTAATTTGGTCTGTTAGGACCAATTCCAGCCGAATTGGGTTTGGGCCTCATTCAATTTGGGCTTAATTTTGGTTAAATTCACAGTCTGGGCTCGTCCAGACTGAGCCCAATTTAATTGGGCTCAGGTTCAGGTTCAATTGGGTTCAGATTCCATCCATTCCTCACCCGAGTTCGCCCAAATAGATTGGGCCCGGTTTTAATTGGGTTTACCTAACCCATTTGATTCCTTTTTTAAGCTTAACGGGTTGCGGGTTCGGATCTGACCCACGAACCCGTTACCATGTTTTCTTCCTCCCCCTTCCAGAGGCTTCCGCCTCTTCACCTTCCCTACCTCCCTCTCTCCTCTGTTTCATCCTCTCTCTCGTTCTCTCCTTCAACCCCCACCGAAGCCCATGTCTCCGGCCGGTCCTTGAGCCCTCTCCTTCTCCTCGGGCCAGATCTACGGCCTCCTCTCTCTCCGTCACTCCCTCTCTCTCTCCCTCCTTTCTTTCTTTGTTGACCCTGCCGAGACCCTAATCTCCGGCCGAGCCCTCGGCTCGCTCCGGCTCTGGTCTTTCCTTCCTTCTTTCCCTCTCTCCTTCTCCTTCTTTCTTTCTTTCTTTCTTTTGTTGTTCCCACCGAAACCCTAGATCCCGGCCCTTCGTCCCTTTCTTCTCTTGCAGGCGGCCGGGGAGGCGAGGCTCCCCCCGATCCATCGACCGAGGCGGAGCTTCCCCTCGGAGGGCCGGCGGAAGGAAGGCCGGCCCCTTCCTCTTCTCCGAAGCGATGCCGGGAGATGGGGTCGCGGCTGGATCTCCTCCGGGAGGTCTCCCTCTTCTCCGATCGCGGCGAGGTAAGGCCGCAGTCCAAGGATGAAGCCTCCACGGTCCGATGAGTTCATTCTAATTTTCCTCTCTCTCTTTTTTTTTCCTTCTCCTCCTTGGTCCTTCCTTCCGGCACCACCACCCCTTGCCAGAGAAGAGGTAGTGGTCCGGCCGGGGCTGGCGGCCCTGTGGCCGCCTCTGTTGCCGTCCCGGCCAGATCTGGCGGCCCGGGTTACCCTCCGAACCCTAAGGTAACCGCGGCCGAGGCCGCGGTGCCCGGTTCGTCCGAAGGCCGAGCCCGGTTGGGTTCGGTCTGGGTGGTTGCGGCATGTGAGTCCGACCCGACCCGGGGCTTGTGGGTTTTTCTCCCTCTCCTGTGCTGGCCTCCTCCCCTCTGTTTCACTGTTGACACATAGGGGAAGAGCACCCCTTAGAGGGGTTTCTTTGCTTCTGTTAAACCCTATTCTTAAAACAAAAACTCCTTACCTAAGCCGGTTGCAGTCGGCAGTGCTTCCTCCCTAGTAGTTCCTCCTTTCTCAGAGCTTCAGGGCTTCTTTGCCTTCGGCTCCAGGGCTTCGGCTCTCCCTCTTGCTTAGAGTTCTAGGGGGTCTGACACTTGGGGTTGCCGGTAGGGGTTTAAATACTTTGTTTAAGGGGTGAGACCTCTTTTGAGAGGTCCCATCCTCTCCTTCCCTCCTTGCTCCAGGACTGTCAGCCCCCCCCCCCCCGGTCTCAGGTGCGCCGGAATCGGCTGCCAGTAGGGGGGTTGAGGTGGCGGCTCCAGGTTCTGCATGGCTGGGGGGTCCCTCAGTGAGGTCCCATCCCCCCTACCCTCTTGGCTCCGGGAGCTTCCAGCTGCCCTCCCTTGCTCTGCCGTTGCGTCTGGCCTTGCCACGTGGGGCATGAGGTGGCCCTCCCCTGTCGGCCAGTTGCGACCTTATCCTTTCGTTTCTTAGCAGGAGGTGGCAACCTCTTCCCGGTTGCCACCCTAATAGCACTGCCCACAGAAAAGAAAACTGGGCCCAAACCTCTAACTGGGCCTATCTCTTATTGGGCCTGGTAGTTGTGGGCTCGGACATTACAGTGTTGACTAAGAGAAAGGTCAGAGGCCAACATTTTGCTCTCCTGTTTGACACTTTGCTCCCTCGCGTTGTCCACGCAGGAAATGGTCAGAGCCCGACATTTTGTCTGAATCCAGGAAGGTATAATCGGGCGATCATTAGATAGATACTTTATTTTGCTCGCCACTGGATCTTTTTTTTCCACCATCTCATAGATCCTTTCCTACCAACTCCATAAATATCATTGTGAGCTGCACTATGCTTTCATGGCAAATATTTTTATAGGAAGCAGGACGTTAAAATCATCTGGCAGATGGTGAATATGGCATCAGAGTTTGTAAGATACCTTTTGTTAATAATCATCAATCCATCTATTGGGTTTGTTAATTTTGTTTCAAAAACTTTATTTGATGGTAGCAAGATCGCAACTCCAATGGAGAAGTTCCACTGATTCGAGAAGATTGAGAGCACTCTATGTCTATCACAATTTAAGCCCTTCCGCTGGGCCTAGATTGCAAAATAGAGCCAATTGGATCCTGTCCGGCAAGCTTGCACCATTTTGAATGATGGATGCGATCTTTGAACAAGATATATTATATACCGTATCGAACTGAAGGGTATGAAATATACTAAATCAGAATGTATTGGTATGTGGTACGAGAGTGTATTGATATTTAATTTGCCGAACCGGCTTTATACCGAGCACATCAATAGAGTAATATAATAGTATCGTTATCGGAGTCTGGTACCAAGATGACATATTTTATCTTTGAGTCAATAGAATTTATGTTGTAATCGAAAGTAGTCCGCTCTATTCTTCGCTCAGTTTTTAGTTCCATGCCGAAGGTGGGGCTTGAGCATTTCTGAAACAAATATGCTGTAGTAACTCCCATATGCAACTCAAAAGGCCACTCGGCCGGTATATTGTATTCCCATTTCTGAAATAGGGTTTCCAGTTGGTTTTCTTCCACGAACAATGATGTGCGCCGCCGTAACCTGCTGAATCGGTTCTAGTTAAAAAGAATCGGACCAAGAAAACTTTTCACAGGGCAAAACTAAAGCTTAAGCATCATTCCTGGATTTAGGTCTGTACGCTTCCTTGTTTCATGGTTTTGTTCGTTTCTTTTAGTTCTTTATCTAGCATTAAGGAACACACAGGATTTTGTTCTATGGAAGCAGCAATGAGCCAATGAGACAGCAATTCAATAGACTATTTGAAAGATCGGACCCGCAAAGCTACTCACAAGATAAAACCAACTTCAGTGTTTAATCCTAGTTTTAGGTTTCAAACACTTGCTAATTTGGAGATTGTTGGGTGATTCTTTTTTTATTTATTTCTTTAAGCTCATCTTATTGATTGACTTTCATTCTCTAATAAAAACAATTAGATTTTGATATAATCATTTCGTTTTTTTTACTTTTTGAAGAAATTCCAACCTACGACATCTAAATGAAATCAAATAGCAATAAGGTAACAAAACAGTATCTGATATTCAAATCGATATTTCGTATTCGTGTTACCATCTTAAGTGACGATCATCTAATATCTAGATTTTTTATAGTTTAAATTAGATTAATCATTTAATTAATTTTTTGATTTAACTTAGTTTAATTTATTATTATTATTATTATTATTGTTAGATATTTGGATCCGAATTCAAAATCGAAAAAGTTGGATATATTGATTCGAATCCGAGAAAAAATTAGATATATCTAAATTGTATCTGTATTAGGACTATTTAAATTCTTATCCGAATCGGACAAAAAAAAAAAGAAATAATATTCAATCCGACCCGAATCGGATATGAAAATAGGTTGAAGATCCACTCCCAGCCCGAACCTCGATGCCTTGGAGGCGAGGCGATAAGCCCCGTAAGCGAAAGGAAAGGACGAGCTAGAAGCAGAGGAGAGGAGCCCGACAGCAAAAGAAAATGGCGCTAAGCCTCAAAACCCCCTTCCTTCCCGCGATGAGGAGGCCCAACTCCACCTCCACCTCCACCTCCACCTCCAAACTCCCTCAACGCCTCGAGGTACCCCTCGAAAACCCTAGCTTTCGATCGAAACCGGCTGTCTTCTCACCCTTGTTTTCTTATTTTCTTTTGAAGGTGGGGAGGTTTTCGTGCCGGAAGAAGGGAGTGCACCCGGAGTTCTATGAGGACGCGCGGGTGTATTGCAACGGAGAGCTGGTGATGACCACCGGCGGGACCCAGCCGGAGTACACGGTGGACGTGTGGTCCGGGAACCACCCCTTCTACCTAGGGAATCGCTCTGCGCTCCTCATGGAAGACGATCAGGTCGAGAAGTTCCGAAAGAAGTACGGCCAGCTCTCCTCTCTCATGGAAATCCCCAACCTCAAGGGCGAGATCGTCCTCCCACCCAAGAAGAAATCCGCCCCCGGCAAGGGCAAGGGCAAAAAATAAAAGTAATCATCTTTAAAATCGGATCTTGTTTAATGTTTTTGGTGATCTGGATAGATTGCTTCTAGTTTGGGTATCTGTATGATTGGGGGTTATTTTTCTTACTTTTTGTAATCTGTCGATACTGGTGTTACTCATGGAATTTTAAAAAGGAAATCTTTTCAGATACATTTTTGATATTCTATTGCATCCCCAGTGGTACGTACTTATGGAATCTTATGATATTAATGATGAAACTATAATGTTTGACGAAATTCGTAAGTTTTGGAATCATGATGTTGGTTTTAGTGGTTTTCATAAAAAAAAAAAGATATTGGTTTCAGCGGTAGTAATGATTGATTTGATGATAACTAAAATAATAAAGTGGTTGGTTGATCCTCTTGTCATTATTTTTATTTCGAACTTAAGCAATTGGGAATTCTGTTAGGAAGACTGGTCCTGGTCCTTATTAATTTGTTATTCAGAATCATGATATTTGTTGTAGGGGTAATAATGATTGATTTGATGATAATTGTGAAGAGCAAAGTGATTGGTTGATCCTCTTGCCATTATTTTTTTTATTTTGAACTTAAGCAATTGGGAATTCTGTAGGGAAGACTGGTCGCTATGTTGATTTGTTATTCAGAACTTCTGGGCTTTAATCATTGTTTTTCGTTCAAAATGTGGGTTTGTTTGATTCTTACCACTAGCATTGGGGCTTGCTATTTGATGGTTAATGAATAGGTAAAAGTCTACAGCTTTGAGATTCCTTTTTATATTTTAGACTTCTGTCTCCTGATTCTACTTATGAAATCTCCTAATGGTCATAGATGCTATAACTTCCGTCTTTATAAAAGAAAAACTTGTATAGAGTTTGGACTTGGAGTGAGAGTAGGATTGCACCTAAATTCAGGCTAGTCTGCAACATTTTTATGGCTGCCTTGGTATGGTGTGCATCTCTCGAAATAAAAACAAGGATTTCTTGTAGAAACCCTTGGAACAAAGGGATGTTTGAATATCTGTGTGGTTCATCATATGTTCCTGGGTGATAAGGGGAGGGGGGATGGAGAGAATATCTTTAATGTGCTTCAGGCCATATGCTTATGTCGGCATTTCACAACCCTTCCCTCGTACCTCCTCCCTCACCCATCCTGCAAGTTTAGTCTCTTTCTCATGCCATGATGTTCTTTGTAATTTGGTGAACCTTATTTATTGTGGTAATGAATGGTGATGAACTGACCATCTTTTCTTAGAAAATAAAAAGGAATTTGAATTAATTTGTATTATTCATTTATATATTTTGAATTACAAGCGGCAGTATTGATTACCCTGATGATTATTATGAATGCTAAAGTGTTTGACTGATACTTTCACCAGTATCTTCTTTTGAAGGAGGCAATTAGAAGATTCTTTGTTTGGATACTAATCATTGTATTAATCTGTTATTCAGAACATCTGGCCTTGATCGTTGATATTTTTCCTTGAAAACTGAGCTTCATTTGGTGTTTGTTTTTAAGCATTGGGACTTGTTCTTTGAGGAATCTACAAAAGTCTACAGCTAATTTGTCTTCAGTTTTGAACAACAGGAATACTGGATCCCTTTCAATAAGGCAGCGGCCATGCTATTTAGATTTTCATGTGTTCTCTTTGCCTTTTATTTTCTGGCACCAATTTCATTGGAGTTTCCTCCCATGAGAAAGAAAGGTTCTGCTTTTTGGATTGAAGGAGAACTCATGTAATGAATCTTTTGCTTCGAATTAGTTTAGTCTTGTGTCTTCTCTTTGTCAAGGTTTTTCTTTTGAACTCTGCTTTTCCCTGTTAGTTCAGCTTATTGCGAAATATTACTTGTCTGTATTTTGTAAAGAAAGTCAAAAGTAGATGAAGAAACACTTGCTGTATTAACTTCCAAACTAGTTGTTTGTTGTACTTATATTTGCTGTTGATTTCATTCTTCGATGCAGTTCACATACTTGTTTCCAGTTTTATTAGCTTTTATGCATAATCTTATTGGATGTTGTTGGCTACCTCTATTTTTTAGTGCACTCTTGCATTTCTTGTACCAGATGCTAATAATTCTTCCATCCATGCAGCAACGCACAGGATTGGCTTGTTTGAGGTTAGAGTCAAGCACATGGTGTTGTTAGTGGTCCTTGGGATAATTGGTTAGTGATATGAATGAAAACTACTTACTATGAACTGTGTCTAAACACAGTCTGTGGCAGTCATAATGGCTCTTCTTCAAGAATTATTGCAGGATTCTTGCAATTATAATCTTAGAGTTGCTCCTTTGAACTATCAGATTGTCGACATACCCCTGATGGAATCTCACAGATAATTCAGAGTTGGAAGTTGTCCAGGATCTTGTTAGCTGGAAAAGGGAGCTTATCTTATCAGGTATCGTTGGTTCTTGGTCTTAAGTTTTATACTACCCAAAGCCACTCTCGCTAAATTGTTGTTGTTACAGCTGTGTGAAAGTTTGATCGATGATATAACAACATTAGGTTCTGGACTGTACCTTAGTCATGAAGTTGATAGATTTACTGGTGGTTGGCTCCAAAGCAGATGGATGTTGGATTGTGTGGGCTAGCGTGCTGCTGTTTTTCACTGTTTTATTGTGGGTGTGCAGTGCCTGCTCCTACCTAAAAAGTGTAAAACTATTTTGGAGTCCAGGAGTCCTGCGAGAGGATTGGAGAGTAAATCCTAAGCAATAGGCTTAGAAGGACTATTCTATTCATCAAAATCTGTTATGGTGTTTGCGGTGCAGGATTTGTGTTCTGTGTTGGAGTTTAGAAAATTTAGTAAGAGGGCATATTCAAAGAATCTGACACGATTTCAGTTTGTGGGATAATGAACTTGAGGTTTCAGCTGCCTGCTGAGAAAAGTAAAGGGAAAGTTACATAATGAACTTGAGAAATCTTGTAAAGGGGGGAGGAAAGGAGAAAAATGAAGGGTCAATATTTTCTTTAAAGCCATAATTTTTTTTTCAGGCTTTTATGCAGCAACTTTGATGAACATTAAAGAAGAAATGCTGGTGTTTCAGTCTATTTCACCCATTTCTTAACTAATGTGTCTGGATGGCTACCAGATAAGGGAAATTCGTCATTCATTTCCTCAGTAATCACACAGCTAAAGGCATGGCGCAACTGTAGGTTCTGTGCGATTGTGTTTGGACTTGCTTTTAGGCTGTCTGGGTCGAACACAATCAAAGACAACTTAGAAACTCTGATATCCTGTCTAGAAGACCCACTTTGAAATCTTGAATAAGGACCATTTAAGCCAATGTCAAGCTGGTTTTGCTCCTCGTTTTGGCAGTTGATTCGTATTGCAATGTTTATGCCTTCTTTTGTTGTAACTCTCAGTTTTGTTGGAATGAAGCTTTTGATTATGATATCTAATCTTTTCTCTTCATTTGTAGTCTCTGTGATTTCATTCTAGTTCTGAACCTGAGACCCTTGCTAGCTCCAGTCTTCTGCCTCGTTTCTCATCTATCATCCAATAGAAACCATGTTATGTTACATTGATCTCCTTTGTTTCAGTTCTAAATGCTCATAAGGTTGTTAAAGGTCAAATGAGAAGTAATGAGTCCATTCCATCTTTCCTCGTGCACCAATATATGCTTAAAGCTAAGTTACAATCTAGTCAAGGACATCAAGATGTCACTAGATGGCCTTTTCTTCGCATACAATGACTCTGGCACTCCAATGATAGCCCTTTATTAGTAAATTTGTCATGGCTAATGCCTTCGCCTTTGTTTAATGCTGCAGTGTATTAAATTCCGTCAATGATGGAACTTAATCTCGGCTGACTCCGAGGCCTAACGCTTTCAGATCCCCATTGTTTCTGCTGTTGGTGCACCGAGCACTGCAGCATCAATAGAACACTGTACTGTCTAAAGACCTTCACTGCAAACAAAAGTTGCTTTTGCTGTTGGAAAATTTCAAAAGCACGATATTTTGTGGGTTTGTTATGAATGATCAAACTCTTCAAGTTGCGGTTGTGGATGTGTCAAGTTGGAAGATGATTTAATTGCGTTAATATAATTGCCTTGAAATAACAGCGTTGCAGCTTGCATGGCCTCCTCTGTGCGTTTGCTTTGCCTCATTGGTTTCTAATATCAATATGTAATCCATGATCAATCCAAACTCGTTTGTCCGGTGCTTGAAATTTCAAGCCCAAATCCAGCCCAAATGCTGCAGTGAGAACAGTATGCTCTCATAGAGTTATAGTGCTTCCATAACGTTATTCTCTTATAAAAAATCAATTAGCTTTCCATAAAGCCATTTTGTCAAGTATTCCTGGTCTGGTGGAGCCTATGACACAAGAGAACACAAGGAAAAAACTTTTCCTGGGAGTGCTCCGCGGCGATCTTTGGCTGTTCTCAGGCACGAAAGTCAGCATTAGGATCTTAAAAAGGCGTACTTGGAATCATGACTATGCTGCAATCATCGAGTTAAAGGGATCACTTCTTTTAAACAAACTAGAATTCAGCCCAAGGCCACGCATGGATCAAAGCTTCTAGAAAAGCAGTGCCCACCAAAACTTCCTTTTCTCCATCCTCACATTGCTGTTGAAAGAACTATGAATTGCAGGCCCCAATCACACCTCAAAACTACGACAAAATACAACAAGGGAAAAGATGTTCTAGATTAGACAGACAAGGAGGGCCTAGATACATCAACTTGCGAGGTTAGGCAACCCCACTGAAGTGAGATTCTTGAAGCAAGTGGTTGAGAAAAGTTGATGAAAAAGTATTGCTAATGGCATCCTATTCCCACGGTTTACAATTCAAGCTCTAAAATTCAAGCCAGCTTACACAAATGGAATCAAATTTAGGGAACCGATTCGGATTCAGCAGGTTCTAGTTTCCAAGCAGTTTGTGATACTAAGATTGATGAAGTACAAGGACAAATCATTTCCACTACGCAAATGGCTTCGTTTGGAGTTTGTTTTAATCACAAGAGGTTCATGACCCTTGCCTATCATCTAACTTAAAGCATCTATGACCAAGAGCATCTTCTCTATATATCATCTAAACTGGAAATGGAATAAAACATGATTAGAACAAAACTGAACTTGGAAGCTATAGCACAAGCTTGTAAGCATTTTTCTGGTCTGCAGGAAGGCAGAGTCCATCGTGCTCATCGGGCTTAGATAAGCTGAGTGCACGACATGTATCATATGTTTGTTTTATATGTGATCGATTTGCAATTCAGTTTTGATAAAATTGAGTTCTAGCAGGGAGGTCTCAACTTAACCGAACAAGGCTAAGCGAACACCAAAAGAAGTGTTTGTCCAACATGAACTGCTATCGAGGTGATACATTTCCCCCCCCCCTTTTTTCCATTTAACCATGGAGATCATGCATGTTGCTTGATATTAGAATATCTGAGCCTAAGCTTGATCCAAGCTCAAAGGTGATCGAGAAAGCCACTGGTGTCCAAGTTAAACTTAGGAGATCAGAAATTAGCACAACAAATTGAAACCTAATGAACCACATTCGCATTGTGAACTGTTCTTCACAAGAGCACTAGCTGGCTGCAGGAGGACAATACAAAAACAGATGACTGTGATGTTGAGTTTATAGTGTCTTCCCATTTGTTCTCTCCCTTTTTGAATTTATTTCCCTTCAGTGTGCAAGATCAAAGACAGAGTCAAGAATCATGCAGGCTTTAACCATGCTTATCAGGCGGAAGACCATTAGGTTGGTTCCTTGTGCACGCGCAGAGGTGGAACAACTAGGATCTCCTGCGATGCGGACCATGCACTACAGAGTGTTGAGCATCAATGGATGGCTACCATCAGAAAATGGACGGTCACCAAATAAAATATGGCATGTGCTCGTGCGCTGTTTTATTTGATGGCCATTCATCTCTCGATCGTGGCTATGAATGCCTCGATCTGTGGTGCAGCGTGCGCACCGCATAGAATCATTGCTCAAGGTGGAAACCCAAGGGAATGCTTATTGGATTCTGGTTTAATGGATTCAGGTTACGACATGATCCTATAACGTGCAATTTCTCTTCTGGCTAGGGCTGAAAAGGCTCTATATAATCTACTCAGAAAAAGAAAAGGTTTCATTAGGCCCTGACATTCAGAGATCTAGGTGCAATAAGTAGGTTTGCATGGAACTCGATGTTAAAATAGCATGCTCGGAGCACTCATCATCGTTTTTATGACCATCACTCGGTGATGTACTTGGAACTTTTGAAGTGGAGAGGGACTTTGGAAAGAACGTCTCTGCTTCTTGTCTTTGACAATATTTTTATATTTATATTTGCAACGACGTGATTCTTTCTTTTGTTTACTCCCTCATGCATGGACATGGGCATTTACAATATTTTCTCCAGGCAGTTTATACAGCAGACGCCAATTAATTTGTGAGAAGAAAAGCTTATCATCAAAGCCAATATCCTATTTGTCCGATGATGGATAAAAACATAAGTGCTTTTATTTGTTTTACTTTCTACTCTCTTGTGCCATCAAACATGATGAGTAATACGAAGAAAAAAAAATTATATAGCCAACTCCAACTAATTTTGAATTAAAATTTTGAGTTGAGTTGAATCGGGCAATTTATCAAAGAGGATGGCAATATGATAACAGGTTCTAATATAAACATGATGAGCTTCAAATTGAGTGTCAAAGACTAATTTTAATTCTATTTCTATTATTTACAAAATAAAAAATATTAAATATTAACTCTACAATAACATACGCATGGCATTGACTTAAACACAGACAACACAATATATTTGATATTTATATTGGCACAAACAATAAAATTGGTTAGCTTTGTTTTGGTCCCGACTCAAAAAATTGATATTTAATTAAATTTATTAGAATAGTTTCCTTCAAACTAAATAATAGGGGTAGAATGGATTGTTCTGCTCAAGATAGAGGACCACCCTATTTCGGCCAAACCTCGATCTCGCTAAGAGCCAGTCCGATCACGGATTTCACCAAAAGTCCGGCCAACCTCGTCGGAATCTCTCCACTGCTATGACCTGCAGCAACCTCTTTTGGTGCTCATAATAACATCTCGGGCTTGAGCTCGAGGCCCCCTGCCGCGTCGACTGCAAGCCAAAGAGCTCCCTCGACTGTAGGGATATACGACGACGCGCCCCGGCCCGAGCTTGAGGCGCCCTATACGACAACACACCCTGGCCCGAGTTCGGGGCGCTCTATGCGACGACATGCCCCGGCCCGAGTTTGGGGCGCCCTGCTGAGCAGAACTCAAAGTCAAGGAGGCTAGGCCGACCTCGGCCTCCGTCGAAGGCCAAGCTGACTTCGATCCCCGCTGAAGGCCGAGCTAATCTCGCCCAGTACATACCGCGGCCATGCCCTGCAGCAACTTTACCGCACCATACTTCGCTTGATGGCCCTGTGAAAACACGTCAACAAAAGACTACGCCTTGTTGCCCCAGGCATGCCTGCTAACAAGGGTCATATCCTGCGACACACGCCAATGCCATACCGCACGCAGGGACAGTTCAAATTATGTGCCTCAAGCAAGCTGCGACTGTACGCCACCTGGCCAAAACCATCTCCTTCCATAATGAGAACGAACAATACCTCCGCCACCTGGGCATCTTTGCGGGAACTATAAATAGCCCCATCAGATAATGCCTAAGGACCTTTTGGCCAACAAATACTCCACCCTAACTTAAGCATCGGAGGACCCTCACCGGAAACACTAATGAAGCTTTGTACAGGTACGCCGACGCACGGAAGGTGATGTCCTTTCTCCATCTCGACCAGCAGCTCCTCCGGCATGATCAGGCCAAATACCCTCGACCAAATTTGAACCACAATACAATATATA
>JAOXJJ010000725.1:9492524-9504221 GCA_025769935.1 Phoenix roebelenii | reverse complement strand
GATGGTGTGCACGGAGACCCGCGCGTGCCGGAGGAGCCGGTCGGAGAAGATCAAGCACCGGCGGAAATCGCCGGAGCACCGGCGGAAATCGCCGGAGCTCCGGCGCTCGGAGTCGGATGTTGGGCCGAAGGGAGCGAAGCCCCCGCCGCCACCTCCAGCGGCGCCGGCGTCAGAGGAGGATGAGCAGGAGACGAGCGCCGACGACGCGGAGGAGTTCCGCTGCATGATAGAGGCGTTCATCGCGAAGCAGACGAGGTTTCATCTCGAGGAGTCGATGGCAATCGTCTCCGCCGAAGGACCACACCCACTAATCACCTCCGCAGGATCACCAGAACCTAATATTTTAAACTGACAAAATTATATAAAATAATCTCTGAGAAAAAAAAAGGGGGGATTTTAACCCTTTTTTTTAATTTCCTCTCTCTTTTCTTTCTTTCTTTCTTTCTTTTTCCGATAAATCTGTACCTTTTGTACATACCGTGCTGGAGTGATGATGAAATGAGCGAAATTGCCCTTGTTCATTAGTACTAATCTGGATTAGTCTGTGCATATGTTCGTAAATTCCTGATCTTTTTATATTTAAAAGCTATTTAGTAGGCTATAAAAGAACCCGGTACTTGCATTCAAATTTCTGTCATCTAGTTGCAGAGGATATGATGCTAAGCTTGCACAAATGAAGGTTGTGGCATGGCGTCTCAAAACTTTGAAATTTGGGTCCCATCGAGCTCTATATCAAATGACTCGTGGTTTAAGGTGTAGCTGTAGTTATATTAATTGCTATTATTGCATGGATTTGCGTCTATTAATTAGGAATGGGAGTGGCTTGTGGCACACGAATCCGAGTGCGTGGTTGAGTAAGAGAGAAAAGGAAGAGGAAGCAAGAGAAAGTGATGGGTTCCATATTCCTTTTGGTTTTGTTCATATATTCCCTCCTAACCCCACATGCAATTCTCTTTTCTGTCACGGATTCTTCTTTTGATTTCATAGAGTTGGCTAATGAAACGCATGAGCTAGGAATTAATGTGTCCCTCGCTCCATGGGTCCATTCCATTTTCTTGCTCCCATGAGCTCCAAAACTGTCCCTTTTCTTGTCTATTACTAAATTGCAAGAAACTAGTAACCAGAAGGAGCCGATTGGATCTAAAGGTAGATGAGGAAGTCATTAATGCGTCATTTAGTAATTATAGTTCATTTAATACCAACGAATCCTTGATATCGCAATTAGTTTTGTTTTTGGTGTCCCATAAGTTCCAAGCGACATGAAACACTCATCCCACTATATCTCCCTAATATTTTGGTATTCTCTCTTCCCATTAGAGTGCTCTTTTCTTTTTTCCATTTCAATAGGATAATGCATTCACTTAACCCAGCTGATCATTATTCTGAAATATTTCCTTTTTATCATGCATGTAATTATGAAATATGTGATTGTTTATTACTTGCTGAACTGCAACGTTAGTTGATGCTAAGTCATGCATAGTTTTTTTTTTTATATTTTTTTTCTTGGTGCTTGTTCAGCGTAGCCTTTTAACTATTTGGATAATCATGACATGTTTCTATCATTTATATAGTTTGACCGGACACTATGATGATTAACTAATCACCAAGATAAAAACTACTTTGGATATTAAAAGTGTCTCAAAAAATTAATTCTTTTCTTTTGATTGCACTACTTGGATTCACATAATTATCTCCACTGAAAAAGAGTATATAGGGGGTGGCCAAGGAAAAGCTTTTTGCTAAGCATGCTATTTTCTTTACTTGTAAATTAAACTATGACCACCTTTCTTTCACTTTCCTAAAAGGGCTTTGTTTCTTCACTTTCTCTCTCCCTCCCCATACTAAATAGATATGCTCATTAGATACCAAGGGTCCATGAAAAAGGAAATAAGGACCTTCAGCATGTTCCAGTGCCTTTTTTTTTTGGTATATCGGCTGCTCACACTAATTTCATATAAGTACAGTCAGTTGAGTCACTAGAAAGTATACGATATAGAGGTTGAGGAACATCAACATGCCCAGTCCAGAAGATCTCTTCTGAATGATGGGCAGTAAAAGAAACGATCCAATCAGCAGTTCTGTTCGTCTTACGAAGCACGTGCATAGCCTGAAAGGCACAACACTTTCTCAACAGTCGCCGAATATTGCGCAACAACGAACACAAATTTGCATTTGCCGAAAGTCGAACCCGGATCTGTTGCTTGGAAGGCAATCATCCTAACCGTCGGACTACAAACGCTGACTAGTGCTCTTTAATTTAGTGATGGGTGCAAACAGATATGGCATTTGCAGACTTTCTAGTCTTTTGCATATACTCCATAATTAGTTGTTTCTTCATAACACTGGAGGTCCATTTGATTCGTTAATTTACGCCTTGGAGAATAGCTGTGACGCACTTATCCATCGATTGAGAGATTATTCTACTTTGCCAAGCTCGTTTCTATTGACGGTGCCCTTAGCCGGTAGCTGGCGGATAAAGGTCACATTATTCTGCTGTTAACTCATTGCTCTTTACTTTTTCAATCATTTATCTTGTGCATTCTTACTGTTCCTCAATGTTAGAACAAGATCAACTACCCAATATCAGCAAATCCACCTAGATCCAAACCTTGCTGATCGTTTAGAATCCAGGAAGGTTCCTAGTTCGTTTGAAGTGCCTTTTGGTGGTAATTCGACACAAATCAATACTTCGATTTAGTTGGATCATACTTTAATGCATAAAACTGGTTCCATGCAATTGAAACAGGGCTTGTCGGCTCAAGGTTAAGGCAAACTTTTGACCACTAGATTGTCCAGAATAGAAGGCAAAGGTAATAAACATTTGGAAGATCTAATTAATAGGGAATCCGACAACCACTATGGATTAAAAATACATTTGGCCGCGCCCGGTTGTTCCACGAGATGTCAAATTTCAGCAACTTTTCTGCCATATATCCTAGATATCTTCCTCATTCTTAGGGACATCAGAATCTTCAAGATTTGGTTATTCATTTGCCGTGTCGCTAATGTCATGGTTTGCCATCAACGAACAAATTTTATTAGCATGCCCTTATAGAGAAACATTTTGAGCCCTGAAAGCACGAAAACGTTTGGCTTATCTTCCCAAAACAATGACAACTCTCATCTCCAAGCCTTTTTCAACTCCGAGCTCTGTTCTGATAAGCTTCAGCCTTCATGGCCTCAGATGGCTCCCAACTCACTTCAACAGAAAACTAGGACTTCACATTCTCCGGACCCCATGTCAACAGCGGCGATTAAAGCAATGAGTAGAAGAAATTCTGTTACTAGATCAGAAATAAGGGTCTTGGCCCATATACAATCTTATGATTATTTATTTCAACTGGCTCATCTATCTCTTATCGTGAAGCTTATTAATATGTGTTCTCGAATGATGACCTTATTAATATGTGAAGATTTCTATATAATTTTTTTTGCATGCAACAATCAGTTATTCTTTTGCATACAAATCAATTTTTTTTGTCTTGAATATTTTTTTTTGAAAATTTATATAAATCTAAGTCGGGTTCGAAGTAGATTTAAAATTGGGTCGGATTGGATAACTGATGGAATGGAGTAAATTGCCACTACCGACAAGCCATCTAATGGTCAAGTATAAGGTATTTGTGATTCCATACATACTTGGTATAGTATATTTAAATAGCTGACCGGTCTTGGCAAATACATGGGTTCTTATGGCGTGTACAAGGTCTTTTGCTCTTTGATCGTGCATTTAACCATGTACTCTTGGAGAGGCCATCGCGAATCAACTGCGTGTGGTTGATATCCAATGACTCCTAATTTGGTTAAACAAGTGGCGTATATGCTGATTAAAAAATTATAAAGTTAGATTATTTAGACAAGGCTATATTCTGATCACAGATTCTGTTTTCTTATTCAGCAGTGAATGGCTTTGCAATGCCCTTTCCATACTTTAAATTGGCGGCAAAAAGCATCAGAAAGCATATATTCTCTCGATATTTTAAACAAAAATCTTACCTCTCTCCAGAGAATCTCTAAACCGCTGTCTCAGACATCCTGTCATCAATGGCATATCCAGGACCTATTCCCATGGATTGTATGAATTATTGATTAAATATGTCCTTGTAGATCACATAGAATTTATTCTCCTTGTCAGTGCCATCCCCATTAACATGAAT
The DNA here is from genome assembly GCA_025769935.1 of Phoenix roebelenii. Taxonomy (NCBI): domain Eukaryota; kingdom Viridiplantae; phylum Streptophyta; class Magnoliopsida; order Arecales; family Arecaceae; genus Phoenix; species Phoenix roebelenii. Next base: position 9,500,064 of record JAOXJJ010000725.1, on the reverse strand, counting down.
CACCATATTAGAGCTCACTGCGGTCGCTTTAGCTAGAATCCTCCATATAATTTTAAGAGATTCCCTATGTTGCAACTGCATAATTAAAGGTTCAGTTCATCGTTATCCACTAGGAATCATAAACGCACTTTAGTGTACCATTAATGGTCTTTCCACCAAAAATGTGCTTTTTCTTCCTTTCCTACCATTCATAACCAAAATTTTGGTACATTGCATGAAGACATGGCGACCTGGTAGCTGGAAAATTTGTAATAGAAACATGGATAAAGCTTTATAGATCAAAATCATGTGCTTTTATAGTATCATTGTACGTCTCCAGCTACACCTCGGTGTACCCCCAATTTGCTTGGTAGTTAAATACATCACCAAGTTCATAAAGATGACTTAGATGATCGGACATGATTCGATTGGGCATATGTGCAAACTTATGCCGGCATTAGCCTGTATTAAGTGTTAATAACCATAATCATAACCGTCAATCTTTACGCCAATTAGTTGATTTTGGTTTTCAAAGCTTTTTTCGTGTCGCCACGCAAAGTCCAAATAAGAATTTAATGCAGGGTGTGTGCATACCAGTAGCCCAAGGTGACACATTTGTATCTTTAAGGTAGAAATCATTCTAAATGTGGGAAAGAATTTTTTATGAAATCATTAGGCGGATTAAATTATTGTAATTAATGGTCGAGACCATCAAGAACTGCGGCAAGGGGGCCCAACATCAACAGTGTTGCGACAACATGCATGCATTAGTTGAATGAATGCAGCTGGAGTCAGCAATTAAAGCCCAAAGTTTGGCTACATATATAGACAAGCTTAATCTTGAGCGTGGCGGGCTTTCTAAGACGGACAGGGGTTTTAAAGTCACATTTGGGCGGAAAAACGGGAAAGAGATAACGTATAGTGCCATCCCTTATTCAAAGGTAGCAGGTGGGAAAGGTAGGAGTAGAAGGTAGTGTCCTTTCCTCTATCCTAAGAGTTCTAAAACCCTTAAAACATAAAAAAAAAAAAAAGGAGGGGCAGGGATAGAGACGCATTGGCTACCATACCATTTGGTGGTTGAGACTGCAATATGAGAATGAGCAGAAGAGAGAAATTTGGCCCGTCTAATTTATTGGCCTCCGTCCTCTCCAGGTATGCTTGAGTCCACACCTATTTATTTACTCTCTTTCTTCTTTTCTAAACATGGGCATGCCTTGAAGCGAAGGTGAGGTTTGAAATCCTCTTCTCACAAGTCATTTCGATGACCATCAAACAGTGGCGATTGGTTTGTGCTTCCGGTGAAGGGTATGTTGGAAAGCCTCCTCTTGTCACAAGTCACTTCGAAGTCTATAACTACATTAACTCAGTTCATGCATTCACTGGGGCCAGAGAAGTGGTGGCTCCACAATTTAATGTTAATGCGTAGGCGTGGGGGTAAGGGAAGGGAGGGGACAGTGTCCATGTGAAAGATAATAGTGAACAATAGCCTGGTCAACTCAGTGGTTGCAGTCCTTTGTAAATTGGAAGGACGCTCCCTACCTAATTCTTGCGTGATCTTTCCTCTAGAATTATGGTTATTCCATCCTCTGCTTCTATAAAAATAATTGGTTTGGCTCCCATTATTATTTTTTGAAAGAATATAAAAAATAATCGAGGATTTGTTTAATATGTTTTTTCCCTGCAAACTAGGAAAATACTAAATGAAGATTGATGCTGGAGATAGCATTTTGAACAAAACTTTTATCATTCCTTGCTTTTATTTTCACTTTTTTTTTTTCAAAAAAATATTTCTTATCAAAATCTCTAAATATTTTAAAAATACTTTAAGTATATATATGTATATATGTATACATGCATTATGTAAGACTTTGTCAAATATGTTCTCTGGCCTAGTTCATTTCTCTTCTTAGGTTTTTGAAAATAAAAGTAGAACGCAAACGCAATATCTAATATTATGGGCTTCCTTCATATTATGTCGCCACTATTTTGCAGGATTGCTGCATTGGAATTTGACAAGAATAACAATGCATGATTTTTGTTTGTGCAATTATATGTCCATAATTTCAACTCAGTGAAGGTGATAATATTACCATATGCAATTCATCCGGTACATTCATGGATAAAGAACCATTTGCATGGGGATCGCAACTAGTAGATAGCTCGCAATACAATGCTACTATATCGACAGGTTCTATTAGACTAGATGGATAGACTTTGAGAAGATATACTGTATCCCTTCTATCCAAGGAGGTGTACTGCTGGTTAGTGGAAAAAAAAAGTGTTGTTATTCATGTCTCTTTATCCAAAGGAATGTGCCTCTTCGCTGCAGAAAGTTTATGCTGCATGGAGTTCCAGCAAGCAGAATACTCCCTTTTCCAGAGAATGAGGCTGAGCCCACCGTAAGCCCCATTCCAGCCCAATCAAATTGTCTAGGTCATTAGAGCATGAATGGGCACAAAGAGTCCATAATCTCCAAGATGTCACCTAGTTTACAAGAAGGTGAGAAAAGGTTACCACACAACCAATTTGTATCAGTAGCTTCAGTCAACTGTAAATCTTGCAAACACATTCATAACGTATGAGAACATTTTTTGTTCTTTCTGTTAAGCATAACAGGCGCTGATAAGAAAAAAAATCTAGTGAACGCATTCGGCTGCAGCAGATAAAATGGTCAGATATTTGTGGTGGATGAATGCCTCGAGATCATGTACTTTCATTCATCATGTTCCAAGGGAGAGGCTGAGATGGAGATAAGGAATAGAAAGCTTTATATATTTATGGATTGTTGGATTTAACATATTCAGGCCGATGCACCATTAGCAGTCTATGCTCTATGCTAATCCACAAACACTCTTCTTAGAACAAGTTGCCACAGACAGTCTAACAGATCCTCCATAGATCTTGTATGTATTCCAGCATTGTAAAATATATTGCATATTCAAAGCTAAGAAAGGAAGGAGACCTGTTGATGTATTGGAACCATATAACAGGTAACTCCTGAACGATTCACAGGCAGTAGGTATCCAAAAAAAAAAAAAGAAACAAGAAGAAGATGGCATGCAGTAATCATGGTGTCATAACAAATAAAACTGAGTTTAGGCTAGCAATTTATGAATCCTAGTAGCCTGACCCAACTATAGTGGCATGAGACTCTGGCACGTGTGCATTTGCATATGTATAATAAGCATTTCTCATAGAAGAATGGGTGTTAATAAGTTGGTCAGCAGAAATATACAGTGCATCTTTCGTTCTAACATTACTTTGGCGCGGGCTGAACGATGCCATTGGAATACTGGAACACCTTGTTGAGATTTGGGAGGAGAAGTTGGGGACAGCCAATCCAGTTGATGATGAGAAGAGGTCGACTGTTCTGTTGGAAGAAGCTTGTAGAGTTTCGCACAACAAGACCAGGCCACTGGAAATTCTTCTCGAAGGCAATTCCCATGGCATAAAGAAAAACAATTCCACTGTAATTCCTATCATGAAATGTGTTTTTAGCTTTCTTTCTGCTGCTTTTACTTCCGCACCAAATCGTGGCAAAGCGCAGATGCGGTAGCCACGTACGTTAGTACAAGATCGAAAAGAATGCTTTGCATTCCAAGTGAGCCAAGCCCAAGAGAAAAGGATCTAATCCTCCATGAAAACTCAAAAATTCTGTGTACTTTGACCAATTTAAGGTGAAAAGGGGGTTGCTCCCTCGGCAAAACTAGAATAAAGTTGAGCCAAAAGATCCTGATTCAAGATAAATTCATAGAAAAGTGGTACGTCTTAAGGATCATCTCCAAGATCGAGAAATTGGTTAATCGGTAAAGATACATGGATTTGGGGTCCGACCCTAGAGAGAGACTACTGCATCAATCGAGGATACATGTCAGAAGGAATTGTTCTATCTTTAAACTCACACTCAGCAAGCGTAGGTTTATTTCAACAATTTGCTTCTTTCTATCCCGAATCATAATCACGTATCATTCTCATAATACTGAAGTCTAAAAAACGAAGAAAAAAGAATCAAATTGCACCATCTCTAGCTCTAACTGAAGAGCAAGCGAAGCAAGTCAATTGCGTTGAGGCCAAAATGCTTGTTTGGACTCCACCCAAAAAAGAGAAAAAAAAACCAGCTCTGACCGTACCATTGAGATTGTTGCCCATGTTTAGTATCACAGTTGGGAGTCAAATCAGATGGTTCTATTTTTCAATCTTTCTGACTTGCTCTTATGGAACTAAGGTTGAAAGGATTGAAAAAGTTAGTCATTCACAACCACTGATAAAGGATCCTCGAAAAGTTAAGGATTATAAATATTTTTTTAGAAATCGAATGGATCCGGTCTTATACATACGCGAGGAAAGCAACACCATAGCCCTAACCTCTTGTTTAATGGCTTCTTTCGGTAGTGCTCAACACCAAGGGGCTACTTTTCTGTTGCTTCTTTCAAAGTGCACTGAAATGGAAAAGAGAATGAATATAGGCAGCGGGTGTACTCGAGCTCAGTAAGCCTTTCTCTTTGTCTGACTCCTTTGACTACTATACTGGGAACTTGAATGAAATGGGAATGATCGATTGACTTCTATTCTCTAGGGCTCCCCTTTCCGAGACACACAAATTGTTTACCTATAACTATTCAATATTCTTATGAAAAATCGATCACATCAGAACGTTTTCATGGTCGAATCCACTTTGAATTTGATAAATGTATTGCTTGTGAAGCGTCAAATTTTCTCTCAATACGTTCCTCAAAAAATCCACTTTGTGCTGATTCTTCCCCCAACCAATGAAGAGATCTTAGTGGAATCATCACATATGAAATTGAGCACAATTTTGTAAAGAAATACCCTACTTAACCTCCAGGGTGTGTCCACAAAAGGGTAAAAAAAAATTCAATAGAAGCTCCATTTTCTTACCAGGGAAGTGTTGTGTTGAAAGACCTTTGGCAGACCTCAAATAGTATCAATTTCCTTTCAACTTGGCGGTTCAGACCCTCTCCTCTACTTATGCAAAAGATCCTACGGAAAACCACTTAGCTTTCGGTTGCTCCTATATGGGTGAGTCTACAACTTCAAACTTGGATATTTAGAAGTCTATTAAGGGATCAGGATTTGCTGCTTCAAGATGGGAAAAAGAAAGTATAGTTTAATATAACAGAATGGAACACCAACCAATGAGTGAGTGGAGGATTTGGATGGAATCTCATAGAAGAAGAATATGCACGCTAGCACTTATAGCCCTTTTTTTCCTTATTATGTTTAGGCGCCCCTTCTTAGTAAATTAGGGCTTCGCCTTTGGAGCTCAATTTCGATGGGGCCTATCTTCTTCTTTAGAAGTACCTTGCCCCCCCTACCACTGCATCCATCCGTTTTCCTTTAAATGTTGTTATGCCCCAATGACGGATATACGATGGGACCGGAGACTCAGCCAAGCACGTCGCTCATTTCGAGACCAGCCGTGCTTCTCATTATAAGTAGAGACGGTTGATTTTGCACCTTCGCTTCTGTCGGTTCTGATTGGCCAAGGCAGATCCAAAGCCAATGGCTTACCTAAGAGCATGACCGCCAAGCATTGCTGCTTTTTATTCTTGCGCTGATCTTGAATCTAAAACACTCTTCAATACTGTTTGGAAAGTAGTCTTGTATTGATCTTCTTTTTTTCTAAACATGCCTGGCCTTGATCTTCGCTATAAAGAAGCTAAGGTACTATCTCTTGGCTTGGCTCAAAAAATTCGGCTCATCTCTAAAGCCGATCTACTCAAATTTCTGATGACTCAGCTAGTTCTCTCAGCGAGACTCTCCAAATAGGCTCTTTTGTTGATGGAATTCTATATTGAATACATTAAAAAAAGCTGTCACATGATAAGTTTAAGAATTTTTCTTTTTCATCAATTCCATAAAGTCAAGTAGATCCAATATACGATTTTTTTTCCCAATCACTACATTACATTGATTTACAATTATTCATTTGAACCGAATAAGATATAAGATGAACTAGATAAAATCCAAAAAAATAGGATCAAGCTCAATTCGTTTTTACTATTTTTAGTGAACTGAGCGATCCATGAGCTACCTATCGGCAAGGCTTGGAAAAGCCTTAACTTAATCTTACTTCACTGAACTGATTCACATAGGCCCAAACTAGTTAGGCTAGCTCATTTTTTCTTTATAAGAAGGTATTCGTGCTTGATGGCGGCTTAGGATCAGCTCATGAAAACCTTATATTCCTTGAGGAGGTTCTACCCTGTGGAAACGCTCTTTAATGGAACTTTAGCTTTAGTTGGTTGTGACCATGAAACCATTGATTTCGCTTGGTGGGCCGGGAATGTCAGATTTATCAATTTATCTGGTAAACTACTTGGCCTTTGGATTTGCTGTTGTTGGTAGTATTGTATCCATTAATGATGATTCTACAGCTACTGCTTCATTGAAGTTCTTATTACCACCGGCAGCTCTTACAGCTTCTTCCATCGAACCGAACCACCAACTGATTATTACCGATTGCCTTCCCTTTTCTTGCTCGGCTCCACAACAATGTACTAAAATGGTATTGAATGTATAACACTTCAACTCACTCTCAAAGAGGAAAAGAAGGTGAGGCTAAGAGGAAAGGAGGTAATGTAGGCGCATAGTTATAAAACATTGGTGAGAATCCAATGCCCCAAAAATCTAAGGGTTCCTCAACAAGATTTGTCCACGGAGGGTGAGTCAGGGCCTAAGATTAGGCTAAAAGGCGTAGTCGATGGACATCAGGTGAATATTCCTGTACTACCCCTTATTGGTCTCAATTGGAATTCCAGTTTAAGGATTCTTGTGGTTCTGGAGAATCCAACTACAGAAGAACCAAAAACAAAGAGCTCTCCCCCTAGGCCATCAAGCTTTTGGTGAAGTTTTCATGCTGCTCATTTAAATTTATGGATATGTATAGCCAACCCACTTGAGAAGGGCTCTAGAAGAGAGAGCTCTCGCCACACAGCTATAAGACACCTTGAGAGGAGAAGAGCACATCTTTCACGGTTTAATAGGTATTTTCTTTAATGGTTCATATTTCGAGGTGGGTTCATCTCTGTAATAATCGAATGAACCGGATTTTAGACATAAAAAAGTAAAAACTCAGAGGGATCTTATTGTTCTAATTAAACAAAGGAGGGTCATGTTGACTCCATATTAGAAAGCAAAATGACTAACTTTTACATGAATTTTCAAGTGGATGTATAGGGGAGCCATACAATACCTCAAAGGAGCCTTTTGTATACTTGCTTGATAGCTGTTATTGTAAGCAAACTCTATTAGTAATAAGTGGGCTTCCCATTCCCTTTTTCTTATTATATTTTTCTCTCTCTAGTTGGGTTCCGGGGAGTTCATTGCTTTGAGGACTCTACATAGTCTTGGAATGCCAGATTTTAGAGGACCCTTTAGAGGATTAAAAAGGGGTCCTGGATTATCATATATCTTGAGTAAATTTTAATGATGATTTGATTCTGTAGGGAAATAATCTATTAGACGAGAGGACGCTGAGCAGAGGCCTGCGCATTCCGGTTCATAGATCGCCGTGAGGGCGGGTGATTAGTTGTCTGAG
>JAOXJJ010000725.1:9443913-9476005 GCA_025769935.1 Phoenix roebelenii | reverse complement strand
CAAAAATCATTCAAATGGGCTGTCAATTTGGTTTAGAACCAAATAGGCTTGCTTTATTACAAAATGGGCTAACCCATATCCTGTTTGGCTAATCCCCATATCCCACTTAAATGGTTGACGGCTGACCTGTTTTAAAATCCTGTCAACCATCTATGGACCGTTAACAACCGTGGACCCTTAAGAGTTTTTCTCATGAACCGCGATGGGAGAAATACTTGGGAGCAAAACAGAGCCTTCTCCACCGATGCTTCAAAGCCATGCCGCGCCACCGTTCGGCCTCCGGCCGCTCTGTCGTCTGGACCGGAATGTCCGGTTTTGAACCGGCTACATTCCGGTTAAATTTGATTTTTGAAATTTGGAAACAAACGTTACGAATCTTACATTCAACTCGATAACGGCAGCTCATAACTCCTCTTAAATCCTTACTGCGTTGGCCTATAGATAGACCAACGTTTTTCTCTTGAAATAGAGAACGAATCAGAGAGAAAATTAGAGTGAATCTGTCTATGAAATCTTTGGAAGAAACTTCACAGACAGAGGCTTCGGTGGGAGTTTTCTAAAGGAGAAGAGGAAGCGAGAAGAAGTGGTCCTTCTCTCTCAATCTTCTCTCCAGTGGCAAGCATCCAGATCCGGCTTTCTGGTCTCCTCTCTTCTCCTCTGCGATCGGTCCAGAATCGAAGCTCTCGGGTTGGAAACGAGAGAGAAGGAAGAAGAAGGAGAAGAAAAGCAAAGTGTTTTCTTGTAGGGTTCTTTTTGCAAAAAGTATTTTTTTGCAAAATACAGACATCATCCAACCTTCTTGCGAAGCTCGACGTGCGAGCGAAGTAGAGGGCCTGCAGATTCAGGCCTCGTGAAGCAACGTTCAAAGATCTAGATCCGGTCTACCTTGACCATCTTCTGCTGCGGGATCGAGGTATGATTTACATATTAGTATGTTTAAGATTTATAATTGTTATAAATAAAAAAAAATTAAAACTAATTTTCATGCCTGGCATCCGATTTTATCGGACAACTCGAGAAATTTTTCCTTCACATCCTTCATGGTCGACCCTCGAAGAGTCATGGGAGCCTTGGCCTTGGAACACCGGTCCATCTGGAAGGAGTGTTGATCGGACCGGGATCTGTGGAGGCGGCACAGGGGGCCTCCATGCGTTGCAGGCCTTAGATTGCCGCTACCAGGGCCTGGACTTGCTACATCAGTGTGTTGAACTGTTCCGGCTGAACATGGGGGACTTGATTCGCTGGAGGCGAGTTTTGAACTGAGTGGCCAGGACTTGGCGCGCGACGCCGAGAGGTGTTGGAGGCTCCTTTACTCCTTAGCTTCATGATCATGACTCGGGCCCTTCCTCTAGCACCAACTGTTGCTAGAAATTGGACTCAGGAGCAACCACGGGCTGAGGAGGAGGAGCTCCGGCAGGTGGTGCATCGATGAGCTGCGTCCTCCAGGGGACCTGCAAAAAGCCGGTGGTCGGGATTTCCGACTTCGGTCCTTCGATGCTTAAGTCAGAGGGGGGCTTTTGTGGAGCAAGTAGAGAAATTGCACGGAAAGAGGAGAGCTTGTGTTCAAACAGATCCCCCTCTCAGAAGAAAAGGTCTTCCTTTTATAAGAGGGGTGTAGGGGTTACCTGTGACTAGACGTGACTATGCAAATTAATGAGTTACCGCCATGATTGGACGTGATCGTGTGAATTAATAAGATGCCATGGATGATTGGATGAGATCGTGCGACTTAATGAGTTGCCGTGGATGGCATGAGATTTTGGGCTGGCTGGAGGTCCGTTAAGATCGTGCGCATTTAATCGTTGATAGTAGCTGGAGCGGAGATCGCGAGATTGGATCCCGGATGAGGAGAGGAGCTTGATTTCCGGTGGAGTGGAGAGGTCTACTTCGTCCTTTGACTGGGTCTCCTTTGGGCTTGAGGTCGATCGGGCTTAGCTTAACTGAGAATAAGGCCGCAAGGCTGCGAGCTCTGAGGTCGGGCGCACTGAGGTCGGGCGCCTTGAGGTCGGACGCCTCGAGTTCGAGCGCCTTGAGGGTTACTGCCGTTGTGCTCGTCATCACGTGTCGTCGGTATATGCACGTGTTTTGGGCAATCCATTTTTCCCCCGGCATTATCTATTTAGGGACAACTAGAAAAATGTCTAATTTGGTTCCACATGTTAAATAAATGGAAAATGGTGTTGCAATATTGTTCCTTTTGAGTTTGCCTCATGCAATGTGCCATAATAAAGCAAAGTGAACACTACAAACCACCTGAATGGTCTTTTTCTGAGATTTTTGGGCTGCCGTAATACTGCTCATCCTATATAGAGATGAGCTTGTTGTTTGATAGCATGTCACTTACAAGGAGCATCTTAAGTCCTTATGATTAGCAGATAATGACACGCAATGCAATTTGTTACTCTATCTTCTTGTGGCAGAGTCAACAAGGGCGTTAGACCAAGGAACAGTAGGTATGAAGAAATTTGTTAGATATTTCATTTGAGATTTGGTCTTGAATATTTAAACTTCATCAAGAAAGGAATAGGCAATGACAAGTTTGTTTCACAATGGTTTAACTCAAAATAATTAGATAATGAGTTAGAGAATGACTAAAACCTCAAGTGCTTAACTAGATTTTTTTAATCATTTAACCTTTCAGAGAAATTTTTGAGCTTGTAGGTTTTTAGATTTAGGAGTATCAGAAAGTTTCTTCAGACGGAAATGTCTGTTCGGAAGTTCTGTGTAATCAAGTCTCTAGAATTTGGAAGTTTTAATTGATCATCAATCTGTTAAATAACCTACTTCCACACTGAAAAGCCAAGATAACAAGGTGCCAATATGAGAACATTGGATTGATTTTGTAGTTTTTGTAGGTGCCCTGTATGGGCCATCATGATGACCTTGAGCTCCACTAATTTTATCAAGATTCTTCCTAGAATGTGTATGGAAGATATAACTTAATGAAGAAAGTTTATGTTCTCAATTGATAGCAATTGTAGATCAGAGTTAGAGCTGATAACAAGGTTCAGAGGATGAAGAAGATGGGAAATGAAGCAGCAGAATAAATCAATGAAGTCAGGCTTGTGGCCACGACTTTAGGTATCTTTCTTCTTGAATTGAAGTCCCTTTGTATAAGAATTTAGATTTAGCCTTTCCCAACTCTTCTACAGTCACCGTCCACTTACCTATTAGTCTTGCCCTCTGTTTCTGTAGTTCGAGAGATGGATTTTATAGTTTGCTTTCTAGATGCTGGCTCAGGTATCTATTCCATATGTTCATTCCATGCAACAGATCATGCTCTCTAAGATTGTTTAAGGATTATGTAAGAACAAGATAATATTTTTCTCATGTAAATGCCCATATTGAATAATTTTATATCGAGGTTGACCTTAGCTAAAAGATATACTGAACTAATGTTCATGTGGTATCTTTGTTGTATCCACAGGTTAGGTGTTCAACTCAGATTTGTCTCTCTTACAAAAGATACTCACGTGCAAGCACGGCAAGGTGCTTACCATGTTGTCTTGCCATACTTTTGACGGTTCACATTGATTGTATCATGGAATAGATAAATGACAAGTTAGCTATTCTATACCCTGCCCTAGTGTAGGTTGCAAAGATTGCATAAAGGCATGTTATAATACGCCCAGAAGTATTAGACTGCCGTGATGCAATTCATGCAATTTATATGGAAATGCTATGCATCCAAGACAAACACAGTACGCTTTCAAGCTATTGGACAAAATATAGTAAAATTCTCAAAAATCATGCCCATGATTTCTAAGATTCTAGAATGCAGTAAAATTCTCAAAAGTTACACCCATGATTGATATGGTCTTAGATGGCTTATATACCTGTGGACATTACTTTCACCTTGAGATTTTATTTATTGAAATGATGGTGGCATAAAGGTCATTACAAACAGTTTCCTTGCTTTTGTAGCTCTAATTTTTTTTTATATATGAGATATTATATTCCTATTTTCCTTTATCCTACAAGTTATCATATTTCTTGTTTTCTATGATCGAAGTTTCTTCCTGTTTATACTTTTCAGTGCAGCTAGGTTCATCAAATTGCCTTTGTATTTCTGTTTTTCTGCTGATTGCCTTGTTTCCTTTTAAAAAAGCATGTCTGGTGTAATTTTTTGATCTTCTGATATCATTGCATGTTATGCCATCAACCAGATTATTGCGTTAAGATTTAGAAGTTACCAGCCACATGTTCGGTCCATTGCAAAATGTCATTTTTTTTTCATGTAGCTCAACACATGCATCCATGGTCAAGCTTCCACTTTTCTTGTTTCAAGTTATTATCTTTCTTATAAAGATGACTCTTATATTGATCCAAGAGATTGAACTAGCAATATTGGTATTTGTAGTCATTGATGAAAATTAATTTCTTAGCTTGTTCATAAATGGATATGTTTCCATTTTTACCCTTCCTTGCCCGCCAAGATTCTACCACAACTGCTATGTGCGCCACATTAGCACCTTTGCAGCCCTGAGGATGCTGTATTTGTTCTCGACTGATGCAGCATGTAGGAACCCTGCATGCAAATCAATCATGTTGGCATAATAGGGGTGGTAACACCCTTGCGAGGGCAGAGGATTGGCAGACTGTGAATCTATCATTCTAACCGAATAGAAGATAGCTTTGAACATATGGCATTAGGATTTGCTTAAATCAAATTTTCTTTCTTTTGATAAAAATAAATTATTAGTTAGTATTGTTTGACTATGAACAGATGATATAGGTGAGAAGAATTTTGATTCCATTTTTCATAAGAGCATATACCAAGGGAAAACTGTATTTCTTTCTATTGTGTTTGTTGCTTGTATACCCTCCAAAAAATGCTTATTTTCATGTATACCTGTTTATAAGCACCGTTTCTATGTGTACACTTTAAAATCTGTCTAAAATAGCAAAAGGGAGTAGGGAGGGTGAGTCTGAGCACATCCGTCTTCCAACAAGTCGCGGTGAGTCCAGAGGAACTCAAACGGCGCTGCCATGGTGCGACGGTTGTGAACTTGTCTCAAACACCTGGTGGGCAAGGAAGATGGGCGACATGGGGGTGGACAAAGGGAAGAAGGTAGCTGGCTGTCTTTCATGTTATGTGTTTTGTGTTAAGAGAAAATATGTTCAAAACAGGTAATCAATGTCTATGTTAAGATGATGCCTAGCTGGCTGTCTTTGTTTGCATAAATAACCGACGGTGATTGCATTGCGAAGATAATCTTACAATGTATGATCATGGTTCTGGTTATCCTATATTGTTGGATCATGGCATGTCATCTTTCATTTTTAGTTCAATTTAATTTATATTTGTTTAGCTGTTACAAGCCTTTATAAGTTATAAATCTGTCCGTCCGTCTTTTGGTTATAGTTCGGGTTGTGTTGGTGCTGCGAGGATATATATTCAGATCGAATGATCAATATCTGTTAAGATGATGGCCAAATGGCTATCTTTATCTTTGTTTGCATAAATATCTAACAGTGATTTGGCTGCAATAATAATTTTACAATGCTTGATCATTATTTTTGGTTTTTAGGTATTTCCAGTGATATATATTACAAACAACGATGGTAGTCATAGTGATATAGATTACAATCAACGATATGGATCCTTGTGTTGGATGTACCTACACACACGCATATGTATACCTATGTATGTGTGTGTATATGTATGTATGTATATATACGTATGTGAATAGATACATCCATGCATAGATATATATATATACATACGCACGTACACAGCAGTTCAAGCCCATTAATGTATGTGAGTTGCATGAGTAGATGTGCTGATCGAGGTCAAAAAAGGGGTATGAAGTTTCAGTGTCAAGGATCATCTTTGATTGCTTTGTTAATGTGAGCAGTTATTGTAATCCTATGCAATCTAAACATTCTGGCGAGTTTTATTTGATTGCTACTGCTCATCTTTTGAGTTGTAGAATTGTGATGGTGAAATCCTACTGGACAGCCCCTTCCATTCATCGATCCAAAGACTAAATTGCATGATAAAAGCTTAGCTCAAAAATCTGTAGGCATTCATAGTATCAAGGGTAATGTAGATTGGGTTTTGTTGAATGTAGGGGTGTCATCTTGTCGTGAAACGGCCTAGTGGATCTGCATTCTTTGGGCTACGTTTCACCTAGTGTAACAACCCGCCCGGTAGAGCCAGAATTTGGGAGCGGATAGATAGGGCCATTACGAGCCCTAATTGGATCATCCGGTTTTCTACCTATTAAGTCAACCATTTATCCCGTATTGCTTCTGACCATTGCTTACCCATCCGGAAACTCCTAAAATCTTCAGGCCGTAAATGAAATAAACAAACTTATAAGAAATTCTGCCATGGTACATCAAAAAAGGAGACGGTCTGGGGCATGAAGTAGCTGCGTTTCACATGGAAGTAAAATGGCACCCTCTGCCTCATCTCAAGAAATAATTATAAAATCCATGCATACGCATGTAAGATTTATGAGCCTGACTATCAGTCTGCCCGAACTTGTCCAAAATGAACAGTTTGTTGAGATCAATTTGATTATAACTTATTCAGTAGTATAGGTGGAAAATGCTAAAAATTTTAATTTTAATTTTTGTTATTTTTCTCGTGTTTTCTTGTGGTCTGCATGCGTTAACGCCTTAAAGGTTCACAACAGTTTGAAACAAGAACCACTTGATTTTGTTATCGGTTGGAATAAAGGAAGAATATATAACTATTCGACAACAAAGGCGGTTCTTGCAGCAAACCCATCTTAAGGTCAGCTCGCATCGTGCGAGTTGACTGCGGCGAGCCTCGAGAGTATTATTTGAAATATATTAATCACTAGAAAAAAAATATATTATTTGAAAAAAAATGGACTGAAAAAAAATATATTATTTAAAATTCTTATTCAAAAACATTGTTGGAAAGTTGGCAATATTCTTATATAAGATTATTTTCAACCAAATATGGTAATTTTTTTTCCAACACTATTTTTTATAGTAAATTTTACTAATCAAAAATGGTAAAATTTAGTTTCCCTCCATAATAATTTTTCCAATAAATAATTTTCATTAATCACTAGATTACCAGCATATCCCAACCAAAAATAAAAAAAATAAAACTAATGCTGAAAGATTTGAGATGGGCCACAGCGCATTTGCATACATGTGCAAGCTGTTAGCCATACAAGTGGACAAAAACTAGTTCATCAACTACTACATTCCTCAGTAAAGGTCAGTTTCCCTCTAGATATGAAATAAGGCTGTACATAGGTCAGGGTTGACCCATAACCCGACTCGTTTAGATTCGATCCGACCTGATTTAAAGTACCCATGGGGTTGGGTCGGGTTCTAAAATTGGACTCATTTTATTTTTCAGTCGAGTCTTTTACTAAATTCTGACTCGACCCGATCCATTTGAATTTTGGAGCACTTTTGGGTTTTCTACACTATGACCCGATCTGACCCGACCTGAATCCGGTACACCGTTAGGGCCCATAGAGATGCTTAAAGGTCTCTAACTCTCTATTTCTCTAATCGCTTATGTTTGAGGACGAGAGGAATGGAAAAGACAATTTTTAGGTATTACCGATTGGCATGAATTTTACATTTAGGTTTATGCTGGCTACATTAGCTGGGAATACTATTTTCCTTAGAAAGAAGCTCAGGCTGATGAAGGCAAAAATGGAGTATACTTTTGCCAAACTACATCAGCATAGTAATCTACTAGAAAAATTTACCTGTTGGGACAGCAACGTGGTACACCATAGTGAGACCTTGGGTGGTGTTGGGGAAAAAATAGATTGCTCCAAAGTACCTAAACGCGTCGTCGGCGCCCGACCTGGAAGCGCCCGACCTGAAGGCGCCCGACCTGGAGGCGCCCGACCTGAAAGCGCCTGATCTCGGTATCCCCGACTTTAAAACGTCGAGTCGACCTCTAAGGGCCGATCTGGCCGTTTACATGTTGAGACCACACTCTGCGACGACCTTACCACGTCACGCTTCACCCGCCAACCATGCTACGATGTATCAGGGATCATGCCCTGAGCGACTGTCAACAATTAATGCGCATGGCCTCTGCAAACCTCTGGCTTACTCAACAATTAATGTGCATGGCCTCTGCAGCCCTCCGGCTTACTCAACAATTAATGCACACGAGCTCTGCAGATCTCCGGCCTACTCCAAATATCAGGCTATACACAACAACTCATTAATGCACACAATCATGCGGAATTATGACGGTAACTCGTCCAGTCATATCTCAGGTAACTCCATATCTACCTATAAAAGGAGAACTTTTCTCCCGAAAAAGGTCGTCTTCTTCCCCTCGCTAATTTCCAGGATCAATATTCTGGCCATTCTCCTCCTTAGCCCCCTCTGACTTAAGTATCGGAGGGCCGGCGCCGGAAAACCCGGCCACCGGCTTTTTTGCAGGTCCCTCGGAGGACGTCGCTCACCGACAGATCGTCGCCCACCACGCCATCCGCCGTCCCATGACCGGAGCTCCTCTTTCTCAGCCGAGCGGTCACCCCCAGGTCCACGTTCCAGCAACATGTGGGTTTCTATTAAACAGGTTGTTTGTGAGTAGCTTGAGCTCGGCTTGATTATAGAATGAACCGAATTACAGATGAATAATCAAAGTTAGAGATGCAAACTGAGTACCGCTCATAATCTAGTGGCTTCCCCTTTTCTCATGATTTTAAGCGTTCCAAAAGCATAAGACATGGGATTGTGGGCAGCCTCTCGTGAAAGCAAGGCTAGGTGGGTCCAACCTCATCACCTCTCTATTTTCTAAAACACAAAAAACCAAGAGACATATGAGTATAATGAGCTGGGTCCAACCTCATTACCTCTCTATTTAATAAAACGCAAGAAACCAAGAGATATACGAGTATAATGAGCCCCTCCCTCCCCATCCTCCCCTTCCTATAAATCCTATATCACCAATCTAGTGCAAGCAAGAACTTAAGAGACATGGACTGGCACTCATGGCTATCCAAATCCAGCCTCGAGCTATCTGTCGTCTATGAGTACGGGCTCGTGTTCTCCAATGTTGAGCCCGAGGAGGAGGACATAGCCCACTTCGATCACGGGTTCCTCACGAGCATGGGCATCTCCAAAATATCCAATAGTCTTAGATGGCTTACTCTTGTCTAGAGATAGATCGCGCGCGGTTCGCGTGAATTGGGCCTCATCAACAGGCTATTTTCTTTGTTTAGGCCAGATTCTACTTCTTTTGACCCGCGTATGTTTTTTTTTGATGCGCCTGTTACCTTTTTTTGGGTGGCCCACAAGTCTATATAAAGAACTCTAAAAATCATTTCAAAGAGACGAAAAATTTCTCTTCTCCCTCTTATTCTTATTCACTTCTCCTCATAATTTCAATTATTTTTTGAGTTTCTTTTGAGCTATCTGGAAACGTGAACGTGCTCTTCTTACTTTTCTGGAAACGTGAACAGGCTTTTTTTTTCTAACTAAAAGATGTACTTTTTCACTGGATCTAAATATAGGACTTTGAAC
The DNA here is from genome assembly GCA_025769935.1 of Phoenix roebelenii. Taxonomy (NCBI): domain Eukaryota; kingdom Viridiplantae; phylum Streptophyta; class Magnoliopsida; order Arecales; family Arecaceae; genus Phoenix; species Phoenix roebelenii. Next base: position 9,466,516 of record JAOXJJ010000725.1, on the reverse strand, counting down.
ATTTAGAAGTTCTTGGATACTTTTGCTGTCGAATTTAGACATGAGATGGATCTACCGAACTCCTTGAGCACATATTTTGAATACTCGGTATAGATTAATTGTTTAATCTACTATCCATCTCGCACTTGGATCAAAATAAACCATAATAAAAAAAATTATTTATTCAACAAGAATATACATTTATTGACCGTAGCATGCACGTTGGGGTCCGAGTGAGAATATACATTTATTTCTAGTAAATGAATAATTTACTAGAAAAAATCCGAAGATGGAAAAGAGCCTACCTGAATTGAGGCATGTGATATACACTACCCTAAGAACGTGATTCGCCCCTGCATTTTTGCGGCGATCTCGTTCTCAAAGTATAATAATCCGGCTCAGCCTGATCCTCCTCCAATGAGCACGATCGTTGGGAGGCTTGACCCAGTCAACTCCTTCAAAGGCTCAGAAAAGAAGAAAAGGTAGAAAACAGAAAGTTGAAAACTCTCTATCTGTCTCAAGAGACAGAGCACTAGTGAGAAAAAGAGAGATCGAAGGAATCTATTTATATATTTTATCTGGAAGACCGAAGAGACGCGATGGCTCTAAAAATACGTAATGTTTTGGAAATACTGTTTTTTTTCGGAAACTAATACTCTTTTTTGAAGAGTCACAACTTTTCTCTTTAGTCTCACAAAAAAATATTTTAAAATAATTAAAGGTTATAAAATAAAAAAATATATTTTTAATTAAAACTCCAATGTTATTCACACTTGGAACATGACACCAGAACCCGCAGTTTGTTTAGCCCGCAGTTTGTTTACTCATTGGCCTCCTTTTCCATGCTACCTAGCACATAGTTCTATTTTAATGGAATACACGGTCCTTCACGACTTGGAAACTATTTTCAATTAAAAAACAAAGTTTTTAGAAGTTTAACCAACTTGCCGCTGGATTTTATGAAAGCAAATAATTTCAATTGGACAACAAACTAATTTTCAATAATGATTTCATGAAAGAAGATCAGACTTTTTTTCTGACAGAAAGATACACTTTTGCACTGGATCTAAATATAAGACTTTGAACATTTAGAAGTTCTTAGATACTATTGCTGTTGAATTTAGATATGAGATGGCAATGTTACATATCTACTGAACTCCTTGAGCACATATTTTGAATACTCGGTATAGATTTGTTTAATATACGATCCATCTCGTACTTGGATCAAAATCAATCATCCTGCCAAAAAGATATATGTATATATATTACAAAATTATAATAAAAAAGTATTTAATGGACAAGAGAATATATATATATATATTGACCGTGGCATGCACGTTGGGGTCCGAGTGAGAATTTCCGTGTTAAACCCCACGCTCGTCCCCGCGTTTCACGTGCATGGGACCATTTCCCTGTCCCTCCCCCATCACGTTCCCATCGCCGCCAGGCGAATTTCCACCCCGCGGACCTAACCCACCGGCCAAAGAAGTGCGAAAATGCCACAGTTGAAACGGAGCTTTATTTTCATACTCCGAAATACCATCTAATCCGGCTAGTATTGAAAAAGTGTTGGATGAGGTACTCACACGTGAAGTAACCTATGGATCGAAAAGGACACATAGAAACTTACAATCCACATTGAATATTTCCTAATGGAAGGGATCTAGTGGGGCTGCTACGCGGATGGGTTTTCGCACCCCCCCCTAGCTCCTATTTTTTCAGCAAAAAAATACTAAGAAAAGAACGCAACCCCGTCTTTGTCCCATCTCTCAAAATGATAATTAAATCAGAAAAGAAAAATAACTACGTGTGATCTTATTTCCTTAACTTTCTAGTTTCTTCCCCACAAATCCAAAAAAGGGGCCTTTTCTGACTATACCAGCTGCATCAGGAGAACAAATTATACCAAAAATAACTGCATATATAATTTCATTTTCCATTTTCTATGGATCAAAGGAATTAGGACCAAAAGAAACTCTCAGAAAAAAAGAAAAGCACGGGCAATGCAATATAATTTACTTATCGCCCGCCATGTCATCGCCAGCGTTGTTGTTGTTGCTGCTTGTTTGGGCACCCCCGCTGCCGCCGCCGCCGCCGCCGCCGCCGCCAATGATGGAGGTGATGGCAGCTGCGAGTGCAGCAGTGAAGTTGGGATCCGCCGTGATGGCTGCCGTTGCAGCGCTCACCGTATCAGCCAGAGACGACGGCTGCGTGGATTGTGGCTTTGGATGTGAAAATTGGTCGCCGCCGCTGGCGGCCGACATCTGAGACCCTGAGAATCTCGACTGGTTGAAGAGCGTCTGTCCGAAGACCTGTGGCAAAGAAGTAGGTGGTGTCGAGCCGAAACCAGGAGCACCATTTGGAAATGGGACCTGGAATTGGGTTGATGGCCTCTGAAACTTAGCATCGGGAGGGTGTGTGAGGTCCAAGGTCACGGTGGGGAACGGAGCTGATGCTGATATCGTGGCCATGCTCGACGAGCATGGCAGCATAGTTCTTGCAAGGAAGTTGGAGTTCATCAGCCCGTCGGTGCTTGACATGGATCCAGATAAGAGCATGTTTGCCGCCGCGGAAGTGGTTGATGCCATCGCCATGGCTGCCGGGGGGAGTGGGTGGTTGTGATTCCCTTCGTAGGTTGTTATCAAGACCGATCGATCCTCCGCACACCTTTGGACCTATCAGGGCGGCAGCAACATATATAGCATGAATGAGTCCTCATGCACTTATTCTATTGTCTTGAGATTTAATGGATCGGGAGTAAATGGCAATCATCATTACTTGTTTGCGAACCGGACACCCGGCGGCCATGGTGCACCGGTAGTACGCTCGGGGACAAGGGTTTCCCTTTGCCATCTTCTGTCCATACTTCCTCCATTGGCATCCATCAGTGATCTAAAAGAACGCAAATGGATACAAATTAGTCTGAGCCAAGTGATCGTAATTAAACTACTCTTAGCAAGTGGATTACAAGGTTCTTCATATATATAGTTTTACCATGGGTGCTTCGGACCGTGCCCGGACTGACACACGAGCCTTCCTCATGCTGGCTTCTTGGGCTTGCTCGTCGGAAGCACTCTTCGGAGGGGATAATTTGGGTGCTTTGTTGCGGACCCAGCCTTGAGACCCTCGATCAGCAGGGCTCTCCTCTCTAAACGTAGGTCTTATATCCCTGACATCAGATCTCTCGCGATCGATTCTGACCATCTCCTTGCCGTTGCTGGCCTTCTTTAGGCTGTCATCGATTGGCATCACTTCCATATTGTTAGGTGGTGATGCGGACCGATCCCGGCTTCCACCTTCTGTTGTAGAGTGGGAAGCCTCGTCGGCCAATAAGACTGGTCCAAGATCAAGGAACTGTCTTGGCGCAATGGCGTCTTCATGTTCGTTTCGCTTATCGCCCATTTGATCACCACTGACCTAATGAAAGATCTGCAGATCAACTTGTGCTCGAATCTTATGCTAACTGAGGCAATATGGGTGTATTATCTCATAAAGGCCTACCTCATGGCTTTGTGGGCTTCCATTTCTTCGGTTCCTCTCCTGCATCAGTGTGATGAAATGCATGTGGAGGGAGTTATAGTTGTTTGTCGCGTGGATTAGCATGCCCTTTAGCCTCTGGTTCTCTTGGTTCATGCGCCCTAGCTCGGCTCGCACTGCTGCCAACTAATTTTCCAAAAAAAAGGAAAAAACATTGATCTTAAAGAAATCGCATGAATTAAAAGAAACAGCTGTTCTTAATTTTTTTTAAAAAGAGAACAATTGTTCATATTAAAAATAAAAGATGTATGGAGAGAGATCCTAACCCCACTCTTGCTCTCTTTATCCTCCTCATTGGGTGACAGCCCGTCATCCACCGTTGATTGATCGCTTCTAGTGTTGGTCGTATGAAGGTGCAAACCCATCTACGATATAATTAACGAAGAAAAAATTAGATGAATAATTGAATAAAAAAATCTGGTATCAATTAGATAGGGAGAAAACTTTCAAAAAAAAAAAAAACAGCAATATTTCACAAACATTAATGGTGAGATCTTCTTCCTTGACACAAAGTTTAGGCACACTAAGATCCGAGTCCGGTCGTGCTCGTTCCTTTCTGTCATCTGAGAAGAAATCCATCTCACCGACTACCCTCCTATTCTCCCCACCCTCCGGCTCATCGTGGAAGCCGAGACTCATCTGAAAGTGATGACGTCCAGACTCCATCGAGCCATTCTTCTGCTTCAGACCTCCACCAAGGAACGAGTCCATCACACCACCAGTCTTGAACCCAGCCGAGTCACTTGAAGTCCCCAAGCTCAATCCACCGCCACCTTTGTCCATCCTTAACACACAGAGAGAGAGAGAGAAGAAGAAGAAGAAGAAGAAGGGTATATATAGGAGAGATAAAATGGAGGTGCGAGAGACTGAAGAAGTCTTTGACTGGTGCAATGAGGATCCGAATAAAAAGACGGAGGAGAGCCAAGAAGGAAGACGGAAACTTGTAGTAGTGACGCGATTCGTACGTCGGGAACACGTGGCAGTATCCGGCGTGGGACAGGACACACGGCAAAAGGACGGGACGTCGGATATGGGCGGTAAGTGCACCGTGGTCCGGTAGGGCCGGCGAGTCCCACGAGTGAGAACCCGTCAACCGGTCTGACTGGTCCCACCGATGATCTGAACCGACGGCGGAGGACGGGATCGGGAGGTGACCGGACCGCGCTGGCATCCAACCCTTCCACCGCTTGGATCCTCCGATAGGGGTGCCACGTAGGAAGGGGATGCGGGATTGGGAGCGCGAGGCGCGAGGCGCGAGGCGCGGCGGTGAGGGGGGTTTCAGAGGGCGCCACGTTTGCGTGTATTTTTGCCACCTTTTTGACTCTTTCGGGCTGAATGGGGGATTCAACTGGTTGACGGGAAACGGGAGCGAGGAATGGAATGAAGCAGCCGGAATTATTCCGTGTCTTTCTAATTCAAAGACCATGGAATTTGCGGACCAGCGGTGATGCAGCTACCGTGGATTCAATTGAGGATTCAAAGAAGGGTAGCTTTTAGGATCGTCTAGTCTACTAGAGCAGATACTAATTGCCAAAATAAACTAACTTATAATTAGCGAAACTGGAGATATGATGTCATGGAACTGCAGCCAAAACTGTATCCCAATTTATGTGGAGGAGACATCTTGTTAATGTGAGGCAGTCAAATGATGAGCTAACCTGGCTAATGAATGCTTAGAGATTGTAATGGAGGGAAACAGTTGCACGTCTATCCGAGTTTATATTTTCATGTTCACTTGCAACCAATGCAACATGGTTTCATTGACAGACAAATTGGCTTATTAAAAAGCCCTAAACTCCTAGTAGAAATATCTCCAGCAGCTTGTAAAACATCCACATGTTACGTAATGAAACTCTCTTTCTCTCTCTCTCTCTATCTATCTATCTATCTATCTATCTCCATCTAAGAGACAAACTTTCTCTAGAAGTCAAATTTGGTTTGCAATAGGTTTAGAAGTTTTTCAAATTCAAAATTATGTTGCTTCTTTGGTTGATCAAAATATCTAAGTTCGAATAGTTTGAGATGTTTCCCGGGCTTGGTTCTTAAGATAAATACAAAAAAATAAAAATGATATAATCCAAAAGGATAGTTAGTATAAAATGCCATGTGAGATCGTACAATAATATAGGTTAAGTCTCTCTTGTTTTTTCCCCCTTTTTTGTCGGAGGAGATGGCCAGGCTGGGAAGGTAGCAGGTGTAGGGGTTATTATATGTATGGCATCTATCTTTCAGCTGAAAATATTTTATAGAACTTAGAGGTGAAAATGGCCCGGTTAATATTTATCGGGATCCATTTTTATATCCAAATCTATCTGAATATTGATACAAATATTAGTATATAACTAATATCAAAATCGGTATTCATATCTATTAAAAAAAATAAAAGTAGATATAGATAAACAATTATCCAATCCATATTCAAATATCTGATTTTATTTATAGCCCTATTCAACCTTATACAACACTCATGAATACCTAAAAATAATAATGACTATGTCAACATATTATGGACTTAATTTGCCTTCCATTCAGTGACGCCTTTGATTTTATCATCACAAAATATAATCTAACTTGTACTTCTGTATTGTCAAAATATGTATGCATCCATGCATGTACATTTTTGGACCTCCAAGAACTCCATTTGACTGCCAAAACCAATAGAACCAATCTGCAAAATTGTTTCTTTTAATTTTAAAAAGCATGTAAGATCTTAAAATCTCATAATCTTTCAGTATACAATTTTTCAAAAAAAAAATATCTACTATAAGATATTTTCAAGAGTTCATATTTTTAGAGAGAGAAGTGATGTAAAGAAATTATGTAAATATAATTAAGTAGGCGTTTTCAAAGTTCTATCCTTGACTTTTATCTCTTTCTCCATGTCACCAAGTAAATACTGATAAAAGCCAATTGTAGTAGGCAATTCATTGATGGAATTGAGAATAGCATATGCCTAGTGCTTTCCTAGCATTAAAAAAAAAGGAAAAAGGTTTGATGACTAGATGCTCGTTTTTGACCCTGCCAGCTGCCTTGGTTGTCAGGATTAATCTAAACTCATGGCTACGGACATGCCGTAATATCGAAGGATCATAAAAGTCGGTCAAAGGCCAGCTGTCAGATTGACCACATGAAAGGCGTGCTACTCCATTATCAGAAATGTATGCAGGTATACTCCTCAAGTCTTGAAGCACGGCTTCTTCAATTTAATTTCCTCTCAGGTTCGTGGATAGTACCATTCTATATCTTAATCTCCGATTAATTTAGTTGGCATTCAAAGGACAGGAGAGACACAAGACCAGACTACGGCCAGTAAACGTTTACGCAAGCCATCTTCTCATTCCATGCAGAGCAGGGAGAGCCAAGGCCAGCCGGTTCTGAACTTCTGACTCTCTCTCTCTCTCTCTCTCTCTCTCTTAATACTAGAGTTTTTGCACGGTCCAATACAGATGGACTGTGAGATTGGGTAATCTGCATGGAAAAAGGATTGGAAAGGCTCCGCGTTGATAAAAGACAGACAGTGGTGAATAATTCCAAAGAGGAGTGAAAAGGAGCTCTGTTTTCAAATTTCAGTAGCCATTGGATGAACAAAAACGGCCAAAAAAGCTGAAAGGAAGAAAAGACTTGGAAAGAATCATGTTTAGAAGGTGTAGGTTGTCATGGTGGAGTGGGGCCTAAAAAGGAGTCATGGGCAAGCGCGGGGAACAACTCATCCCATTGCATGGCAGATCCATTGCATAGTAGAAGATGGTTGTTGAGAGAAAGTGCGAGCTTACCAAACTGGTAGCGTCGCTAATGGCTGCACCTGTCCTCGCTAAAAATAAAAAATTCATGATTATTTATTTATGCTATATTTAAAGAGTACTATTGGTATTTAATATAAAATTTTACAAGTATCTTTATATATTTTTATTTTAAATTATTTTTAAATTTTAAATTTTAATAAGAGTCTGATCAGACCTGAATTAATAGGTCTGTCTCGATGTAGGTTTAATAATTATGCCTTGAATCCTTACTTATATATCATATGAGCAACCTGCATAGTAAATTTTGTTTCTATCCTTATAGTTATAGCATAAATATTAATTTTATCATTAAATTCTATTAAAAATTTAATTTATATCTAAATAATATCCAACTTATATATGTATCTAGATAAAAATTAATATTAATTTTTATCCAAAAATATCCAACTTTTATCCAAATCATTTGTTTTTTTTACTAATATCTGATTTGTATCCGTGTCAATTTAGAATAAATATGGATATGCTTAATATGGGTGACAATTAAATCGAGTTGGGTTAAGTATGCGTCAGGTTGGATGAGAGTTAGGTCAAAAATTTATCAACCTAAACCTAGCTTGTTTACTAAACAAGTTAAAAATTTAGACCTAAACCTAACATGTTTATTAAATAGGTAACCCATCCGATCCTTATAACCTATTTATTAAATAGGTCAAATTAGGGTAAACAAATTAAACAAGTTAAGTAAATTTTTAACGGATTAAATGAATTTAAACTGGTGAAACAAGTTAAACTAGTCAGGCCAAATAGAACAGAAATAGGATAAGTAGATTCTAAATAGGCGTCTTAAAAGGGTTAAATAGGTCAGGTTATTACTCGATCTAATTATTAAATGAGTTAAACAAGTCAAAGGCCTAAACCTGAACTCGACCTATTTAATAAATAGATTTAAAATAGGTTGATTCGCTCATGACTCAAATCCATTTATGCCTAACCTAAAACTACTTAAAGCGAGATATTTGCAGCTCCAGTTGACAAGTTGGGTTATAAATCACAACTCTAATGCTTAATTATTTTTTTTTATGTTCGTATCTATTTAGAATAAATATAAATATTATTTTGAGCTTATAAAAAATTACAACTCTAATGCTCAAATGAACAAGTTTATTTTGAGCTTGGATAATTTATTTCAACAACCATGCTTACCACATACATCTGAGGTCGGTGGCGAGCTCTGCCCAGGTGAGGTACCTCTACATTTACATGATGGTGAGGCTAATCCACGGGGAGTGCGAAACGGGTCATTGGGAAGCTTTACCGTGCTTTCGTGGGTCTTCGGATTACTAGAGCGAGCTATGCATGAGAAAGAGCATGGTAGGCGGAATCAAATTTAGCAAGTGTGCGAATTGGATGTCGCGCCACCGTCAAAGATTTCTAGATGGAAGATATTTGCAAGACTACGGAATTCCACGTCAATTTCTTTTGATTACTTGCAAAAATATGTCTAATGATAAGTTATCAAGACATAAACCCAAAGTCTATGACTGCGAGGGCAAAGTATGACACCCCTCCTAGTCCATATTCTCAAAGACTTTTTACTATGTTATTAAAGAGCAAGTTTTTCAACTATGCTATTAAACATGATGCAATACTATGTTTTTAAATAGCCAGACATATTACTATGCTATTAAATAGTGATGCAGGTAGTTAGAGCTTTATTTCCATCTCAATTTTCAATTGCCAAACTACCACATATAGGACGCATACTATGGGTTGGTTCTTCTCCAACTAGTTGACATGTGAAGAATGACTTCCCAAAAGAAAAATAAAAGTCTTGAATAGCAAAAGAATAAAAAAAATAAAAGTCATGGTAATAATAGTACTAACAGTAATAGCAGTTTGCGACCCACCAAATCGCATTTCAATTCTCTTAAAGAAATTTTTTCTCAAAAAAAAAAAAAAAAAAACTCTCTTAGATAAAACTAGGATCAGATTTTATCTGTCCCATATCTGAATCTTAGATATAACCGAGAAATGCGGCAGATCATCACGTCAATCCTTGCCGGACCAAAACAGTGAGTTCAACAGTTCCAGAGTACTGGAATCTACCATCGGTGAAATATAGCTTTTTTTTTCTTACTAGCAGGAGGCATAACCTGAAAGCAACTAATGTCTTATATAAGTTGCACCATAAGCTTCTGACATCAAAACACACCTAAGATCCAAAGGTAAATTGATGGTTTCCATCCATTTCAAATTCATGTGCTCTTGCCTTCCCAGCTGCCCAATCCGCTGTCCTATTACCTTCTCTAGCGATATGGGTGGCTTTTAAAAGTAAACAAGCTTCTTTTCCACCTAAAGATATCATTTTTAAAAAAGGATTAGCTTGGACTTTAAGTGTCACTCCCAAATTAATCCATATTATTACTGTAGCTGAATCACCCTCTAGCCACAATTGTGAAGTCTGAAACCGTAATATTGCATTTTTAATCCCTTCCCAAGCAGCTGTGAGTTCAGCAAAAGGAACAGATAAGGTAAGAAATCTTTTACCAGCAGTCCATAGTAGTGTGTCATTAGCTTCTCCGATTACAAATCCTGCAAAAGCTGACCATTTAACAGTGAACCATTAAAATTTACCTTCAAAACACCCATGGGTGGGGGCAGCCATTGAATAGTTTCTGTGGATTGTTGGGTATTCGCCCAATTATGAAGACTGCACTGGTAGTACCTTGAATGTGGATTGAAGGAGTTCTTATCATAAGCTGCATTAGTATCTTTCCAGTAAACATAAACTGATCTTACTAGCTGCACAGGGAAAACGATGCTATACTGAAATACCCTTTCACTTCTCGCCGTCCACAGCCTCCAGATCAAGAGGGCTATTTGGGATCTGATCTTACTCTCTACCATGGTGTTGGTTATAAAAAAACTCAGCGCGGGCAAAGAGTTCATATTGACGGCCCAACCAGGCCATCTTGATTGCAGCTGCCAATAATTTTGAGCTAAGAATATATGCGCATAATCCTGTTCCTGATCTGAACACAGATCACATTTGAGATGATTCGCATTTATGATACCTCTTCTATATAACATCTGCTTACATGGTAGTTTACTCCATAGAAATTTCCAACAAAAAACTTTAACCCTATGTCTATGTGGCAGTAATAACTTCCATATAGCACTAAAACGTAAAGAAGTACCTGGTTGTGAAACTGAAGTAAATGACCTGTACAGATGTCTTGTAGGCACGTAGTTCTGATAGTCTGTTCCCCATGCAAGCTGATCGGCCCATCTTTCCCTTTAATACAATGGAATATGTAAGGGTCGGCTGATCGGCCCATCTTCCCCTTCATGATGGAATAGAATATGTAAGGGCCATCGTATCAGCTGAGAATAATGTGGCCAAAGTAGCTTTATTCCATGATCTATCAGCAGTAATTAAAGATGCCACCTGCATATCCATAACATTGAGATTCATGTTTATGTAAGTTGGTCATGCAATCAGTGGTAAATTAGAGCACCAAGGGTCCATTATATTAACCCGGGATCCGTGACCAAGGGACCATGTATGTAAATTGGAATTGCACCACAGGGGCAGCAACCACTATCTTCTTCCAAATGTAAGAACATTTTTGAGGCATCACATAATCGTACCAGCATCCATTAAATCTATACCTACCATGTACCACCTGAGCCCATAAAGATTGAGGATTTAGTACCAATTGGCCAGCTAATACGGCTTTAAATGCTTGCTGTCTAAGCTGAATGGACTGAAGACCAAGTCCGCAGGAAATGGAAGAACAAACCGCATTCCCATGATATTAGGTGGAGTGCCTTCTTGGTTTCCGATCGACCCCACAGGAAGGATCAAGTTTGTTAGCGATAGAACTTGGAAACGCACACATGCCATCTAATATAGAGGAACCGACGATGATACCGAGCGAAGAAGCAAGGTTGCTTTTCCCGCGGGGGATATTGCCACCCCTGAATTTTTGCTCCAATTTTATCCATAAGAGAGTTAAAAGTCCGCAGCAGAAAGGCCAGCACCTGGTAAAGGAACTCCCAAATATTGCTATACTCCATCATTTCTTGGAATTTGAAAAATTCTTCTAATTTGATTTTTGATCGTCATATCTGTAGAAGGGTTAAATGATAAAAGTTGTTTGGAAAGCCTTGCTGATTTGTATGCTATTTATTCCAGTCGATTAGGGGCTCTGTTGACGAGAACCAGCAACCGCGGCCGATGCCCTAGTTCTGAACAGCTCTCTCTGCCTACACTTTATTTACAGCAGAAAACGCAAAGCATAGGCCGCGTGGGAATCAGTTATCCACGTTCCCAACCAAACTACAAATATCGGCCCTTTTGGAAACATCCAGGGATAAGTCCTGGCTCAACGAACAACGCCAAGCAGACGTAAACAAGCTTGTGATATAAAAAGCATATATCAACATATCCGTAGTCGGGGGAGAAAGCTTGATATAGTCGTTATACATCTTCACGTGTGTCTTAATCCAGATATGGACATAGGCAAGCTAATAATGCTTAACATGAAATGCAAAAGCCCAAACTTTTCAGATGTCCAACAGAGTACAGGCATTTGTTTCTCATGCAGCCTCTGCAAATCCAACTCTCATGTTCCCGTAGTCAAACACAGTATGATAGACTCCCATAAAGACATCTCCCAAAATCCTGCAGCAGCTCAATAAATCAGACGGTCTACAGGGAACACGAGTAAAAGGGAGAAATGGCAACACTTCGCTTACCACAGAGGACCCCGAGGAGGAGGTACATCCAAGGCAGTGAATCCACTAATGCACTGTGCCGCAGCACCCTCACCAACCTTCAGAATGTACTGCACGACCCAATAACCAGGTCAAAAATGACACGTAGAGCAATTTCTTCATGGAGTTTCACATCAAAAAGGAACTAACATCAACAACAACAACAACAATAACAATAACAACAGCAGCAATTTCTTCATGGAGTTTCACAACATTTGAATCTCTTTAAATAAAACATTATTACATTATCCTCAACATAACAACCACTCCTAAGTCATGCTATATCCCTCCATCGCTTTGTCTGTCCTTGGAGAAATTGCTAGCCTTGGATAAAGAGAAATTGCTAGACTTGGATAAAACTTGGGATAAGAATCGAGAAGTGACTGTAGGAATAAAATTGCTAGACGAGTAGAAGGTCAAAAGAATGATGGAATCAACATAAAGATAAAAATTAACTAGCAATAATACTTGGGACAGGAAAAAAAATGGCATTGGCAGAGAAGGATGTTGAAGCACCAACCGAAGTGAAATGTTTATTGTGCAACTAACATTTCATATAAAGGATTGTGGGTTCAGAAGTCGAGAACTGGAAATCAAGCTTACAAGTGCAACACATACTACAGCACCGGGATGCATCCTGAGCATGATTTGATGCTAATCAGCCCTAATAAGTGGAGTTAAGGGCAGTCAGTCATATATAAAGAATCAATAATGTACTGAAACATCTGCTTCTTTACAAAAGGAGGGGGGGAATGCATGATATCAACAACTCCCAAGTCCCGCAGCATAAATCTTAAAAAGTAACTGAGGGAATGGCAATGTGTTGTGGTAAATTATAGTAGAGATACTTGCTAATGAGAATGTGTGGCTCCAAAAGGTGGCGACCTGACACTTCTTATGTCAGTCTAACATCATCAATGGATGCCTAGAAGATCCATAAATTAAATTAATGTGATGAGCATATATCATCGAGGTTACTCTCTCTCTCTCTCAAGTAACTAGCTCTCGAATTTGATGGCTCAAACATTTGGTTATTTGGGTTCTTAAGGAAGATGCATAGACACGGGACAAATTTTGATTTCTTTCTTTCTCATGGTGAATTTTACTGTCTCGTATATCTATTTTTGAAACCTTGATTCTTTTCTTCCCTAACCTCTCCCTAATAAGTGTCATAACATAATATAGATATATGGTCAAAATGTTTATCTGAATTGAGAAAATGAACCTAGTTGTTTTCCCCCTTTCTGTGCCATAAGAACCTACCCCTCAAACCCAAGAAGACGCATCCTTCTTCCCATTCATGTTTCCTTTTTCTTCCTTAAAATAATTTTGCTTTACAGTTTTTGGATACTCTAAGACAATTGAATAGGACCCAATGCACAATCAGAATTTTTGTCAAAATAATATAACTGACAAACTGCAGGCAATCAGCACGTGGAACATGTACTTGTTTATATTAAGTGCTTGCTAGATAATCATGAAAATTCACGGTACCTGTTCTGGTGTGAGCTCAAATGATTTACCACCAATAGTGAAAGAAACAGAAGGCATGGAGTCAAGGCTAGCACAATCCACAGAGGATTCTCCCATGGGACTAGGCAATCGTTCACATAGCTACGAAGCAACTCAAAACATGATTATCATAGCATATGCAAAGGTTGTCTTAAATAAGACCATAAAGTTAACAATGAATTTACCTCATTGATATAGTTCAATATGCGGTCCTGTGTCTCGTTCTGCTTCAGCTGATTTTGCATCCATACAACTGCCATCTCACAAGAAGTACACATAGCATCGCTCTGAAGACCAGCTGATAGATCCCCGTTGTCATTCACCACACTCTCAATGCCAATGCTGCCCAGAGAGATAAAAGGCAAAATACCGAAGTTTATGTGAGAAAAAACAGTAAACAACATATTTCTGAACTTGGTAAATACACAATAAATGAGATAGTGTTTGAGGTCTAACCCAACTCCATGGGTTCCATCAAAGGCACATAGCCCAATCTGAGAGCAAATTTTTGCTGGTTGTGTCTGCAAGATAAACCAGGATCAACAAATATTGTTTGATATCCGTACTAATAAGCATTGAGGTCAGAAAATTGAAAAATCAATCAAGGGTATGCTGCCAAAAAAATGCAACACAAACCTCAGACAACAACATATCCAGAATCTGCTGCCCATATTGCGCGACTACAGCTTTGCACTCTTGGCTAACAACACCAGAAGCACCAATCTTTTGATTAATTTCCACAATAATGGTCTGCACAGAAGATGCTGGTGATGTTAGTGATCAATCAGCAGCCTACAACATCATCCAAGCAAAGAATTTTATAGAAAAAGGGTATTTTGAGAATAATCAGGGTGTATAGAAATTAATTGGACGACTTGATTTAGAAAAATGAATGTCCTTTGATAATAAAAAAGGTGGCAAAGACTGTCATTCTTCTTGTAGCAGTGCAACCTTCCTAGCATTTGGAAGTAATAGAAGTCAGGCAAAATGCAAAGTATTGTTCAGACATCATTGTCCTCTTGCTATGAAATGATATTATGACTATCCTCCTGTTGAGTAAGGTCACATGGTGCCAAGTATCAGTGTTGGGCATATCAACCTCCAAAAATACCCAACAAGTAAACAATAAGTAATATCACATTTTGTATGAATGTCTAGTAAATTACAATATAATTATGGTATCCTTGACAATTTACTTACTATTACAGGAATTATAGTTTTCTTTTTATGCAACATGTCTAAGTTAGTTATTACAAAATTATGTTTTATTTTTTATGTAATGAGACCTCATATTTTGTTTTGGTGGCAATGAATTGCACAATACATTAGATAGAGTCAGCCAACTATGAAGCCTTTCCAAAATCAAAAACAAAGCCAGGACTATCAACTACTTTGCCCTTAAGTCGCTCATTCAAGGAAAGAATATATTGCCATATTAAGCTTGAAGCTTCTCTAACCTTAATAAGAGATCCAAAGTTGCCCAGCCATGACCACATATTCAATCATGAAGGCACTTCCAACTTTTTGCCAAAATAGAAAAAAGAAATGCCTGGATAACAACCATCAACATAAGAAAAAAAATAAAAAGGACTATCTATATCATCCCCCAGACAAAAGTGCCGGTGTTATTTTAAAGGAAAAAATATAAAATAACACCAAGTTTCAGCTTAAGGGAGCTTGGAATCCTTGTCTTGGTGGGATTCCAGTGGTCCACAAGTATACTGAAATTCACAAGTGGGAATGCAGAACCAATTGAATGGTCAGTTTAGCAAATTTCATGAAGCTAGAAAAATCAGATGCTTTAAGAAGTTCAGTAACAGTATACGACACCATTTAGTTATTACATTTACAAGGAATAGTGTACAGATGAGCCAAAGTATGTATCACTATGATGATGACAAGAATCCCTTTCAGATCTTAGAGAGCAGTCCACCAATACGCAAAGGAGATAAATTACAAAAATGTGAGTACAAAAAAACTTTAATTTTCTTTAAATTGCCATTGCAGGAAAATAATGCATATAGATGCTTATACGAAGATCTGGAAACAAAATGATTTCCCTTAAGGAAAACATAATAGAGGAAGAAATATAGGCTTGACATATCATATAAGCTATTTGTATAAATATATACCGTTGGACCAGCAACCAAAGAAGTTCCAGAATCAGCAATTGCAGCACAGCCTCCAGAACAGAATCCTAATAAGCACATATATCATGTGAATTAGAGACCACAATCATTGTAGCAAACAAGAATATCAAATTAAAGAACAGAACAATAGTATAAAATAGAATACATATGAATTACCAGTTGATTGGTTACCAATATGGACATCTCCCATGTTAAACTGCAACCAATAATTTTAGGAAAACTTATTAAATTAAATTGTATAAGTGGTAAAATATAGCAAGCTGTGTACATGAATAATAAAAGTATCTTGGTATCCATTCAAATAAAGGAAACAAATGGAATATGAGACCAACCTGCCAGTAACCTTTCTGAGTCACAGGGACATACGTGTGTTTACCCTTAAAATGTTTTGGATCAACTCCACCAAATACAATCTCACCTCCCTCCCCTTCATCCACATGCCGGTTAAACCAGAAAGCGAAAACAGGTTCCTTAATAAGACCTTGATTAACCATGTTGTACCTTTACAAATATGCAGTTGCAGTAAGAAATTTGCACCAAGAACATAAAGTACAAATTAACTGTCAAGCACTTGATCATGATTAAAATAATAACCCTCCAAAGTCCAAAGAACTCCCACCCATTTCATCCATGGGAAATTAAGATGTATAGACATGATAGAACAAGTATATAAGTGCTCCAAAAATAGAGTACATGACAGAGCCAGCATGAAGGCACTTGAAATTAGCCCATCATTGTTCATATTATCAAGGCTATAGAAGTTTCCAAGCATCAAATTTTTTAAAATATAAAACTCTTACAAGCCTCCAACAAACTCTATTTATCAAATTTAAAAATGCCCTGCAATCAAGAAGCAATATGAAAATCTAACAAGCCTCCTTCATCAACTCACTATTCTGGTTCACTAGCAAATGCACCTCTTCCTTAGGAAGCTTAACCACTCAACCAACAATTTTTTTCTAATATATTTTGCTATGCAAAACATGCTGATAAGTTGCACCAGATGTTGATCCACAAAATTTTAATGACAATCACAACTATGTATCTATGGCTATATAATTCATTACTGCAGATTGCCATGTGCTCTTATCCATGATTATGTCCACAACAAACATAAACCTTGTGGCATTCCACATTAAGAAAAATCTCAAAATTAGGATAATTAGTCTGATACCAGCTTACAGTTTGGCCATCACAGTGATAGCTAAACAAATTGAGATAGTTTATTTCCAACTACTTAGGCATGTAATTCAATAAACTCCTCCAATTTTTTAGAACTTATAATGTACGTACTAATACCACATGTATATATATGGAAGATAATATCTTTTAGTCAATACCATGTGTGTAGTTTGGCAAAAATAAAATCAAAACTTACAAGTTCTCGATAGCAATATCTAGAAAATGCCTTGGTAGTGTTTAGAATTGCCTTTTCTCACAAATTCAATTACCTTAAAAGAAAGGCTACGGGATTGACCCGTTAAAAAGCAGTGGGACAGACTATCTTGCTCAATGTTGAGGGTTTTCATTTATCCATAATAAAAAAAAAATAATGGAGGAGAACTTAATAAGAAAATTAGTTTGCTAGATATTGTTGCTTGAATTTAGAGGGAGAAAGGTGAAAGAAAGTTAGTGGCATCATAAGATATTTTCGTATATGATGATTTCAAAGTTTAAGCTAACTTTCTTCTGATTTAATTCCATTAGCACCTACTGCATCTGCTAACCAATGGAAGTTGCCAGGGAAGACATAATATAATTGTTTTGCATCACTGATTATTAAAGATTATTAATCAGGCATATCTTTGCTGCTAGGAAAAGTTTAAAAAAAAAAATGGTATATTAGCATTTCAATATACCATCTCAGCGTATGTAAATTGACAACTAGCAGTGGTGTATTTATTTTCAATAAAAAGCATTGCATAAAGAATCATATTGGGCATAGAAAATAGAGCAAAAAAAAAAGATGAATAATTCCCCACGGTAGAAAAGAACAATTTCACAAGCCCATATAATAAAGGATTACACCCAAAAGGGTAAAAGAAATCACCCATCAAATCAAAGGTACATTATCATTTTTTCAGCATGTCATCTTCTTTAGTATGATATTAGTATGATAATGAAACAGTTTCACAGGAAGTACACAGGTTTGGAAGAAAAGAGACCTAATCCAATCAGAAAATTGTCATTACAAAAGCAGCTAGGGAGAAAACCACCAACCTCATCTTCATTGTGCCAGCATCTTTTTATTAATTATCTTAATTCATTGATAATAAAATCAAGGAAAAAGATCTTCAGAAAGCAAATAGATAAAATATTGTACAAAAATAATTATCAGGAAAATAAAAGAAAACAAAAAAAAAGAGCTAGTATTTTCTAGATGCAAAAGTTACAATCTGTTAAACCATACAAAATATCAAAAGACGATGGCCAGTGTAGGTTCACATACCAGACAGGCACTACATTCCCAACTGAGATTTCTTTAAACCCAAGTCCAAGTATGCCGTCAAATTTTGCAACTAAGAAAGTGACACTTGGCTCCCTAGTGGCTTCAATAAAGATCTGAGGGAATCTTCAGTGTAAGTCCACAAAACCCATGATGATATTTCCTCGCTATAATGATAGATGTTTCTATAAGATTACAAACCTGGTCTTTGACAACAAGATCGCCTAGTGCAACGTGGTCTTGGCTAAAGAAACCAGAAACTGATCCTGTTCCATAGTGAATAGCCGCAGACTTTCCTGTTCAAAAGAGAGAAACCAGAAGATTGCAACTTTTCGTCTTTTCCTTTTGAAAATAATCCTGAAGTGTATGTGTGATTGCAAGGAAACTCGCATGGGGAACTTGTTTTCCTTGGAAAATTAATTTCATTTGTTTGAAGAAATTAACAGCGAGAACTTAATATTATTTATTTGGAAACTTCTCCGTGTAACCAAATTTATTCTAAACAGGTTTCAGGAAATTGCAAGCATTTCTATAAAAAGACAAGAAATGAGTACAAATATTAGAAGACAACATCTATTGAGACAGCAAGATGAACGGGGTAGAAGAGAAACTTTCTACCCGTTCACAGGATGATGCAACTGGATGCATGTGCGAGAACTAAAAAGTTCTATGAGTTCACAATGGAAAACATCATCAAGGTGAATAGGAGAAAAATATGGAGTGCATTTCTGTATGGATGCACCAGGGATAAAAATTAAGATTGAGAATGGACTAACTCATAACCCAAAGCATGACAAGAATGCCCAAAAAATAACGAGGGGAAATGCATGAAGTAGGTTTTTTTTTCTTTCTCTCTTTTAACAAGACAGACAACAAGACCTCAAGTGGTGTTTGTTTTTAAAAGGCACTAACACAGGAAGGTTTTGGCTTCATATTCAAGAAGTTACAAATACAAGGCAAGGATGATCAATTGTCCATCATGTACAAATTCAAGGCTAACTATATTGCTATGAGGAGGGGTCCCTAAATATTGTTTTGACTCAGATAGCTGAATTAGGAAATCAGTGGCATTTTATCAATACAAATCCATATAACCTACCTACATAATGCACCCCTTAAGCGACTAATAAGTAGTAAAGATTTCTAGCATATTTCAGCTTGTAGAGAAATTAAATCCATATTTTCATGATTTACATATCCATACCCCAAAATTATATGGCTTACAACAGCTATATCCTCAACACAGCACCACAATACAACCTCTTCCGATGCATTTATCTTGTAAAGGTAAAACAACCAAATTTCAATATAATCATGTAACCCAGACAAAGAACAAAAACGAATAGCTCAATAAACAAAGCATATACAAGCTATATTAGAAAATTTCTGATAGTGTGTACAAACCATTCTTCTGATAGGTGCTTGAGCGGCTTGACTTATATCTCGAATGGAAAAAGCAAGCAACCTGCAAGCCAATATAAAACCAGTAAGCAAACCTCTAAATTTAGTTCCTACCTATAAAAAAATATCCAATAAAATGTAATTGCTTTACATTTTTAACATGAGGAGGGGAGGAGAGGGAGAGAGAATCACTCACCGAGAAGTAGCACCTGGAAGACGGAACCCACAGATTCGAGCTTCCGGTATCAAAAATCACGGTGAACTTCTGGGGCGGGGTCCCGACTCCAATCTCCCCAAAGTACTGAGCGTTCATGTAGTTCTTAAGCGATATGATGTCGGTCTCGTCCCCGTTCTCGAGACCGCCTCGAAGGCCATATTTTCCGGCCACCAGGGGCTTTCCCTCCTTCTCCACCAACCTCGCGGCCAGCCGGCAGTTCTGGTCCATCGGTTTCTTCTTCAACCCGATCCTGATTAACCCATCACCCTCGGCCAAAACAACCGAAGAAACCAAAGCGATTGAAAAAAGAACAGTGATCGCAAGAACTCCACGCCCAGTTTCCATGGCTACCTACCGATCAACCAGGAAGAACAAAACCAAGAATCATACTCGTGATCATCGATCGAGGCGAAACCCTATAATTTCTCCATCCATGGCGCAATCGGATCATATATAGTAAAAGCAACGTAAAAACGAGATCATTTACGAAAAAATACACCCAAAAAAAGGATTCAACCAGCAAAGAAAACCTGTGATCAACCCCAAAAATAGCATCAAAGAAACCGGAATCGAGCGACAGATTAGCTCACCGATGAGAGGAATCGAGATCAAGATGCGGAGATGAAGAAGGGAGGGTGAAAAACGATCGGAGAAGAGGAGAAAAGCACGGAGCTCAACTAACCTTCTTCGAGACCCCAGGAGCTCGCTCTCAATGTCTCGCCTTCCGGTCCTCGGGTATATTATAAAAGGAGAGTGGAATAGCGAGTCGAGGCCTACTTCATTTTGCACCGTCCGATCTTTCTTGGAAGAACATTTGGCCGTCGGATGAGGTGTTGGGTTGCCGCTTTCCTCGGGTTCACGATGGCACCGGGGGCATCACGAGGTTCATATTTTAGGATGCGGAGTACGACACGCGAATATTATATACGTTTAAAGTTGGCAAGTCTTGTTAACGGACCGAAAAATACGATATAACCTCTGGAACCAGTGGTCGGTGGGGTCATGTCATGAGCGGGCATGGACGTGGGGGTGTTCGAGTAAATATAAAGTTATGTAACGCTTTGCGATGAAACGAGCTAAATTATGTCGACAGAGTTTGGGACGGGCCTCACTAATAAATTAGACGCTACGTCCGACGTGTGGGGTTCAAGCTTGTGACGCGTAGTTGGTCCTTCTCGAGTACGGGAAGGAAAGTGGTATAGTAACGAGGGGGAGGATAGCGTGAAGGCTAAGCGATGCTTGCCGCTCTCGGTGCGTTGCCACGTTCTCACCGCCTCTCGGTTTCTGCCGCTCGGCGGGGCACGGCTTGCTTGCACGCAAAATTTCTACACCGAACGTGTGAGAGTGGCATGATAAAATCCATCCGTCCACGGCAGCAGAGTGAGTAATAGAAAATCAGATGGTCCCTTGGAGTGTTCCATCTCTGGGATCCTGCTTCATGCATAAAATATAAGAATTCGTATTGGCGTATATATAGTCTTATATTAGTTATTTACTGTCTAGATCTTAGATACTTATATAGGATCAAAGAATCAAAATAATATCTTTTAGCTAGTCATTTTGGATGAGGTTTTGAGTTGTTATAAATGGTATCAAAGCGGACCCAGTCTATAACTTATGTGAACTAGGGGACACTGCAACGCAGATCTATTGAGGCTGACCACGAGCCAATCATGATGTTTGTAATTAGATTTAAATAAATTAGAACATTTAGCCTGACGAGAACGTCGAGGCTTAAACGAGAAAGTATATGAGGATCCATGCGAGCATGTGTTTAGTCCCACATTAGTTATTCGCTAGGTAAATCTTGGGTACTTATACAAAATCAAGGAATCCAAATAATACCTTTCAATTAGCCATTTTGAATGAGGTCCTGAGTTATAACATGAGATGGGTTGGTTAAGAGAGCTTATAATTTGGCAAATAATACCACCAAACCCCTTTTAGATCTTGCATTGGAAAAAGAAATACATACACTTTGCCACTTTTATTTTCTTTAGCCAATTTACATTGATTTTTAAGCTTAATAATCAAAAACTCGATATGTCAATATCTACCTGCTATATTTTTGCTCTAATTGTGGGGATATCTTGGTCTGGAACATAGTAAGCAATTGGCAATTTGAGCCCAACCTAAATTTCCATCCATCGATTTATATGCAACTTTTGCTGAACTGCTAAACCATATGCTCCTTGGTCACTTATAGTTGGTATTTTTGTTTGCATAGACTACACCAAGCTATTTGATTCACTTAATGGTAAAAAGCTTGAATTTTTTTTTCAAGAAGATTAGGAGGCTTGAAATGCAAAATATTTAGAGAAATTAAATACTTTTTTACCAGACAAAAAAAGATGTTTCATCAATTTATATGCAATCATTTTCAGTAGGCCGGTATTTAATTGCACCCTCGAATAAAATGGATTTTTGCACAATCAATTGATCCTCCTCTATGCTTAATAATATCTTTTTATGCTCGCCAATTTTTTTGACAAAATGCCAACATGACGTGATGGTTTAAGATGGTAGAGATAATGATGTTTGCAAGTCAGAAAAATCACTTGGACATATATGTTCATTTGTGAGGCTTCTTGAAACATATACTCATGAAACATTTTTATATATATAAAAATAATTTTTTGAAATAAAAGGAAAAGACCTGTTTCTATGAATTTTGTTTTTCAAGTTTTATAACTTGCCAATTCTTAGAAAACATGATTCATAGAAAGCAATCATACAGGTCCTTTTGTAGATCTTATTTACTTTGAGTTTTCTATAAACCTATTTATTTATTTATTTATCTGTTTATATACATACATATATATATATATATACATAAGAT
>JAOXJJ010000725.1:9406624-9429154 GCA_025769935.1 Phoenix roebelenii | reverse complement strand
TGAACGACCTCGTGAGCGAGGACGCTCTGGTCAATGTTGGCCTGAGCTCGGCGCGCCCTCAGGGTAAGGGTAGTTGGCAGTCTTATTTCACTTGTTTTGCTCATTTTGTCTTTTTGACGTCCTAACTTTTTTTGTGCCTTCAGACGTTCCGAAAATGGTCACCAAAAGCCAATCCTTTTACGCTCGGTTCCGAAAGAGGTCGGCCGAGACGGGTGGAGCTCCGCCCGAGCCGAAGAAGAAGGCTCGAACCTTGTCCGGCACGGCCACCGAGGTGAGCTCGGCACAGGCCGGTCCTTCCAGGCCTGCTCGGAGAGAGGCTTCGAGCTCCGAGCGAGGGGGCTCGAGTTCTGCAGGAGCTTCTGCGGCACTCGCCTGCCCGGCCCCTATTTCCCAGATTCCTGGTCATCTGCCCGTACGACCTCGGCAATCGAGGGATGAGACGGGAAGCAGCCAAGGGGCTGCAAGGGCGTCCCCGCCGAGCCCAGCAAGGCTCGGCCTCCCCGGTCCCTCGGGAGGTGGTGGGCGCCAGGAGAGGAGGCCGTATTGCCCCGAGTGGGCAATACTCGAGGGCGATTCGGCCCACAACAATGCGGAGACTGCGCAGCAGGTCCTCCGCGTTGCACTACTCCCGGCCGACCAGGCCGAGATCCGAGCGATGACGTTCCACAATTTTTTGGACGAGACTTGTCGCTCTGCCATCCGGGTAAGTTTACTTTCTTTTCTGTATTTTCCTGGTAATCTGCTTTAAGTACTAAATTCTTATCTGTCGTTTACAGCATCTTCACAAGATCGACACGTTGATCTCGATGGTGATGGACTACCGGGAGCGGTCCCGGAAGTTTCAGCGGGGGCAGGAGGAGGCCGAGAAGAAGCTCGACGAGGCTGAGCTCTCGCAAAGGGAGCTCCAAGCGAGGGTGGAGGCGGGCGAGGACGAGCTTCGATCGCTGGCGGCGCAGCTCGACGAGGAGAGTGCTGCACACGCTCTGGCCAGGTCGGAGCTGCGGTCCGCCGAGGCCCGTCTGTCCGAGGCCCGCTCGGCGCTCGCTGTCCGCGAGCAAGAAATAAAGGGCGCTCAGCTCAAAGTAGAGGAGCTCAAGGCCCGCGAGAAGAGAGCCCGGGAGGAGGCTCAGAACGCTGTGCAGCTCTTCCGGGAGTCGGAAGAGTTCCGCGACCTGCTGGAGGAGGAGGCCGTGGATGGGCTTATCCGCAGTTTTGACGACTTTCGGAACCAACTGAGGTGGCTCTGCCCCGACTTCGACCTCAATCTGCTGGAACCAGGAGCGAGGGTCGAGGAAGAGGAGGGTGCGGTTGAAAACCCATCTGGGACTGAAGCCCAGCCGGCCGAAGAGGCGGCGCAGGAGGCGCCCGCTGAGGAAGGCCTCGAAGGAGCTTCAGATGCCGCCCCTGGAGCTGCTACTGACGAGCAGGCCGAGGCCGCCGCGGGAGAACCAACGGAAGCTCCAACAGAGCCCGCTGCCTAGGGTTTCGTTTTGATCCTTTTTCTTTTATTTCTTTTGCGAGGCCGGCTTCTGAGCCTATTGTACAACCGAGCCTCGGTTTTTGTACTCGGCCCGTGGGCTTTTATCAATGAATTTTTGTTGAAGTTCACGTCTTTCTTCATAACATAAGTTATTGTTTGATTAAACCGAACTTCTCCGTAGTCCTCGGGTTCGATTAAATTCAGACCAAAGCTCTGTGGACTTAGGTTTCGATTACGTCCTTGAATTTGGATTCGCTTTGCCGCGCTTTCGAGCTTGGCTCATAAACCATCTGGAGCGCCACGCTCGGGTCCCGGATCTACCCGATCCGATAGGCCAAAGGATTTACGAAGGCTCGCGGGGTTTTCGAGCTTGGATTCAAAATTTGCCGAGCCCCCGAGCTCGGCTCTCGAGTCGCCGAAGAATTACGCTCGGACTCCGAGCTTACTAGGTCGCTAGACTTAGGCACGATGCCTTTGAGATCGGATTAAAACTTCGCCGAGCCTTTGAGCTCGGCCCTCAAATCGCCGAAGCGTTATGCTCGGACCCCGGATCCGTAGGCCACTAAGCACGATACGTCTTCAAGCTCGGACCGGAACTTTGCCAAGCCCTTAAGCTCGGCCCTCAAATTGCCGAAGCGTAATGCTCGAACCTCGGACCCGTAGGCCGCTAGGTCTCTTGGATCTATCTTCCGGAAGATCCGACCTGGTCTTCGCGCCCGGCTTTCCAGGCATTGTCTTGTTGAGGCGCTTCGCAGCTGGTCTCGAGCTTAGTCGAAATACCAATAAGCCGAACTAAACTTATAGGAGTGCCTCGACATTTCGGAGCTTGACTAGAGTGTCGAGGTTTGAAATCGTCGATACAAATTGGTGACTTTCGGACATTCGGGCTCGGCCGAGCCCTCATCCACCAGGTTTTAGACAGGCTGGATCGGAGATCACTGATGAGGAGAATGTGCGCGGGGTCGATGGGACCTCGGCTTAAGATTGGCTTAGTGGAGCGTCCCAACCTCGGCCGGGACTTTGTCATGCGTCCAGCAATATAAATGATTGAGTGCAGTGACGCAAGTGTGTACCTCTTGTACTGTAGGGGCCTGGTGCCTCGTGCTGCGACCAACTTTTAGGGTCGTTCTCGGGCTCGTAACCCGCTTCAGGCGCGCTGGCCTGGAGTTGTCGTCGGGGGATCCGCGTAGGTGCCCTCCGTCGGTAGTCGCATGGAGGTCGCGAAGGCCCTGCCCCATGTTTTCCCGATGCCGAGTGAGATCGGGCTTGTCGTTGGCTCCCAGAGCATTCTGGCTTTTGGAGCATCTTTAGTCGGGGGATCGAGCACGAGGCCGAGGGAGATTAGGCTCGCTGTCGACCTGGTATTGCTTTCCGAGGTCGAGGGGACTGGGAACGCACTGTTGACACTCGGAGCATCTCGATCTTAGTCGAGGGACCGAGCACGAGGTCGAGGGAGCTTGGGCTCGCTGTCGACCTGGTGTTGCTTTCCAAGGTCGAGGGATCTGAGAATGCACTGTCGACACTCAGGGCATCTCGATCTTAGTCGATGGACTGTGCGCAAGGTCGAGGGGTCTGGGAACGCACTGTCGACCTGCGATGCTTCTCGAGGTCGAGGGGTCTGAAAACGCACTGTCGACACTCGGGGCATCTCGACCTTAGTCGAGGGATCGTGCGCAAGGTCGAGGGGTCTGGGAACGCACTGTCGACCTGCGACGCTTTCCGAGGTTGAGGGGTCTGGGAACGCACTATCGACACTCCGGGCATCTCGACCTTAGTCGAGGGATCGTACGCAAGGTCGAGGGGTCTGAAAATGCACTATCGACCTACGACGCTTTTCGAGATCGAGGGATCTGGAAATGCACTATCGACACTTGGGGCATCTCGACCTTAGTCGAGAAATCGTGCGCAAGGTCGAGGGATCTGGGAACGCACTGTTGACCTGCGACGCTTCCCGAGGTCGAGGGATCTGGGAACGTACTGTCGACACTCCAAGCTTCTCGACCTTAGTCGAGGGATCGTACGCAAGGTCAATGGATCTGGGAACGCATTGTCGACACTCGGGGTATCTCGACCTTGGTCGAGGTCTTTGAGGGAGATCGAGACCGAGCTCGATTTCGGCGCGGCGGGCATTCCAGGCTTGGCTGGGACATCCGAGCTTGGTCGGGCATCCGAGCTTGGTCGGACATCCGAGTTAAGTCGGGTAGTCTGAAGATCACAAATATTCCAATATTAGAAGGGAGCATAAACAGGAGGGAACTGTAGATAAATTTTCATAAGAAGGCGGGGCTCGTGTCCCCGATCACCAAGAACCCCTTAGGGCTTCATTGGTAGTACATCCGAAGGTTTTCGGAATTCCAGCTCCGCGGGATGAGAGTCCCTTCAAAGGATTCCAGCTTGTACGCTCCGGGTCACTGGGCTCGTGCGATCCGGTAAGGCTCTTCCCAATTCGGGGCCAACTTCCCCTGCTCGGTCGGCTGAGAGGCTTCGACTCTTCTAGGGATGAGGTCTCCCACTTTGAAGAGCTTGGCCTTAACTTTGGAGTTATAATATTGGGTTGTCTTCTGTTGGTACCTCACCATACGGACTCGTGCGGCTTCCCTTGTCTCTTCCACGAGGTCCAAGTTATTTCGGAGTTGGGAAGAATTGGAGTCGGCGTCATAGTGCTCCACCCTCGGGGAAGGAAGACCAATCTCCAAAGGGATAACAGCTTCTGTTCCGTATGCCAGGTTGAAGGGGGTTTCGCCCGTAGGCAGCCGAAACGTAGTCTGGTAGGCCTAAAGGACGTTGTATAAGTTCTCGGCCCACTGTCCCTTGGACCGATCAAGCCTTGCTTTAAGTTCCTGCAAAATAGTACGGTTTGTTACCTCGGTTTCTTCATTTGTCTGTGGATGAGCGACTGAGGTAAGGCGGTGGTCGATGCCAAGCTCGAAGCAGAACTCTCTGAACCGAGTGTTGTCAAATTGACGGTCGTTGTTAGATATTAGGATGCGGGGAGTCTAAATCTAAAGATTATTGACTTCCAGACGAAATTCCGCATCTTTTGCTCGATGATCCGAGCCACCGGCTCGACCTCGACCCATTTAGTGAAGTAGTTAATGGAGACAACCGGGAACTTCCTTTGCCCAGTTACCAGGAGGAATGGTCCCAGGATGTCGATTCCCCATTAGGCAAATAGCCAAGGGCACCGATCGAAGTCAGTGGGGCCGAGGGTCGGCGCTGAATGTTGGCATTCTGCTAGCACCGGTCGCATCTCCGGACGAAATCCGTTGCGTCCCTCTGGAGTGTTGGCCAGTAGTATCCCTGGCGAAGGATCTTGTGGGCCAATGCCCGGCCTCTCAAATGGTTTCCGCAGATCCTCTCGTGAACCTCTCGCATGGCATAGTCCGCTTCTGACGGGCGAAGGTACCTGAGAAGGGGAGAGGTAAAGGATCTGCGGTAAAGTTTACCTTCGTACAATATATATCGGGAGGCGAGGCTCCTGATTCGGCAAGACTCAAGCTCATCGTCGGGAAGAACTTCATCTCGCAGATAGATGATGAGCTTGTCCATCCAGCTCGGCTTGGTCTCGACGCAGAGGGTCGGCTCAGGCTCCTCTGTACTTGGTGATTGGAGATACTCGAGCACCACTACTTTGGGAAGCTCGCTCATACGGGAGGTCGCCAATTTGGAGAGCTGGTCCGCCCTTATGTTCTCCGACCTCGGAATATGTTGAATGCCAAAGGAGCTCAGAGCGGAGGTGAGGTCCCGCACCTTCTAGAGATACTTCTGCATCACGGGCTCCCTGGTTTCAAAATCTTCCAAAATCAGGCTCACAACCAGCTGGGAGTCACTGAAGACCTTCAGGTCGTCAACCTTCAACTCTTTAGCCAACTTGAGCCCGACGACGAGCGCCTCGTACTTCGCCACGTTGTTCGAGGCGAAAAACTCAAAACGCAGGGCTTGCTCTGCAACCACCCTGTCCGGGCAGGCGAGGATTAGGCCTGTTCCGCTATCCTCCGAGTTTGAGGAGCCATCAACGTGTAGAGTCCACGACTGCCCCGGGGTGGAGTCTACGAGCTGGTCGATGCTGGGGAGTGGAAAGCTATCCTTCGGACAGGCTTTGTTCAGGTCGGTGTAGTCCACGCACATACGCCACTTTCCGTTGGTTTTCTTGACGAAGACTATGTTGGCGAGCCAATCCGGATAAGATATCTTCCGGATGAAGCCGGCCTTGAGAAGCTTGTCCACTTCCTTGGCCGCTGCTCGGTGTCGCTCTGGAGCAGAGCCTCGCTTCTTCTGCCGCACAGGCTTGCATGTTGGCTTCACCTGAAGCCGGTGCACCATGATCCCGGGGTATATTCCCGGCATGTCGACGGGTGACCAGACGAAAACGTCCATGTTGGCCCACAGGAACTCGACCAAGTCGCATTTCTCGTGGGCGCCCAGACCAGCGCCGACCTGCACGGTTAGTTCTGGGCAGTTCTCTTGCAAAGAAACATGGGTAAGAAGCTCACCAGGCTCTACTCATTTCTTTCGAGGGCCATCACGTGCCTCCAGGGTTTCGAAGGAGGGTGCCCGACCCGATGTTGGAGTTGACGCCTCGATCGATCGCTCTTGGCCTGATGATTTGACCGGTTGCTTCGCCTTGTGGGCTGCTATGTAGCACCACCTTGCCACCAACTGGTCTCCACGAACTTCGCCCACTTCTTGGCTAGTCGAAAATCGTATGAGCAGGTGACTAGTCGAGACCACAGCTCGGAGGGCGTTCAGCCCTGGTCATCCGAGGATGGAGTTGTAGGCCGAAGGCAGGCAGACCACCAAAAAATTCATCCTTACAGTGCTTTCTCGGGGGGCGAGCCCGACCATGACTAAGAGGCTGATCTCGCCCTCTACCGGGACCGAATCTTCGGTGAATCCGACCAGCGGGCCGTTCATTCTCCGGAGCTGGATCTCTGCCATCCCCATTTTTTGGTAGGCGTCAAAGTACAAAATATTTGCTGAGCTTCCGTTATCTACTAAGACGCGCTTTACATTAAACTTATTTACAATCATGGAGATGACCACAGCGTCATCATGAGGGGTTTCAACCCCTTCCAAATCCTCGTCCGAGAACGAGATGGCTTCAGAGGTGCGCTGGCATTTCAGGGGAACCCTTTCTTCGGCGGGTCCTCCGACCGAGGTTCCACCAATTGTGTTGATGATGCCGGCAATGGGTCTGTTGGCATTTGGATCTTCGGGTTGTGCGGTGTTCTCTGCTTGTCTTTTTTCCTCGTGCCGGTTCCGCACAAACCGGTTGAGCACTCCGCGGCGAATGAGCGCCTCAATCTCGTCCCGAAGCTGGAGACAATCCTCCGTGTCATGGCCACGGTCTCGGTGGAAGCGACAATACTTCCTTGGATTACACCGAGCTCCAGTATCCCGCATTGGAGGCGGGAGCCGGAAGTATTCTTGTCCCTCTATCTCCATGAGGATCTCCGTTTGGGGAGCGTTGAGGAGGGTGTAACTCTCATATCTCCCCAAAGGTGCTCGCGACCACGCCGAAGACCTTGGCCGAGGTGGGACCTCAGTCAGCGTTGTCCCTGCTGCCGAGGCAGACTCTTAGCCGGGGCAGGTTCTTGTTCCGACGGGGAGACGGGCTTTCAGGATGACCGCGCTCCTCGCGGCGTCTCTTCTGCTTCTTGGAGGTCTGCTCGGTCGCGTTTCGCTGGGAAGCGACGACCTTTTCGACTTTTGCGTATTTCCGAGCTCGGACCAGCATCTCGGCGAAATCAGCGGGGAAACTCTTCTCGATTGAGAAGAGAAATCTGTAGGACCGAGCTCTAGTCTTAAGCACCGACATGGCTATTGACTGATCGAGCTCGCGGACCTCCCAAGTAGCGGCGGTGAAGCGGTTAAGGTAATCTCTGAAAGGCTCCCCCTCCCTTTGCTTGACGTCGAGGAGGGAGTCCGAAGTCCACCGCTGACGTCGGCTGGCTGCGAAGTTGGCGGCGAACTGCCTGCCGAGTTGCTCAAAGGAGGAGACAGTGCTGGGCTTCAGCCCAAAGAACCAGAGTCGAGCTGCTCCCTGAAGCGTAGCCGGGAAGGCCTTGCAGAGCATGGCCTCCAAGGACCCTTGCAGCGCCATGAGAGCTCAGTAACTCTCTAAATGGTCGAGGGGGTCGGTCATGTCATTATAAGGCTCCACCTGGGGCATTTTGAACCTTGTCGGGACCGGCTCGTCCTCGATCTGGCGGAAAAAGGGGGACTTGGTGGTGAACTCAAAGTCTCCCTCGCATCGCGCTTTCCTGCTATGGAGCGCCTCAATCTGGCGCTCAAGCTTCGCGACCTTCCTGTCGAGCTCTCCGCTTTGGGGGATCGCCACGGTGGTTTGCTCTGGTGCAAGCCATCCCGGGACTGATTCAGCTTCCGATGGTTGGGGCCTGTCCCTAGGTCTCTTCCCGACAGTCGGGACGCCCGGGATGAGCCTTGGCAATAGCATCATTCTTCGGCCTTCGAAGAATCGTGGAGATTCTGGCCCTGGGGCTGCGGTCCGTCTGGTGGAAGCACCGGTGGGACCTGTTCCGGCAGGGACGGCTGAGCCCCTATCCGTTGTAGGTTCTGGACCGCCGCGGCTAGGGCCTGAACTTGCTGCATCAAGATGTTAAGCTGCTCCGGCTGGACCTGAGGGGCCGGGTCCATCGGAGATCTTGCTGGTGAATCCTAGGCGGAGTGTCCAGGACTTGGGGGACGCCGGGAGGCGGTGGATGCTCCTTTGCTTCTCAACTTTATGGCCACGATTCGGGCCCTTCCTCTAGCGCCAACTGTTGCTGAAAATTAGACCCGGGGGTGACCACTCGGCCGAGGGAGAGGAGCTCCGGTGCGAGTTGGCGGGCGACGATCAGTCGGCGGGCGGCGTCCTCCGAAAGTCCTGCAAGAAGCCGATGGCTGGGGTTCCCGGCGCCGGCCCTCCGATGCTTAAGTCAGAGGGGGGCAAGTGTATGAGTGAGAGTAGCAGTATATGTCGAGTTTCAGTCTTCCAACCCCCTCCAAAATGGGGTTGTTTCCCTTTTATAGAGGGGCGCTAGGTTACTTGTGAGGTGACGGGGCAAGGACGCCGTACAATTGAGCACTCCGCACGAATGGGCGCATGATCAGGCGAATTAATGCTGTCATAGGAGACGAGGTCGGAGTCAAGGAGTTGTCATGGCTGACTGGACGCAGCCAAGCTGACTTGCCGTGGAGGACTGGAGATCCATAGATAGTAGGTGGCTCGCGCATTAATTGTTGAGTATGTTGGAGGTCTGTAGGGACCATGCGCGATGATGGTTGAGTAAGCCGGAGACGCGCATTAATTGTGGAGTAAACCGGAGATCTGCAGAAGCCACGCGCATTAAATGCTGCGGGCGATGGTATGATATGGTCTTCGATCGGATCACAGATTTGATCGCGGTAGGTGAACGGGGAGGTCGGACTTCCGAGGTAGCGAGCTCCGAGATCAAGAGCTTCGAGGTCGGACACCTCCGAGGTCGGACGCTTGGTCAGGCGCTGGGTCGGGAGCTCGGAGGTCAGACATCTGATATCGAGCACCTCCGAGCTCGGGCGCCTCTGAGGTCGGGCGCACCCGAGGTTGGGCGTCGGGTACCCTTGATCACATGTCCCGCGACGTACTCACGTGCTTTGGGGCGATTTGTATTACCCCAATAAGTCTTAACCTTGTTATTGATGGCGAGTGAAACTATATATGTTTGGAGGAGTTAATTGAAATATGCTTTATTCAATCTTAGATTATTTTCTCGAGATGGGGCATGATTGCTCTTTTCATGAATGAACTTTAACATTAGTATTAGTTCTTTTTGAGTTGAATGACATGTAGGAACATCAAAATAGTTCTATCCTATTGCAGGTTTTGATTCGAAAACTAAGATCGACAATAAAAATATTATCTTAAAGCTAAAAAGGCAAGAATGCGACAATGTGATATTTAATCAAAAATTCGAACGTGGATGCGTCCCAAGGGTCATTCCTTTTTACATATTTTAGATTTGAATATTTGATGGTACGTTTTCAAGTACCCCGACTTAGTTAACTATAGCAAAAAAGAAAATCACCAATCTTACAAATGAGTATTAAAATGTCTAAAATAAATATGCTTCAAAAACTACCACTTGAAGAGGAAAAGTTGTTCTCTTTCCTTTTATCATGGTAAGCCAACCACCCACCAATTTGAAACCATACAACCTTTTCTGATAAAAAATATATACATATTATATATATATATCAATATCATCAATAGATATGAGCAGTCACCAACCACATAACTTGCACTAGAAGCATCGAAGCCGCAAAATTTGCATCAAACTCTAACTTGGATCTTTTTAAAGCATCGCACATGACAAAGCTGGACTTATCCACAAGTATCATGTAGAGTCTCTCGTACACGACCTAATGTAGCTCCAGTTCAATAAACAATTTAGATCTAGGAATAGTAAACCATACTGACCAAAGCAATAACATACCAAAACATAAGTTACATAAGCTGCATACGTGGCTAGATCATCAATTAATGAGAATAAAATAAGATCGCATAAGTGTAAGAACCATCTAATTGTCATAGCTAATTTATCACATTATCTTAGAGTCAAGCGCGTATAAGCGTGTAACAATAAGTATAATCCTAATCGTTACTATTTTTTTGGTATATCAACAGTTTATATTAGAATAATTTCAAAATATGGGCTTCCACTGATTGTGTATTTTGTTTTATAAAACAGGTTAGATGTATGACTCGCAATGGTACTATGGTTAAGCCCAATATGGTGTGTGATTATTTTGTTTTATGGGCTTTGGTGCAACTTAGATGTATAGGATTGAGTCTTATTTATTGTGGTAATTTTGGTATGTAGGCCAAAAAACTTAATTAGAGTTTGGAAGCTCCTTTATGTTTTCTATATAAATGCTAAGTCTTCTTCTTCTCTCCATATGAATCATAGCTTGCCCTATTGATGGTTTTTTTTTATGAGGAATAAGGAAGAGAAGATCCAGCTGCTATTATTTCAGGTGATTTAAGAATCGTATTCAATATGTCTTCCGCAGATATATCTCTTTCATTTAAATAAGGTGTTATTATGTTTCTAAATCTTAGCATATTATTATTTATGATTAACAATTTATATTAACCTCGTGTGAGTACTGCCATCTAAATTATAAGATAAAATATTATATAGAGATTGAAAGATAGATACAGAATGAATTTAAAGTATATTTTTAGAATGATGAGCAATAATGGGGTTGACCTAAACAGGTCTAATTGTTAGTATTGATGGGGTGGCAAATCTATTGACAGGTAGCAACCCTACCTCAGTAAAAAGCCTTGCTTACTCGGGTTCGGAGTAGTGCCCCTGCCCCTTGCCTCCACCATAAATATATTATTATTATTTTAGAGCGAGGGGCATGTAACGGGAGACGGAAGGGAAGGGGTTTTTGGCCGCCGAGACGGAGGAGAGATATATCGCAAGTTCGCAACGTCTGCTTCTGGTGAGAAAAGAGACGGCGCGCGATTGTGTGCGCGCGTGAGAGGGAGAGTGAGAACGGGAAATAGGGGGGAGTTTTTATTCAGTGGGAGAGGGTGCGGAGGAAGAGGAGGAGGAGGAAAGATGAGCGGGGGCGGAGGGGGGAGTAGGGTTAACGGGGCGGCGGCCGGCTCGATCCCGGCGATGTCGAGGAAGCTGGTGCAGAGCGTGAAGGAGATCGTGAACTGCCCGGATCCGGAGATCTACTCGATGCTCAAGGAGTGCAACATGGACCCCAACGAGGCCGTCCACAGACTCCTCTCCCAAGGTCTCAACTCCGCATCTACTCTTTCTCTCTCTCTCTCTCTCTCTCTCTCTCTCGCTCGCTCGCTCGCTCTTCTTTTTGATGTGTATGGACGTAGAACGATTGGGAATAGAGGGAATAGCGACAAAAGGGGCATCTTGGAGGAGAGGAAGCAGTTCTTTTGGGGGTTTTAGGCGGTTGTAGGTTTAGTCTGATAGAAAAGAGATAATGGGTAGATGGATCCTCCATGTTTGGCTCGCTTCCTTCTTTGATCTAAAAAAACAAAAAACAATTTGGTTTCTGTAGATAGTCCTAACTAGGGTGGACTGCAATTGTTCTTTCCCCTTGAGTTTTGGTTGCTTTAATGTTCGTGAGTGTTTTACAATTTACTCTTTTCTTTGGTCTTGTTTCCTCGAATATATCTGTAGAACGATTACAACCATAAGAACTTCCAACAAAAGAGGGCATCTTCCAGGGGAAAAGAGCCCCCTTTCTGGTTTATTGGCGGTTTTCTAGGGGGGTTTTTTCGGATGGAATGAGATAATGGGCGGTGCGACGCTTTTTGGCAATATTCCGCTTTGATCCGGTGAAAAATGTAGTTTGGTGGGTGCGTTTCAGTCTGTGGCGTGTCTATTTTCTTGGAAGAATTCTACCTGTATGGACTACGAGACTCCTTTTTCTTCTTCTTTTGTTTTAGTTGTTTCTTTCTTTGTGGTTCCCATGATTGAGTTTAGTTACTGCCTTGCTTCTTATCTTATTTTCTTATACAAATGACGGAGGGAGAATGAAAGAAAAGAGGATCCTTTGTTTTGTTTCACATTTAGTAGAGTTGGTCTTCTAGGTATATTTTTCTTTGATGGAGGATCATTTCTTATTGCGGAGCTATTTCCATTAATATTATACATGAATAAAAATTTTCCATGATTGACATCCAAAATTTTCCTATCAAAGTCTAAGTAGCATATGTACATGCAGACAATGCAATCACATGCATACTTATTGGTACCTATATATGCATTCATGTATGTATCCACTTTATCCATGTAGCTCTTTTTCTGCTGGAGATATCTTCGTCTGTTTGGTCATCTCTTTGATAATTTAAGATGGTGATAATGCTGATAGGATGTCGTTGGGGCATATTAATCCTTCCCTTGATGTCTGAGTCTCCTATTTCTGCCCCTTCACTGTACTTCATATACAATGTCTTCACTTCTATTATTCTTAATTGCATTATTTTCATCAAAACTAATTTTGCTTAGTGCGCCTGATATCACAATCTCTCTCTTTGCTGCCTCTCTTTTACTTGCCGATACACTTACATTTCGTTTGAGACCAACTGATGTGTCAAAGCTGGGGTTTTAGTCTAATTTTTAAGATATTGGTCAAAGTATTTTCTGTCTATTTTTCATGCTAAATTCTCAATCTCAGGATGCAAAATTTGAGAAGGGGTATCTTGCAGACTGCCAATGATTATATTACAAAAAGGCTGAGAAAATCTTATGCACACTTTGATTATAGTTTGGTGATTCTCTAGATCATTTTAACAAAGATTTTCATGCATCATAAATGATAATTTTCCTTCTGATTTCTAATTCAAAAAATTTATCCAACTATTGCTCTTTTCCGTGAATTCCTTTTTCTTTTTTGTTTTCCATTAGATGCAAAAGGTAGTGGAAAGTGAAATCGTGAAAGCCTTTCAGGAAGTAGTATTATTAATCAGTGGTTTGTTATAATCTGAATGTTCAGCTAATATGTAATTAGACTGAAATTTCCAGGAGCTGATATAGGTTTTACTAGCTCTAGATGTTTGGCTTGGTCCAATTTTCCCTTAGTGATTATTTATATTGTCAAAAAAAAATATGCACATAGCTGGAGAGTGCGAAGTTTTTTATACTGACCCACACCATACATTGCCGGGCATAAACTATACCCACCTGATAAGGTATTGATATGGCATGGGGACTAAGTATGTTACTGAACTTTGACATGTTATAGTTGTTGTCTTGCCTCTAGCAACATGCCACGTACCAATAAGCTATCGGTATGGGGTCTAGTACCGGGTCTGAAAATCTTTGGATAGTCTATTTAAGATGACGCTCTTTAAACATGTAGGTTTCATCCATTATTTTTTCCTTTAGTTTGTGTTTATACAAGCAAGTCAACTATTATTATTCAATGTTAGTCCATGACTATCTCAATCACTTGCTTCCAAAGGACAATAGATATGCATTTTGGTTAAAGGAGAAATGCTCATAATCTCTTCATGCTTTTGGAGATCTCAGCGTTTTTTTCCTGTTAAGCTTGTTGTCTTTGGTTTAGGAAAATATTTAATTGTAGATGTGTTTTGTCTTTTTTCCATTGGTTATTCTGTAGTTGAGTGTCTTTTGTTGCGGGTTATGTGTTGACAACATATTTATAATACTCATCAGATGCATATATATTTTCATATATTATAAGAATATTTGCTGCTGCTATCAAATAAGTGGGTGATGTATTTCAAGATCTAAACCCAGCATTTTCTGCGACATATAATTCAGAGCTATGTGCATACAGCTTTTCATGCTGGTAATAATTTATATCTAATTAATGCTTATGAATTGTGTAGATACTTTTCATGAGGTGAAGAGCAAACGTGACAAGAAAAAAGAGGTCAGTGCTAATATTGTTTAATCATAGATGCTGCAATTCATGCTCCACTCGTTAAGAATGATAGATTATTCTTGTTTTTCTTTTTCGTTTTCAGTTTAAAGTTCTGCGGTTGGTTTATAGTTTTGCACATCTTGTATGTTAGACAACTATTTGCTGACCTGTCATCACTTGAACAATGATTTTTTTAATTCAATAAAGTTCTATAAATTGGCTTAGTAGATTCTTTTCCACCATTCAATCTTTTTATTGGCTATAAACTCCAGTATCTTTGTTATCAAAGCATTGTTGCTTTGACAATTTATCTATATCAGTGCAGCTAATCACTATTAATGAGTTTTCTCTTGTTGCTAATAGTTATTTGAGCTAGCAATTGTTAACCTGATTAATTTTCTTATTTGAATGCTATAGCTATTAAGGCATAAGTGAACTTTAACATTTCTTAAATGCCTTTATAATTTACCCTTTGCTGGTTTAGATCAAAGAAACTCCAGAATCCAGGTCTCGAGCAGTGAATAATTCAGGCCGTGGAGCTAGGGGTGGAACTGACCGCGCGGGACGTAATAGTTCTATCCAATCCAGTTCAAGTGGTATGTGGATGCGTCACTTTGTCTTGTACACCAAAGAGCACAATTCAAAACTTATATTTTTCTTTGTTCTACCTTTTCTTTTTGGCTGCATTCCGTTAGATTATGGAGCTGCTCGCGGCAAACCTGCAAACAAGAAAGAAAATGGGACTCCTAGTGTTCCTACCTCATCAATCTTGGGATCTGGCACAGTAGCATGTAATCCTAATCGAAGGCCAACGATTCCAAGGTCAGTACTTCTCAACATTATTGGATAGTATTCGCTTTCTTCCAAAAGCTATATGTAGATTTTGTTGATGGAGTATTGCACTATCCTAGTCAAGTCCTACGGCTATAAAACTTTTGATTGATGTTTAGATACTTGTTGATTGCCCATTTGTGCAACTTAACATGCCATCTCATCGGCATGTACACATCTTTGCGTAATGCTTTTATTTACTCTGTTCTATAGATACAGCTTCATTTTTTTTATTCCTCCTAAGTTTGTTATGTGGTCTGGGTTAATCTCAATGACATTCATTTGAGCTCCTCTTAGTTTACATTTGGAGCAAGTTGATAGATAAATAAAATGAGATGGAATACAACATAATTGATCACAAGATTCAAAAGCTCGGTTTTGGTCTTGGCTGGGCAACCAAATGAATTTCAGTTTTAAAAGTTTTGGCTATATTGGAAGTTTTTAACCTCGATCATGATTCTCTTACCCCAAAAAAGTTCCAAACATATTAAAAACAGATGAAGTATCAGAAAACTGAATAAAAATTAACAAGATATGAAAATAGAACTGGCTTCATTTTAAGATATGCTATTTTGTTTGTGTACTTCATCGGTATCATTTTCAGTGGTTTCATGCTGAGAGTAGAAAGTTTTTTAACTTATAAAAAAAGAGAAGATAAACATCATATTTGACATCATATTGGAGATAAATTAAACTTGATGACAACCCACTACATTGCGATCCATGAGTTTTGAGCTTTAGGATAACCAAGTCTGTCAAAGAATTAATTTCTCTAATTTTTTTTAAACCCAATATCTTCATAATACTTGCAAAGTTCAAGCTCATCTCTGTCAAAATGTTTCTCAGAAGTCAGAGAAATGAAAAAAGTAAGTAGAGAGCTGCGAAAATTGCCATTCATGAACTGATGCCAGCCAAACCCCCAAACTGCTTTTGGATTGGTTATGGTTGAAATGGGAATGTCCTGGTATTGGTTTTGGAGTTTGTTCAAAATGTTAAACCATGATTTGTTCCTACATACTCCGGAAAAGAGGTATGCAAACTCTAGACCAGACTTAAACTCAAATTTTGTGCAAGTTTGTTGCTCTTGAGCTGATGCTATTGATAAGGCCTTGTTTGGATGGCTATAGTTTAATTTATGTGAGTTTTAAGTTACATAATGTTCCAATGATTTTAGCTTGGTTTTCTGTTTCTATGCAACTCTATTCTGAATGTTGACATATGAGATATTTTATACCTGTTAAAAGATCATGTCAGGCAATTTGGTCGATTTGAGATATTCTGATGCATGGCAATTTTAACAAAGCTTCAGAGAACACTGTCTAAAGACTTGCAATATGATCTGTACTTGAAAGGCAATATGCAATTCTAGTGTTTGTAGAATGATGTTTAAACAAAATACCTCCAGATTAAATGCTTGGGACTAAATTTGTTTATGCTTCATACTACCTTAGATGACCCAAAATGCGGAATTGGACATACTGCTAGAGTGTCCAACTTTGTCATCATGTTCATTTACTCAAGATGGTGAATACAGCCATTTCTGTTATCATAATAGAGAATTTAAGGGCAGATATTGCTGTTCCACTGCTATTTCTTTGTGTCTATATTAGTCAAGCTTTTATCAGCTTTTCATCGAGCACCAATTATGCAATTATACCTCCTGCATTGGTTTAGTTGCTAAGAAGATGAGTTTTAGCTCTATGCTGTCGGTATATTTCCACCATGCCATTTACATTCAAATTGATATATATCTCTTTCTTATCATTTTCTTGTATGTGATTACTCAGGAGTGTTTGTTTACTAGCATACGTTATACATTATTCTCCGTATTCAGAATGACTTTCATTGAGATCATCAATACTTAATCTGATGGCTTACTAACATGTTGGCAATCAGTTATGATGATCGTTTAGTGGAACTTTTTACCTCTTCTAACTAAAGATTTTTCCTCTTTTGTTGCAGTGATTCTGCTTCAATGGAAAATACAATGCAAGCAACAGGCCTATCTGATGGAATTCCTACACCCTCACAAACTTCATCTGGATTCCAACATAATTGGTTGGGGAAGCCAGGTCATGTTTCAATGGCTGATATTGTGAAGATGGGCAGACCACAAGGCAAACCTTCTAGTGCACCTATTGCAGCAAGTGACAAGTCCTCCACATCCCAAAATGATGCTGTGTCACACATTTCCCACTACATTGTGAAGCAATCTCCAACCACAGTTCTGCCATCAGAATCACATCAGAAAGTACACTCTTCTCAAAATACTGTTTCACAGGTTGCAGAGACTAGTCATGATATTGGTATTGCTGATGACCAGCATACTTCTCATGAGGATTGGACTCTAGTTGATGAGCCACCTGCAGGAAGCGGGTCAACCGTGCCAGAAACATCTGAAACCTCTGCTGTTTATACTGGCTCATCACCCTCATCGGCATTGCTTGATGATGAAATTAATGCGCACATAAATCCTCATTTAGATGAGATTGAAGTATTAGAGGGAAATGTTAACAGTGGGGGTCTGCCAGCAGAATCCATTAGATCAACAGGTGTCTCTGACAGACATATACAACTGGATAATTCTGGAGAGAGTTCACAGTTGAATGATGGCTTATTGAAGAACATGAATTCCTTCCAGTCTCAGAGGCATGCATGTGAGCATCATGAAGGTACAGTTGGATATCTAGTTTTTAGCTTTCTTTTTCCTGTTTATCATATATTATTGCTGTTATTAGTAATGCACTATTGGTCATATTTTCTGGGAGTGATTCTTGAATTATTGCAAATTTTTTAATTAGGCAAAGTTACTTTTAACAGGCATATATTTTAAAAATAGCTGGTATTTTTATTATTCACAGGTATGAAACAGATATTGCCAATTTGGATACTTCATGGTAATAGTAGTAATGTCACATCTTCATGAACCTTAATTTTATATGAAGCAATTTTTCTTCCACGGAATCACAATTGTCAACCAAATTTAGTTCATTCAGCAAATATTTTTTTTAAGGTAATGCTTACTGCTTCCCTTTGCGGTTCCCTATTATGTTGCATAGTTATTGATTTGAATGTTAGATTTTGAGATTGATAGGGAGGTCAAGTCCATTAAACCTTAATAAATAAGTTTCGTTATACAGTAATACATATTAAATCCTAATAACTTTTTCCTTAGATAACTTTTTAGCAGAGCACACCTTATGAAATATTCTGGACCAGCCTCCTTATTGTTGCCCATTTATATGGGACCGGTTTTGTGGATCAAGATATGATGCACTGAGATTCAATTACCAGTAAATTTGTGCTGAAGTCCTAGCCAAGGCACTTTTGGACAGTAAACAGTCCGACCTTTTAGGCTAGATGCTTGTGGGTGTATATGGTGACCTATTCTGCTGGTTACACAGTTTAACCTCATACCATTGAGGAGCAATCTGCCAAGGTTACTCTAGTTCTAAACAGAGACCTAGAAAGAGGGAAGAAGGAAGGTTTGGCATATCTGTTTGATGGATGAGGCACAATTTATAATCCGAAAAGCCAACTTGGAATATAATTCTTTATTAGGTGTAATAAGATACTAGACCAGCGAGTAGTAGTGTATTTAAGCTTTGATCTTGAAGACTCCCCACTAATAATTAATTCGTGAAATATTTTTCTCATGACACCTGTTCAAATTTATTATTTTTTTCAGAAGAGGCATAGTTTAGACTAGGAAAGAGTAGAGCAAAGGGTTTCTCTAGCTGAGATTGCATATATTTGAAGCGGAGTAATCCATACAATCGATAAACCAAGATCCTTGTGGTGTAATTTTTCGTATATCCACTTCTCTAATCTGTGACAATCTTAGAAAACTTCTTATCACAAATGGCATTGCAAAAATTGTCGGCAATTTGAAAGGATCTAGGCTACATGGGCAATTTCTAAGCTATGTATTAGGTTGGTAAAAATTTGCTTCTTGAATTCCAGTTTGGCCCAAGCTTGTTTAATGCCATGTGCTTTTAATAGTGTTGGTTGATACCTAACTGTATTGCATAACACGTTCGTGAAAGTTTTTCTCCTGCTTTTGTTCAAGCTTGTTGTATGCTTTCTACTACTAGAAGTGTTGATTGATACCTAAGAACTATATCGCAATAGGTGCAGAAGTGCCAAAAAGTCTAGAAAGTATGCCTTCATACAATTTCAGTTGGTATCCTTTAGCATGTTTGAACCATTTGAATTTTTTCCCCTTGGTTATTTGCACCTTGAAATCATCATGGTTAGAAATATGCTTCATTCCATGGAAATGTTATTTGCATTTGTGAGTGCATTACAGGTTTTCCTTTGGTGTTAAAATGGGTTGGCTGGTGTATAATATTTAACCCGATCATGACATCTCCTTGTTGGCATCTTTGTCTTTGCCCTTGTTCAGTTGAGGATGTCAGTGCAGAAATTGCATCAACTGCTGCAAACCTACAGCAGCTAGGTCTACACATGGAGGAGCGAGGCACAAAATCTGCTGAGGACAACCCTGCTGTAATTATTCCTGATCATCTACAGGTTACAAATTCAGATTGCGCGCATTTGAGCTTTGGTAGTTTTGGATCCGGTGCATTTTCTGGATCTTTTGCATCGAAGACCCTGAAAAGTAACTTGGAGGTGGCCCCAGTTGCAGATGCTGCTACTTCAATTGATCAACTGGATGCTAGGTATTTTTGGTGTTCTGTTGTTTCTTAATGAAAATTGCAATATATGACAATGCATACTTGTGATGGCAGAAATCATGAGTACTACAACAATGAGCAGCTAAAGCCTCCATCAAATGAAGATGTAGCTTCTAGAAGTGGCACAAACACAGGTAATCTTGATATGCCTTCAGCTTCACAACCTGAGGTCATCACAAATGATGCATTAGATGCTACACATGGGCTCCAATACAACTTTCCATCTGTCTCGAGTTACGCACTCTCTAGCACCACGCAGCCAAATGCTGCAGCTTATACCTATCCACAAGGAAATACACAAATGCAGAATCTAAATACGCAAATGCAGAATCTTTCGCCTTTCTCAAGTCTAATGGTAAATTACTATCCCGATTCTTTGCTTTCCAGCCAAACCAAAAAAAAGTCAGTTTTATGGTGTTTTATGAAGAATTGCTAAATATGTCTAATTTACATTGTGTATCCCATCTTGAATTGATCGTAGTGGTGCTTCTAACATGATAATTTTATTGAATGTTGATAAAACTTCAACAATATAGGGTTAGGCTTCTAACATGATAACTTTATTGAATGCTGATAGAACTTCAACAATATAGGGTTAGGCTTGCGCTTGGTTTCTAATGTCCTTGCATGTAATTGCTTTGACTCGTCCATTTTTGTACGGTGTGCATTTGGGTGAGTGTTGATAAAAGGATAAAAGTTCATCTTTAGAGATGCTATTGTATGGTGTTATAAAGAAAATTATAAACAAGGATTCTGATTCCATCCATTTGCAATCAGCATTACGGAGTCTACTTTGCTATTGGTTCTTACCCAAGAATATTTTTTTGAAATCTCTAGTTTCTTCATACCTCTCCTTGGTGTGCATGCTTTGTTGTCTTTCCTCACCTTTTCCAACTTCTCAACTCAAATCCAAGTCCCTCTCCATATTGGAGATATTTTTGGCCTATGTTGCTTGGGTCAAAACCATCAAAGTACTTTCGCTTTCATCCTCCAATTTTGACTCCTAGAGTTGTTTTTTTATTTCTAAGGCTATTCTTAATAGCATTACCACAAAATCACATGAACATTGTCATCTTTGCTGCACTCTTCTTACAATGTTTAACTTGAAATCTCATTATCTTGTTTAACAAAATGATGCAGTATTTCAT
Organism: Phoenix roebelenii; assembly: GCA_025769935.1. NCBI lineage: Eukaryota > Viridiplantae > Streptophyta > Magnoliopsida > Arecales > Arecaceae > Phoenix > Phoenix roebelenii. The sequence goes on along the minus strand of JAOXJJ010000725.1, from coordinate 9,408,587 downwards.
GTAACACTTTGACATCAATAGATGCTCTCTTGTACACCAGAGTGTATAAAACTGAACTTTTGCCTTATTAAGACTTCACCATGAGCTGGTTCATTACCAATTTTATCAGTTGCAATAGTTTTTTATCAAGTTCATATAAGATTATAACAGCTTTCAAGATTTGGAAGAGTATATTATATGCAAAATAAACTATTATATCTTCCCTCAAAAATCCATTAGTTCACTTCTACTAGTCCGTGTAACGGCTGGAAGATACAGAAAGAATGACTGATTTTTGACGTTTTTGCCCAAGTTCATGAATTGAGTGGTTATCATCCTCTGAGTTGATTTAATATTGAAATAAGGGCAATATCTCAATCATATGTGTAAAGTCGTCATTGCATAGTTGCGGAACATGGATTTTCCCTGTCTTTTATCAAGTATTTGGCATGCTTTGGCATAGCCAAGGAAGCATATGCTAGTCCATGAAAAAATCAAACATGATGCAGTTGGGATTATATTTAATCCTTAGCCGGAATATTTTGGGTGAAAATGCTGTCATGCTTGACCTGTTTTAAAAACATTAATATACATCAGTGTTGACAAATTCTTTTAGAAACTTGTGTGTTAGATTCCCTAGTGTTTTTCTGAAGGATAATGAAAGTATGCTTTTTGGACTATAGATGAACAATAATAGAGTTGATGCTCCGGATGAAACTATGATATCACCGTAGCGTGCGATTTAGTGAAGCTTAAAAGGGTGCAAGAAGCTAACTAAAAGCTCACATGGAGTAGCTAATTCTGGTCATTATCATAACTTATTTAACGAAACGACCTAGAATTCAAATTGGATTAACCCCATGATTGAAAATATTTAACTCAAAGTATCTTCAATTTATGAATCCAGTTGCTTAAGAATGATTTTAGTAGACAACTATTTACATCCAGAGGTTTGTGGGGATTCAATTTTTTTGCTTCCCTCTATATGCTATGTGGTTTGTGGCTTCTAATTCCTTACTTTCAACCTTTTGAGAATACAAGAATTGCAAATTGATGATGTTGTTGATTCAGAACTTGTCGGCATGATGATCATTATAGATGATTATTTGCACTTGCTGATATCTTTTGAATTTTCTGGTTCATTTGGGGTTTCCTGTGAGATTCCCAAAAAATCTTAAGTTGGTTAATTAGATGCTGTAACTAATGTATGGTTATGCTTATATTTGAGAAATTTCATCAACGCTGGAAATGTTGGTTGTTCTTCTTGTGATTTAGACTTCCTCCAAGAACAAGATGACAATTTTCGTGCCCAGGCATGGCAATCGTTGCTATGGACCTTAAATGATTTTTCTGTTTTTTATATGCGGGAGCTCATATTTTTATGCCTGTCTACATGGCTTCCAGGATCATGATATCAATGTATGCTAGATTGGTTTTCATATTCCTAATCTCCAGGAGATGTTTCTGGGTTTCAATAGTGCATATAAAATTGCTTTAATTTGATATTGATCTTGTGGTTCAAGATTTGTCCCTTCAAAGCAGGAGATGGATAAATCCATCCTGCTTAATTTGATATATTCTTTGGTTTTTAGTGGGTTGAAGTGTCTCTTAGCTGAGAGTGTTTTCCATGATGGAGAGATATACTAGTCTCTCTGGCAGTGATAACAGAAATTGCTCGCCGCAGATTGTAATTATGTGAATGTCTCTAGAATCATGCGAAAATTCATATCTGTATAACAGCAATCTCTTGCAGATTGGGAGGTATTTGTTCTCCAATTGGAGAAATGGTTTTGATGCTTTCTTGCCTCGAAAATCTCTCCTTGGAATGCTGCAGATCACTGGGTGAAGGGTGACATGGTTAGGAAGGAAATAAATCTGTTGTAGTCGGGAGGGAAGTTTGAGCAAATTTTCTAACCAAGAACACCGAAGATATTAGGAGAGGATTAGGAGGCTTGTCGCTTACAACATTGGGGAAGAGGTTGGT
>JAOXJJ010000725.1:9346753-9381532 GCA_025769935.1 Phoenix roebelenii | reverse complement strand
TTTTTGCTGCTATAGAGTGGATGGAGTTGTGAAGCTGGATCTCTTATATAACCAGACCATTGGTCTAGGAAGCTAATACCAGCATGCATGGGTAGGTCCGTAATAATGCTCCACCAAGAAAGTGATCCATTCTCTTTATCCTTCTTTGTTGACACTGGTCCTGAAAAGTCGGAAGTTGCCATTGTAGGCAAAGTCCCTGTAGGGTTTGAAAAGGAAAAAATGAAGCAAAACATTGTTAAAGTGAAGGTAATAGGGTAATCTACATGCTTGTCCTCTGTTAAGAGAGTAGCAAACCATACCATCCAGCTGCTTATGACTGTGTCAATTCATGCCCACCATCCCATCAAGGCAAGATTCATAATAAGCATGGTAGGCTTTATAACAACCGCTGATGGTAAAGTTGCTAAGCATCAATTAGAACTTGGTGGTGGCTGAATTGCACTCATGACATGCTTAAATTTATTGTTTCAAACGGTTCTTTGATTCCCAAATTTTTGGTACAGCCTAAAAGAAGTAACATTTACATGTGCCAGAAAATCTCTCATTATTCAGGGAAAGAAAATTTGGTTTTAATGCATTAAGTAATCGGTTTAAAATTAAACTTTCTTGTGCTCAAGGTGAAAATTTTGAGTGCAACTTAAAACAAGAAAAGAGGTACAACTGTACAAGGGGTTCATTGATTTTCCAACTGACAATCTGAAGATTATTGTTGGGACAGCTCGCTCACTTTCATTAATCATTAGTAGCAGCATTAGTCCTTCCTAGCAACAGTTAATTCTTAACATAACTGCTAAGCAATGCCCCAACTAATTGGTGTTCACTATTCGCCAAGCTTTACTATTTAGGGCTGCCTTTAATGTTACTTCAGATGATAATTAGAATTAATTCACCAAAGTAAATAATGGCTTGAAGAAGAAATACAGATTTGAGTTGTGTCCTGATCGAGTGTATTGCCTGTTGGCTTGTGTCGGGTCTTGAGAGTACTATTATAAAGCACTATAGTAAAGTTCTACCCTGTGTTTGTGTATTTTTTATTTTTGTTGTTTTTTAAAGATGACTAGTATTTGTAAAAATTTCTGAGGCAGGTAATTAGAGTTAAATGGTCATTGCATGCGAGGGAGGAAATCGTTTTTGAGCTTCTGCAGCACTTGAGGGGAAATGCTGCAAAAAATATGCTGGAGGGAATCAAAAAGAGTACAAGGGAAATGTTGGAGGAGCAGGAAGCTGTTCGTGGACGGTTGTTTACAATTCAGGATGTTATGCAGAGCACAGTTCGTGCATGGTTGCAGGTATATAGCTAATATACATCTTTCAGTATATGTTTTTCAATAAATAGAGCAATATGTTGATGCGAGGGTTTCTTTAAATTAAGGTACTCCAAAAAGTTTGGATCTCTGAATCTTTGTAACTGTTTATGAATTCAGGATAGAAGCCTCCGTATAACCCATAATTTGGCCATTTTTGGTGGCTGTGGCCTCGTTCTTTCCATAATAACCGGTCTCTTCGGGATCAATGTGGACGGCATACCAGGGGCTGAGAATACTCCATACGCATTTGGCATGTTTGCAGGAATTCTCTTCTTCATAGGAATTATCCTGATTGGGCTTGGGTTGCTGTATCTTGGGTTGCAAAATCCTATCACTGAAGAGAAGGTTCAGGTGAGAAAGTTGGAACTCCAACAGCTGGTGTCGATGTTCCAGCACGATGCAGAAACTCATGCAAAGGTTAGAGAGGGCATCTCAAGGCATAATTTACCTCCAACAGCTGCAGACATGATAGCTGAAACAGGATACGTTCTTATTCCCTGAAAGTAGCATTAGAAGAAGCAGGGTTTGGGTTAGGCTCGATGGCCATTGGACCATCAAGGTCCGATGACTGCGGGAGCCATTGGATGACTTTACATGCTATGAGATGGGTGCAAGCCAGAATGACGCAAGACCGGCATTGGTCAGGTCCAATTCAAGAAAAAACCTTTTGAGACTCGGCAACTAATGCCTGTCTTCCATCTATTAAGGGTGCACGCGTGCAAAGTCATGCAATGGCTCCCAAGGTTATCAGATCATCAAGCGGTCAGACACCAATCTGGGTGCTCCTCTTATCATTTTGTAGTTCTACTCTGTACATCAGCAGTTGGGTATCATCTCTTTTTTTTTCTCTGTTGGTGGAAACTGCAATTTAAACTCCTGCCTTCCATTAAATTTAACAGATGTCTGTTCACCGAAGGGAGGTTGTTTTTGCTTGCTCACAATGCCCTCAAATCGTATTGTGGGAGGCTATTCGGCTTCTAGCAGTTGCATTCAAATTTTTGCCCTACCTGATACTGAGGTGAACCAAAAGTTTGTAAATTTAGCTAGGTTGATATAGAAGGCTGATGGCCTTTTTAATGCGACCAAGATACTTCGATACTAGCCACCATATTTACACCAAAAGAAATGCTGCTACCGACGTATAGGCTCAGAAAGATTTTACCACGAGTATATATGCTTTCTTTCCTATATTCAGTTGAGGGTTCGAAAGGCCTTCTAGCTCTGTTGCCAAAAAATGAGCTCTGAGGCAGTTCAGTAGCTGGGCCAAGATGGGGAGAAGAAAGTTTAAAATGCGCCCAATACATGACCACCGACGGATAGAAACATCGGCCAGCAAATTAATTTAATATTAACTAATTAAAACATAATTAGCAAAGTGTATTTAAAATCAGTATTGATGTCAAATCGGCTGATACTCAATACATATTGGTTTATCACCAGCTAACATTACGAAGGTTAATCTTTTACGTATACAATAATAGTGGGTGACCGATTTGAGCATGATTTAAACACTGCATCGACCTTAGAAATTAGAGGTCCCACTGTAAAGAGAGCTGATCGAGCTTTGCTCCTCGAATCAATAAAGAGATCATAGCGATGTCCGGCACATCCAAATTGGGGCAAATTTGCTGAGGAAGAACATTACGACTCTTTGATTTGGCTCAATAACTGGATAGGTGAGACTCCTAAAGGTCTCATGATTATATTTTTTTTTTGGTGAGAACCATGGTGACACCTTCTGGGATCAAAGTTGTCTGGCTCAGAAGATTCTTTCCTGAGGATCCAGGTGCTGCAGTGGACAAATGCCAATCACTATGGTGTTGAACAGGGAGCAACTGAATTACCAATAGTAGAGTATCACTTCCAAATTTCTATGCAGGACCACGCTAGCTAATGTGCAAGTCTCATTGCTCATCAAGTTACTTTTAAGCTGTTGCACTAACGATTTCAATATTACAAAAAATCCGACCACTAAAGTTTTGAACAGCATTCTCGAATTATAGATTAGCTGTTTACAGAATGGCTGTTTCCACAATCCAGGCCAAAGCATAAGCGAAGGGGAACTTTAACACCCAATTCCCTGTTTGACTGCCATTTTCATATTTAGCATGCAGACTAGCATTTTACTCTTAGCGCCTATAAACTGTACTTTGTATACAAAGGCTTGTTTTCCTGCATATTTCTCTCTTTTTAACACACTTTCAAATACTTAAAGAAAAGAAAAGAGATTTTGCATAAAACATACTTAATTATCAAATGTATAATTAGATCACCAGTCTAATAACTACTGATATCTCTAACGCATTGAGGAGGAAAACAAGTACTTTTAAGCCTGTTTTTCGTGCAAGGATTTGATTCATGTTGGCCAATCCGACGCAAAACTCCCTGCAAATTGTACCAATCGAACAAAATCTGTCTCATTATTACCTAAGAGATCATGTGATGCTTTAGATTTTGCTTTAGATTTCCGCATTACCAAGCAGAGGCAGCACGGGTATCCCACGCCCATTAACGTGAATGAGTTTATGATCACAAGATAAACCGAAAATACTAATCATCCAGCACAAGTAATAGCAGAAAATATTCAACAAAACAAGAACATAAAATCTTCAGTTTTCCATTTCGAGTTCAAGCAAAAAGGAAAAAAAAAAAGAAACTAACAAACAGAATCGCATTCTTCTGTTTAACACCAACAATCAATCTAAGAACTACCGTTCGAATTCCCAAAAAAAAGCAAGGCGCATGAAGCTACTCAATCAAACAAACTAAAGCCCATATCCTGCATCACAAAATTAAATTAAAAAAATTAGTTTAAAAAAGATTATTTTTTGAAAAAAAAAAGAATGCTACGGTTCTTACCTCATCAGACTCCTCCTTCTCCTCGACCTTCTCCTCCTTCTTGGTCTCCGCAGCCGCGGTGGCGGGGGCGGCGGCGCCAGTTACGCCGCCCGCAGCGACTGCGACAGAGGCGACGCCTCCTCCGGAAGGGACCGAGGCGAACTTCTCCCTCCCGGCCGCGATCAGCTCCGTGATGTCCTTCCCCTTGACCTGGGTAAGCAGAAGATCTATCCTGTCCTCTTCCCCCTCCGCTCCCACTATGAATCAAGAACCAAAGAAAAAGGGTCAGATCGAACCCTAGATCGGAAGAAAGATCGAAGAGCCAATCTAAGAGCAAGAGTGAAACGATTAAAAGATCAATGTGGGATGAGAGATTATACCTGATTCAAGGATGGTCTTGATATCGTCGGTGGAGGGATCGACGTTGCCTCCGAGGACGGCGAGGAGGTACGCGGCCACCACCTTCATCTCCGCTTGCGAACTCTCCGCTGCCGCTGCCGAGGTCGAGGCTAAGATGCGACTGCGAGCGGTTAATGGCGAGAGAAACCCTAAGCCATCATGGGTCTTATAAAAACCTAACACTGGTGTTACACTGTACCCTGGAACGCGTTTAGCCGAGAGGCATGTTTGTATATTCTTATAAAATTGGACCAACAATTCCGAAAAAATTGAGCTGACTGGCCCATCCATCAGGCCAAACCCAGCTTAAATCTTAATCTTAAGGCTGCATTAAAAAAAAAAAAAAAAAATCTATCCGCAAAGTTTATGGTATTTGATTAATGCAAAACCAAACATCAATAGAACGACCCAATTCGCGAATTTGTTCCTTGAATGAAAGTATATAGGAAAATTCATTACCCAATGAGCATTCAAATTGAACCGTGATTGTATTAGAGGTTATAACGCTATTTGAGGAGAAATTATATCCTACACCTCATGTACCACATCAGCTCTACATTAGACCAATAATATTTCGCCACATCGCGTGCTTCGCCACATTGAAAAAGAGAGAAAACCCTAGCCGCTCTGCTCGCTCTTGATGAGAAAATTCTAGCTGCTCCACCCCGTCTCGGACCTGAGCCTGTTGTCGATGAGTCCCCCTTGACCCTATCTTGTCCTCCTTTGCAGTCGCATCCCCTGTTTCCTTGCCGACGGTGCTACATTGCCAAATGGGCCCAAACACCAGCACCTCCCCTGGTGGTCCCCTGGTGCTACATGATCCAACTACATGAGTCCGACAAAATCTTAAGAAAAATTCATCAACTAGGCCATCCTAAAATCTTAAGTCAAGAATTTTTGTATGGAGTTGGAAATATAATAACCACAAATATTATATGCAAAAAAGAGAAAAGTAAGATTTGTAGATATCCAAAGTAATTTAAAAATATTAAATGTGCTCCATGAAATATAAAAATTCAAGTGATTATTTTTTTCTTATACTTTAGTATGTAACTGGAATGTAATAATATCTTAGAGCCATGCGACGTCCAGCTAAAGATTCTGAATAACATGTTGTATCATTTGTATCATTATAATGGATCTTCATCGAAATCATTATTGGCTATTATAACCGTACAAGAAATATTTCAAGTTTTTAGTATTTAAATAATAATTATTTAACATTGTAATAATTTATTACAATGAAAAATAAAGAGCAATAATAAAAAAAATAATGATATTATTTTTCTTCTAACTTTTAGTTCAGTAAAAAAAAATTTATGGGCTGTAAAATCATTCTGAAGAAAAAAAATAAATTTTACTAAATTTTGAAAGGATATTATTTTACAAATATAAATAAAAATAATTATCATTAATTATATTACACCATAATGTTATAATAGTAAATAATGTAGGCGGCTGGAACCGTTGCAATAGCATTTATAACGGTTGTAACACTATCATTTAGGGCTTGTTTGGTTCGCGGAAAAAGAAGGGGAAAAAGTGTGGTCAACGGATCTTTCCCATGAGAAACATAGGAAAGTTACTTTCCCATGAGGTGGGAATCACTTTATTTTTATTTTTTCCCAAAAAAACCATTCAGCATTAAAGAAGCATTAAAGAGGCATTAAAGACATAATTTTTAGTAAGGGCATAATAGGAATTATACATAACTTTTCCATAAAAATGGATAGCTAACCAAACATAAGCACTTTGGAAATTTGTCACTTTTCCATGGTCAACCAAACATGCCAAAAGAGCATCCTCTTTTTAGGAATTTGTTTCCCAGGAATCATATTTCTAGATGGGAAAATGCTTCCCGCAAACCAAACAAGCCCTTCAAACCTTTGTCTAATTGAAATAAATTAATTCCGAGTTCAGCTTGAAATTAATGCCAAACCTATGAAGCGAGTGCAACAAATTAAGCATGCCAAATCAATTGATAGCCATAATTAAGACAGTCAAAAACAAGCGCGAGCAGTCATTAAATGACAAATTAGGATTATGTATACGTGGCCGCCCAGGAACGTTCCTCTATCCTATTTCAACGGCCCAAATGCTCCAATGGTTAGATGTAGCCATCACACGACCCATACTTCCCAGGAGTCCATCGAACCGACGGTCACGATGGATGGATCTCTGATCTGATCACCGGGTAGAAGCTCCCGGGCCAACGGAGAAACAAAAAAAAAACCCCCCCCCCCCCCCCCCCCGATAAGTCTCCTGCTGCTTCCGCCTTTTTTGGGGAATCCACGGGGACGTTGCTTCACCGTGGCCAAGAAGCTTCACTCTTCTCTCTCCTCCCTTCCTCCTCATATAAAAGAGAGCAAAAAAGCTCCCCGTCTCCTCTCCTTCCATCTACCTCCTCTATCTCCTACCACTATTGCTTTTCTTCTTGATTCGTTCCTCCGACTTCTGCTCCCATGGCGTCGGAGGCTCTGGTTCTTGGCCATGGCCTGACCTACTGCAAGCCCTTTGCTCGCCTCCCGATCACTCGCCCTCGTCCCTTTCTTTCGGTTTCTTGCAAGATGCGGCATCGGAATCTCAGGTCCTCCGCTCTCTCTTCGCCTCTCCTTGATCGTTTCTCTCTTTCTTAGATGCTGCTAAATAATCTTTGTTTCCTTGATTGCATTGTTCTATTGCGATCTTTTGATTCGAGAAGAGAACGTTAGGTCGACTGACTTCTTGTTTGTTTCTTGTATTGAATCGGTGCAAGGTTTTCGGATGTCTATCTCTTGCTGGCTTTTGATGCGGTAGTGTACGTTGCTTGGATGATTTGAGCTCCTCTTTGGACCGTTCTCTATTTCTCAGTTGCTGCGTAATAAACTCTGGTTCTTGATTCCGTTTTCTCTAGCGATCTTTTGATTTGTGAAGAAAACGTTGAATCGGTGTAAAGTTTCGCATGTCTATCTCTCGGTGGCTTTTGATGCATTAGTTTACTCTGCTTGAATGATTTGATCTCGCTTCTTCACAGAAACATGTGTCTTCATGCTGATTGCTGGGATTTTCTTGGGTGCATTAGTTGTTTTCTCCAAATCTTTTGAAACAAGAAACAACTTATTTGATTTCTTGACTGGGCTTTTTTAGTTCTTGGTTTTTGTTATTTCTTGTTTTTCTTGTAATCATTGTGAAAACTAATCTCAACCCAAAATGTGAGAATAGCCATAGTTACTTCACGTGATGAGTTGAGCTCTGTTCTTTAGTGCATTGGTCTTTATGCTGATCACATTGGTTTTCTAGGATGAATTAGTTGTTTTTTTTTTTTAAAAAAATCTTTTGAAGCAAGAAACAATTTATTTGATTTCTTGATTGGGGGTCATAGTTCTTGTGTTTAGTATTTCTGGTTTCTCTTGTCATTATTCTAAAAATTAATCTCATCCCAAAATGTGAGAATAACCATAATCTACTGATGTATCTCTATGCTAATCGCTGTAGTTTTTTTTATATGGATTAGATGTTATCTTGAAATCTTTTGAAGCAAGAAACAAATGACGTGATTTCTTGACTGAGGTTTCTTAGTTCTTGTTTTCATTATTTCTTGTTTCTCTGGTCATCATTGAGAATGACTATAGTCTACTTGGCTGGAAAATAGAGGCAAAAAAGTGCACAGGCTCACCTGGCACTACGAAACTAGGTAGTGACAAATCTTTTCTGAATGGACTACATCAAGCCTTCAAGACTCCATGTTGAACCTGTAGTGTTGTCTAAAAAATCATGTTAGATTTTCAAGTAGGGACTATATGTCGATCTATCTTGTTCATCAACATCCAAATTTTCTTACAATTGGATCAAACGAACCTCCTTTTCTTGTTTCAGAAAGGTAGATATGAACTAGTTTGATTAAGAATTGAGCACCAAGATGCGTAGATACAATCTCAGGAACAGTGAATCAAATTGGATCAATTACTGAACAATTTATTGAACTAATCCAGGATATGCATATGCATATGCATGGTAGAGGATAAAATTGCCTGCCGGTTCTCATTGTTTTGAGATGTCAAATCATCACTTTTGAAAATTATGTTGTACTTATACAGTAGGCTGAACTCAGTTATTGATGTTATCTGTGAGCTGTATTGCTTGGCTTGACACACTTGTAGGTATTATCGTATCATCTATTCTTTTATGGGAATGAATTCCCCCATGATTTGCTTCCAAGGGCAATATGATGGGAATAATTCATCTAATATATGATACAAAGTGCAAAAATGCTGTATTAATGTTCATATCTATGTTTAATATAGATTTCTTTTAGGATGACACTTTCTTAAAACTAAAGTTTCTTGCCTTTGTCAGAGTAAGTCCACCATTTTATGCATGCACATGGTTACATACCTATGTACATAGAAATGCAGTATTTATATCATAATCATAAAACTAGTTGTTTAGGTGCCAATACTTCATTTTCATTTTCCTTAATCTATTTCAAAACCACATTTTAGCTTCAGAGCCATCTAAAGGGTGGTACATCCAATTGATGAATCTTTTGGAAGAGAGTGCTAAGCTCTTGGCATGGCATAAGTTAAGTTTGCAACCACATTTAGTTTCGAGTTTACACTGAAAAGCAGCTAATATGCTTCAGTACAAATTTCTTTGACATGACTCATGCTAAATTCATGACACCTTATAGTCTTCAGTGTTATCATGAGGACTAGGAGACATGAAATGACTCATGAATGTATTGCTATGTGTGCAGTTCTCAGCATAGGAGACAGGTTAAAAAAGTAACACCTGAACCGCATTTAAATTTGAACCTTCAGCCGCAAAGTGAAGAAAGCCATGAAGTTCAAAATTCTAGCACCAAAAATGATGTAGATTCTCATCAAGAAACTCTATCAAAATCTGATGCTGATTCTAATCTTGTTACTAAGACGGATGGACTACCATCTTCCCTTGAGGAGAAAAATATTGTGGTATTGTATTCCTTCCTAGCACTTGTATTAAGTTTAGTCTTGATTCTTATTGATTTTGTTTCTGTGTTTGATCATCTGTAGAGCATATGTTTTAACCCTAAATCTTGGATTCAGTAACTAATAATTGCGGAAGATGGAAATGATTTAACTTATACTTTGTTTGACTAAATAAACATTTCAATGCTTCCAAGTACTGTAGAGCATAAGTTAGTGCTTTCCATCTTCAAAGCAACATGGGATGGCACGGCTTTTGCAAGGCTTTTCACTATCTATTTCCGCTACTTTATGAGACATTTTAATTATTTTTCCCTAATAAATCCTTGACTTGTTCCTGGGTATGTGAAATCGACATTTATTAATAAGTCAATCCTTATGTTATTCCCTCTTCTTCTTTTCTCCTTATTTTTTTTTATCTTCCTCTTTTGAAATTTTAGTATCAATGTCCTTCTGATCGATTTATTTAGCTGCCTGATGGAAGATCAGATGTTTAAAACTGGGGGTTCGATCTAGTTATTTTATGTTTCACACCTTTAATTTCTAAAATATCTGAACTACAAGCCAGACATTCAATTGAAAAATTGAAACTAACTTGTTTTTCTGAAATTTTTAATGTTAACCTTGAGAACAGTTTTTAATTCCAACCAGTGGCAATTGTGATTTGCTTTCTGTCATCTGCGCACTTGTTTCCTTGTTTATCATTAATTTCTGCAGAACAGCATTTCTGTCCAACCATATATTCTGTTTGAGATTCATAATGAATTCTCCCCATATTCACCTTTTAACCCTGTTGTGGACCTACCTATTGGCCTGTTGTAACAATCTATTGATGTAGATATTTGGATGGAGAGTTTTAATACCCAACTGGAATCATTTTTTCTCATTTATTTTTGAAATCCCATGATACTGCACCATATCAGATATATTTGAGTCTTTTTGGCACCATATAGTTTGTCGTTCATGTTATTTTTAGGAGCTTTTGCCGTATTATTCTCTTTTTGTTGAGCTTCTTATGAAGTGCCATAAGTTCTTAGTTACTTCACTAAGAAAAAATGATTCTCGGTTATTTTAAGTTTCTTTATATGACAGATTGAGCATGTGGATGGTGGACAGCAGCTTGCAAGTGTTCGTCTTGAAGATTTGGTAGGCATGATGAGGAATGCCGAAAAGAGTACGTAATATTTCTTTTAATTCTGAAACTCTTATTTTCTCACTTTATTCATATATTATATCTTCTTTTCTTTTTTATTGATTTTCTGTTAGATATCTTGCTTCTCAATGAAGCTCGTGTTCGTGCACTCGAAGATCTTGACAAGATTCTTTCTGAAAAGGATGCTTTGCAAGCAGAAATGAATGTTCTAGAGATGAAGCTGGCAGAAACTGATGCACGACTTAAAGTTGCAGCACAAGAAAAGATAAATGCTGAACTTCTTGAAGATCAACTTGAGAAGCTGAACAATGAAATATCTTCAAGGAATACTATCGAGGGACAGTTTGAAATTGGGGGTAAAATTTGGAACCCAGATTTATCTGCCTTGGATGCTGGTAATAATTCCCCTCTTGTTGAGGAACTTGATGCCCTAAAGAAGGAGAATATGTTACTGAAGGATGATATACAATCTCTGAAGGCAAAACTTACTGATGTTAAGGAAACTGAGGAACGTGTACTGGTGTTGGAGAAAGAACGATCCTCTTTGGAGGCTTCCCTGGGAGAGTTGGAGTCTAGATTTTCAGTAGCTCAGAATGACGTTTCAAAACTTACTTCTGTGACGTATGAATGCATGGATTTAAAGGAGAAGGTGGAAAATTTGCAAATCGTGCTTGAAAATGCCACCCAACAAGCAGACCAGGCTAAATTAGTTTTACAACAAAATAAGGAGCTGCGACAGAAGGTTGAGAAGTTGGAAACAATTCTGGAAGAAGCAAATGCATATAACTTTTCATCTGACATATTTCAACATTATGATGAACTTTTGCAACAAAAAGTTGAACTATTAGATGAGCGTCTTGAAATGTCTGATCAAGAAATAAATTCACAGATTCAGTTGTATCAAGAATCAGTCAAAGAATTCCAAGATACATTGGATAAGTTAAAAGAAGAAAGTGAGAGAAGATCACTTGAACAACCCACTGATGATATGCCTTGGGAATTTTGGAGCCGTTTATTGCTTACAATTGATAGTTTGTTGCTTGAGAAGAAAATATCGTCCAATGATGCAAAGTTACTGAGAGAAATGGCATGGAAAAGGGATGTTCGAATCCGTGATGCATACTTGGCTTGTAAGGGCAAGAATGACCATGAAATTGTGGCTACATTCCTCAAATTGACATTGTCCCAAACTAGGTATTGGTTTTTCCCATCCTTCATGGAGAAATATGATCATGTTGCATGCTTTGGATATGTAAGGTGATTTGCATAGTGTTGTTTTCGTTGATACAGTCCTGGATTGCATGTTGTTCACATTGCAGCAGAGATGGCTCCAGTTGCGAAGGTACACCAAGTTCCCATTACAATGTCATCATATGTGACCATTCCTCATTGAGAATTTTCTGCATGCTGATGTTTCTAATGTTTCTCAGATTGAATCTTTGTATTTCATTTTGAAGATAATACTATTCTTTGATTGTTTAAATTAAATTTGTACAGATGTTGTATGCTCACATTTAGAGCGAGTCAGTTCAGCTTTTTGAAGGCCTTTGGTGCTGAAATCTAAAATCAATTTGATTGATTACCTGATCATTTTTGTTAGGCAACAACCTTTTGGCTATATTTACCTGGAAAGGGCAAAATAATTTTTAGTCTAATCCCAAGGGAAAGAATACTAATATTGGGTTCTAGAAATGGAAAATATTTCATGTTAAAGAATGGAGAATAAAATAGGTGTATAAACTGGCTATGATGACTTGCAAGCATGGTACGCCGAACCGTACCAAACCAGGCGGTACAGGGCATACCATACCATACCAGCTCGGTATCAGTATACGATACGGAGGGCATACCGACACCCAGTATGCCAAACCAGTTTCGTTCTGTACCATACCAATAATTATAGCGTAGCATCGGTATGGGGCTCGGTATCAAGACGGCATACCTTGCTTGAGCATAATATTTTTATTTCCATTTTTTGGAGAGAACATGAAATATGAAGGCATTTTTACAAGACAAAGTTTTGAAAAGGAAGTAGATTTTAAAATAATTTATTAAAAGAAGAGAAGACATATATCCAGTATAACTGGTTAACCACATATATTAAGGAGCATTATGATTGCCTGATTCCATATCTGGGTGATTTTGCCCATGGGGCTAGAAGCAGTTGAGGAGGGGAGGAGTCGTAGGGAACAAGAAGGTTCTCAATCCCACAATCCTAAGATTTTCAGATTACTTTGTGTCATCTGAATGGTACCAATATCCTGATTCCTGACTATTTTGCGATTTCAAATCAACAACATCCCCAATCCTCTTTGCTTCACTCTCCTCCAAACTTCTCTTCTCCCATGACTGAGTGGAGATATCACAAGCATATGACTCTATGGACAGCAGGCATACAGCCTGATCTAGATATAAGGGACTTACAAATTTTCTTTTATCTAGTAGATGGTGTAGATTACTAATCACACTTGAATAGAAGTCAATGACACAATTGACAAGCAATGCTGATAAGTATACTAGATGCTTCAGTGAGCCTCCTATTGTTGCGTATATAAACAAACTAACAAATCAGGAAATAACAAAGATGAGATTTATCTGACGGTTCAAATAGGGATGATATAATCATCAAATTATTACACTTACTGAGAATTTGAAGTGTGTGTTAGAGGGCTTCCCCCTAATTGCACGAGCATAGATTGTGTAACTGATAAAATAGGTAACCCTTTCTATCATCATGTTTTCTAGGTCCCACTTGCACAATCTTTTCTCTAAAGTTGCTTTTGCCAAGAGTTTGAGACTGATTTATTAAGGTTTTGGTCGTCTTGAGATTTTTTTTCCCCTTAAAGAAAAAGGTTCTCAAATGTTTGTTGGCAACACTTCAATCAACAAAGCCTGCTCCATCTAGGTAGCTAAGGATTGATGGTTAAGGTTGTACCTATGAATTTTACTGCCTTATAGGAACTTCTTGGTCATGCCTACAGTGCTTCCTTTTTGCAGCATATCATAATTGTGTTTGAAGGTTCGAGTATGGCAAATATCTTCACAAAACTTGATCACCAGCCATCACAAAGCATTGATAATGTATGGTAGGTTTTCCTTGTGGTCAGTAGGATATCTCTTCATTTCATAACGTAGCATGTGATTGCACAATGTATGCATGCATTTAAGTATCCATACCTACTTCCTAAAATGTCCTTTTTTGTTGAAATGGTAGTTGAACCATTCCTTTCTTTTCTCCGAGCTATTTCACTAACTATAGAGTACTAGCCATTATTGCTCACTTTTTATATTGTATTGTTATCGGCATTGCACATATTTGTTGATAGACACAGCAGTTTGTAGTTTTTACATTTTCTTTTTCTTTTTTTTTTTGTGTGCATTTCATATAGATGTAAAATGGTGCATTTTACAATTTACTCGACTAAATTTCTTTACCTTTGATTAATACTTGTAATTGATCTGAAATGCTTAATTGAATTAACTCAGTTCTGTACTCAGTTCCTAATCAATTAATTTCTTGCTTTCTAAGGTTGGTGGTCTAGGGGATGTTGTATCTGGTCTTGGTAAGGCATTACAGAGAAGGGGACATCTTGTGGAAATTGTTCTTCCTAAATATGACTGCATGCAGCTTGATCATATCAGTGATCTGAAGGTTTAGTACTTGCTAGTTGTTCATTGATTCATTCTGTTTCACGACCTTTTGAAAGTTGTGCCATGTTACTGATTAACTGAATTCATATCTTGGCTATTCCTGTAGGTACTAGATGTGGTGGTACAGTCTTATTTTGATGGACAGCTATTCAAAAATAAAATCTGGGTTGGAGCTGTTGAAGGTTTAAGACTTCCTCAGAAGTGTTTGTCTTTTTGGGGGCATAAAGTGTAATAAATTGAGGCTAATCAGAATTGTAATATGCAGGTCTTCCAGTCTATTTTATAGAGCCTCATCATCCAGCTAAATTTTTCTGGAGAGGACAGTACTATGGAGAGCATGATGATTTTAAACGCTTCTCATTTTTTAGCCGTGCAGCACTTGAACTGCTCTATCAAGCTGGAAAGAGACCTGATATAATCCATTGTCATGACTGGCAGACAGCTTTTGTTGTAGGCACTTAGCATCAAAAAGCATGGCTATCATAGACTACATGAATCTTGATTATTCTGTTAAAAATACTGATTGACATCTTTCCACATAACAGGCACCACTTTATTGGGAAATATATGCAAGACAGGGGTTCAATTCTGCTAGAATTTGCTTCACATGCCACAACTTTGAATATCAAGGAACGACACCTGCTTCAGAGTTGGGATCCTGTGGCCTTGAAGTTCACCACCTAAATAGGCCAGATAGGATGCAGGACAATTCAGCCCATGACAAAGTCAATCCTGTTAAGGTAATGAGATAGAACAGATTATAAATTTAGTTTGGAATAAAATATTCCGTAGTTTCATGTGTCTCTTATGTATTTCCGTCACAATTCGACAAACATCATTTTCAGGGTGCAATCATATTTTCCAACATTGTTACAACAGTATCACCAACTTATGCTCAAGAGGTGTGCACTGCAGAGGTATGAATCATGACACCATATTAGGAACACTGCCAATGTTCTATTTTATCATTTCATATCTGATACTTGGTTGTATCTCAGTCATTATCAGTTGTGATCTGTATAGCTATGCTGTTTGCAGTTTTAGCTTGAAAAATATTTGCTAATGTATCTCATTAAGATCTGCATGCAGGCCAATGCAGGCAAGGTTACACCGAAAATGCATACCAAATTACCAATGTAAATGTAGAAACAAACACATGAATCATACAAAGACACAAAAGTCAATGGATGTAATCAAAAGAATCTTACATAATGGTATCACAATGAGACAAAGGCGAGCATCATTCCTACATGGTTGGCACCAAGGACATGAAAGAATCATTTCACATCTTCCTGACATGGAAATAATGTCAATTAAGTATTTGTTGATGTCACTTTTGCACATCTGTCTTCAAAAATTCTGCTTTAATGATTTATGGTTGCCTGACCTGAGCACCCCCTAGTGGCAAATGGGCGCTCTCTTATGTTTTCACAAATTTGATCCATCTCTAGCATAAAGCTAAAGAACCAACATAGAATTCAAAAAAAGAAATTGTTGGTCACCATTTATCTACTTTGGAAGCAAACATAAACTGTTCAGTATATGTCAAGGCTGCAAACAATCAACCTATGCATTGGGATTCTAATAGGACATTACTGCAAATGACCAACTGTTGCAATTAGATGTTTAATTGTTCATCACTGCATAAATTTACCCGGTAATACCAACATTCATGATCATCAATCATATCCAATGTTGTAGCGGTCTCTGCTTGCCGTTGGAGTAAGCATTGATTCTAGTTCTATGCAATCTCTACATTGCCTGCATGGGTTCCAAGAGGTCCGGATTTCAAAGTATTAGTTTTCTTTTTGATGAAAGCTTTCAGATTTTCAGTTTGTGAAATTTGTGATAATGCACAAAAGCTCATCATGGTTAGTTTGGCTCTTTTTTATTTTTTTACCTTTTAGGATAGAAGGAATGGGCCAATCTGAATATTATGGACCATGTTTTTCATAATAAGTTAATGCCTTTTTTTATGTTTTGTTATTCCATTGCTTTATCGCACTTGAATCTTGTTGTTTAATCACCCACAAAATTGCATACTCCATTGTTAGGGCCTGTTTTGTTACATGCCACATGGGGACTCAAAGTGAGGAGTCGAGTAGAGGCAGAGTGAGGAAAACATTGATGTGGAGGAACTCTTGGAGCAAAGAATCCTCCAAGATTCGCCGAACCGGTACCGAGACCCGTCCTGGTCGGTGGACGACTTGGTACTGTATCGGTTCTATATTTCAAGTTGATTTAATTGGTAATCAATATTTTTAAACTTTTTCAATGATTTTAAGTTTAATTTTGTATTTTTTATTTTTTTTGATGTTTTTAATGTTTTTTGCTATTTTTATAATCTCGATTTAACCTAAATGATGCATCTTATTATTTTAAAAATGATACAAAACATAAAATGATTAGTAAAATGCAGCATGCTACAAGAAGCAATATGAAATATCCTTAAATCAAGTAGTGAGGTGAAAAATCTAAAATAAAATACAATCAATTACATATATTTAAAGTACAACATACATACCGATATCTAAAATCTCGCCGAGTGCTGATACCTCTCGTAGATATTCAGATAATTAGCATAGTCGGGAGGCACATTAGTCCACCCTTCTAACCAAGCAGCGTTGTAGTCTTGTATATTCATCCCATAAGGAATACGCTCCGGGTTATAAGTATTTTCGAATTTCTCGCTGAAGCTTGACTCTGATAGGTGTCCTCTAGCTGATAAACTGACTGATAAAACGTCTGTGAAGGATCCATCCGAATAAGTCGGCAGCAAAATCCGACCTGTAAGATGCTCCGAGCTGCGTAAAATAGTAGCCATCGGAAGATGCTTCAGATGCACCATATGCATATCCGTATCCATATGGGTTATAAGCTGCCTGTGGCTTTGGGTAATAAGATTCAGTATATGACACAGAACCTGATACGTCTATAAATCCTACTCTACATGCAAGATCATTTGCAGCTGCATCGTGTCCTCCTAAATGATCTCGAGGAGCTCGTTTTCTATATGCAATCGGATTTTCACGGACTTTATCAGATTATGCACCGTGGTTCCTATCCTATATAGTATGTGTAAATTGAGAATCGCCGGTGAATCAAAGACTACTCTATGGCCATCTCATCAATGGTGGTCTCATGTTTTCTAGTCCCTCTCTAGCTAGCAGATCCATGACCACCAGAGCTATTGCTCTTGGTCTCTAAATCTGAGTGAATTGGCTTCTCCTCCACACTCTCCATTGGGTCTCCAAGTGCCTTTTGTTTTTCTTTTTTACAATGCTAGGCAGCTGCCTTCTTATCCTTCGTGCCACTCTCTGTTTGCTTATCCTTCGTGTCACTCTCTACCTGCTTACCCTTCATGCTCTTCTTTGCCTATATTGGGAAGATGTGTGTCACCCTCTTAACCGAGTCAACTGGATAGCGTAATGACCTCATCTAAGCATCTCTCGATTATATCTGTAAAAGGATGTCTTGAACAAGAAGTCATGTGGTGACTGGCCTCCTGTGGTTGTGGCTGATCAACTGGAAAGATGCATGAAATATTGCTTTCTACCCATTGCCCTGCACTGACCCTACCCTCACTGGCTACGAAACTAGGTGGTCATGGAGGCGATCCTTGCCCATCAAGCTCCAGCTCCTGTTATTGGCCCACAAGCCATTTGATCCTAGGATCAGCCTCATTATCAATGAAAGCACTATGGATCGGATCTGTATACTTTAGCTCCATTTCCTCCTGAATGCATTTTAACCTCAACCTCAGATTGTCGTGAACGTATACAAGGTCGTCGGGGCACTCCTATATCAAACGGTTCCTCTACTTGCAGATGAGGATGAATGCACACCAGTTGTGCTCATAGCCACTCGAGGAGATCATTTGAGAGGATTTGAATAGCTTAACCATCTTACAGCTAAACGAACTTCCAAAACAAACCGCAACACTTGTTTTTTAACAAAAGAAGTAGAGGGGGCCCGATCCCAAACCAGATCGACTCGGTGTGAACCAAAAAGTTCCGACTGAGTTTGAACGGAACTAGCCGGTTCCAGGCCAGTTCCAGTCAGTTCGGTCTGGTTTGGTCTGGCTCAGGCATTTTTCGGCCGGGTTTGGTCGGTTTAGAATCCATTCCGGTCGGTTCAAGGCCGCAACCGATTCCAATAGGCGAAGCTACCTGATTTACCACCAGATCGGCTCGGTACGAGCCGAACCGGGCGGTTTAGTCCAGTTCGGCCTACCCTGGAATGCTCTATAAAAAAATGGATGCTATTAATCACCTCTTAAAAGGAATGAATAATCTCCCCATTTTCCTTGAATTGTATGATTAGTGGGCTCCTCCATGATTCCTCTCTTCTCTTTAGATATATTAACTCCTTAAACTTTCAAGTCAGCAGAATCCTATCCAATTGATAATGTGCGCATCCATCCAACCAGGTCCTTCATTCAGACATTTTCCATTTAGGGTGCCAGATCTCCTTTGAAATAATAAAAATGCTTAATCCCATCTTGTAGAAAATATCAACCATTGTTACCATGTGATCATGTAATATCAACATCAACTTTCAGTCATTTATTATTTTCTACTAGCATATTGCATGTGCAATGCACATGGTCAAACAAGGGAGAGGGGCTGAAAGAGACAAAAAATAAAAAAAAAGGGGAAGGGTGGTTAGGGGGAGTTTAAAAATCCCTGAGTTGGAATAGTACAAAAAAGGGAGGAAATGGACTCTGTAAAGTGAAAAAAGGAAGACCATAATTTGGGAAAAAGATTAACACTACAGTTGGAGGCCAGAGAAGGGTCATTGAGTCATTAAAGAAAATTCTGGTCACAAAACCTTCTGTCGTTAAAGGAGTAAAGATAATTGTACTTTTTGCATATAAACCATTATGTTGTCATATTTTACGCTAGAAGTGCATGTTCATTCTAAAAACTTGACCATAACCATTTGGCATGTTATTCATCTAGATTCTCCAGCATCAGTTTGGAAAGGTACCTGTAGTAGGGTATGCCGAACCGGTACCAGTAGGCGTACCGGTCGCCTACTGGACCGGTTCGGTACTGGTCGAACTGGCACCGAACCGGCAACAACGCACGCTTAATGCCACTCCGTGGCATTAAAAAACGCCATAAAGTGGCATTTAATGCCACTCTGTGGCCTTAAAAAACACCACATAGTAGCTGCCACTCTGTGGCCTTAAAAAAAATGCCACAGAGTGGCATTTGCCATTTACCCAAATTACCGGTGAAAATCGGTCCGGTTCGCACCGGTACAAAGTGGTGCCACTCTGAACTTGTCCCGATGCGAACCGGTTCGGTTCGCACTGGTATGCCCTCCGTACTACTCGATTCCGGAGGGCTGGAACTGTTTTCTACTGCTGTACCAGACCGGTCCGATACAGGCGGTGTCAGTTTGCTATATGCCTTATGTTATCACCTTGTGTAGTACTTGGAATTCTCATCTTTAATCTATTGCATATTATTAGATGTATCATTTTTCCCCATTTGCAATCATACATGACTCTTGAGGGAAGGAGGTCTTCTTTGTTAATTGTAATATATATTTGTTGATGTCCTCTGGTTAGGGTCTTTTAAAAGTCTATTTAGCATTGGAGCATTTATTTGTGAAAAGTTCTCTGCATAAGGTTTGTTCATCTAATCTTTCTTCTATGATCAAGCTTTCTTCTTGTTTACAGGGTGGACGGGGTCTCCATGAAACATTAAAATTCCACTCTAAGAAATTTGTGGGAATTCTCAATGGAATTGATACAGATGCATGGAATCCTTCTACAGATGGTTTTCTCAGTGTGCAGTACAATGCTGATGATCTTCATGGGAAAGCAAAGAATAAAGATGCTATAAGAAAGTATCTCAAGTTATCTACTTCAGATGCCTTTCAGCCACTGGTAACTTCTTTGCTATCATGATATGTTATAACTACCTTACAAAATTAGCCATATTTAATCATGACCATCAAGAACATGGTTATATATTTTTTGGGGATAATTTATATAATTTTGCAGCAACTAGACTTCTATGCTAGTATTTAATGTCTGATAATGTATGATAACTATTTGCCATATGGATAATACATCCTATGCTTTGGAAGCATGCTCCGCTATATTCTTTGAGATTCTAAGTAATTTCATCATTTGAAAATTTTGTAAAGTTCGCTGCAGCCTATTCTATTGCTTCTGGCTTATCAATACTTCACTGATGCCTGCAGCTTCTTTCACTGCCTCACATGCCTCCATAGAGGCCATTGTTGTGGGCCTCAAAGCTTGCATGCTTAGCTTCTGCCATTACAAGACGCTTCAGGCTTACTGTCACCACTGCTCCTGTGCAAAGATTCTCAAGTATCTTCAATCCATTATAGAATTTTAAGTCACATAATTTTGGTGCCACTTTAGTTGCATTTTGCATCTCATATCTACCCTATCCTTACCTAACCACGTGGAACTCTCACTCCATATAATGATATCAGATCTGCAAATATTCCTTAAAACCTTTTTTCTCACCTTTTCTTTGCCAGTATACGAATCATGATTGCTCTATTCTAGTTGGTTATTTGTAGAGATGCACTGATTAGTCAACGGTTAGAACACGAGCGCTTTATAACATCGACCATTTAAATTTTCCTGCTATCACAGATTCCTCTTTTATGTGATGTCTTATTTCTATTTGACCTGTAACATCTCTGACCTGGCCATGATCTTGCTTTAGACTTGTTAAATTTGTCATGTGTCCCTTTCGTCTTACTCTATTTTGTCTTCTTCTATGAGCTGTAAACTGGCCAAGCTTTGAATCTCAACCTTTGCACCTAGTGGATTGTTTCTTTTTTTTTTTCAGTAACATGCATCCAAATATAAATGATCCAGATTTTCTTTTCTGAAAGAAATTAGTAAACAGCATGTTCATTTATGATGAATACACTCAATTAGCTGGGCCACGTAGCACCATGATTTATATTTTATCTTTCCTGGTCATTCTTTCTAACTCTAGAGGTCTTTTTTGTAAGTGCCTTCCTCGTGCACACAGTGATCTTTCTGCTTGAGGAATAAGATCTAACAATAAAGTAACGATAAAGAGGAAGCAATATAGAATTCTCAAACTCACGAAACAATGGAGAAGAGAACTAAAAATTTCATTCAAGATGCCTTTTATAGTTTATAATGGCCAGGCACCTCTACTTAGGCCTGTTTGGTATTTCTTTAGGAACATCCTTTAAGAATCAGAGAGAGAGAGGGAATGTAGTGCAAAAGGGAAGAAGGGAGGAGAAGGTAGAGGATCAACGGCCAAGAGGAGAGAACATGTTGGAAATCACATAAAGAAAAAAAAGACCTGCGAAGGCTTTTTCACCTCCCACTGATTCGGGCTGTGGGTGTTGAATTGATACAGGCCAGCCCAAACGGGTTGCTCGATCCATGAATTTAACAGGAAATCCAACCCAATCCTGTAAGATTATTCAAGCAGGCCCTTATAGTTGTAGCGTCCCTCTAACCTACCCATAAATGTATCCGCATTTGTTTCTTAATGAAAAAGTGAAAAAGTTCAAAAACTAAGGAAGAAAAGAATATTTTCATAATGTATAAGGAATCGATTTGGTGCAAATATGGATAGTGGTTGTGGGAATAAAAAAAATATTTTCCATACTATGCCTCTTGATTGGATAAGATTTCTGACTGATCTTGATTTCAATTCATTACAAATCTGCTTAGATTTTATTGATATCTGCCTTAATTATATCTCCAAGATTACTTTTCAAACTTTAGCAACTTTCTAGAAGTGACTTAGGTCTGAATCTAGTGTTGAATCCCCTTTCTCTTTTGGTCAGATTCAACACACATTGATTCAAGTATGTGTCAGCCAAGTCCATGACATCTGCAGTATTCCCCCAGCTTGGAGAGAACTCGCATTCGAGTTAAAAGTTCTATATTTCTCCAACCAAGCAGGTGAGAGATTCATCAACTCAGTCTGACATCCAAGAATCTTTGATTGCGGGCTTGTCCTTCCATACGACCAAGTATAGGATGTGGTCTGAGTGGTGATAGATTCTTCCTTGAGTATCTGCTCAATTGGATCTTTTGGGGTATTTGCTGGTAGTTGAGCTGGATCTGGCTTCTCAATATCATCTCCATAGAAGTCAAAAAGATCTGCAATATTAAAAATAGAAGATATATCATACCACTTGGGAAGCTCCACATGAAAGACATTATTGTTGATCTTCCATAAAATTTTGGAAGGGCCAATCTTCCGTTGTTTTAGCTTGCCGTAGATTCCAATTGAAAATGTCTCCTTGCATAGGTAGACCATCACAATCCCCTCTTTGAAAACTGTGTGCCAATGATGTGCATTTGCAGCTCCTTTGTATCTGGCATTAGACTCCTCTATAAGGCTGCAAATGGGTCGGGTTGACCCGTGATCCGACTCGACCTATTTAGACCCGATTTGATCCGTTTTTAAGAACTTGTGGGGCCAGGTCGGGGTCTCAAATTGGACCCATTCCATTTTTCGGTTTAGGTATGGGTTGACTGAATCTCAACCGACCCGCCTGTTGTTTTTTGGGTCAATTTTGGATCGTTTGCCCAACGACCCGATCTGACCTGACCCGAATCTGGATTATCCATTTGGGGCCCACAGGCCGCAGGGGATTATCCATTTTGAGACTCTCTGGTCTCAGGCCATAGGGGGTGTATTGACTGAGACTACGACTTCATCGCTCCGACTGTGTGAGGCTCGTGACCCAATTGCTTATTCAATCTTTACTGCTTCAGTCATTCGGCTTTCCTAATCGCTCTCTCTCGATCTCCCCTAAGGACCATTTGGAGCCTTAGCAAAAGTACAAAACCCTTCCTTTCCCAGCGCCACCTACGTTGGTGATCAACACTAGGTTGAAGTAGGAGTGGCCATTGATGGTGAACTTGATTCCCCCCTTCTTCACATAGGGTACCCTGCAAGGAAAAAAGGTTGCAATTCGTTTCAGAACTATAATATTTCAGATCCCAGGCAGAGAGATAGAAAGTTGTTTGTGAGTTATATAGAGTGTTTTTGCTTATAATGAAATAAAGGTTTTTTGTTTGAGGGTAAGGGAGAGGGGATTCTGTTCTAATAAAGGTTCTCTTTCGAAAGAAAGAAAATTATAATGTTTCATTTGAGGTCTCTGCTTTTGAATGTTCTCTTAAGTTGTTGGATGATGGTGCTACTGGGATGAGAAAGGTTCACTAGGAGTTGTTTTAGGGGTCCCGGTGATGCAGGAAAATATTGAGAAATATCTTTGTGCATTTAATTCAAGCTGATATCAAAAGAGGTTAGAGGAAAAAAGACAGATAAAGAAGAACAGAGGGAACATGGCTTCTAGGCAAAAGGAGTCAGAACTTTGTGTTATTGAGTTTAAAATATTTAGGAAACAGATCCTGTTGGAAGTGGGAGTTTCTACAGATTGGAGGCAAGAAGCCAGAGCTATGAGGAATATGGATGACTTTACAGAGCTTTTGGTTGTAATGTTTTTTTGGAGCCAAGGGTGCAGTATAACCCCCCATCTGTTTTATTCCACCAGAAATTAAAAGGAATAATATAATCGGAGTTATAAGATGGTTGAGTTTCTGATGGAAGTGTTTACCATTTGTATTGAACAGGGACAATGCCTGCCTTGTACTGAGCAATACGCTGGAAAATTGGCTGAGAGATTTCCATACCCACAAGCTTTTCTTGGAGGAAAGGAACAATGATATATATTCTAAAATGTGTTTAAACTTGCTTATCTTGGTAAAGAAAAATTTCAGATAAAAAGTTCAACCTTAAAGTAGTGAATTATGTTTCTTTATTATGAATTATAGCATGACCCAACCCGGACCCGAACTGGATCCAAACCGGACCCGAATTTTTTGGGTTGGGTTTGGGTTATACATGGAACCGACCCGACCCGAATGATTCATTGGTCAAATATTGTAGCAGTGGATCCAACCTAACCTGACCCAATCTTCTATTGGATTGGGTCTGGGTCTAAAATTAGAATCCGAACAAGGAACCGGGTTGGGTCGGGGTCACTCATGACCCGATCTGACCCGACCCATTTGCACCCCTACTCTAGCTGCTTCCAAACTTGGTCGTAAATATTTTTTATGTGGTCCACCAAGTTTTCTGCATTATATCTAATTAGCTGGGTGTTTGATGGTGGCACTAGGTCGAGCATGTTGTTTGGTGTCCTCCTGTACACAATCTTGAACAATTGTACGAGCTATTGTAGGAAAACTTGGTTTGAGGAAGAGGAAAGTTCGAAACTACCAGCTTCTCTTGCAGAAGGCATATGAGTAAATTCCTAAGGCATCTACTGGCCACCTTGATTTGGCATCTATTTCAGGTTAGTAGGCACTGCTAAGCTGCAATTTTGTCCTCAATTTTTGCTACAACGTCCTTCAGAAGTGGCTGATAAATTTGATGTCACAATGTGAAGTGATAGTCTTGGAAACTCCATGCAATCGAAACCATCTCTTTAAAGTATAGATCTATCACATGTGAAGCATCTATCATCCTTCCAACAGAGAATGAAGGAGCCATCTTCGTAAACCTATCATCCATTACAAATATGGAGTCAAATCCACGCTATGTTCTAGGCAAGCCAAGAATGGAATTTATTTGCACTTCAATCCATGTACTTGTAGGGATGGGCAAAGGTGGTATAAAGATACTTGTTCAGTGTATGACCTTTAGCATCTCATGACAAACTGGATCACTTCACGCCATAATCGGGGCCAATAATACTTTCATTCTACCAGGACCATAGGTTTTCTCTTATCCAAAATGACCTCCCAGTCCTTCAAAGTGTAATTCTTGGACAATCTTCTCTCTCATGGAACAAGTTAGGATGCACAGTCAAGTTCTGAAGAAGAGAAAATTATCAGTAAGAGAGAAGTTAGGAGTACCTCCACACTCAAAGGAAGACTAGATAGCTCCAAAATCTACAACGTCCTTGCACAGGTCTTTTAGTAGGTCAATTGTTGGCAAATATAATATGTCAGTGACTAAGTATGTTTTCTCTTCGATTCATCGCGTTGGACTTGTGCTTGATCACAAAGTTGAACTACTGGAGAAATACAACCCATCTTCTATATCGGCCTATTAAGGTGGTGATTGTGATAAAAAAAGAAAGAAATTATGTTGTTGGAGGGCACAACTTATTTTACATGGTCCGTGCAATAACATAAAACTCTACATATAGGTAGAGTAGCTATCTATGGCAGCTTCCATTCAGCTTTTCACTAAAGTAGGCCATTGGTCGGCCTTCTTGAGAGAGAGCTATGCTAATGCAAATTTTGGATGCATCACACCACCCGAACCCTTTGTTAAAGTTAGGTAGTGCCAAGATGGCTGCTTGCATTTTTAACAACTCCAAATTGTGTAAGCTCTTTTCAGCATTCGGCATCCAGATGAACTTTTGCTTTTTGCAATCAGTGAGAGGGGCGATGATGATAAAGTTCTTGATGAAGCCTGGATAAAATGATGCAACATCATGGACGCTTCGAACATTGTGATGTTTCGAGAAGTTGCCCATTCTTTAATGGCTTTGACCTTGTCAATGTGGATGGTATCTTCGAATACAACATATCCAGAAAGATCAATTTGGGCATGATCCACGAAAACTTCTTGAAGTTCATATATAGCTTCGCTTAGTGCAAGGTTCCAACTTCTAAGCACCTACCTCAGGTGCTCAATATGCTTGCAAGACTTGTGGTTGTTTACAAGTATATTATCAAAATACACAACCACAATTCTACCAATAAAAGGTTGAAGTAGCTGGTTTGTGAACGTGCTTGGGGCATTGGAGATATCCAATGGTATGACCAGCCACTTGTAAAGCCCATGTCGCTTCTTAAATGTGATTTTTCATATCGTTTGAGCGGGTTCAAATTTGGTGATAGCCTGAGCAAAGGACAATCTTGAAGAAGATTTAAGTTCTACAAGTTGGTCTAACATATCATTCAACCAAGGGATAGGAAGTCGGTACTTGTGATCTTGTTGATGGTGCAGCTGTCCATATACATTCTCCAGGTCGTATCTTTCTTCAGGGAGCAAGGCAGGCATGACATGGGGACTTAAGCAGTTAAGCTCTTGTAAATCAA
Organism: Phoenix roebelenii; assembly: GCA_025769935.1. Classification (NCBI taxonomy): domain Eukaryota; kingdom Viridiplantae; phylum Streptophyta; class Magnoliopsida; order Arecales; family Arecaceae; genus Phoenix; species Phoenix roebelenii. Next base: position 9,355,126 of record JAOXJJ010000725.1, on the reverse strand, counting down.
GCTTTTCAGCCAAAGCTCTTGACTTACCTTTGTAGCTCATGCTCCTTTTGTTGCCTAGAGGTGCAGCCTAAGAGGGGGGGTGAATTAGGCCTTTTAAAAATTTAACGAAATGAATGATTCACTGAAATACTTTTGCAAACTCAGAGATCTAGCAGCGGAATTAAACCAGCACAAATAAAACAGTAAATAAGGTGAGGATAACAGTTAGAAGAATGCGGTTGAGAAAGAGAGACAAGCCACACACAAACACAAGAATTTATAGTGGTTCGGTGCACTCCCAGCATCTACATCCACTCCTCTAGCCAAGCTTGAGACTTCACTATAATCCAGCAGATTACAACCTGATTGTTTTCCAGACGCACAATCAGAAACCTAGTAGGTTTTCTCAGGCAACCAACCGAAAACCTATCATCATTTATTTTTCCAGGCTCACAAAAAACTCGGTTTTTCCAAGCAACCAACCAAAAACCTTTACACAGTTTGTTTTTCGGGCTCACAAACAACCTCGTTGGTTTTCAGATAAACCAACCAAAAACTTTACTCTTGCTAAATTTTTCCGATTCAGCAACTTCCAATTAAGGCTTGAAAGTGCCTTTACAAGTTTCTGGTAATGAAACTGCTACAGCAACAAGTAATCCAAATACATGATTGCTGTAACCAGAAAACTAAAACTTCAAAAAAAATATAGAATGAATCAATAGAAGCAATCTTGAAGCCGATGAAGAGGTTGGCTGTTGATGAGAATCCCAATGTTGAGCACCAACTCTTCTTGACGCAATGGATGAGAAGTTTTTACTGATTTTCTCACAGAAGCAAGTTTCTGAAGAATGCCGATGAGGATGATGAACTTTTTCTTTCTCCTCTTTTTTACTTCTTGCGGGAACTTCTTTTCTTGATTGAATGTTTCTCACTTCTTAGGTTCCTTTCCTTTCTGAGGTTCCCTTGAATTTATAGACCAGTTCTTCAGAGGGATTCAAATTCCTTTCTTGCCATTTTGATAGGAATCTTTTCTGTTACAGAAAAAGACAAAAGTTGTTACAAGGTTTCCGTTGTGGTCCCAGCTGTATAGGGATCGACTTATACAGTTCAGGGGTCGACTCATGTTTATCCTGGGTCGGCACTTCAAAATATTGAGACAGCTCTTGCTGTTGTAACTTCAAAGGGTCGACTCTTTAAACTTAAGGGTCGACTCATCTTCTTCAGAAATCGCCTCTTCAAACACAAGGGTCGACTCATCCAATAGTTTTTTTTGCCCAACGCTGAGACTGAGCTGGGGTCGACTCTTCAAACATAAGGGTCGATTCTTCAATGTCCGGGGTCGACTCATTTGTAACAAAGGTCAACTCTTTAAACTGGGGTCGACTCTTCAAACTTAAGGGTCGACTCTTCAATGTCGGGAGTCGACTCATTAGGAGCAAGGGTCGACTCTTTAAATCTTGTCTTAGGTAGTAAAAGTCCTCTGTTTAATTTGAACTACACAAGGGTCGATTCACGTCTTGCGGGGGTCGACTCATTGACTGTGCCACTTAAAGAAAACGTGCCAAAGTCAATTCAAACTTGTCCTTTTGCTCAGGGGTCGACTCAAGTATCTCAAACAGAATTCTTTAGACTTTATCTTTGATTTTCATGGATTGGATTAAGGTCATTTTCCTTTTAGAACATATCCAATAAAGTGTTTATGAAGTGTTAAGGATAAGGATTTTGTAGTGCTTCATTTCTTCTGATTTTTCTTGACTTATAAAACTTCACAATTAAACTAATATCATTAGTACACAACATTAACTCAAGTATTTTGTAATCATCAAAATTCATCCTTTAAGGTTGACAATCTCCCCTTTTTGATGATGACAAAACCATTGAGCCTAAAAGAATTTTGTAATAAGATTCAGAGCAATTATAAGAATTTTGTAATGAAGTTCAGAGCAAATATGATATTCAGAGACATATGCATAATTTTAACAAGTTGAGGAAAAAATCTTCCCCTATCAGTTACAAATAATTAAATTATGTAGAATTCTTTTTCTTCTTTTTTTCTTAAGATTCTTTTCTTTTCTTACTAGTTGACAGTTATAGTGATCTCCCCCTATATTTTGTTGTTGATGCTATCACCATCTTCTTCATTTTCCATTTTCATAACAATATATAGTTATGAATTCTTTTTTTCTTTTCTCCTTTATGTCATCAACAAAAGGAAGAAATATAATTTCCATCTCCCCCTTTTTTGTGATCTTAAGCATTAAAGATTAATTAAGGATTAATAATTTTGTTAAGGAGAGAGGGTATCAGACCTAATATAGATTTAATGCATTAGAACAACAAACATGTCCATTTCAAGAAGAGTAAATTTTCATTGCAGTAAGAGTGAAGTACACATCTGTAAATCGAAATACAATTGATATGGTCAATCATCAAACAACTGTGTCAAAAAGGTATGAAAATTGAAAACCAACTCAATACAAAAAGCTTTTGGAAAGGTTTAAAACACCTAAGGATGGGTTCGGTCTAGGTTTAAGGTTTTAAAGAGGATGAAGGTCTAGATTGATCTTCCTTCTTGTCTTCCATCAGCTTGTCCATTTTTGTTTGCAGTGCAGAGAGAGAGCCAGAAAGGTGAGAGTGTTCTTTCAGCTCTTGCAGAGAACCTTGAAGAGAGTTTTCTTGATTCCTCAAGTGTTCTTCAATCTCAACAATTCTTTTTTGTTGATTAGCTGCAAGTATCCTCAGTCCTTGAAGCTCTACTTTTATTTCTTTGGTCAAGTTAGTGAGATCATAAACTGAATTACAGCAGACTCTAAAGTTCAACAGTGCTTTAATGATGTTGTCACCAATAAATTTTAACTACCATTTCTCAAGTTTGAGTGGTGGATCTGAAGGTCTTTGAATTGGAGGAGGTTGACTGACTTTAGGTTCTTTTTAAGGAGCTTCAGTAGGGATTCTTTTTCCTTTGAGTGGACTTGGAGTCTCTTGACCACTTTCCTCTTGAATTCCTTTTCCTTTATGAATCCATTTGCCCTCAGCTTTGACAAATCCCATTCTCTTCAGTGATTTGTCATTGTAGACATCTGAATATAGTAGTTTCTTCTTGGTTATCCCTTCTAGGCTCACATTGAAGTGAATAAAGACAAATGTTAAGACCATACCGTAAGGAAGTGAAGCTCTCATTCTTCGTCCTTGAGTTTTCATGTATCTGATCATCATGCAAGGGAGGTTCAGTGGTAATCCTTGAATGATATGGTGCATGACCAGTATGTCTCTCTCAGAGACATAGTCAAATTTCCTAGTCTTCGGGAATAGCATTTTGTTGATCATGTGGCGCAGCAGACGCATCTCAGCACTCAATTAATTGGCACTGACTTCTGTCCAATCTTTTGTGACCTTGTTCAGAATGGTGCTTACTCCTTCCTTCCTATTCTCTAGATGATCTCCATTCTCTCCATCAACTGAAATTCGAAGAGCATCCCTAAGAATTTCTTCTGAAATTAGGGTAGGGGTCTCTTTGACTTTGGACAAGATCTGACCTTGCCCAAATCTGGCGTTGTTGTAGAACTCTTGTACCAATCTGGATATGTCGGCAGGTTCAATGAGCACAAGTATTTCCATCCCATCTCCTTCAGATTTTGACCTAGATGGAAGTTTTCCTTCTCCAAAAACTCAAAATCTACTCTTCTTCTGGTGGAGACTGTTCTGATGGAGAGAGATCCTTACCTCTGAACCGAAGATGAAGGTGATGAAGGGTCCGAATTTGGCTAAGGTGGCGGCGTTTCTTGTCTAGGAGGATTCATGGTTCGGTCTGCCCTAGCTTTTGTTCTCCTCTTAGTTTGAATAGTTAAACTCTTTCTCTTTGGTCCGGATGTGAGTTGCTTTCTTCTTGCCATTGAAAGATCAATCAGGACCTCAGGAAGGTTTTTTGTTTGAAAGGGGGTGACTTATTGGATGGCAGTGACTTTTGCTTCCCATGCTCTAGGAAGAGACCTAAGGATTTTTCGAACAAGATCACTGTTAGAGTAAAATCTACTAAGGCTTTTCAAGCCGTTTATAATATTAGTGAATCTAATAAACATTTCAGTTATAGACTCACTGTTTTTCATTTTAAATAGTTCATACTTATGCACAAGCATGCTGATTTTAGATTCTTTGATCTGGTTAGTGCCTTCATAAGTAACTTCCAGCCTATCCCAGATTTCTTTAGCAATCATACAAATAGATATACGATTAAATTCATTTGCATCTAAAGAACAATAAAGAACATTCATGGCTTTTGCATTCAGCTGACCATCCTTTTATCATTGTCATTCCATTCAATTTCAAGTTTGAATGAGGTGATGCCATCAATAATCTTAGTTGGTGTGTGAGGTCCATTGACAATAATAGTCCATAAATCATAGTCAAGTGCTTGAATGAAAATACGCATACGTGCTTTCCAGTAAGTAAAGTTTGTGCCATTAAAAAGAGGTGGTCTGTTGGTAGATTGTTCTTCGGCAATAGAAGATCCCATAGAGGCTGCCATAACCTTTAACTCTTGATTGTTAGATCAATAAGTGACTGTGAGTACCAGGCTTTGATACCACTTGTTGCCCAGAAGTGCAGCCCAAGAGGGAGGTGAATTGGGTCTTCTGATTTTTCTTGACTTATAAAAATTCATAATTAAACCAACATTATTAGTACATAACATTAACTCAAGTGTTTTGTAATAATCAAAATTCATCCTTTAGGGTTGACACCTTTGGAGCTATGCAATAGTGTGAAAGATTTGGCAAGTTGGCACTGAGTATGTGGTCTGCGCTTGCTGGATGTCACACATAGGGGTAGATTGCCAAGAATCTTGGAGTTACACTAGCCTCTTTTATGTGGATGATCATGTAATGCACCTCGAGCCCTTACTTTCATTAAGGAAGCTTTTGACATGAAGGAGACTCGGATCCTCCTTTGGTGGGGCTTCGTCCTCCATGGGTCGCAGCATAATCTTTATCTATCATTATCAAAGGAGTATGCATTCTATCTTCCATCATGGATCACCCCTTAATTATATTGTCAAGAACAACCTGATAAATATATCGCAAGTATCCATTTGTGTTATGTTGCACCATACAATGTCAAATAAGTGCCGCTAGAGAAAATATTGATAAGCAACAATTGGAGACGGTTACCTCATTGCCTTTTATGAATCGGCAATTTTGCATCATCGAGGATGTTTCTCTACCTTTGGATTGAACTTGTCAATGATTTCTTGTGATATAGTATTTTTCACACAATCCACTATCGATGATGATATTGCAAACACGCCCATCAGTGGTGCAGCGAGTGCAAAAAATGTTGGTTGAAAGCTAATCCTCTTCAGTTTTAGGTTCATATGCCATTCTCTGCAAGATAAGGCTTTAGCCCCAATCCGTTTAAAGATTGACAAGGGTTCATCATCTGGATCGGTTCATCAACCAACTCTCATTGATAATGTCATTCTCTTCATACTCGCCATCCCATTCATTATATGCATCAACGAGACGAAGTTTAGTAATAGGGCATCGGCGAGGACACTCAAAAGCACGATTTGTTGGATCTTCACAAGTGTAGCAAGATGGTTGAGTATGCATGTCACGTGGCATGGCTCCCAAAGACTTGCCTCATTTTAGGTCTGGATGTGATGATTGGGTGGCCGGCATTTTCCTTGTAGTGTCAGACAACACAATTGTGTCCTTGGAGGACGAAAGGGTAGCACGATGGTGGTTCTCTTTCTTGCCATTTAGGCTCATTGCAGTTTTTTCTGTGTATGCAATGCCTTGTGATAGGCATCATTCATATGCCACAAATTGTGATCAATGGTCTCATCATAAATAGCCTGTAGGCCATTGAGATAATGGGATACATGAGTTCCTTTGCCCTCATGTGGGTACACTCGAGTGGAGATTTTGAAAAACTACTGTGTTGGAGTGATGCTCCTTTCATCCTGTCTTAGATCTATATAAGATTGATAGAGGGTGAGAGTGATCTGCCAAAAGGAAGTGGCATAATAGATGCTTTTACATCTTTGGCTAATCAGTGATCTTCATTTTTCCAATTTTTACCTGAGAGCATTGGATATTTTCTCACTATATAGTTATGTAGCCTTGTAATTTCAAGACCGCGATCCTCACGGTCTTGTTGTTGGGGACATTCATTGCTTCAAAGAACCTCTTGATGGTGGTGATTCAGCCGAGAAAATCCTCTGGATTGAGCCTCCTATGAAACTTAGGAAGCCTGGCTTTGATGCCAAAGTTTATCATGACCTTGCGACACTCTTTCAAGCAGAGGAAGATGAATCGGCCATTGATTTAGAGCATGATGGTGCAAAGAATTGACAAGATGCTGGAAGACGCATCTAGTGACATCATCCTCCCTATTCAATCCTCAATGCGGCGATCACGATTAATCGCACGATCATGCTCTACCTGTAGTTGCGCCATTTGTTCTTACAATTGTGGGATCTCCATGTCTCTCGGATTGATTTGGGCACTAAGGCATTGCTGGTGCTTCAGCAAACCATCGCTTCGATGTCGATGTAGACTACCACAAGCAAATTGAACCCCCTCCAATATCAAAATAGTGCACAAGGTGATCTCTTCCTCCTTGAGGAAGATCTACCGGCAATGGAGTTGCAAGATAGGAGAAAGAAACAACAATAAAGAACTCTCGAACTCATAGAACCATGAGGAAGAGAACTAGAAATTTCATCAATTCGAGATACCCTCTAGGCATCCTTGTTTATAGTTATAGGACCCCTTAAACCTACCCACAAATGTGTCCACATTCGTTTCTTGCTGAAAAATAAAAGTGTTTTACAAATATGCAAAAAAAAAGAATATTCCTCATAATATGCTAAGATTTGATTTGATGGAAATATGGAAATGGTTGCAGGAATAAAGAATATTCTCCATTATATATCTCTTGATTGATTAAGATCTTTTACTTATCTTGATGTTTGGTCCTTCCAAATCTGTGTAGAATTTATTAATATCAGCCTTACTAGATCTTCAGGATTGTTTTTTCAATCTAAAGCTGCCTTCTAGAACTAACTTAGGTCTAATCATTTTTTTTTTGCTCATTTGGTCGGTCTTTGACATATATTGGTTCAAATACATGTCATCCATGTTAGAAAATGAGGAAGAACACTCAAGAAGAAGGGTGGTACAAACTCTCAAGAACAACGTTTGGAAGAAGGATAATTTTCATTCAACTCACACTTTACAAATGGATGCTTACAACCCTTTATGTAGACTTCGTGCGACTCTAAAAATTCTTACATGCAACTCATAACTCTTGACTTTTAATATTCCTAGCTCATGGCGAAATTCAAAAAGCGTTGCGCGCTGTGGTCAAAAGGGCCACAACGTGCGGCTTCTAAAAAAAGCAAACCGGTGCGAACCGGACCAGTTCGCACTAGTACAAAGCTAGAAACGATCGGTTCCGGCCCCTTTTCACGACTGTACCGGACCGATTTGGTACGGACTGGTTCAGCATACCATGCTCATGATCCATGACTCTTAAATCTCATATAACTCATAACTCTTTACATTCTATCACTTATGCCTCTTAACCTTCTATAACTCATGATGACTCTTGTGACTCTTGGCCTTTCACCTTCTTGACCTTGACTTGACTTTGACTCTCCAACTAGGATGCTAGTTGGATGCCACATCACTTTAGAAATCAAGTTTATTATCCAATACCCCCCTTTAAACTTGATTCTTGTCCTCTATCAATTATTCCAAGCTTGAATTTTAATCTCTGAAAGGTGTCAACTTTGAGAGGCTTGGTGAATATATCCGCCACTTGATCTTGAGATTTGACATATACAAGCTTGATCTCCTTGTCCTTTACGTGCTCTCTTATAAAATGATATCGAGTATCAATGTGCTTGCTTCTTTCATGATAGATGGCTTGGCTTCTTCAAAATTTATAGGCTCACAATTGGCAAGAAGACAAACAAGAGTTAGATTATTTTGATTCTCTATTACCTCATATATTTCACTTAGTCTTCTCTTTTTCTTGGCCTTGAACTTGGTTCTACTGAGAATGAAGATGAAGATGAAGATGGTACAGGTGCTTGTAACTCTTCAATCCTTGGTTGCTCTTCTTCAATAAATGTGCCGGATTGCCTTTTCTCTTCTTGAGAACTCCAATCCCATGTGCCTTCATCAAATTCAACATCTCTACTAACAACTTTTCCATTACATGGATTATATAATTTATACCCCTTTGAGCAAGCATCATAACCAATGAAAACATATTTTGTACTTCTATCAAGTTTAGTTCTCTTTTCTTCCAATAAATGAGCATAAGCAATACTTCCAAAAACTCTTAAATGAGAAACAATAGGCTTCTTACCGGACCATGCTTCTTGTG
>JAOXJJ010000725.1:9327572-9346653 GCA_025769935.1 Phoenix roebelenii | reverse complement strand
GGCCCAAAATTGCTTTGGCATACCTTTGCTTTTCAACATGCATCTCACCATATCAAGAATAGTTCTATTTCTTCTTTCTGCAACACCATTTTGTTGTGGAGAGCATGGTATGCTGAATCGGCCCGTACCAGCCGGTTCAGCACGTACTAGGCCGGTCTAGTTCCTGATCGTTACAGTACCGCAGTGAAAAATGGTTTCGGCCCTTATGGGGCAGAAATGAGTGGTATGGAGGGCGTACCGGTGCGAACCGGACCGGTTTGCATTGGTACAAGCTCGGTCCGGTTCGCACAAGTATGCGTGCACATGCAACGCGCAGTTCTATGCAGATCGGTTCGGCACCAGTATGAATTGATCCCGAACCGGTCCAGTAGTCGACCAGTATACCTACCGGTACCGGTTCAGCCTACCATGGTGGAGAGTATGGACCGTCAAAGGTCTACGAATTCCATTGTCTTCACAATAGGCTTCAAATTCTTTAGAAGTCAATTCTTCACCTCTATCGGATCTCAAGAATTTAATAATATAACCACTTTCTTTCTCAATATATATCTTGAATCTTTTGAAAGCACTAAAAGCTTTGGATTTATTTTTCAAGAAATAAATCCATATTTTTCTATTGAAATCATCAGTAAACGTGAGAAAATATCTGTGCTCACCGAAAGAGGTAGGAACAATTGGTCCACAAACATCTGTGTGCACAAGATCTAGTAGCTCCCGTGCTCGATATGTTGCTTCATTTGGAAAGCTCCTTTTGTGATGTTTGCCCGAGAAGACAACCTTCACAAAGCTACTATGGATGTTCTATGAATGGCAATCCCTTCGCCAAATCATGCTTAAATAAAAACTTTAAAGCACCAAAGTTAAGATGACCATATCTCGAATGCCAAAGCCAAGATGAATTTTTAAAATAAGCCTTCAAACACATAGCAACTTTACTTTGAATGTTAGAAGAAACATTCTATTCTTTGTCATTTCAACATTTGCAATCAATCTATTTCTTGAATCTCTTATAGTAAGAGTACAATTTTGCATTTGAATATTATAACCTTTCTCCAAAAGTTGCCACAAGCTCAAAATGTTATTCTTCATATTTGGCACATAGTAAACATTGGAAATAAATGTATGAGTGCCATTCTTCAAATGAATCAAAATAGTGCCTTTGCCCCTTATCGAAATTTTAGAAGAATCTCCAAAAGTAACTTGACCACTGACCGATTCATGAAGTTGCGCAAACATGCTCCTTTTCCACACGTGATTGCTCGCTCTAGTATCAAGATACCATGCTTCCTCTTTATTGCCTTGTTGCCCTTTATATGCTAATAATAAGAATGGCTCTTCTTCATTTCTCTTTTCACCATAATTAACCTTCTTATCAACTTGATTAGTAGCACTCCAATAATTCGAAGAGTAGTGCCCAAACTTTTTACAATTATAACATTGAATATTAGATCTATCATATCACCTTCTTTTATATGGCCTTCCTCTACTACGTCCTCTTCCTCTTATAGGATTTGAACCTTACTCCCTCTTCATTGCTTGATGAGCCACGATCGATTCTTCCTCTTCCTCGTCCTCGGCCACGGCCTCAACCTCATTCTCGGGCTCTTTCTTGAATTCTTCCATAATCTTCTTTTGTAGTAAGCTTCGTTTGTAGAACTTGCTCCAATGGCTTTTCTTCCTTTTTTTGTTAAGCTTTTTCTTATGAATTTGCAAAGAGCCCATGATTTCTTCAATTGTCACTTCCTCCAAATCCTTGGATTTTTCTATGGCTGCAACAACAAAATCAAATTTTAGGTCCAAAGACCGCAACACCTTTTCCACCATTCGAACATTGGTTAGAGTTTCACCATTCCTCCTTAATTGATTAACAATCATTATAACTCTTGTAAAATAATCAGCAATAGATTCTGAATCTTTCATTTGTAAAGACTCAAAATCACTTCTAAGACTTTGAAGACGAATCTTCTTTACCTTATCAATAGCCTTGTATGCTTTTTGAAGAAATTCCCAAGCTTGTCTTGATGTTGTAGCAGTTGCAATAATCTCAAGGGTGGCTTCATCCAACCCTTGATAAATCAAGAAAAGAGCCTTCTTGTCCTTCTTCCTTGACTCCCTTAGCGATTGCCTTTGATTCTCCGTCAAAGTCGCTTCATCTTTAGGTTCCACATAGCCTTTTTCCACCATCTCCCATGCATCTTGCGAGCCGAGCAGCGCCTTCATTTGGACACACCAATTCTCGTAGTTGTCCTTGGTAAGCTAAGGAACCGAAAATGCGATTGCATGTTGGCCATTTGATCAATCTAGCTCCGATACCACTTTGTTAGAAAATGAGGAAGAACACTCAAGAAGGCGGTAGAAACTCTCGAGAATAAAGTTTGGAAGAAGGATAATTTTCACTCAACTCACAACTTACAAATGAATGCTTCCAACTCTTTATATAGGCTTCATGTGACTCTGTAAATTCCTACATGTAACTCATAACTCTTGACTCTTAATATTCCTAACTTATGACTCTTGATATACCCATGACCCATGACTCTTAGATCTCATATAACTCATTACTCTTCACATTCTATAACTATAACTCTTAACTTTCTACAGCTCATGATGACTCTTGTGACACTTGGCCTTTCACCTTCTTGACCTTGACTTGACTTTGACTTGGCCTTTCACCTTCTTGACCTTGACTTGACTTTGATTCTCCAACTAGGATGCTAGTTGGATGCCACATCACCTTAGGAATCAAGTTTATTATCCAACAATCCAAGTCTATGAGATGTGCATCACTTCATTAATGTTCAAGATACTAGGTAGATTGGTACAAAGGTACGTATTCTTACATCCTTTAGTCTAGTTCTTCTTACGGTCTATGTTCCTCATTAGTTCTAAGCTAAGGCATCACTTCTTATCAGCTCTATGTTGTACCTAATTGACCGTGCATCCTCCTTTGATGAAGGAATTTAGTTTTTCTTCTTTCTAATGAGATGAGTAGTTTTTTGAGTTCACAAAAACTGTTATCAGGCATTCTCTGGGGATATCTGTTAGATGATGCTTTTATATTCTTCCATTTTCACTTCTTATTTTGCTTTTTTTTTTTGCTGACTTGGTTGCCAAGTGCGGACTTGTATGAAAATTTTATTTGTCAACATAATTTCAAGCCGGAGAATGTGCGTTCTTTTATCTAGGCCGATTAATTATACCATATACGTATCATGTAATATAACCAACTTGCATTCCTTGGAGCTTCCGATTTGATTACTTAGAAGCAAGGTCTGCCGTACCAGTGCCAGTAGACGTACTGGTCGCTTACCAGACCGGTACGGTTCGGTTCGTACCGGAATCGGTCCGATACGAACCGGTAAGCGTGTATTTTTTTTTCTGGTTTTCACGTCCACTCTGTGGCATTAATGAGCCCACATGGGCGCGCGGGCACACTGCCCCGCGGGGGTTGGGAAAATACGTGGGCGGGAGAATCGCCCGCGTGCGCTTCACAGTGCGGGGAACCATGCCCTTCACTAGGGAACCGTGCAGGGAGGGGAATTGCGCACCTGCGGAGTGCTTGGCCGAAAGGGCCATGCGCTCTTTCCTACGAAAAAATGTACCGGTGCGAATCGGCCGATTAGCACTGGTGCCAGCCGATACATGACCAGTACGCATGCGTACCGGTCGAGATCGATCCGAAAACAGCTGGAACCGGTTTTCATGCTGTCCGGGTATCAGTTCCAGGCCGAACCGGTCCGTATCGGGTCGAACCGGCCAGTACGGTCCGGTTTGGCAGACCATGCTCAGAAGTTATTGCTAAGGTTATGCAACCAAATCCGCATCAATAATTCTCTAACAGCAACAATAGCAATTTTAGATGGGTCTAACTTCACTCTTACAAATTCTAGATAAGTCCCTTCTCATCAATCTTGGCGAAAGCCACCCTTTCAAATGATAATGAACATATTTTTTTCATATCCCACTTGCGACATCTGCTATGAGAGAACATCTTGCATCCAACTCCAACCCACAAAGTTTTCACCAACTCCTCTAAATCAAATCTTGTCTGATTTATGTGGAAAATGTCTAGCTTCGTATATGAGATCTTCTCTTGTGGCTCGTCCAACTTTTTTTTCCTAAAAAATTAATAATTAATCACCTAGAAGCATTCAAATGAATCAGTTATGCCAAGACATGGGGCTCAAGACCGCATGACAAGGTTTCTTACCTGATCAAAGAGGTGAAAGTGAAAATGTTTCCCACAATTTTTATTCACATTCTAGGATCTTTATTCCAAATATAAGATATAAGTACCCAACAAGTCAAGGGATCAGAAATTGTGACGACTTGTGCAGGCGTGTGTTTAGTCCCACATCAGTTATTCGTTTAGGTAGATTTTGGGTATTTATATAGGATCAAGAAATCCAAATAATACCTTCCGGCTAGCTATTTTGGGTGTGATCCTAAATTGTTATAAATGGTATCAAAGCGAACTCGGCCCATAGTCTATGTGGACTAGGGGACACTGCAGCACGGGTCCATGGAGGTTGATCACGGACCGATCGTGGTGCTTGTGATTAGATTTGAATGGATTTGAATTCTTAGTCTGACGAAAATGTCAGAGCTTGAACGGAGTATGTGAGGACCCGTGCAGATGTGTGTTTAGTCCCACATTGGTTATTCGCCGAGGAGATCTTAGATACTTATACAAGACTAAGGAGCCCAAAAAAATATCTTCCAGTTAGCCATTTTGGGCAAGGTCCGTCGTACCAGTACCGGTCGGCGTACCGGTGGCGGCTCGGACCGGTATGAAACCGGTCTCGAACCGATGGCGTACCGGTTCCGTATCGGTCCCGTACCGGTTCCGTATCGGTTCTTCAACAATAAACTATCGGTTCTTCAACAATAAACTATCGGTATCGGATTCCACGCTGATCCGGTACCGGTCCCAGGTCGGACCGGTACGTACCGGACCGTACCGGCCGGTACGGACCGATACAGCATACCATGATTTTGGGTAATGTCTTAAGTTGTTACAGATGGTATCAGAGCGGATCTGGTCTATAACCTGTGGACTAGGAGACACTGCAACACAGATCCATTGGGGCTGATCACGGGCCGATCGTGGTGCTTGTGATTAGATTTGAATTGATTTGAACTCTTAGTCTGACGAGGACGTCAGGACTTAAACGGAAGGAGTATGTGAGGACCCGTGCGGGCGTATGTTTAGTCCCACATCGGTTATTTGCTGGGTAGATCTTGAGTACTTATATAGGATTGAGGAACCCAAATAATATCTTCCAACTAGACATTTTGGATGAGGTCCTGGATTGTTACAGAACCTCCAAATACACCTCCAAATAAAAGCAACAACCTCCAAATACACCTTGATCATTAACTTTTACATACATAGCATGGCTACTGATGATTGTAAAACACTTGAACAACCAACACATTTTGAAGATTCTGAGGATGCAAAGTCACCATAATTCTCAATACCGTCACCAGTCTCTCCTACATTGCTAGAAGTTGAACCCCTAATGAACTCTGGCAAATGCATCTCTAGTAATGGAGCTTTTCTCTTGCTTGTTCATTCACACCATCTCTTCATGGTTTTAGAAATATCATTGCAGATCTCCTTATCCTTTCCGCAAGCATCTGTCATATCCTTCTCACCTTCAAAAGGTCCGCCACTATAAAACTTCCATTCCTTATGAGAGCAGATGGTTTGAACCAGCAAACCCAAAGAATCAGAAGCATTATGTACAAGTGAAGTCCACTTATAGAATATCTTATTCTAGGCTGTGCTTTTTATCTTACTGCCATTGAGGTGCAACTGCTTCGCATAACTACTTCCTATCTCATGTCTTCAATTATATATGGTTTAAATATGTACTTGTACTATTCATTCAATCTTATCTTTCCTGAAATGCTCTTCTTCATGGAATACCAATAGCCAAGCTATTCCAAAATTTTAAATAACTGAAGTTTATGGAGAGCTGTTTATTGTGCTTGTCTAGATGGAATAAAATGTGTGCATTTTCCAAACTAAATTGAGTCTATGATCTGCGTATATTAATAAATTGCAAACAAAACAATTTTGAATGCGAAATGATTCTGTTATTTTGTTCTATTCAATCTTAACCTTGAGGAATAAGGCAAATCCTATATTTAGTTGGTTGGTTTAATGACCAGCGGAATGATATTTGAAATATTGATAACTGGCTCTCAAAGTAATGTCAACCCTCTGAAACGGTGTTGGGTGCATGGTGAAGGAAATTTTGGGTTAGAGGGGGGCCACCATGAAACCTAAATGGTCAGTTGGCAGGTAGTCAGACCTAGCAAATATAACTATGTTGCAGGATTATCTGATACTTAATTTTTTTTAACAAAAATATAATTTCGAAAAATTTCTGACTGTTGATCAATTTGACCACATTCCTGATTGATCGTATTAAAATTCAACCTGAACAACCATGATTGTGGTTTGACCTTTTGAGGAGTAACTAATGCAGGATTAGACTCACATTGCACATTTTCTTCCAGATACCATTCTGTATTATATTCACTATAAAGTCTTGTAATTCGATTACTTATGGATCACTTCTTTAATTTGATTTGCATCAATTATTCCCTTTATTTCAAGCAACATACATATTTGCTTATATTTTTTGTCATCTATCTAAGAGAAAGTAAAGTTCCTTAATACTTCATGTAACAGATTGGTTGCATTACACGACTGGTACCTCAGAAGGGTGTACATCTTATCAGGCATGCAATGTACCGAACATTGGAGTTAGGAGGACAGTTTGTGCTTCTAGGTTCAAGTCCAGTGCCACACATTCAAGTAAAACTCTCTTTGTCATGAAAGATAATAAGTGTTTGTCATTTTTCACATAGAACAGTATTTCACTCCTTTTTGAATAAAGAGGGCTTTACTTATAGTTTGCCCTAGCACCTGATGCAACTGCATAATATCCACGGTGACTGTTTCATGACATGCCGATAATGTGATTTGTTAATCAACAAGTCTCTTATTTACTTGTTTATGCTTCATCTTGCTTACATAAATCATAAATTGTGTCCTGTTAACCAAAGAACAGAATTCAATGCAAGTATTCTTCCTAGATTATTTTGGAAATTTATTTACTTCACCACATGATTCCAGAATATGGAAATAAAAATTCTGTATGAAGAATCATCGATCATAATCCTGTGCTTGAACATATGGATCTAGATAACGTATTTAACTTTGAACAGATTCATCTAGTCATAAGATTGTATATTATTTCAATACCATGTATCATAATTAGTATTGTAAGCCGCATGAGTTATGTGATTTTATATACGGCCAATTGATCTAATGCAAGAAAGCTGCTATGGATTTATGGGATTTTTTAGATATGTGCCTCTCAAAATCCATCATTTGAATATTTACTCTCAAAAAGGTTGAAAGTGCATATATTCCCTTCAAAAAGTCTAAAATACATGCCTGGATGAGAAGGTGGAGGCTTGATTTCAGGTTGATGGTTGTCAAAATATGTCAATAATTGTGAGATGGATCCAAATTTTGAATAGGGATCCATAAAGTTGACCTCAAATAGTTAGGAAGAGACTGGATGGTTATGGTTATGTTATACTTTTATTGTCTTGTTGTAATACATATGCATTCTAAGCTTAGTTTGGCAAAGATCAAAAGGAGCTTAACTTGGTGTTAATTTTTTTTCCTTCCTTTTATATATTTTTTTGAAAATTTTGAGGGGCATATCTGGAATTTCATGCCAGTGTATGTGTGCTATTTTTTGACATATTATTATTATATTACTTTATATTTGGATGATATTATCTAATACTATGGGCGAATACGCAAGAACCTAGTCTCTGACTGGGTCGGTTCGGGTATATAAAACCGGCCGGTACAAGAGCAAACCGGACGGAACCGGACGTTCAGCCAGGACTCGGTGCGAATCGATCGGTTCGCACAGAGTCCGGTTAAATTGACCGGTTTGCATCGAGTCCGGTTAAATTTGCCATAGCATGCACGCGCTGCCGCCAAAATGGCCACAACAGGTGTTGTGGCAATTATTGCCACAGTGCCCACTGTGGCTTTTTAGCCTGCCCATTCGGCTATAAAGCCGAACAACATTGCAAGGGAAGGCTGAAGGCCTTCCCAAAATTAATTCAGGCTATCCAGAAAATTGATTCAGGCCTAAGAGAGTGTTCTTCTCTTTCTAAAAAGATCCACAAATAATATTGATTTAGGCTATCAAAAGGAAGAGCCAAGGCTAATTCTTTCTCCTATCTTCTTTTTTTAGGAGTTTTTTAAAAAATAGCTCAAAAAATGCAAAATAAGATAAGATCGTGCCAAATTTTTTGGTGGGCTTGATTTTTTTATATCGTCCTCGTATTAATATTTTTATAATTTAAATAATTGATAAACTAGCATACTTGATCGATTCGGTGTAGGAATGGAGCCATCAAGGAAAAAGAACTCTCCAGAGCGTGATATTGGTTGGAAGCATGGGCAAATGCTGGAGGGCCGGCATTAGTGGCAATGCAACTGGGTGCCACCAGTAGTTCAAGAGAGAAGAGATAACCAGATTGAAACAGCACTTAGCTGGTAATTTTGGCGAAGTAGCTACGTGCTCTAGATGCCTAATACAGGTTCAGCTGCTAATGAGGAAGAATCTTGCTGATTTCAAAGAAGCGAAGGAAAGGGTTGCCAGGAAGGAGGTGGAACGTCGAGCGGCAAAGCCACCTTTTTATCACTCCAGAGAGTCAGAGGAGGCCTCTCCAGATGACGAGGAGGCCAAGCTTCCATGCAGGCGAGCCTGGATGATTAGTGGCAACAGGAGGAGGTAGCCAGGCATAAGGCTCGATTTGGGCCTTCATTCTACGAGTCGGGCTTTGGTTCTGCGAGAAGTAGGCCAGATCCAGAGTTGCAGAGGACCTCCTCAATCATGGAGGGCGTCAGCAGAGGCAGTGGCCGGATTGACTCTATTCTGGGTGCTTGTGCTAGGCGAAAGAAATCATCCAAAGAAATTCCACCAAGAGCGGCAATTCATGATTTAGATCCACATGCCTCTCAGTAGAGAATCGAAGCAGTAGAGGTTTGACTGAATGCTGAAGAAGGATAAGAAGAATATGTGGCGAGCTATTAGATCTTGGTTCCACTTCAGCCATATCTTAGTGAATATAGCAGAATAATACGTACTATAGATATGCCATTTCCGTTATACAGGTTGCCGGTCTCGGTGTAGATTCTTTAGGCCTGAAAGACATCTACGATAAGCTTCTTGACAGTAATAAGAAGCTAGAGAAATGAATTGCCTCATACAAAAACAAGTGGCTCACATATAGACTGATAGTGATGTGTGATGGTTAGATCGGTCTTACCAGGAGGAGCATCAACTTTCTGATATTCTGTAATACAAAGACTTTCTTCCACAAGTTGGTTGATGCTTCGAATCGGATTAGGTGCACGACTCCACATACATTCTCAAACTTATGGAGGTGGTGATTGATCAGGTAGGAGAGGAGAATGCCGTGCAGGTTGTCACTGATAATGGATTACAATATAAGGCCGCCGAAGAATCTTGATGGAGCGGCAGCCACATATTTTCTAGATCCCATTTGCTGCACATTGTATCGACTTTATGTTGATGGACATTACGAAGATCCGTAGGGTGCAACATACGTGAAGACAATCCAAAGCATCATCAGGTATATTTATAACCATATATGAGTTCTTTCACTGATGAGGTTTGCAGAAAAAGAGATTTTGAGACCAGAAGTCATACGGTTTGCTACCAACTACATTGCACTTGATAGTTTTCTCGAGAAGAAAGCAGCCCTACGTCAGATGTTTGTCAGGACCGAATGGCAGAAAAGTAGATATGCCCGACATGACACTGAAGGAAGCAGGATTGAAGACTTGGTAACGAGGCAGACATTCTGGTAGCGGGCCACTGCGATAGTGAAGGCTATCAAACCATTTTATAAAGTGTTGCGAGCCATGGATAGCGAGAGGTACCTCCAGATGAGCTTTCTGTATTACATGATGGAGAGGGCAAAGGCTGAGATCATAGAGGCAGATCTATCCTATGCTCAGTACATCGACATCATTGAGCGGCAGTGGGACTACCAAATGGACAGAAACTGCATCTAGTAGGTAAGCAAAAATATTGAAAATTAGATTTCTCTTGTACTTATATAATTTTACTAAGACGGTCTCCTCTATGTGCAGCATAGTATCTAAACCTCCGGTTTCAATACAATGTACCTGAAATTGGTATGGATGATAAACTTATGGCGGCTCTACGTAATGTCATTTACAAGATGGTGTTTGATCTAGAAGTCGCGGCCCTATGTCTAAAAGAGATAACTTTAGTGGCATATGTAAGTATACCGGTATCTTCTATTATTAACATAGTACAATATGGTTCTTTTTTACGGACCAAATTATTTAGAGATGGCAGCTATAGCTTTGGATAGCGAGCAGCTATCGTGAGTAAGATAACTATGAATCCAGGTATGTTACACATCAAGAGGACATTCATCTGGCGCTAGATGGTTACTAATATGGTACTAATATCTATTTTTCTTCAATATTTGTGCAGCTAAATGGGGATTCATTTTGGGCTGTTCGTGAAAAATTTTAAGCTGATAACTATCCAGATTCTCTCCTAGACGGTCTTCTTGAGTGGTTGTGAGCGCAACTAGTCCACCTTTGCTCTTATCCACAGCAAGCAGAGAAATCGTTTGATATAGAAGTGCCTCAACGACCTTGTATATTTCCACTACAATCTGCGGTTGAGGCTAAAGTGCATTCAGGAGGAAATAGAGCTCAAATATGCAGATCCGATTTATAAGGCTTTTGTCAATGATGACGATGATCCTATATTCGGCTAGTTTGTAGGCTAGAAGCAGAAGCTGGAGCTTGATGAGCTACGAACACCTTCACGACCGATCAGCTTTGTAGCCAGCAAGGCTAGAGTCGATGCAGAGTAATGGGCTGAGAGCAATATTCCACGCTTTTCCACAACTGATCAACCGTAGCCACGAGGGAGCCAGTCACCTACTTTTTTCTCATTCGAGACATTCTCTCAGAGAGATGATCGAAAGATGCTCAGATGAGGAAGCTACGGTATGCGGTCGACTTGGTCAAGAGGGCGATATAGCTAGGCAGAAAGGGGCATGAAGGGTAAGAAGACAGCTGCTCGGCAAACCAAAAAAGAAAAACAAAAGGCCCCAATGGAGAGTGTCGAGGAAGAGTTTAGGAGCAGCAGTAATGACGGCTCTGGTGGTCATGGATCTTCTAGCCATGGAAGGAGTGGAGGACAGGAGACCACTGCTTATGAGACACAGTCAGAGGTTGGTTTTCGATATACCGATAAGTTCCAGTTTATGCATGCTACATAGGATAGAAATCATGGTATACGATCTGGTAGAGCCTATAAGGATACGATTGCATATAGGAGACGGGCTCTTTGAGATCATTCAAGAGGATACGATGCAGCTGCAGAAGACCTCGCACATGGTGTAGGATCTATAGATGTATTAGATTTCGAGTCGTATACTGGATCCTATTATCTGTAGCCTCATGCAATCTATGATCCATACGGATACGGATATAGATATGGTGCGTCTGAGACATCTTCCGGTGGCTACTATCCTACACAGCCTGGAGCATCTTACAGGTCGGATTTTATTGCCGGCATATTCAAATGGGCCTCTCCACAGCTGTATTATCAGCCAAAAAATATCTCTCAGAGCCACAGCTTCAGCGAGAGATCCGAGAGTGCTTATAAACTGGCATGTGTTTCTTATGGGTTGAGCATATAAGACTACAATGCCGCTTGATTAGAGGGGCAGGTTGATCTGCCTTCTTATTATGCTGATGATTCGGAAATCTACGAGTGGCGACTTGATCCGATTTTAGATATTCGAGAGTGCTTTAAAAGTATATAATTGATTGTATCTTGATTTGAAGATATTTTATGTTGTTTATTTTATGATTTGTATCATTTTAAAGAAATAAGATGCATCATCTAGATTAAATCGGGATCATAGAAATATCCGAAAATATCAAAAAAAATCAAGAAAACGTGAAAAAAATCAAATTATACTTAAATTTATAGAAAAAGTTTGAAATGAGAGAAAACTCTCAAAAAATTTAAAAATAGGAACCAAGAATTGCCAAACTGGGCCAACCGATTCGGTTCGATCCGAATCGGTACCGAATCAATCCAGGCGCCGACCAGTACGGTATCCGATACCGGTTCGGCAATCTTGTGTTTATACTGCATAGACCCTGTAAATTACTAGAATTGTGTGTGGTGTGTCTGTGTCAATATATATTGCACTTTAACTTTTTAAAGGGTATGCATGCAATATTAATGATAACATTTTTTTAATAAGGGATGCAAGAATTTTTTAGTAAGACACAAGAAGAAATGACAAATGACTAAAGTAAAAATGAGTGGTTTCTAGAAGGAAGAAGAAAGAAAAGGAATGGAGATAAGCATGGATTGAGAAAAAACCAAGGAGAAAAGAAATTATGAGAAATCTTCTCTAAGCATGTCCTAACTTTCGTAGTGTCCCTAACATGATTGTATGAGTGTATATATTCAGTAATTTCTCCTACTAGCTAATGATGCATTATGTTCTCATTCTTTGCAATCAGAAACTTTGAACCAAGGTGTTGCACTTTTTGTGGTATGCCATAAACCAATTTTAAGTGTCAAGCTGCAGTAGAAAAATTTAAAAGGAATTAGAACCAGCAAAAGGTAAGCATAAAATAAAAGGAAACTCAGGAAGAATCAGAAAGAAGCATGAAAAATACAAAACCATATTAAAATTGCTATCATTTTATATGTAGACAAGTCCAGCTAGCAAAGCAAATGCATTTCATAAGAAAACATTTAAGGCCACAAAATTTAAGTTAAGATATGCATACATAGATATGACAATCAATCTGCATGCATCTTTGGTTTACAATTCAAGTATGGGCCTGGATAAAATACCATATTCCAAAAATAGTTTTTCCTTGTCATTTATTTCTTATAGGAGTGAAAAGTTGAAAATAGGTATTGGATATAAAAATTGTGTAGCTTTTTACGGTTAAATCCAAGATTGTTGCTTGCTTTATTAAGTGGGTCAACTAAGCAAAATGTGTAGGAAAGATGATGTTTTATTATGATTTTGATGGAACTATTTCTTCTAAGTTTTCATGCTGATTTGTCTAATTCTCATTTTTCTCTTTTTTATCATCTGTCTTCTTTTACTGTCATTTTCTTTTTTATGAGTGTTAGCATTAAGAGATAGAAACAGTATAAGTTCCTTATTGTCGATCTATACAGATTTTATGTCCTTAATTTGGATATTGCTAAGAGGGTGAGCCTTGGTGCAACGATAAGCTTGGTCCAATATGACCTAGAGGTCATGGGTTCAGAACACAGAAACAGCCTCTCTGCTGATAGTATTATTAATTAAAAGTAGGGGTGGTAAATGATCTGAACAGCTTGAGCTCGGCATGAAAAAGGATCAATTTGAAGCCAAATGAGCCAAGTTGAACCAGCAATCTAGACTTGAAATTAATTTCAAGCTGAGCCAAAACTATCCAGCTCGATCAAGCTTGGCTTGATTAGCTTGCCACCCACAAATGCACGATGATCGCAGGGTGCACACATCTTATGGACAACTGCAATACGCAGGGTATACATATCATGTGTAGGCCCCCAAATCACCATTCGCACGCAATTGCATGCCACCAGTGGTTCGGCAAAATGCCCCACTGGATCATATACGCAATGATCCATTTTATTAGGGTCATTTCAAGCTTGAATATTTATTTAATTTTTGAATCCTTTAAATGTTAATTCAGATTTGATGCAATCCTGAAATGAAGCTTGAGTTTGATCTTGAAACTGAGCTTGGTTCAAACTTGGACTGCTTTCTGACTTGATTTAGGATTTTCAAGCTGATGGATTAGGATCATGTTCGGTTCAGCTCAAAATTAAGTTTGAATTGAGCTAGAAATTGCAGTAAAAAAATCAAGTTGATCTCAAATTTCGAGCTCAGAATTAATTTCAAATCAAACTCGACCAGACCCAGGTTAAGCTCTTCCCAGTTACACCCCTAACTAAAATTGACCCCTAACTAAGGTTGCAGTAAACGGAATAAACTCCTTGAATCATGACATTTTGATAAATGCCAATACAAATCTTAACAGCAGACTGTGTGGATATTGTTAAAACATAGATAAATCTTACATATATACAATGTGATGCTGGCAATTTAGTCTAGTTAACAACTGCTTGTCATGATAATTAATTTATCTACTGCAATTCATATCCTTTGATACCTACAAAATGCTCTTAGGTAGGGTATCATGTATACAATATAATGGTGATTAGGCAAGTTCACCCATGGATTGGAAATCAAGTATAGCTCATTGTACATGCTTATTTTGCATCGCTATTAGCATCTGTATATGCTGTTTTGCATCACTCTTAGCAATTCATGCACATTTATGAAGATCCCAGATATTAAATAGCAAATAGTTGGGAAGCAAATTATGCTTATACTTTTTAAAAACATTTTTAGGCATAACATATTTTAAGATATTTAAGGGCTTGAAGGAAAAAGAGTTTGCTTATCATTTTCTGTAACTAAATTGTTTATTTCCAAATTAATAGATTTTTTGAAGGACTAAAGTTTTTGATACCTAATCTAGCATGTATGAATTGCTTCAACTGTGAGCCAACTCATTTATGCCTCTCTTTTTTTGCGGGGGACCAGGGTGTCTGTGTGTGTTGGGGGGGGGGGACTAAGGTTTGTTGTACCGGTCGGTACCATACCATATTTAGTACCGAACCAATATGCTATATTATACCGACACTCGGTACACCATGCTGTATCATGCCGAACCACGTACCGACATTATAATAGAATGGTACCTGTATGGGGTTTGATACTGAGACGGTGAACTTTGGGGGAGACCCTTTCTCATCTTGAGAGCTAATGTGCTTGTAGTGAGGCTAATTTATATATGTAGAAATCAATGCATCCATCCTGCAAGTTCAATTTCCAAGAAGTTCACATGAGCAGATAAATTAACCTGTTCCTTTGTTTACCTGATTAGTTATATCTTGTATACTACAAAGTAGACTCCCGGCTAACAAAAGATACTTCTGAGTATCTGAGTATATCATGCTAGTTTTATTTATATCCAGCTATCTATCAACAATACTTTCTGGTGGTACGAGTTATTTAAGTGAAATTCTTTGCACTTCAAAAGAGTATCATTGCAAGCATTAGTCTGATCGGTTGAATGTACTTTGCAGGAGGAGTTTGAGGGTATTGCAAACCATTTCCAGAGCCACCCTCATGTTCGGTTGCTATTGAAATATGACAATGCTCTTTCCCACGCAATCTTTGCAGCATCTGACATGTTTGTAATTCCATCAATGTTCGAGCCTTGTGGCCTTACTCAGGTTTTATTCTCTTCTCATTCACTTGAACTATGTAAATCATTTAAGCATCACCACTACAATTGATTTATGCGGTCATGGCATCAGTGTCATTATATGAAGGTAGAAATATTCTTCTGTACATGGAAGAATGCTATTCCATATAATCATTCATATTACGAGTCTTTTGTTGTGGATTAATGGATACATCTTTAACTACCAAAAAGATGGATACATTTTTGAGGAAATTAATGAACAAGTGGAAACTACAAAATTTATTATATATAGATGGGTACTGTTCTTTTATTATTAGATGTTAACATTTTAAGTTCTCTGACGTGTACAGATGATAGCTATGAGATATGGTGCTGTGCCAATTGTAAGGAAAACAGGTGGACTGACTGATAGGTGGGCAGTCAATTTAGCATTTTTATGTAAATTTTACAATGTAATGTTTAACTAATTCATTGGTTCTCTCTCTATCAACTGTTTCTTGCAGTGTTTTTGATGTTGACGATGATACAATTCCAGTACAATATCGAAATGGCTTTACATTTGTGACACCAGATGAGCAGGTAGGCACCATTTCTTGGCCCATTATGCCAGGAGCTACCATGATTTGTTCACAAATTCATACTTTGTTAGGATTGCATAAATTTTATCTGTTTACTTCTTTGAAAAATTTTGTTATCAGCCAAAGTTTTGCTGGTCATTTTCTGAATTAAATACCGCACATGTTTGTAGGGCCTAAGCAGTGCCTTGGAACGGGCATTCAGTTACTACATGAAAAATCCTGATGGCTGGCAACAACTTGTTCAGAATGACATGAGAATGGATTTCAGCTGGGATTCATCAGCTGCACAGTATGAGGAACTATATGAGAAGTCTGTAGCTAGAGCAAGGGCAGCAGCAGCTCGCGCATAAGTTCATTCATTCATTTTAGTCTATATCGTACAGAATCCACCTTGGAGACACATTCATACTGTTGGAGTACCTTATGTGACACACTGCCGCTTTTGGTTTCTGATTAATGGCTTTGACATAGAAGTCTGCCAGTGATTCAAAATACAAACTTTACTGATGGTTAACAGAATTATACGTGAGCCTTTTGCTCACGATGATGCATGGAATAGATGTCGCTGTTGTAGAAGAGGTCGCCATTATTCCGTCCATGCTAGATGAGCAGAAAATACGTGAGAATTCCACTCTCTTGGAACTCAAAAAGGAATTTTCTTGGTCTAGTTCTGATGTAGATGTAGTTTTCTCTCACTCCTGCTCTTGTAAACTTTTGTTGCCCAGCCTTTTACAATGGGTGACATGCCTTCAACCTTTACAAAAGAAAAATCTTTTCTTCAGTTTTTACGCATTCTTGATTTGTAATACAAAGTGCTTTGATGAATAACAAGCACAAGTTAACATGATCGAGGATTACAATTTGTACTTTCTCATTTTCTTATTCTGGTTCAGGATCACTTACAGTTAGGCAATTAAAATATTATTTCTGAGCGTGTATTATGCTGAGCGTGTATGTACTTGCTGGTAATAGTTTGACTACATTGCCTGCACCTTTTAAATATCAGAAGAGGTAAATGGGAGAATTTCTGAAGCATTAGAAATGTCTTCTGATTAGTTAGTGGTGCAGCGGTAGAACTGGAACTATATCAGTTGTTGGAAAGAGGGAGGGATCTGGGCATCTGACTTAATAGCATAGGTATTTCTTGATGGTTGCAGCTGGCATGCTTATTTAATTGAAGAATTACTGAAGTTGAAATGTAGAATTCTACATGCAAGATTCCATTCTACAATGCTTACAGAAATATTCATGTCTGTCATTATTCTCAGTGAACGTGCTGTCTCTATCAGGTGGGATTCCCTTTTTGTCTAAGCATCTGCCCCTCGTCTTGTGGTAAGTTGAGTAAGGGCAAAATAAAGGTGCAAAGCTTGAGCTTGTGTTATTGTAATGGTATGTGTAGATGTCTTGTTTATTTTCCTTGGGACCGGGATATTGTAATTTAATCATTGCTTCACTTTAATTTGCTAGACATAGATATATATCATGTGTGCTTTTGCAGGAGAGGTATGATGTTATGGGTCATTTACAGAGTCTCTCCGGCAGCTTGCAAATGTTACTGTGCCGGTGCTAAACTCATGGTTTATGCCAAGAAAATAGGAAGAGCTAAACATTATTGAAGACGGTACTGGTGCACGATTCACCATATTACATCGCCAACGAGAGTCTCAATTCCTTGGTGTTGATCCGCAGCACTCGCTGCCAGAGACAAAGTTGGTAGCATAGACCCAGGCTTCTTGTTTCAGCAAGGTGGTCGCCAAGTTCTCCAATGGGCCCTTGCCAGTCACCGGTGGCCAACATGGAGAGCATGGCTAGCCTACTGTTCTTGATCTTTTTCACATTTAGCTCGGCAAAGGCCTCTGGGTCGCGATACCCCTCGGCAGCGCACATCATAATGACTTGGCAGGTCCGTATGGCCAGAATGCTCTTGGCGCGAATCAAGCTTCGGTTGCCCAATTTGTCCGGTCCTCCCTGAAGATCCGAGCTTCGGCCTTGAACCACGTAGCCTCGCAAAACTTGACCCCACCGTAGACCAAAAGCAACTTAGGACCTCATCTAAAAAGGTTAACCGAAATATATTATTTGATTTTCTTGGTCCTCTATAAGTATCAAAAATCTATCTAGCATATAGCTAATATAGGACTAAACATACGTCCGCATGGCCTTCATATACTTCCTCTTTTTAAGCTTCGATGTCCTCACCAAACTAAGAATCTAAATTCATTCGAATCCAATTACAAGTACTATGATCAGCTCGTGGTTAGTCTCTATGGACTCATACTGCATTGTCTGTAAATTCGCATAAGCTATGGACCGAGTCCACTTTTATACCATTTGTGACGATCTAAAACCTCGCCAAAGGAAGTTGGCCGAAAGGTATTATTAGGACATCTTATACTTTTATAAGTACCCACAATCTATCTAGTGCATAACTGATGTAAAACTGAATGCACACTTGCATGGTCCTCACATCTAAATTAAAGTCATTGGTTTGAATCATGGGTTATATAATTTATTTTATATGAGGACCATGCGGTGTGTGTCAATGCTATATCAACTATACATTGGATAGATCTTGAGTACTTATACAGAACTAAAAAATTCAAAGAAGATGAACCCACGGTCTCCGAGCATTGCCCACCTGCAGTGGTACCAGTGATCCAGCATATCATAACCATGAATATATAAGAGCAATTTGTTGATACGTCACATGAGGAGATCTATGCATTTCAGGAATGTAACTCTAGTCTTCTTGCTTGATTTAAACATGTTGTAAATAATTATATAGTAATATGTCATTTAATATATACATGTACTTTGTAAATAAGAGGATGTAACCTGTTGCTGGAAATTGGACCCGGGGGTGACCACTTGGCCAAAGGGGAGGAGCTCCGGTGCAAGTTGGTGGGCGGCGGATCGTCGGCGTGCGGCGTCCTCCGGAAGACCTGCAAGAAGCCGGTGGCCGGAGTTTCCGGCATCGGCCCTCCGATGCCTAAGTCAGAGGGGGCAAGTGTATGAATGGGAGAAGTAGTATATGTCCAGAGTTTCAGCCTTC
>JAOXJJ010000725.1:9302784-9327472 GCA_025769935.1 Phoenix roebelenii | reverse complement strand
TAATGCTGCCGTGGGAGACGAGGTCGGAGTCAGAAAATTGTCACGGCTGACTGGACGCAGCCGAGCTGATTTGCCGTAGAGGACTGGAGATTCGTAGATGGCAGGTGATACACGCATTAATTATTGAGTAAGTCGGAGATCTGGAGGGACCATGCGTGATGATGGTTGAGTAAGCTGGAGTCGTGCATTAATTGTGGAGTAAGCCGGAGATCTGCAGAAGCCACGTGCCTTAAATGCTGGGGGCGGTGGCAGGGTATGGTCTGCTACGGGTGTGACCGCAGTAGGTGAACGGCGGGGTCGGACTTCCGAAGTAGTGAGCTCTGAGGTTAAGAGCTCCGAGGTCGGGCGCCTCCGAGGTCGGGCGCCCCCGAGGTCGGGCACCTCCGAGGTCGAGAGTCGGGTGCTCCTGATCACATGTTTCGCGACGTGCTCACATGCTTTGGGATGATTTGTATTACCCCAACACTACCCCCGACTTCCGAGTTCGAGCTGCTTGCGAGCTCGGACATGGAAAGTAGTTGTTTTTATTGCTGTGGTGGGGGCCAGGACTTTAAATTGTTCCGACGTTCCACGTGTTTCGGAGTACCCTTAATGAGAGGAGATTGAGCGACGCCTTTTCGTCCTCCGAGATCGCTTCGTGAGGCGGGCTCATAATGGGGTCCCAAGATCCGACGAGACACTGCCTCGATTACACGTTCGAGGCGCCAACCTATAATTAATTTGCCTCTTCGGTTTTCGGGGCCGACACGTGGCATGATCTGGGCAGGAGGCGGGTTTTTGCCCCGCCGATCCGGACCGTTAGAGGGGTCTATATAAACCCCTGTTCCGGCCCTAAAGGCTCTCATTTGGCTGTCATTTCCTTCCAACATCCTTCTTCCTCCTCTTTCTCCTTTTCAGCGACATCCCGAGGCGGTCATCCCTCAACACTTCGGGTTTCCGGCGAAGATTCCAGTAGGTGTTCCCTCTAGTTTGCTCGGAGAGTCCCCCCCCCTTTTTTTCTTTCTTCCTTCGGCTTTTCTTCTGGGATGGGTCGTGGTTCGGACGAAGTCGGGTCCACTTTGAGTATCAAGGAGATGGAGATGGTTGAGGAATGGCTTTTTCCTCAGCACGGGTTCCGTCTGGAACCCGCAGGGGTGGAGGATCGGATCACGAGACCTCCTCCGGGCCGGATCGGAGTGTATCTTGAAACACTCTGGGCCAGCCTGCGATTCCCCCTCCATGGATTTGTGAACGAGCTCCTGGCGACGTATGAAGTCGTCCCGGCGTAGCTCGCTATGAATGCATGGAGGATGATCGTCGGTTTTTTATCCCTGTGCCTGGCGCACGGGGTGCCGACCTCCGTCAACGTCTTCCGGTGGTACTTCATATTGACGTCTAACCCGGAAGACGGGGAGTGGCTCTACCTTGCCCTTCGGGGTGGTCGGCCACTTTTTCGGGGTGCTTCGACATCCATTCATAGGTGGAAGGAGAAGTTTTTCTTTTTATCTTCCGAGAGGTCGTGGGGGTTCGACCCCAAATGGGGGCAGGCTTGGCTCAAGACCGCCAACAAGCTCCCCCAGTTGTCCAAGGGCGAGGAGGGGATCCTCGACGCTCTTAGCAGCCTCGGGGAGAACATCCTGCTAAACGACCTTGTGAGCGAGGACGCTCTGGTCAATGTTGGCCTGAGCTCGGCACGCCCTCAGAGTAAGAATATTTTTATTGGTTTTGCTCTTCTTTCATCTTTTTGATATCCTAACCTCTCTTTTTGTGCCTTCAGATGTCCCAAAGATGGTCCCCAAGAGTCAATCTCTCTATGCCCGATTCCGAAAGAGATCGGCCAAGACGGGTGGAGCTCCGCCCGAGCCAAGGAAGAAGGCTCGGCTCTCGTCCGGCACGGCCACCGGAGCAAGCTCGGCTCAGGCTGGCTCCTCCAGGCCCTCTCAGAGGGAGGTGTCGAGCTCCGACCGAGGGGGCTCGAGCTTCGCAGGAGCTTCTGCGGCACTCGCCTGCCCGGCCCCTATTTTCCAGATTCCTGGCCAACCGCTCATACAACCTCAGCAATCGAGGGATGGGCTGGGAAGCAGCCGAGGGGCTGCAAGGACATCCCTGCCGAGCCCAGCAAGGCCCGACCTGCCGAGCCCATCAGGGCTCAGCCTCCCATGCCCCTCGGGGGATGACGGCCGCCAAGAGATGAGGCCGTACTGCCCAGAGTGGTCGATCCTCGAGGCGACTCAGCCCTCAATAACATTAAAACAGCGCGGTAGATCTTCCGCGTCGCGCTGCTTCCGACCGATCAGGCCAAAATTCAGGCGATGACATTCAACAATTTCTTGGACGAAACTTGCCGCTCCACCATCCGGGTAAGTTCACTTCCTTCCTCTCCACCCCCCTTTCCTGGTAATCTGCTTTAAATTCTAACTTAATTTTTATTTGCTGTTTACAACATCTTCACGAGATCGACACATTAATCTCGGTGGCGATGGACTACCGAGACCGGTCCCGAAGGTTTCAGCGGGGGCAAGAGGAGGCCGAGAAAAAACTCGGCGAGGTCGAGCTCTCGCGAAGGGAGCTCCAGGCAAGGGTGGAGGCGGGCAAGGATGAGCTCCGATCGCTCGCAGCGCAGCTTGAGGAGGAGAAGGCTGCGCACACCCTGACTAGGTCGGAGCTGCGGTCCGCCGAGGCCCATTTGGCCGAGGCCCGCTCAGCGCTTGCCATCCGCGAGAAAGAAATAAAAGGCGCTCAGCTCAAGGTGGAGGAGCTCGAGGCCCGCGAGAAGAGAGCCCAAGAGGAGGCTCAAAATGTGGTGCAGCTCTTTCGAAAGTCAGAAGAGTTCCGTGATCTGTTGGAGGAAGAGGCTGTGGATGGGCTCATCCGTGGCTTTGACGACTTCTGGAACCAACTGAAGCGGCTCTGCCCCAACTTTGACCTTAATCTGCTCGAACCAGGAGCGGGAGTCGAGGAAAAGGAGGGTGCGGCTGAAGGCCCAGCCGGGACCGAGGCCCGGCCGGGACCGAGGCCCAGCCGGCTGAAGAGGCGACGGAGGAGGCGCCCACCGAAGGTCTTGAAGGAGCTTCAGGCGCCGCCCCCGAAGCTATTGGCGATGAGCAGGCCGAGGCCGCCGCAGGAGAACCAACGGAAGCTCCAACAAAGCCCACTGCCTAGGATTTTGTTTTTTTCCTTTTGCCTCTCTCTTTTTTTTATTTCTTGAGGCCGGCCTCGGAACTCATTGTACGGCCGAGCCTCGACCTTGTACTTAGCCCTCGTGTTAATGAAAAGTTGTTTTTTCCTAAACTTGCATCTTTCTTTCGCATTTATGATTGGTCGGGCTAAATTCCCTCAAGCGAATTATTCCATATCTTCCATTGTGATCAGGTTCGTACATGTCAGGAGGATTCATGTAGTTTTCGGGCTCGGGATCGAATTTTGCCGAGCCTTTGAGCTCGGCTCCTAAGTCACCGAAGTGCTGTGCTCGGCCCCCAGACCCGCTAGGTCCCTTAGGTCACTTAGGCTCGATTGATGTCTTCAAGCTCGGACTTAAACTTCGCTGAGCCCTTGAGCTCGACTCTAAAATCGCCAAAGCGCTATGCTTGGACCCCAAACCCGCTAGGTCTCTTAAGTCGCTTTGGCCCGATGTCTTCGGGCTCGGATTTAAATTTCGCCGAGCTCTTGAGCTCGGCTCTAAAATTGCCAAAGCGCTACGCTCAGACCCCGGACCCGTAGGCCGCTTAGGCCCGATAGATGTCCTCAAGCTCGGATTTAAACTTCGCCGAGCCCTCGAGCTCGGCTCTTGCTTAGGATGCTCAGGCCCGATTGATGTCTTCGAGCTCAGATTTAAGCTTCGTCGAGCCCTCGAGCTCGGCTTTTCGGGTACAGGCTTGTAAAAGCTTCGGGGTAGGTTTTTGAAGAGACCGTAGATCAGGTCATCGTCGAGGTGCTTCGCGGCTGGTTTCGAGCTTAGTCGAAGTACCAATGGGCCGAATTAAATTTTATGGCAGGTGCATTTCCGAGCTCGGCCAGCGTGTCAAGGCTTGAAATTGTCACTACAAACCAGTGATCTTTGGGCATTTGGGCTCGGCTAAGCCCTTATCCAGCGGGTTTTACACAGTCTGGACCGGAGATCACTGATGAGGAAAGCATGCACGGGGTCGACAGGACCCCGGCTTAAGATTGGCTCAGTGGAGCGTCCCGATCTTGGCCGGTATTTTGTCAAACGTCCAGCAATATAAATGAATAAATGCGGTGACGCAAGTGTGTACCTTTCACTATAGGGGCCAGGTGCTTCGCGCTGCGACCAGCTTTTCGGGTCGCTCTCGGGCTCGTATCCCACTTCAGGCGCGCTGGCTCGGAGTTGCCGTCGGGTGATCCCCATAGGTGCCATCCCTCTGCTATCAGTCGTCATGGGGAGGTCGCAAAGGCTCTGCCCCGTATGTCTTCCCGAGGCCGAGTGAGATCGGGCTCGTCGTTGGCTTCCGGAGCATTTTGGCTTTCGGAGCATCTCAACTCTAGTCGGAGGATCGAGCACGAGGTTGAGGGAACTCGGGCTCACTGTTGACCTGGTGTCGCTTCCCGAGGTCGAGGGGTCTGGGAACGCACTATCGACTCTCGGGGCATCCCGACCTTAGTCGAGGGATCGTGCGCAAGATCGAGGGGTCTGGGAACGCACTGTTGACCTGCAACGCTTTCCGAGGTTGAGGGGTCTAGGCATGCACTGTCGATTCTCGGGGCATCCCGACCTTAGTCGAGGAGGCGTTATGAGGGGCCGCGAAGGTACTACCCTATTGTCGATGTCGAGCACCACGGAGGGCCACGAAGGTACTATCCCATCTTTTCGAGGTCGAGGGAGCCGAGGCTCACTGTCGACTTATCGGGGCATCTCGACCTTAGTCGAAAAATCGTGCGCAAGGTCGAGGGGTCTGGGAATGCACTATCGACCTGCGATGCTTTTCGAAGTCGAGGGGTCTGGGCACGCACTGTCGACACTCGGAGCATCCCGACCTTTATCGGGGAGGCGCTACGGGGGGCTGCGAAGGTACTACCCCGTTGTCGATGTCGAGCGCCATGGAGGGCCGCGAAGGTACTACCCTATCTTTTCGAGGTCGAGGGAGCCGGGGCTCGTTGTCGACTTATCGGGGTATCTCGACCTTAGTCGAGGAATCGTGCACAAGGTCGAGGGGTCTGGGAACACACTATCGACCTACGATGCTTTCCGAGGTCGAGGGGTCTGGGCATGCACTATCGATACTCGGGGCATCCCGACCTTAGTCGAGGAATCGTGCGCAAGGTCGAGGGATCTGGGAATGCACTATCGACCTGCGATGCTTCCCGAGGTCGAGGGGTCTGGGCACGTACGATTGACACTCAGGGCATCCCGAACTTTGTCGGGGTCTTTGAGGGAGATCGAGACCGAGCTCGATGTCGGCGTGGCGGGGCATTCCGGGCTTGGTCGGGGCATCCGAGCTTGGTTGGGCATCCGAGCTAAGTCGGGTAGTCTAAAGACCATAAATATTTCAATATCAGGAGAAGCAAAATATGATTAAGAGAATAGTGCACAAATTGTCGTAAGAAGATGGAATTTGTGTTCCCGATCACCAAGGACCCTTTAGGGCTTCACTGGTAATACATCCAGAGATTTTCGGAATTCCAGCTCCGTGGGATGAGGGTTCCTTCGAGGGACTCCAACTTGTACGCTCCGGGTCATTGGACTCGTGCGATTTGGTAAGGCCCTTCCTAGTTCGGGGCTAACTTCCCCTGCTCAGTCGGCTGAGAGGCTTCAGCTCTTCTTAGGACGAGGTCCCCCACCTTGAAGAGTTTGGCCTTAACTTTGGAGTTGTAGTATTGGGCTACCTTCTGTTCGTACCTCGCCATATGGACTCGCGCGGCTTCCCTTGTCTCTTCCACGAGGTCCAGATTGTTTTTGAGTTGAGAAGAATTGGAATTGGCATCGTAGTGCTCCACCCTCGGGGAAAGGAGACCGATCTCCAAGGGATAACAGCTTCCGTCCCATATGCCAGGTTGAAGGGGGTCTCGCCCGTGGGTAGCTGGAATGTAGTTCGGTAGGCCCAAAGGACGTTGTATAAGTCCTCCGCCCACTATTCTTGGGACCGATCGAGCCTAGCTTTGAGTTCCTGCAAAATAGTATGATTTGTTACCTCGGTTTTTCCATTTATTTGTGGATGAGCGACCGAGGTGAAGCGGTGGTCGATGCCGAGCTCGGAACAAAATTCTCTGAATCGAGCGTTGTCGAATTGGCGGCCGTTGTCAGATATCAGGATACGGAAGAGTCCAAATCTGCAAATTATTGACTTTCAGACAAAATGCTGCATCTTTTGCTCGGTGATCCAAGCCACCGGTTCGGCCTTGACCCATTTGGTGAAGTAATCTATGGAGACGACAAGAAACTTTCTTTGCCCGGTCGCCATGGGGAATGCCCCCAGGATGTCAATTTCCCACTGGGCAAATGGCCAGGAGGCACTGATTGAAGTAAGTGGGGCTGAGGGCCGGCATTGAATGTTGGCATTCCGTTGGCACCGATCGCATCTCCGGACGAAGTCTGAGGCATCCTTCTGAAGCGTGGGCCAATAGTACCCCTGGCGTAGAATCTTGCGGGCCAACGCCCGGCCTTCCAGATGGTTTTTGCAGATTTCTTCGTGAACCTCTCATATGGCATAGTCCGCCTCTGACAGGTGAAGACATCTGAGAAGGGGAGAGGTAAAGGATCTGCGGTAAAATTTACCTTCATACATTACATATCGGGAGGCGAGACGCCTGATTCGGCGAGACTCGAGCTCATCGTCGGGGAGGACTTTGTCTCGCAGATAACTGATGAGCTCGTCCATCCAGCTCGGCTAGGCCTCGATGCAGAGGGTCGGTTCAGGCTCCTCCGTGCTGGGCGTTTGGAGATATTCGAGCATTGTTGCTTTGGGAAGCTCGCTCATGCGGGAAGTCAACAATTTCGACAGTTGGTCCGCCTTCAGGTTCTCCGACCTTGAAATATCTTGAATGCCAAAGGAGTTTAGAGTAGAGAGAGGCCCTGTACCTTCTGGAGATATTTTTGCATGGTGGGCTCCCTGGCTTCGAAGTCTCGCAGGATCTGGCTTACGACCAGTTGGGAGTCGCTGAAGACCTTCAGGTCGTCGACCTTCAGCTCTTTAGCCAATTTGAACCCGACGATGAGTACTTCGTATTCCGCCACATTGTTAGAGGCAGAAAACTCGAAGCGCAAAGCCTGCTCCACCACTATTCCATCTGGACTGGTGAGGATGAGGCCTGCTCCACTACCCCCGAGTTCGAGGAGCCATCGACGTGCAGAGTCCATGTCGGCTCCGGGGTTTGCCTCGCTGGTGCGGACTCGGGCTCGGTCTCGTCCGGCACAGTGCACTCGACTATGAAGTCGGCGAGTGCCTGGGCCCTGATCGCTGGTCTGGGTCGGTACTCGAGGTCAAACTTTCCAAGCTCGACGGCCCACTTTGTAATTCTCCAGCACGATCCGACCGCTGCAGGATTTGCTTCATGGGCTGGTCGGTCAGTACAGCCACTGTGTGGGCTTGGAAGTAGGACCGGAGCCTCCGAGCTGAGACGATCAGAGCAAAAATGGTCTTCTCTAGCTTTGAATATCGGATCTCGGCATCCCTCAAAATCCGGCTGGCGTAGTATACTGGCTTTTGAAGCTTGTCCTCTTCTCGGACCAGGACCGAGCTCATTGCAACTGGGGAGACGGCCAGATACAAGTAGAGGAGCTCGCCCTGCTGGGGCTTGATGACTAGCGGAGGGGAGGCAAGGAGATGCTTGAGCTCTTCAAAAGCTTGTTGACACTCCTCCGACCACACGAAGTTCTTCGGCCGCTTGAGGATTGCAAAGAATGGGAGGCATCGCTCGGCCGATCTGGCGACGAACCTCCCCAGAGCTGCGACCCGCCCTGTGAGTCGCTGTACCTCCTTAACCGTCCTAGGGGGCACCATCTCCTGTAGTGCTCGGATCTTCTCAGGATTCGCTTCAATTCCACGCTGGGTGATCACGAAGCCGAGGAACTTGCCCGAGGTGACTCCAAATGCACACTTGGCAGGATTGAGCTTCATCCGATATTTTCTCAGTGTGGAGAATATTTCGTTGAGGTCGACCACATGATCCTCCGCCATCCGGCTCTTCACCAGTATGTCGTCCACATAGACTTCCATGTTTCGGCTTATTTGGCTTTTAAACATTTGGCTGACCAGCCTTTGATAAGTTGCCCCAGCATTTTTTAAGCCAAAAGGAATTACTTTATAGCAATAGGTGCCCCCGTCGGTGATGAAAGCTGTCTTCTCCTCATCTTCGGGCGCCATCCGAATTTGGTTACACCCCGAGAAGGCATCCATGAATGTCAGCAGCGGATGCCCCGAGGTGGAGTCCACGAGCTAGTCAATGCTGGGGAGTGGAAAGCTATCCTTCGGGCAGGCTTTGTTCAGGTCAGTGTAGTCCACGCACATACGCCACTTTCCGTTGGCCTTCTTGAAGAGGACTACGTTGGCGAGCCAGTCCAGGTAGGATATCTTCCAGATGAAACCGGCCTTGAGAAGCTTGTCCACTTCCTCGGCTGCTGCTCGTTGTCGCTCTAGGGCGGAGCCTCGCTTCTTCTGCCGCACCAGTTTGCATGTTGGCTTCACCTGGAGACGGTACACCATGATCTCGGGATCTATCCCCGGCATGTCGGCGGGTGACGAGGCAAAAATATCCATGTTGGCCCGCAGGAACTCAACCAAGTGGCGTTTCTCGTGGGCACTCAGGCCGGAGCCGACCTGCACGGTTAGTTTTGGACAGTTCTCTTGTAAAAAAACTTGGGTAAGAAGCTCACTAGGCTCCACTCGTTTCTTTCGAGGGTCATCCTGTGCCTCCAGGGTTTCGACGGAGAGAGTACAGCCCGGTGTTGGAGTTGATGTCTCGGCCGATAGCTCTCAACCTGGTGCTTTGACCGGTTGCTTTGCCTTGTAGATTGCCATGTAGCACCACTTCGCTACTGATTAGTACCTACAAACTTCGCCAACTTCTTGGCTAGTTGGGAACCGCATGAGCAGGTGGCTCGTCAAGACCACAGCTCGGAGGGCGTTCAGCCCTGGTCGTCCGAGGATGGCGTTGTAAGCCGAAGGCAGGCGAACCACCAGAAAATTCATCCTTACAGTACTTTCTCGGGGGGCGAGGCCGACTGTGTCTAAGAGGCCGATCTCGCCCTCTACTGGGACCGAATTCCCGGTAAATCCAACCAGCGGGGCATTCATTCTTCGGAGCTGGGTCTCTATCATCTCCATTTTTTGATAGGCGTCATAGTACAAAATATTTGCCGAGCTTCCATTATCTACTAGGGTGCGCTTTACATCAAACTTATTTACAATCATAGAGATGACCACAGTGTCATCATGAGGGGTTTCGACCCCTTCCAAATCCTCATCCGAGAACGAGATGGTTTCAGAAGTGCGCGGGCATTTTGGGGGAACCCTTTCCTCGACTGGCTCTCCGACCGAGGTTCCACCCCCAATTGTGTTGATGGTGCCGGCAATGGGTCTGTTGGCATTTGGATCTTCGGGCTGTGCGGTGTTCTCCGTTGGCCTCCTTGCTTCTCGTCGGTTCCGCACGAACCGGTTCAGCACTCCGCGGTGGATGAGCGCCTCGATCTCATCCCAGAGCTGGAAGCAATTTTCCATGTCATGGCCACGGTCTCGGTGGAAGCGGCAGTACTTCCTTGGATTGCGCTGAGCTCCAGGGTCCCGCATCGGGGGCGGGGGCCGAAAGTAATCCCGCCCCTCGATCTCCATGAGGATCTCCGTTCGGGGAGCGTTGAGGGGGTGTAATTCTCATACCTCCCAAGGACGCTCATGGTCGTATCGGAGACCTTGGCTGAGGCAGGGACCTCGGTCGGCGCTGTCCCGGCTGCCGAGGTGGACTCCTTAGTCGGGGCAGATTCTTGTTTCGGTGAGGAGATGGGCTCTTGGGGCGATCGCGCTCCTCGCGACGTCTTTTTTGCTTCTTGGAGATCTGCCCAGTTGCATTCCGTCGGGAAGCAATGGCCTCTTCAGCCTTCGCATACTTCCAAGCTCGGACTAGCATTTCTGTGAAGTCGGCGGGAAAGCTCTTCTCGATGGAGAAGAAAAACCTGTAGGACCGAGCTCCAGTCTTAAGCGCCGACATGGCTATCGACTGGTCGAGCTCACGGACCTCCCAAGTAGCGGCGGTAAAGCAGTCGAGGTAATCTTTAAAAGACCTTCCCTCCCTCTGCTTGACGTCGAGGAGGGAGTCCGAGGTCCGCCGCTGACGTCGGCTGGCGGCGAAGTTGGTAGCGAACTGTCTGCCGAGTTGCTCAAAGGAGAAGACAGTACTGGGCTTCAGCCTAGAGAACCAGAGCCGAACTGCTCCCCGAAGAGTAGCCGGGAAGGCCTTGTAGAGCATGGCCTCTGAGGACCCTTGCAGCGCCATGAGAGCTCGGTAACTCTCCAAATGGTTGAGGGGGTCGGTCATGCCGTTGTAGGGCTCCACCTGGGGCATCTTGAACCTCGACGGGACCGGCTTATTCTCGATCTGGCAAGTGAAAGGGGACTTGGTGGTGAACTCAAAGTCTCCCTCGCATCTCGTCTTCTTGCTATGGAGCGCCTCAATCTGGCGCTCAAGCTTCTCGACCTTCTTGTCGAGCTCTCCACTTTGGGGGATCGCCACGGTGGTTTGCTCTGGTGCAAGCCGTCCCGAGACTGATTCAGCTTCCGATGGTTGGGGCCTGTCGCCTAGGTCCCTCCCTGGCAGTCGAGACGTCCGGGCTGAGCCTTGGCAACAGCACGGCTCTTCGGCCTTCGAAGAGTCATAGAGGTTCTGACACTGGGGCGGTGGTCCGTTTGGTGGAAGGCCCGGCGGGACCTGTTCCTCCTGGAGCTGCTGAGGCCCCATACGTTGCAGGCCCTAGACCGCTGCGGCCAGGGCTTGAACTTGCTGCATTAGGATGCTGAGCTATTCCGGCTGGACCTGGGGGGTCGGGTCCACCGGGGGTCTTGTTGGTGAATCCTGGATAGAGTGTCCAGGACTTGGCGGAGGACGCCGGGAGGCGGTGGAGGCTCTTTTGCTTCTCAACTTCTTGGCTACGACTCGGTCCCTTCCTGTAGCACCAACTGTTGCTGGAAATTGGACCCGGGGGTGACCACTTGGCCGAGAGGGAGGAGCTCCGGTGCAAGTTGGTGGGCGGCGGATCGTCGGCGTGCGGCGTCCTCCGGGAGACCTACAAAAAGCCGGTGGCCGGGGTTTTCGGTGCCGGCCCTTCGATGCCTAAGTCAGAGGGGGCAAGTGTATGAATGGGAGAAGTAGTATATATCCAGAGTTTCAGCCTTCAGCCCCCTCTAAAATGAAGTTGTTCTCCTTTTATAGAGGGACGCTAGGTTACCTGTGAGGTGATGGGGCGAGATCGCCGTACAGCTGAGCATGCCGCATGAATTGGTGCACGATCAGGTGAATTAATGCTGCCGTGGGAGACGAGGTCGGAGTCAAAGAATTGTCACGGCTGACTGGACGCAGCCGAGCTGATTTGCCGTGGAGGACTGGAGATCCGTAGATGGCAGGTGACACGCGCATTAATTGTTGAGTAAGTCGGAGATCTGGAGGGGCCATGCGTGATGATGGTTGAGTAAGCTGGAGTAGTGCATTAATTATGGAGAAAGCCGGAGATCTGCAGAGGCCACGCGCATTAAATGCTGGGGGGCGATGGCAGGGTATGGTCTGCTACGGGTGTGACTGCGGTAGGTGAACGGCGGGGTCGGACTTCCGAAGTTGTGAGCTCTGAGGTCAAGAGCTCCGAGGTCGGACGTATCCGAGGTTGGGCGCCTCCAAGGTCGGGCCCCTTTGAGGTCGAGCGCCTCCGAGGTCGGGCACCCCCGATCACATATTTTGCGACGTGCTCACGTGCTTTGGGACGATTTGTATTACCCCAACATAACCCAAGTACGAGATCGATAGCAAAATACAGACAAAACAACAGTTGCTTGTCTCCGTGCGCAGTAAATTTCAAGACTTGGGTGCAGAAATCCTGTTATTAGATTGCAGCTCTTTGGAGACCCACAAGAAAAAAAGGAACAGAAGACGTACGTGGCTCTCAAAAGCGAGAACAATATTTATTGCACAGGATTAATGGACATGAAACCAACAATTTCAGTTCCAAACAAAAACCATAACAGATGAAGAATTTCTTCTCCCCTAATTCTCTGTTGCCAAGCACCCAATGTTGCCAGGCTCACTTTCCGGGCACGAAGTTAGTGGCATAGGCCCAAGCATTGTTGTTAACAGGATCCGTAAGGTGGTCAGCCAGGTTCTCCAACGGGCCCTTGCCGGTCACAATAGCCTGGACAAAGAAACCGAACATGGAGAACATGGCCAGCCTGCCGTTCTTGATCTCCTTCACTTTAAGCTCGGCGAACGCCTCCGGGTCATCGGCAAGGCCCAAGGGGTCGAAGCTCCCGCCTGGGTACAGAGGGTCGGTGACCTCGCCGAGCGGCCCGCCGGCGATGCGGTACCCCTCGACGGCACCCATCAGTACAACTTGGCAGGCCCAGATGGCGAGAATGCTCTGAGCATGGATCAAGCTCGGGTTGCCCAAGTAGTCCAGACCGCCCTCGCTGAAGATCTGAGCTCCGGCCTTGAACCAGACAGCCTCGCCGAACTTGACCCCGTTGCGGGCCAGCAGCTCCGGGAAGACGCACCCGAGGGCACCGAGCATGGCCCACCTGCAGTGGATCACCTCGAGCTCGCGGTTCTTGGCGAAGGTCTCGGGGTCGGCCGAGAGTCCGGCGGTGTCCCACCCATAGTCGCCGGGGAATTCGCCGGTCAGGTAGGACGGGGGCTCACCGGAGAAGGGGCCGAGGTACTTGACACGGTCCGGGCCGTACCACGGGCTGCCGGACTTGGTGACGGTCTTCCGCATGGTGACCCTGCCATTGCCGAGGATGGGAGAGGTCGAGGGAGCGAGCTTCACCGCCTTCCCGGCGAGGGAGGGGGAGGAGAGGGCCATGGTGG
This sequence comes from Phoenix roebelenii, assembly GCA_025769935.1. NCBI lineage: Eukaryota > Viridiplantae > Streptophyta > Magnoliopsida > Arecales > Arecaceae > Phoenix > Phoenix roebelenii. The sequence goes on along the minus strand of JAOXJJ010000725.1, from coordinate 9,314,479 downwards.
CAGCCATTGGGAAGGACTAGATAGAGATAATGCCTTTGAGATAGGAGGGGCGATGGCGATCCTAATGGAAATGGTGGTTTGGTGCTCTGAGCGAAGGGGGTTGGGTTTAAGCGGATTTAAAAGACGAGGGGCGGGTGGAGTCCGCATCCAAGAAAATCTAATTCTTTCATTTGATTGGCTGGTTGATGGGATTTTTGATCTTTTGTTAGATAATAGCCTTGGTCGATGGGCTTTGAGGTTGGGGTTAATGGTCAGAACAGCTGGCAAGCTATCAGCCACGACAGCTTGAGAAACTTTGGGTGAGTTTCTGGCTGTGATTGGGTGTCTCGGATTTTCTTCCCTCGAGGTCAAGCCTCTCCTAGTTATGGATGTACCCCAAGAAATTCTAGTGGCGGTCGCATGAGTGCGTTGATTTGGAATTTAGAGTCTAGGTTGCTTGGTGTAAAACCCATTGCCGCTTCTGGCATTCATGCGCATGAGTGTCGGCACCTGCAGTGATGGCACTGCCAATGGCATGCCGCCGCCGCCGCCGTGCGGCCGAACACAGGATTTTTTATGCCTGCCGATGTATTTAGTCAAGATTAGTTTAGTAAATCTGGTTCACCAAATAGAACAAAAAAGAGAAAGGAGGATTTCACTTGCCATCCTGGACCAAAAATGAATGACCCAGCTATGGCCCATTAGTCACCACCATGCTCAAACGGCAGAAAACTAGTAGGGCTCCTGACACTGGGAAGCGGGTCTAAGTGAGCACGTTGCCTTCAAGGAAGGATGAAAGAGGAAGGGCAAGCACGTTGCTCTCTTGTGATCACACTAAAAAAAAAATTGTGGAACAATTTTATTACTCAAAACTTTGATGAATTCAATACAAGGAAGTGGGACTTTTATATAATAAAAGCAAGCCATACATAAGTAGAAAGACAAGAAAAATAAAATAAAATTTTAGAAAAATAATTGCAAAAATGCTGAAAAGATTCAATGGATTGGTTGAAGCAAAATTTTAGAGCAAATAATTCTAAAAAATAGCTAAAAAGATTCAATTGGTTGGCTGAAGCAAAATTTTAGAGCAATAATTCTAAAAAAAAGATGCTGAAAAGATTCAGTTGGTTGGTTGGCTTTTTCTTCTTTGGATGGATTCTCCAAACAAGGTACAGCTGAGATCGCAAGTAAGAGATTTGGAGTGGATGCTTTGGCTGGCCTTTCCTGCTTTTGCTAGATTCTCCAAATTAGGTGTAGTTGAGATCTCATGTAGGAGATTTGAAGTGGGCACCTTGGTTGGTCTTTCCTTCTTTTGCTGGATTCTCCAAATTAAGTGCAGCGGAGATCATAGGTAGAAAATTTGGAGTGGATGCTTGTGTCAGCTCCCGCATCTACTCTATAAGCTTCGAATACCTTTTATTTGAACTTAGATATACCAGTCTTGTATGGGAGCAATTCAATGGCACTCCATAATGTACCCATTATGATCTAAATACTGTGTCTTCCACTACCCATTCTCCCCACTTACATTCTTTTGGGCATTACCCCCCAACTCAGTGGATTGGGCTCAACACTGATGGATGCTGTGGCCCATGGGATAAGAAGGCGGGCCTGGTTTTGCAGCTAGGAGAAACGAGGGTTTCGCTAGCTTTAAGCCCATTTCAGGCTGAGAGGCATGGACCGTGCGAGGCTCCGCGTTTAGCTACCAGCCTGGGTATTATCTCTCGCCTTTGTACAAATTGTCGCGAACAAATATCCCTTGGTTGATCAGCCGATGGTGCTTGATAAGTTCTCTCTTTTGTATTGAATCATGGCAATATCATATGATCATACCTAGTCGCGACTGGTAAATATGGGAAGGACAGGGGTGCAATGTTGATTGGTCTTCTAATTTTCTTTGCTGAACTGCAACTATTGATGTAAAGGTCTCATGGTTGTAATTGGCTTCGCACCATGGACTGTGGTGTATAACTGTTTTGATATATACAAAAGAGTCAGCTCATAAATTAAGAGTCCATCTGCATCATCTTTATTTTTTTACTTATATTTAAAAAAAGAAGATTGCTGAAATTAAGAAAAAAAATATATGATTGGTGCAATGATTTTTATTTTTTTTAAATTATTTTCACTACTTACAATAGAAAAATTGAAAGTAGAAGATTTTATTTTCACTATTTTTAAAAATAAAAAATATATATCTTTTATCATCTCGATCTCCACCGCCACAACAATCATTGTCATAATTGCTATCGTCTCTATCTCCACCATCATGACTAGTTGCACCATCATTACTATCGTTATTGTCATTATATCATGAATGCCCTCACCACCAATATCATCTTTGTTACATTGCTAGCATCTTTTTCGTCATTTATTACAACCTTTATTATCTTGCCACTGCTCCTATCATTTTAGATATTGTCATCATGTTCATATTTTTAAAAATAATTAACAAGATCAAATACATTAAATCTTTAAAATTTAAAAATAAAATATAAAAAAAAAATGATAGTGATGCCATACGGTATCTAAGGTTACTGAAATGTCCAAAATAAGCATTTCTTTGTATCTCATATCCCCGAGTTTTCCCTACTAATTTTTTTCCATAGCTGAGGACATCACTCCAGTAACATACCCTGTTGTCGAGGCTTGGCCTCGACGATGTGGTTGTTGCAAGACGGCCCACCGAGTACGTGAAGAAGTAACACGAGAATAAGCTTCAAGTGTTCGACGTCATGAGCTAAATACGGGTGACTACCCCTCAATGCAAGCTCTCATGACATCGGAGATGCTCAACAGCATCGCTGGTACCTTCCTTAACTCTGTTTATGCGACAGCCATAGAATAGTCTTTATCTCATGTACAAAATAATAATAATAATAATAATAAATAAATAAAGCTCCATTGTTGGGATTGGAAATCTGATTGGCCGGAGGCAGGAATCTATTAGATGGTTGCTTCATGTATGCTGTTCTTCTATTACTTCAATCGACAGCACTGTAAAATTTCATTGGATTATAGTTCGTGGACGTATTCGCCTGCTGCTTGTGAGCATTTAATTTCACATGTCATTAGCCTGAGCAACATTTGAAGAAGGCTTGTAGATATTGCAGCCAGCACATAACTACAAAAATCATAATTATAATTTAGTACCTAGTTCTGAGACACACAATGATGTTAGCTTATCATTTCTCATAAGTAAATGATTAAAAAACCAGAGAGAGATGAGGAAAGAACGAAAACACCACCGTTTTTGACGTCCCTGGATATGGTAAATCCAAGCCCCGAATTACTTGCGATTCTCACAAGATCCTTAACAACACCGGATGAATTTTTTGATGAAGACTTGTCTTTATATAATCATGTTTATTCCAAACGAAAACTAGACTGTCCTGGAGCCATGGATTTGTTCCATATGATCGCGTTTGTTCCATAAAAACATAGGGTACCAACTAACAAGCTCACGGACTCCTGTTTCGAGCAACAACCACTCACCACCAAATTTAAACTATAAGGCATGTGCTCTAACTATTGCCCTTTTTTTTCTCTCATTTTATAGGGCCATTAGATCCTCTTCTCCTAGCTCATGGAATGATGAAAGGGCTTCCTTCCACAGGCTTACGCCAAGAAAAAGGAATGCACATCACATGGAATGCTGCAAGCCAAATAGTAACACCAACAGCTTCCAGCAGAAGCTGTTTCAGTCGATCATTTTTTTATTTAATATTTTTCTTGCACCCTCTCGAGCTCCATCTCTTTCGCACGTCATAATAATAATGGCCTCCGAAGGCCCAAACGTGGGAGCCAGGGTGGAAAGGCCGTTGGCTCAGAGCGCAAAGCGAAGACCATTTCAGCTCGAGAGAGAGAGAGAGAGAGAGAGAGAGAGAGAGAGAGAGAGAGAGAGTATAGCAAAAAAGTCTCATGTGAGCTCATTTTTGCAAGCAGAAGCAGAGCCGGCCTGGAGAAGCGTGCTGGCAGAAGACTTTGGAGGCGTCGACACTGCCGTCGTGATGAGTCCGAGCTTTTGCTCTCCTATCCCCCACATGGATGGATACAGTGCAAAGCATTCGTTTGCTACCCCCGCTTTTCAGCAGCTTGCTGGGCTGGCTTCTCTTGGCATAAAACAAGGTCTTCTGAGCAAGCTTGTCTCTCCCCCCCTCTCTCTCTCTCTCTCTTTTTATCGCATCCGTGGTTGAGTTAGAAAAGGCTACGTTTGGTTTTTGTTTGGTTGCTGAGAGAAGGTATCTATCTATTTGTTTTCACATGCGTGTTATCCTTTTACAATGCTCTTCCAGCAATCCAAGATCTTTGCTATTGCTCAAAGGTGAGCTTTTTTTTTTTTTATTTGCAGTAGGGTTGCTTGAGGGTGAGTTATCCCCACTTCTATACTAGGCCATGCAAGTAAGAATTTTTTTTTTTTTTTTAACAAAGTAAAAGGAGAGAAGAGTGCCAACTTGGATTGTTATTTGAGCGGCCTGCCAAGACTTTCTTAATGCCAAATAGATGACCAAGGGTCCAAGGGTCAGTACTCCAAATGGGCAGGCGATCAAGAGTCTACCTACCAAAAAAGAAAACGCCTTGAAGAAGGATTCGCAAGAAAAGCAGCCAGCTTTCCTCCAAGAGAGAGAGAGAGAGAGAGAGAGAGAGAAGATAATCGTCCACTTGGAAGATGAAACGTTTAGATGCCATCACTCATTCCACATTGTAAGCTAAGATGATAAAACTTTTTCTTGCCTAAGACTTTTCTGCTGAGAAATCGACATATTAGTTATCTTGATCATCATTCAACTGAATCATTTGTAAATAGCATACATCATGAGATAAAGAAGCCTCACTTCGATGCTATAAAATCATCATAGCAGAAGAATGGTTCATAACTATAAAGATGAAATATTATTAGTTCGAAGCATCTAGGACTGCTTCACGTTGAAAGCAGGTTAAGTGTAACAATCAAGCAACATCTTAATGGGACTTGGGACTTTTGCTTGCACTCATGCTAATGTCCATTGGTTATTATCTAATCCATATACCTTTATCCACCTTTTTGCTGCAAAGAAAGAAAAATTCTAACACCTTTAGGGAATGGGTGGAAGCCACCATCAAGCAATGATGGCAGTGCTGCAAGCCAAGGGCAAGCACCTGCACAGGTATCGCACAACGAACTAATAATATCAGCAGCAGGTTTTTTCTTATACGCCAACGCTATTCCTCACTTGTGAACGAGAAATTGAGTATTGAAAGATATAGATCTCTAGTAAATATAATGTGAAGATCTCAAAGACCAAAACTTGAGCTCTAAAGCCTTGCACATGAGAACATTTTTATCTTGTTTTAATAATTTCAACTATCAATATTCAAATTATATCCCAACAAATATACAATTACCATCAAAATCCACTAGACCTTTATTAACTTATTGCTATGTATTTTTCAAAGTTACTATAAATTATAAATAAAATTTTCATGTTACATATATTTGGAATTATAGATGTCAATACTTATGGTTAAAAATACACTTTGTTTAAGATATCTGCAGAAAATCAAATAAACTACATATCGAGTTATATCTCATTAAATGTTTTATATCGACTTAAGTTTAATAGAAGTTTAAGGGAGGAACATTTGGTGAATAAAAATAATTTCCCATGCAAGAATTCTTGCTTCCCATTTTGATTCATGAAAGTACATCTCTGTTGCATTATTAATTGACATGCTAGATGCATATTAGAACTCTAAGCAACAAATAAATAAAGGAACGGACGAACGAATGAACAAATAAATAAATAGCACCCATGCCTTTTCAGACATTGGACCAATCTTGATCTAAAACTATTTTCAGCTACAATCAAGAGGTTTGCAAAATGCCTCAAAAGATGTTTGGAGGTTTGAGATTAAAAATCTAACTTGAATGAAATAAAGGGAACTAGAACTTGCTGATGCAAACTTCATATGGCAAACAGCACTCGACTACAAGACCCAAACACTAGCCCAGCCCTTCACGCATAGAGTAGTTAATGCCAGATTAACCTGTCTTCAGATTTGATGGAATTCATTTAGAACAGTTTCTCAACATTTATATGTTACATCACGCGGTCACTCAGAAATTCATACTCATGCATCTTGATAGCTATCTTAAAGATCTAAAGCTTTGCCGGCAAGCTGTTCTACCTTCTTTATTTTTATTTTATGCTGAGGCCTTTTTGTACAACATTCCAGAAAGGTTAATTGTTTTAAAAACTTAGCTAACAGTTCATGCCTAACCATCTCTCCTTTCTCGCCCTAATAATTAATTAGTTAGCAGATACAGACGCCGCCGATCTTTTCGAACAAATTTTTATCTAAACAAAACTGAAAAAAGAAGCCTCGAAACTAAAACATGGAAGAAGAGACGGCTGAAAAGAGAAAGAGACACCATGGAGCAAGGCACCATTTCCATCCCAATAAAGAAAACCTCATGAGTTTAAAAAGGCAAAGTAAGGTATTAATAAATGATCATTCTTCCAGCAGACATCAAGGACATAGCAGAGGGAAGAGGGAATAAAAAAGAACAGATAAATTGTATAAACTAACCGAGGGTTCTTAGCCGAACACAGGAATCTGTACAACGAAAACTCCCAAAGGATGAGTTTGCTCCTCGGGTCTCCCCTGGTGCTGGTAGCAGAAACAGTAACATAACCCAAGAAACTACAAACGGTTAAGTCCTCGTTTTACCTCCAAATATCATCTTCTTCTTGCAGCCAGTGGCCTCTGGATAGCAGTCGATGAAAGCTTTTCATTCTTGTCAGCAAACAGCGAATGCTGGTGCCTGATCTCCACCGTATGTCCGTCCAACTTTTATGCTTGAGGCCTCCCCCATGTCCCACTCTCTGATGGTCCTACATTGTTTTCCATATCGGAAGAATTTGCGCTCTCCTTAAGGGACTCGATCTCCATGCTACCCATGTGGCTCCTCCGGTGTCTCCGATCCTTTTGTGAAAAATAAAACGAGTCTCAGCATAGTTACCTCGAAGGTATAAATCATTCAGGAGATAATAGAAGGAAAAGGGATTCCTAAAAGACAGTACAACCTCACGGTGCGGGACTTCCTCTGCTTCGAGCATTCGAACGACCTGGCCCATCTTTGGCCTTTTATCGGCATCAGGATCGACGCATCTCAGTGCTACCAGAAGAGTTCGTTTAAGAGCCCGTGTGGATGGCTTCACCTCCAGGGTGGGATCCACTACTTCATCGGCTCTCCTATTTCCTACCATCATTTTAAGCCACTCCACAAGATTGACCTGGTCACAAAGGTGTATTGATACCACTTCTTAAAACAGCTAAAGCACCTTAAGCAAACCTAGCTATGGCCAAAACCAAAGCCAAGAAATCCATAATCTGAGTCATCACTTGATCTTAGAAGTTAGACATATTTTTGCTGGTAGATGTACAACTGGTTGCCGAATGTTATGAACAATTGAAGCTCAGAATGTTAATGCCAACAAAGAAATAGATGTGAAATGAAGTTCTCATTAGGAATGCTAGTTGTCAGTTGTAGCTTGAGTTGGCAAACCGTACCTCATTTGCAGGCCGACCATAATCTACAGGATCCCTTCCTGTCACAGCTTCCAACAGGAGCACTCCAAAACTGTAGACGTCACTCTTCTCATTTAGTAATCCAGTATTTGCATACTCAGGTGCCACATACCTGGAAAGGCAAAAGGCGAAGTACAGGCACATCCCCAAATAAATTCTCTCTCGGATTCTATTAACAGAACATGAAATATAGCAGAGACAAACATGTAGGCATACCCAAATGTTCCCATTACTCTAGTTGTGATGTGGCTCTTGCCTGAACCCAAGAGCTTAGCCAATCCAAAATCAGAAAGCTTGCCATTGAATTCATCATCAATTAAAATATTGCTCGATTTTATATCCCGGTGCACAACTTTTGGTTCTATTGCTTCATGCAGATAAGCAAGTCTGAAGGCCATTTAGTTATTCAATTTAGTAAACAATCAATCACAAATTACTAACACTAAAAAGAAAGTTGAATTTTAAGTTCGTCGTAATGAGTCAGAAAACCAGGAAAAACAAAATGGATGAATTGTATTAGGGTGTCAAAACTTACGCCTTTGCCGTGCCTAGGATAACCTTCATGCGATTCTCCCAACTAAGAACACCACATTGACGCATAGCTCCATGAAGCCACTGCTCTAAGTTTCCATTGTTCACATACTCATAAACAAGCATCCTACAATACATTATTCAATTTGCACGGAGAGCTCTGTGAGGATAGTGCCAAAAATTAGTTCATAAAAGTACTAGCGATCAACCTTTTCCTGATTGTCAACAACTGGGGATGGACCATTAATCACGCAACTGAAGATGCAATAAGTAGAAATTGAATGAGAAAATTAAATTTTGTTGGAGGAAAAAAGCACAATAATGTGCCAAAGCATTTGAACAAATGTGGTTGGAATAACTGATTCCGTATGAGAATGACCATATTGTTCGAGTACAATTGGGTTTCACCAGCCTGTGAGGTTGCTTAAACAATTGGTAGTGAATGGAAAAGTCTATTATCATTAGGTTTTCTTATTACTCTCTTATGTATATCTTCTGCAAATAATGTTTGAAGTACATTATTTAATCTGGAAAACTAGAGTTTCCAAGAAATTCAACCAATCTCCGTTATAAGGATCATCTGGCAATTTTCTTAGGAAGTAGCAGATTTGATCAAAAACTTATTTTCTTGTGCTAGATTTCGCATTTCTAAATCTGCTTTTGATATCAACTATTGTGTGTAGAGCTGCAGGAGCGAAAAAACAGTTCTTTTTTGATAATGCTTTTTTACACTCATAAAATTCCTAAGTGTGGAATCTAAATTTAATGACTGTGCACTATTTCTCTATGTTAGAGCCATGGAAACTTCTTTAGTAGCAATATAAGTCTTAAATTAGAATATTAGTAAAGGGTTGGCTAATTCCTTTAGGGTTCTCGTTTGCCAAATTTATTAAAATCTTTTCACTGTGTCTAGAGGTTTAGAGGAGTCTATTATTAGATGACAGTGAAGCATCTTATTCTGAAATAAGAAACATAATGAAACTAAGTACAGATGATTTCTTCACAAGGGTTCTATCAGCAGACAATTTTGGTAAAATTCATATTATGAGCCTAATCAGTAAAACTAATCCAGTCTCTATGCATACAAATGTTCAGAGTTCAATGCTGCCTGGAATCAAAACCAGTACCTTCACTAGTTTCCTTCTGTGCTGCTGCATTGGAAATTAGGTTTATGTTATTGTTTCAGCTGATTTTGCCAAAAAAATTTGCTTACCTGTGGTATCACAGCATTAGGCTCACACAGGTACCATTTATCGACAGAATTTCTATTGATATCAATGAATTACTGGTCAGAGAATTTTGCAGATTTACATTGTTAGAATATGAGTCATGGTAGCCCTCCTGCTTCATCCTTTGGCATCTTATATTATGTAAGAAATCCTAGAAAAGGATCTAAAATACTAATGAATTCTTACACGTAAGAAATCCTAGTAAAGGATCTAAAATGCTAATGAATTCTTTCACGCTTTCATCCACTAAAAATGCGACATTGAACAAAATAAAATGAATGAATTGATCAAAACAAAGATTCACCTATGGATTCCTTCTACGCAATATCCCAACAGCCGCACCAGGTTCTTATGTCGAACATGGCCAATAGCTTCCACTTCCACTCTAAATTCCTTCTCTGCTTGCCCCCTACAAGACCCAAACAGAAATTTTGCCATTAAATGGTGACTGCCAAGAAAAAAAAAATGTTACCTAAATTTTGAAGCTGAATGGGTTAGAAACTTATATACATTGGCCAGAACAATACTTACAGATTGTTGAGAAGCTTCTTGACGGCAACCTCAGTCCCATTTATCAGGCGCCCCCTGTAAACAACTCCATATCCACCCTCCCCAAGGACATTCTCCTTTGAAAACCGATTTGTTGCATACTCAAGATCCCTTAGAGTAAACCAGTGACCCCATCCCAGATGCGAGAATTCAGGCAGACCAACTAAAGGAGATGCTGATACAAGTCCATACGAAGAATAGTTTTTCCTGGTGGGTCCTGAGTTGCCTTCCTCTCCAGAATATGAACTCCCAGCCCTGTCATTATGGTAAGCTGAGCTGCACTGACTCATGTTATCAGCATCACTTAATTTGCCCATAGTTAAGTGTGCCAATGTCTTTCCTGAATCTTTATCACTGAACTTGTCATTTAAGGAATATATAGGCCCTTCGCGTTCATGGAAGCTCTGAGCAAGACTACGACCATCAACTCTGTCTACTGTTATTTCCTTGGAGATATTAGGAATTTGTGAGACCGGGAACTTAGCAATGGTCCTCCTTGCCTTCTTCCGAGATGTCACCCATATGGATAGGACAAGGAGAATCAGCACTATCAACAAACCCACGCCCGCACCTATCAGGACCCACACTCTCAGGCCAAAAACTGGGGTCTTCTTCGACAAATCAGCATTCAGAGAATCACTGGTTGACATTTTCTCCTCTGGGCTTGAAAATGGGAATGGTATGAGGCATTGGATTCTAAATATCAGATTTGCAGCAGCTTTGCAAAATGTTGACATCAATGGATCAATAAACAACTAAATTACAGTATGAATGTTAATTAATTTTAGAAAGGTTTCATGCCCCACCCAGAAATCTTATTCTGTGAAAGTGCTAAGACAATGCTTCTCTGATAATAAAAAACTAAAATTTAGTTCCTTTTGTAAAACCAAACATATGTTGCCATGGATCTAGATGCATGCCGAACTTGCCAATTTGCACTTCAAGAATAACCGAAACATCGTATTTCTGCATATCTTTTAACTTCATAGCGACATTTGTTCAGAAACATAAAATGCACAAAGTTTGCGTGACATCTTTAATGTGCAAAAGGAAGGCACTTACTACCATATATTTCAATGATTCCGAAATATTAATAACAGTACTAGCATTGTATGGCAATAATTTCTAAAAATCCCAAATAGATGACAACATACTGGACACCCACAGACGAGAAGAAGTGAAAGGGGAAATAAAGAGGCAAATCTCCCCACGCCCTCTCTCGAATCTATCATCATTTCCGAAGAATGAAAAAGGTGTATTTCATAACAACATTTGAGATGCACCATGGAAGAAACCATAGCATTTGAAACATAAGTATACCCACAGGGGAAAAGAACAAATTTTGCAAGGAAAAAATACCTCTTTTGGTGATTTGAACCTGATGATCTCCCCTCCACCAAGCAAAGTGGCTTCTTCCCACAAACAGAACCTTAATGCATGGAACCTCAAATAGAACAAACCCCAACAAAACACAGGACCCCAACCAAGGAAACGCAGTTAGAGTGGTTTCGAAGCAGAGAAATGCCCAGCTGAGGGTCTCTAAGAAAACTAATCAATAAAAAACCAAAAAAAAAAGGAAGAGAAAACCCAAAGGAAAGATAGTGAAGAAAGCACCAGTTCAGCACCAAGAAGGACAGACAGAATAAGAAAAAAAAAAAAATCTTCTTCAATCTATGAGAGTTTGGAGGGAGAGAAAGGGATGGTTTGGTGAAATGGTTGGCGAGTCCTTTCCCCTCTGAGTTGATGAGAGAGGGAGAAAAACCATGAGAGAGAGAGAGAGAGAGAGAAAGAGAGAGAGGAAAGAAGGAGGGAGGGAGGGAGGCTTCCCAGAAGAT
>JAOXJJ010000725.1:9240427-9289034 GCA_025769935.1 Phoenix roebelenii | reverse complement strand
CCCCCCCCCCCCCCCCCCCCCCCCCCCACACACACACACACAAAAAAATAAAGAAAAAAAGACATACAATTTTATGATATGGCTTGATTTTATAAAAAAACATTTTATGATTATGTACATCATTAAGGCGAGAATATGATTTTCTTGATATGCAAGTATACTTAGGCAAGAAAGTGATTTCATATGTACTGCCAAAAGGCTAAAGGAGTTTTATCAAGATGCTAATATTAGTCTTTTGTGTTGTCTTTGGAAGTCAAAAAACTTGTAACCAATAACAATAAGGAAAGCTATTCCCATGAGCTTTAGATGACAGCATCCTTCTATTATTACTTTTTGTGTTGTCTCCTTATTACTGTACAGCCATGTGTTTATGATTCAGAAATAATTTTCGGTCCTGTTTTCTGTTCGAACTGAGAAATTATAATATTTTGATACCTTTCATATGGTACTCCAATTACTACTCCAATTACTCTTATTATTACGCCTAAAATACGCCAAACAAGCAAACCTAGAAGACTTACTGTAAACCAAGTGAAAATTCCAAGGTCCAGCAAAAGAATTAAGGCAGTATGAAACAAGCTTACTTGGATCAGTGTTGGTGATGCTAGCAGTCCCCCCAAAATCACAGCTAGTCGGAACTGGGTTCTTCTGGTAGTAGTCATTGAACGCATAGGATGCGTGATCACGAACAGTATTAGGATTATAACAGCTTCCACCTGATTGAATTTGTGAACAATCTGCCCCTCCGTATCCACAAGCATAGTCCAGAGCAACCTGCAATGCAGTCTCTGAAGCAGTTTGGCTCGCAATACACCAGCTTTGACCTCCTGATGATGATGGTGGAGATGTGTATGGGTTCGTAATGGGTGTCGCCGTTGGAGTAGTCGGACTAGCCGGCGTTGTTGGGACTGGATTATATGTAGGAGTCGTCGGACTAGCCGGTGTTGTTGGGACTGGATTATATGTAGGAGTCGTCGGACTAGCCGTTGCTGTTGGGACTGGATTATATGTAGGAGTAGCCGGTGTTGTTGGGGTTGATGGATTGACAATTGGAACTGCTGTTATTGGAGTTGCAACATCCATTTGAGGCATTGTGTCTGAGGATTTCAGCTTGGTGTTGGCAAACAGCACTCTTTTGGATTTCTTTTCAAGCTTAGGAACTACAGTTTTCTGTGATGGAGATGCATTGTCCATTTTAACCATCTGAAGAAGTGATGTTGGAGATGAAGATAAGCCATCGTCTGGTTCTTTAACAAGCGTTCCTGTTGAATTGTTAACGTAAAATGGAAATTTTAAGCTTTATCCTGTAATAATAATGATGTAAATGCCTGCAACTAAATCATGATTTGGAATGAGGAGGGCCTAGATGTTTAGAATTGATAAGTTTTATGTCGTTCATGCTAGAATGGTAGGGGGAGCAGCTGTAGAAAGGGTAATAGGCCTGGAAATAGACTTGATGCCATAATTAATCAAATCTTTGATGCTAAGTTCTGGACCTTGTAAAGTGATGCAAAAGAAACAGTAAAATCAATCAATATTTTCTCTGATAGCACCGCAAATACTGGTATTATCAGTAATTGCTTGCTTCATGCATCCCCCATGTAAAAAGAACATAAAGAATATCACTTCCGAACATTTCGTTATTGCTGAAAAGAAAGTAAGAACAGAGTGTGACGGTTCAAGTGAAAAGTGTGACAACTGCCTGCCATCATTCAGGGGTTGTGCAATGTGGACTGCATAGGCCATAGGGTGTGGTTTTTTCATGAAAACACACAAGAAAAGGCACTGGGGTAGCAGATGAAAGAAAAAAAAAATCTTTTTCTTTTCTAACAATAAGAAACTCTTTTTCATCTTCATGATAGAGGGCATAACAAATAATTATTTCATAAACTGAAATTGAATCGAGGACAACTATGAGAATAACCATGTCCCACGATCCTCGCTAAACCCAAGTTCTCCCTCATGAGAGACAAAACCAAGTCTAATATGGGTGGCTGACTGCCTGAAATGGTCAAAATTTTTCTATGCTCACTGGGTAGTCAACATCTCTGGGCTGTTATGGAATGTTCCGTATAATAGTTTTCTGCAACAACTATTATCCGACAGAGATTTATTAGAACTCGCTTTCCACACTCTCTGTGAGCTCACCTCCTCCATTGCCCTTCACTCTAAAATAAGACCCATCCATCAGATCCACCCTCGGTCCGACCAATGAATTGGCTGTAACCCAAATGAAACATCTGATGAAAGGAGTTTTCCAGACTTGAGTTCTATTGCTGATTAGAAGCTTCACTAGCTTACGAAGATAGCTAATTAAACTACAGAAGAAAAGGTGGTAGCACTCACCAGAACAGAAGAGGAGGCCCAGAAGGAAGATGAGAATCTGGATAGCCCTTATACCCATCTCTCCAAGCTCTTCCCTTCCTCTTCTCTGTTCCTCTTACCTACACCTTTGTTTGGGAGACCCTTGTGGAGTTTTATCTTGCTAAAGAGAAGGAAGACTCTGTGAGCACTGAAAAGGAGAGACTTTCTCTCGCCTGTTGATTTATATAACAGGGGAGAATCAGAGCTTCCTTCGTAAGTAGAATAAAGAGATATATATATAGAGAGAGAGGGGGGGCAAGTGGAATATGAGGTAACTTGGGAGGGGAGGATGGGAGTCCTGGAGGAGCACGCAAGAGGAAGCGGTGAAAGGAAGAGAAAAGAAAAGGTGGGGGATGGAGGAAAGAAGTACAGGGAGCAGCAGGGAAAGCTCATGGTTTTGAAGTGGACTTCTCCTGTGGGCCGGATTCCATTGATGGTTATAATGATGACTCTGATTTGGCAATGGAGAGGGTGGTGGTGGAGGTGGGAACATCTCTTTTGAGCTCCTCTCTTTTACGGTTTTATGGAACTAAATCAAATGGGAAAGGTGGTGACCGGGACTGCGCCGTTTCCTTTTGTGTTCTGGTTCTTCTATTCTTTTTGAAATTCTTTGGTTGCGGCAAATTAATATTGTTGCCAAGATTTCCTTGATCTCCACTGCAGGCCTAGGATCAAACGAGAGCCTATAGGCTACTAGCGGTGTTGGTTTAGAGGTCTAAATGCTCGACCCCACTATTCTTCCAATTGGTTGAGTCAACTCATCATGAAGCTATCTTGGGATTTCAATTTCAATGCTAGTTGAATAAATGTATGTTAAAATATAAGTAATACTAAAATTGTTATAAAAAATATATGAAATCTATTAGCATGATTCATATGCCTCTGGTCAGGTCACTCCGATGCACTAATTGATAGGCCTCAAGCCAGAACCTCTGCATGTCCATGTTGTGCTGCAGTCAACTCCATTTGCTTGAGTTAGGTTGATGTCTTATGTAAAATGGTCGAGTTCCAACAACGGATTTCATTGTTATAAGTAGCCGAGGGGCTGTATTTGGATCAAGAAGGTAACAAAGTTTACGCAGGAGTAGTGTGGTCTAGACTTGGATTTAAATCCACACTTGTTTGCAATTTGAGCGTGGTGTGTTCTTTTATTTGTTCAACAATTATAATAAATTTTGTTTTTCTTTGAGAGAATAGAATGTTATACTAAATATTGTATATATCAACGTAATAAATTATAATATAAACAATACTTGATAAAAATTTTACTTCATTGTTTTGAATTTCAGAATCAAAATTCGTCGTCTCGGTAATCGAATTCCGTACTGGTGCTATACTAGCACTGTGTCTGTATGGTGCGGTATTAAATTTTTTTGATATACTGAGTGTCGGTATACTATCTATATCGATATGGTATGGTACGTTTTGTACCGTTCGGTTCAAGCCAGTACAACGAACTATGCTTAGAACCAATGTTACGTACTTATTGGCCCTTGAACCATAGAAATTTAAGTTGCTAGATAATGGTTTAAAAATATATCAGTCTTAGTGGGACATTATTTGAGAAATCCAAATTTAAATCTTCAGTGCAGATTCGTATTGGATTAGTAGCTCTCGTTCCTACCCATGCGCATCCTACAACTTCTCAATGATATGAGAAATTTTGTACCTATAGTCTAATGCAATTCCAGTGAAAGCTTGAGCTCAGTAGATGAGCACAGATCCTCTGTGGTGCGTGGGCTGCACTGCAAATGTTGTACAGCCTTGATGGCTCCATCATCTTATAAGATGGATGGTTATCAAGCAGTTCCTGAGTGCTACCTGACATACTTCAGTAGGGGTCCTGTGTAAGCCCTATGCCTTTTTCTCTTCTGCCATGGCTGAAATAATATTCCAATTCCTTTGGTATCCCGCAACAACCGCGTGGGCGTAAGGGATTGCTGTCCTATGACAAGCTCGAATAGGCTGGGTTTGCCCTGTCAGATTTATTAGCATAGAAGATGTATTTTTTTAACGAAAAAGACCGGCTCGAGAGAGATCAGATGTGATTCATCTGCCATAATGTCAGAGTCCCACATGACAAAGATGAATAATTTAAGCTCGGCGTCACGACGATAACAAGGGAAGGTGTCGTATAGGTTGGCTGCCCTAATCCCACAGAGGGATTTTTTTTCTTTCTAAAAACGGTAATTTATAAAACTCTAGCATGAAATACATCCTACCAAATCGAAAAAAATAAAAAACATAAAGAGAAGGAATTGTCTACTGCAGAAGTCCAAAAGACCTTTCCGACGTGCCGGGCAACAAAAGAGGCGACACAGTTTGCAGGTTTGTTCGCTTTCCTGAACACATGTTGTCTGAAAATCACTCATCTCCTGAGCCAGTCTGCGAGTCTCTCAGATGAGGGGATGACCATCACTATACCTGTTCGCTCTCCAGATTCAATCATAGAGATGAATCTTAGAAGGGACTGTTTTCGTAACCAAAACATCACCCTCCGGCACCTGATGACCCTGGTGAATTGGCATGGGCTGCACAGTACTTGACCCATCTTGAGTTTGGACCAAATCCTGGTCTTTCCATCAGATTGCTTTAGTTAGTTCGCATGTACATAAACCAACTGTTCCAACTTTGCAGACATGCCTCCGTCTGTCAAAACGCGTTGGACTTGAACCAGCCGTGAGTTCAGGAAGTCACTTGTACCATGCCAAACACGAGATGAGAGAGTGACTATGGATCTTTAAGTAGGATAATTTGGTTGAGGTGATTATTAGTTGATTACCATTAACGCAAAGAAAACTATACAATAATTTACTCCTTTTTTTTAGAAAAATAAAAGAAAAGACGGGCTAATGGAAGGTGACCGGAAAGATTTGTTTAATGTTACCATCTTAAAATATTAAAGAAGAATATGCATGGCCTCAAATTCATGGAGGTGGAGGTGGAGACGAGTAGGTTAAAGATATAAGAGGACATGAAGCCCTAACCCTGAGCATTCACACCACGATAGGGGAGATTTTTGGACTCATATTTAGAAGAATCATGATAGTGCAGCTAATATATGTTTGGTTAGGGCACAAGAAACACAAATGTATGTGTCAAATATGTCATATGTAGATAAGCTATACGGTCTAAGATAAACAATTATAATAGCAAAAGACACCACATGATCTGTGAATATCAAAAAAAATGGAACCAATATGCACGTGTATATAAGATTTACACCTCTCATAAGCAAAACATGATGCATATCACAAATCGTGAGCCCTAACATCCTACGGTCCTTCAAAATCACAAACACCATACTATCACATGATGGATATACATTTTCTTGGCACATCGTGTACATTGTTGTTACCTAAGACCATAGTCAATAGTAACCTAATTCTCATATGACTATTTGCGCTTAACCGATCAATTGTCTAAGAAAGAGAGGGCATCTAGTCCCCTAAACATTCCGATTGCTCGAACTCAAAACATAAGTTGTTAATGAACAAGCCGACGATGCATATCAGTCTGAAATGGGACATAATAACCATTGGATTAATTAAATAAGCAATTTATATGAAGGAGATTCAAACTCATTGCCATCAGCATCTTAAGCTTGTCTATCTTACTAATTAACCACTCTTATGTAGCACCATGATCTCTGATACCGGTATTAACTAAACACTATTATCGATTTTGGCAGATTTTGTCAATCGACATATGCTACGTGGCAGAATGCAGCAGTATAGGATATCGCTAATTTCATTTGGCTCCTACAGTGTATGGATACCTTTCGGACACCATTATTCAAAACCGGGCGGTCGGAGTCGTTCTCGGTTGCAAGACCGGACCAGTAGACTTTGTTACTATTTTTTCGTGTTCTTCTTCTTCTTCTTCTTCTTCTTCTTTTTTGCTAAGACGAGCGATTCATATCTAATGAGTATGAATACATCCAATAAAATCAATAAAACATAATATTTTGGAGCGCCCGATGCAACTCTCCATCTCTAGCCCACATGATAAAATACATGCTTAGTTTGAAAGGTCACTTCATAATTTTTTCATATCCATGTCGGCCAAGACCTTTAATCCTGGCTTGAGCTCTATTCCATTTTATTTTATACTACGAAAGATCAGCTTTGTCCACCCATTAAACCACGACATCCTTGAACCTTTGACGGGCCATTCCCAATTTTCCTTGTGAACCGGACATCTCATAGATCGAAGCTAACGAAGGGGTTGGACATGCCACGATGCATACTCTACTACGCATCAGTTGAGATCTACAAATATAATTTTTTTCTCTCTCATGCTATATCTAAAAACACCTCAAGTCATATGTCTCTCTCCTTTTTTCTTCATTACTTTCGTTAAAAAAACAAAAATCTCACTACAAAATAAAATGGAATTCTACTAAGACTGGGTTTGAATTTATGCTCCTCTTCAACTAAATTAGACCAGCACATAAAAATAAAGAGACCATTAAATGTTGGAGTTTGTGATGACTTGAACAAAGAACTAGGTTGACCGCCAAGCACAAACATTTATAACTAAATGCTCCAATGGGCACATCAGACCTCGCATGGTTCCACCAAACAAGCAAATAATGCCACAAGGTTAGAGTGGTTATCATATCCCCGTTTGAAATCTAAACATCAGAATGGTTATCTTACTCTTATCAAGGTTGGCAGCACTCTTTTTATTTACTTTGGCTGTTGTACCCAAAGTCGCGTGCGATTTGTGAGACGATCGAATTTTCTATACCGTAACCAGATAAAATTGTTTTCGAGAGAAACTACTTGATTTTCTAATATCAACTTATACCTTTCCCTCTCCTGTTCTATGTATCAAAAATTATGTTTCAGATTTTAGTTGGACTACTAGACTTAAGTAATATATATGATATTATGAAAAACCATCATCATACGGCTTAAATCGAGTTATTGTAACTACTGTTCTCTTTACAGCAAGATAATGAAGTTTGGTATATGTACCAATGAGATGCACAATTTCGCTTTTGTTTCTTCTACACATAAAAAAAAAAACTAATATGATATGCATCAGCATCTAAGAATGAAGTCCTATCAAATTCATGTATTTAAAAATGCTTCTTGCACCAACTTTTTATGCATCCTTTTCCATTGGGCTCGTCCTCACCTCTTCCAAATTTGAGGAATCAAACTTTTGGGTTGGGCCATCGACCAATTTGGATTCAGTAGGGCCATAGTATGAGCAGGCCGTAGAACCAAAAAATTTTACGATGAGACAAATTGAAGTACAAGATTAAAAAAAAAAAAGGCGTGAAATGTGCTTGCTTCTGACCATAACATCATGAATGATAGGGAAAAGAAAACAGTAGAATGATCCAATCAACCTGAGCCGTCGATTGGGTTCCCTGGGCCCTGCCTAATGGATCGGTCCCACCTCTCCCCTCCTCAGACTCAATTCTTTTTCGTAGCAGTCCAATTTCCTCCTCTCCAGCTCATATGACCTGTCTCAGCTCTACCAATTCCGGCGTGGCATCGGAAGATTCCCTGAGCTGACCTATCGACGACCGGTAACCCTCGCACATCCGCCGGACCGGCGAGCCCAGCGCCTCATCCACCATCAGCTCCCCCCACAGTCCTCTCATGGCTCCGTTCAACCTCGCGATGAATCCTTGCCGCCGGCCATCGCAGTGCCGCAGGAATTCCCCCGACCAGCACGTCCCATTCGGTTCTTGGGAAACGGCGTCGGCGATTACGTCAGTAGGTGAAGCGAAGCCGGCAATCATGGCGAGGTAGTCCACCATGGCGTCCAGGAGTTGCTCCGGCGCTGTGCCGCCCCCGTCCCAAAGCCAGACACGGGCTATGCCCCGCTGCACCGCTGAGGCCAAAGCTGTGTACGTATCAGACGTCGACATGAGGCTTGGGCTTAAGTTGATGACGAAGTCGGCGGGGCCGCCGCCGGAGGTAAGCGATACGGTGGTGGTGAGATTATGGCTGGCCATGCGGAGGGTGACGCGGTTGACGGGCTTCCGGGGATAGAGATTGCTCGGATAAAGCTCATGCTCGACGAATTGACTGGCGTGGTGGACCATTCGGGCAGCTCTGCCATTGGAGACGAACATGAGGTTGAAACGGCGGCCGGCGTGAGATCCGGCGGCAGCGTTGACGATGGAGATTTCAAAGCCTTTTGAGGCTTCATAGTTTGCCCAGAGAGAGATGGCAGCAACGGCAATGATCGTCGATAAACGGATAATGATGGTGGTGCTGGAGGGTGAGGAGACAGAGGAGGTTTCCTCCGCGGCGTCGGTGGTGGTGGTGGTGGTGGTGGTGGTGGAGGAGGAGGAGGAGGAGGAGGAGGAGGAGGGATCATGGAGGAGAGGCTCTTCCATGGACGTTGACCCCTTAAAGATGGGAAAGGAGAATGTTCGCTATTTTAGTGTAATGATTGGGCTAGAGCATCAACTTCGCTTATAAAGCTGGAGATCTTGTGAGCTCTCGTATAGCAATGGCATCAGCCCGATGAGGGTGCATGGATATCCAAGCTGTCCTTCCTCCTAGTTTAATGTCTCCTCTCCATGTGATTTCTGATTGTTTCTTGGGTATTTTGGAGGTCAGCTAGCGCGTGGTTTTTGTGCCTGAAGACCTGGATGCGACTTGGAAGTCCCCGAGGAATCGTTTGGCGTTTGTTGCCGCGGCCTGGTCCCGGAGGAGACGTTAAGGCAACGTGGAATATAGCCATGTGACGTGTAACCTGCCATTTAAACAATCACATATTTATTGTTTGATTTTATATAAGAAAGTAATTAACAGACATTAAAAAAAATATTTATTGTTTGATTAGATATCGAGATTCATGTTTACTATTTAGCTAATTTCCAGAAAAATGCAAATCTATGAATTGAGAGTTGCATATATTGCCAAATTGATCTAGTTGATAAGATCGATCTGATCAATCAAGGGAGCATGTTCGATGTCTTAGTAAAATAAACTTAAGCTTTCTAATGAATATAAATATTAAGAAAAAAATGCTCTCGGGAAATACTAACTCATATGTAGAGAAACTGCATCGAATAGATTGATTACCAATAAGAAATATAATTGAGTACAACGATAAGTCTCCTTCAGATTAGAATGACATGCTAGAGAATGGAATAAATCGATTAGTTTGGAAGCGGAATCATCTTGATGCTTGATCGATCTCCTTGAAGGTGGAATGGTAAGTAATGTTGGAAAACTTTAGACCTAGTTATGGATGCAGAATTTTCTTGATGCTCATTTTGGTATATAGGAGAGTTGTAGAATCCTTGTCCAACATCGAGATAGCCAAATGTCTATGTGTCCATACATATAGAGTGCAAGAGAGTGAATGAAGCATTCTTTTCTTTTTTTTTTTTATTATAGAGAATGATAATTGTTGAAGGTTTCTTTTCCCGATAACTTTTTCTTGGTGGTTGTTGATGGTTATCTGCATAAATAACTTCTTTTTCTCCTGATAACTTTTTTTAGAAAGTTAATTTTAGCAATTAACTATCCAGATATGGCCTCCAATATGATCAAATGGTCCCTTCAAGTATGACTAACCAAACTCGGTTGACCTTGTATTTTTGACCATTTGTTATAGTTGGTCGGTTAAAATTGGCCATTATAAAAGTTAAAAAGCACAAATACTTATCCATCTTATATTTATAGGTACTTGGCTTTTTGAATAAAAAAATTGAACTTTAATAATTTTATTGAAAAACAAGCATTTTTTTGAAAAAAATAAATATTGGCCCAATAATAAAAAAACACTCGAGATTTTAAATTATCAATGAATATATATGTGTAGAAATCAAGAAATAAAATAAAAATTAAAAGGAATAAAGATGAACCAAACTTCATAAGATTCAAGAGTAAAACACATGAAAAAATAGGAAGAACATGTTTGGATATTTCTATAGGATTAAGCTGAATATTTTATGGAATTCGAGCCTATTAGCCCATTTAACTTGCATTTTGTGAGTTCATACTTAGCCCATATCCTAACCTTTGGGCTATGGGAAGAAAAAAAGACCAATATTTTTTTTTTGTTTCCATAAATTTTGGGTTGGATGGAGTTTAGTTGATACATAGTCATACTTAAATGGATTATCCAATTCATAAATCCTAAATGATTTTTAGCTCAATCCTTTGAAAATAGCCACAACCCTAATAGGATGGGCGCAAATCACAACTCCAATAATATCTCATGACAAAGATATATAGAGCAAGGTAGTTACAAAAATTGAATCAAATTATGGAATTGAGTATTTTCGTCTTTCCAATGATCACACATAAAGTTACTATAATTGAAGCTTTTGCATATAGAACAGATGGAGCATAATGCGGTTCCAAATATTACCCCTTCTTCTTCTCTCTCTCTCTTTTTTTTAAATCCCTCTAAATAGTACCGAATCCGAATCCAATTTCTACCTGGATCCAGACCCAAACGAATTTTCAATAGACAAAGGGTTTGGATTAAAAAGTAGGTGAAGACCCGAACCCCCGACAAATACGGATGCGGATTAGGAGGTAGCCGGGCTCAACCCGACCCGATAGCAACCCTAAAAACGAGCCTGATGCCACTCCCTCTCGCAGGCAGCGGAATTTGTTTCGCTGCCTGCAATGCCCTGACGGTGAACTCCGTTCTGTAAAAAAAGAAGCAAAAGCACGAAGAAGAAACCACTGAGAAGGCATGGCGACGGCCAAAGACCCCAATCCCCGGCCCGTACGAACCAGCAGTAGCTTCTCTCGCAATCCCTCCTCCCCCTCCGTCGCCCCGGCCTCGCCTCCCGTTCCCGGTGTCAAGCCCGGCCCCAGCGGGGCCGCCTTTGTCTCCTCCGGCATCCCGGACCTCGACAGTATTCTCTCCGCTTACAGTCTTTTCTTCTCTCCCACTTCCCCTCATATTCTCCTCTTCGATCTCTTAACGGCGTGGAGTTTTTCCTCGTAGAGATTCTTGGCGGAGGGTTCCTTCTGGGGTCGGTGGTGATGGTGATGGAGGACGCCGACGCGCCTCACCATCTCCTCCTCCTGAGGAACTTCATGTCCCAGGGCATCGTTCACCGCCAGCCACTCCTCTTCGCCAGCCCTGCGAAAGACCCGAGGGCTTTCCTCGGAACGCTGCCGTCCCCGGTCTCGTCGTCTAAGGAGGAGAGGCAACGAGCCCCGGGTCTCGATCCTGATGCAAAGGACAAAGTTGCGATCTTTCTCCTTTTTTTTATTTTTATTTTAAAGTGGCTAGTTGATTGGCCTTGTAGTGTGGTTTCTTGTGGTGCAGGAGAAGGGGTTGAGAATTGCCTGGCAGTACAAGAAGTATTTTGGGGAGCGGCAAGTTCCTGAACTTCACAATAGAGGTGAAAAAAGAAAGTAAAAAGATTCCTTTTTCATTTTTGAAGTCATTGGTTTTTTTCAGTCTGGCTGTTAAAATGCACTCTTCCTTGTTGTCCTTTTTGTATGTATTTCGTATTGCTGTTGCTGTTGGTGTTTGGGTTGTGTGGGTGTCTTCATGTTTCAATTTTGCAGGAAGATATCATTGACAGCCAACTGATAAATCGTAAGCTATATTTTAGTAATGAATGTTTTTCTTATTTTGGCGGAAGGGTGTTGGGGTGGAGGACAGAGCAGAGTCAAACACAAGAACTTGTAGAGGCAACAATGATAGTCTAGATACCCGATTTAAGGGGCAATACATGACATGCGAGAATATGTGATTAACTTCTAACACTAACTGGAGTTTGGAGAAGTCTAAAACTAAAAGTGGAGTTCATTGCTGCAACCAATAAAGGAATGAGGGGCATTGCTTGCTGGCAACTATGGCTTGCCATCACAATAAATATCTTAACTGATCGGTTCAAGAAACTAACTAATGAGATGAGTTGGATGATTTAGAAATGACCTTGTAGTCACAATTTTGTAGGATCTCTATTCCTACAGTTGTATTTAAAGTTGAAAATGAGTTCCTAGGAGTGCTGATTGTACCTGTCCTCAAAATGATAAAGTAAGAGACTTTCTTAAGGTTACAAGTGGCAAAGCGAAGTCTCCTTAATTGCTTAGATTTTGAAAGGGAACTCTGAATCTATTACAATTGATAGGACCATTATCGACACTCTTTGACTGATTATAGAAAGAAAGTTGATAAAACCTCCAATTCTTAACTGCATACCAACAAAGAAGTGTTTAAATTCTCTCTAGACTGGATAGTCTTAGCAGTAAAGAGTGGATCTAACATATTTAAATTTTTTTCTCCAGATCTTACTTCTATAGTTTGACTTGTTATTGGAGTATCAGTGGAAGAAAATATGCAGTGGATCATAATTTATTCCATTCTTCCAACCCCATGGAGTTGGGATAAGGCTTGTCCATTAAGGTTGAATTTATGGGAATCTAATGGAGAAATTTGTCCCAAAATCTTAGAATGCTGAAACAGCATACTCGTAATGAAGGCGAAAGATTTCTTCAGTTGTATTAATTGAAGATTAGTGATGGATTATCATATGCCTGACGCATAGATTGGTAAAAAGAGGTAACGATACCTGGTGACTTTGTGGAAAATTGCCTGAAGCTGTTTTATAGTGCAGTGGTTGCTCTCGTGCCTATTTAAAGGACGTTCCGGGTTTGAACCTTGGAAGGTGTTACCCAAGTATTTGATCTATATAATTCCATCTGGTGGTGCTCCCAACATTATTCTCAACAAAAAGGGGGAAGACTATAGAAAAGTCAAAGGGCGAGGCTTAAATCTGATTATTTAGTCTCTGGTGATAGGTTGGAATTCAATGAAAATATCCAAGACAAAGAGAAGTACTCTTTCTTAGTCCGATGAATTTTATAGCTGGGAGCAGACAATGGTCATTATAATTAATCAATGTTCTTGCAGCTGGATCTTGCTAATTTTTGAATGGAGATGGGTGCATGGTAGTCTGATCCGATTGTGGAGTTCATGACTAGTTATGCAAACTTTCATATTAAGCCTGTGGGGTTCATGGTAGGTCGGCAACTTTCACACTAAGCCTTCTGAGGATTTGAGAAAGGTCTGACAGGAGATCCATGCTTCATGTTGTGAAACTTGAGCAAGTTTTTTGGTAAACAGGAATAAAGGGAATAACCCAGTGCCAGGGACTAATGACCAAGCTTATACAACTATGAGAAACTGACTCCATATATATGAGCTTAATCGTAACCCATACACCTATATATTCTCCACATGCCAATATGTCCGTATCTATCTTTATTGTTATATGAAAGCCTTTTCTTGTTGTTGCAACATAAATATTGTTTGCTGACTAGTTACCACATCATGGCCACGATCTAGTATATGCAATCTGTTTTTATGTGCATGGGCATGCATGCATTGCCATATAAAAAGTGTTTGCATCCTGTAAGATATAGCTAACTTCACTTTTTTAATTTTTTAGCAATGATTCATCAGTCTAGAAGTACAATAATAATTCCAAAGACATAGCCTTACTTGGTAGTTTTCTGAAGACTTGAACAGTTAAGTAATGGTGTTGCAGGTATAGAACAGGATTTCTGCAATGATTTTGACTTGCGGAAGCCCCTTGAAAGGCAAATGTTTAGGACACAACAAATTGATTGTGTAAGCATTCAAGATACTGCAAATCTTGCAGTTCTTCACGAGCATTGTTCCACTTTTCTATCTAACCTTACTAGGTATGACCAAATCTTTTTGCTTTCTATTTCTTTAGGGATAAGTACTCTTGTTTACATTTGTAAGAAATTACTACTTTTTGCATGTCTTCATTGAACTGTTTATGCCCTTTTATGCATATTTCATAAGTAATAATTGTCTAGCTTTGCTCTGTCTCATAGTCGATCTTTTTTAGTTTAGTAAACCAAATTTACTATTTAGTATATGCACTTACTACTATTCATAGAAATGTTCTAAACTTCATATCTGTTATATTGAACAACAATTTTCAATTGTTTGATGGTATCCACCTGAAGACCTGCTATAGCTATCAAATTTTGTCACTGATTCATTTAAATTATCCTTTAGACTTGGAACTAATTTGCCTGCAGTTGTTCCTGTTATATGCCTTATTAAGTGAGCTTCTTGGATTTCATCACATTTCCTCAAATAAATGTTTAAAGATCAGCAAATTTTAACATCTGGGTAAATCCACCAGCCTATTCTTGGCTTGTCATGTACGAGACTGTTTAGTTAGATTTCCTTGAAAATCAATTTTGGTGGGCCAGATTAATCTAAATGATGCCATAAAGGTCATCTTTGTCATTGGACTATGTCAAAGGTAAGTGGTTGATCTGGTTTACTGTGCTAAAAAGTCTGTTTATTGGAATTAACTAGTTTCAATTAAAAAGGTTTCTGAAATGTCTAACAATATTTTTTTTTAAAAGGTATGCGGCGATATACAATGCAAACTCTGGAAAGGATCAACAGATTGAGAAATAATTTTTCCCTTTTACTTGCTGTTATAACTTGCTGGCTGTGAAAACCTCATTCTCGAATGCTGCCAATGGCCCCATAGGTTAGCTGTTACTAATTATATTTATTTGATGAGATAAGGCCTAGCATCAGAATTTAGGAATCCTTAAAGTCTTAATATGTAAATTTACCAATCAAAATCTCAGATCTAAATGTTGTGGTGTGAGTCTTGGTCTTATTTCAAGAAGTTATATGGGTTAGATGAACCACTCGGACGGACCTTAAAGATTTTTCATGGGCCTAGAAATCAGAGTACTGGGAAGTGATTCCTGATTTCTGATTAAAGATGTCGGAAGAATAATCATATGACTCTGAAGTGATTTATTTTCTGCTGGTGATAGTGAATCAGTGATGCCAGGAGGTTGAAAAATGCCATTTTAGTGTAGTGCTCAAAGGATGTGAATTGGAAATTCTGTTGTCGAAATTATCTATGATTACTCATGGTATCCTCTCTAGCTGAATAATTGTTATATTCGTGTAAAGAAAAGGATGGGAGAGGCATGGCAATAAACTATCAACACCAGACTGCTCGAAATGATTTGCAGTTTGGCATAAAAACTAACATATCATGCACTCCACTAAGTGAGGGTAAGCGCATATAAGATGTTAAACAAAAAGGAAGGACCCTGTCTTGAGAAAAAAGGGAAATTAAGAGAAATGACTTAGGAAGGGGCAGTTGTAATAGACAAAAAAAAGAATCATGGTGACCAAATAATTGTTACTATTTGCTTTTGATGAACTTAATTGCAATGGAAGAAAATGGGAGTAAATAAAAAGCTTAGAGGTATATAATTTCTTGGTAAGATGAGAAGCAAGCCAAAGGGGTTCACATCTGGTTGCCCAGGAGAGAGACTGCATGGGTTAATCCACAATTTCTTTGGCAAATGGTAGTGACATTCTGCAATATAAAAGGAAAAGAAAGACTTTTATTATGTTGTTGGTAAGCTACCTTGGCTCCAATCTTTCCTAGGGACAGTGTCAAGTGTTATTGGTCTAGACTGAAGCAACACCACTAATTCTGGTTCCCATCTGACATTACTTACATCACCATTGTATTTAACATATCACATCTTGACTTGTCATAAAACACACTAAAAGTTGTTGAAATGAAATAACTTAAGTTGTATTCCTTAAAATTAAGTGAGTATAGGCATCACCTGCTTTTCACATTTGTGTGGATGGGTCAAAATATTAGGCAGTGAAGAAAAAAAGCTGATATGGGAACCCTACTTAACAGACTATATTGTTAGCATATTGCTTCTTCAAATGTCACCAGACAGCATTGAAAACTGCTGCACCCAAAACAAAAAAAAAAAGGAAAAAGACCCAAAAGGAAGGCTCTAAGGGCTTGAATAATAGATGGGGAATATTAGAAATTGGTTGTAGTCTTGTGGGTGGGAAATATTAGAAATTGGTTATAGATATTGGGTTAGGTTTCTCTGATTAATTCTATGATGAAGTTTATAATCCAGTGGGTACCAATAGAGTTTGCTTTGAGAGCAAACAATTGGATAGACCAAAATTCAAGTTGACCAAAAATCTGGCCTGCTACCAGCAGAAGCTTGACTAATTATTTGGAGTGCTATTTTTACTACATTAAGTATCCTTTAATCTAGCTGCGTAACATTCTTTTTTCCCATAAATATGGCCTGCTACCAGCAGAAGCTTGACTAATTATTTGGAGTTCTATTTTTACTACATTAAGTATCCTTTAATCTAGCTGTGTAACTTTCTTTTTTCCTATCCTAATTACAACTGTATAATATGAAATAGTTTTGAGTCTTCTGATTTCAAAAATTATTCTGAGCATAATTACTTATTGGTCATGTATATGTTTCACATTGGAATTTTTTTTTTGTATTATAGCTGTTTTGTATCATTGTATGTTTTATTTATAATGACGAGTTTCTGTACATTACCATATTGTTATTCCTGGGCATACAAATAGATAAAAGAGGGTCTGTTGGTTATGGATGGTTTCTTATGTTTTGCATCCAGGAATGAGGGCTGCAATGTTAATGCTGGTCGTATTGCAATACAATCCCTCTGTGCTCCACAATGTGGATACTCAGAACTGGTAAGAGTTCGATCCATCTATAAATAGTAAACTGACATTGAGTGGCTTGATTGTTCAAAAGGTATTTCACTTAAATTGATTGATCCAACTTCATGTTACAGAATTACAATCTTAATACAAAACATACTTGGTTCATTTACTTCTGTAATTATACTACTGTAGGACTGGGATATGGTTTCCTTTATCAGATCTTTGAGAGCAATGATACGATGTTCTAATGCAGTTGCTGTGATAACTTTTCCAACATCGGTTCTTTCTCCTTCCTTCTCCAAGAGATGGCAACACTTGGCAGATACATTGCTCTCTGTTAGAGCGATGCCAGGCATGTTAAAGTGCTTATATTCAGTTCTTTATACCCTTGCAGCCTATTAACTTAAATTGGAATTAATTCTTTGTGAAATGCATTTCATTCCAGATGAAGATAAGGAATTGGCAAAACTCCTTACTGGTTATCAAGACATGGTTGGCCTTTTGCATGTGCATAAGGTGGCTCAGATTAATACTCAGGTGGGGGGAATTTCTTTATTTTTTTATATTTATGCTTCTTTTAGTTTATACAACCTTTATATATAACACTTGGGATGTCCCGATGCATGTGCTGCTTTGATTTTTTGAGCTGGACTGTTATGATTAGATGACAAAATTGTCATGAGAGAGTTTGTAATCAGACCTTTTTTCAAGAAACAAACATCCGTTCTAACTCTCTAGATGATTTGTGAGAGAGGAATAAAGTAAGTGCATTGTATTTTATAATATAGGATTATAATTTATACTTCCAACTATCATCAAGACCGAGATAAAAAAGTCAGAGTGCTACTAGCGATGCTCATGTGGTTGTGGCTTTTGGAAGTCGAACAGATAAATGGGCACATGGTGTTAAACTTGTATGTGCCCGTGCTTTCATTGCTTGCATCTTAGTAGTGCTTATGGCTGTAGAACTGAAAGCTTGAAACTTTTGCTAGACTTGAGTCATCTTGGGCTCATCATCATTGTCATTGTTAAACTGGCCTGCAGGTTCCAGTGATACTAGAGGCAACCACATTCTCACTAAAGCTGCTAAAACGACGGTCTTTGATCTTGGAACGTTTGAATCAGGCTCCAGTAGATGCTTCAAGCGGCACTTCCTATGCAACATCTGGCAGCTGTTCTGGGTCATCGAAAGGTTCGCCCCTTGATTTTTAGTCTCACCTTAAATTAGCAATGGATTTCTATCGAGAATCTCCAAGGTTATTGCTAAACCCTAGCCGGCATCAAAGCCTTATTTCACTGTGAAAGTCGTGTTCTGTGAAAGCTGTGGCTCTGACTTGTCTTCTGGGGAAATCAATTTGAGATGGAGACATGGCTTTTGGGTTTCAGTTGTTAATATATTTTGATACTCTCTGACTGTTGAATTGATGCTTATAGAACTAGAATCTGTGCAAACATTAGATAGGGGAGGATGTTCTCGCGTTGTAAGTACAGAAAAAAATAGCGCATGCAAATTTTTTGCTTTTATATGTCATACTCTTGACCCAATTGGCTATCTTACAAGTTGGTTGGTTTTCTGAATTTTTGGTATCTTTGTGACCACGACCTTTTTACTGTTGGTTTCAACTTGCTGAATGTTATTTAAATTTTCTGTGCGTGATATGTATGACTAGTCATTAAATTTATAGGCTGCGCATGCCTTGCAAAGTGCTATATGAGATGCATCAGATCTACAAATCGAAAATGACTGGAAATTGTTAAGAACTGGACGGAGGGCATCAGCACAAGGAAAATATGGGTATGAGTATATTATTTATTATTGTTGTTATTTTGTAAAACTATCACAGATTTGTAAGGGAAGCGAGAAAGATAATCAAATAAATCTTATCAGTTTCTTGGTGGGTTCAAGCGCTGTTCCGTACTCGTTGCGGTACTGTGAAGTGTCGGCTGGCAGTCGGTCCTTTGGGCTCTTAGATCTTAGCAGTACTCTGATGTTTTGAACAATTGCGTGGATTACCTTTTTTTGTTTGATTTGAGATTTTTTTTTTACTCTACTTACCATCTATACTGATGTATGCCTGCAGAAGGTTTCAGTTCAGCCATATGGGCGGATGGATGTTAGGACAATTTTCAATATAAATTCTGTCTTCAGCTGGGATTCCTTTCCGCCCTTCTGCTCTGGAGAACTACAACCATTCTTACCTCATTCTCGTACGCTCTGCAAATGCCAAATTCAAAACCATTCGTGCTGGGAACCTAAAAAAAAAAATCTGTTAAGATTTTTTTTTCCCTTCTTCTTTTCGTCCATATTTGGTCCCCTTCACCTTGATTTTTTTTCCTATAAGAAATTATATCCTATACTACGTGCACCATATAGTTGTGTATTGCACCAATTATTCTTAAGGATCTCAATCGAGCTGTGCCCAATTGACCCATAGGAAGGAGGCGTGCTCATTGGTACGGTGCACGGCCATTGTGAGCCATAAAAATGAGGCGTGCTTATAAGTATAGTGCATGGACATGTTGGTGCATGCTATTTAGGATATGATTTTTTCTTTGGTAGGCAGTCTTTTTTCTCTTCGCCCACCTCTAGCCTTCTTTCATTTCAATTCCACGAATCAAAGCTTGGCACGTTTCTATTTCCTTCGATCTCGTTATTCCTAAAAGAAAGATCTTGCGGACATTACCTAAAGCCAAGAAGACATAAACCTATATAGGAGAGATAAAGCAATCTTGATTCTTGGTCTTATTTGGGACGAGAAGAAAAATCTTGGGGACATTACCTAAAGCCAAGAAGACATAAACCCATATAGGAGAGATGGAGCAATCTTGATTCTTGGTCTCGTTTGGGACGACAAGAAAGATCTTGTGGACATTACCTAAAGCCAAGAAGACATAAACCTATATAGAAGAGATGGAGCAATAAAGGAGAGATGGAGCAATCTTGATTCTTGGTCTTGTTTGGTATAACAAGAAAGATCTTGCGGATATTACCTAAAGCCAAGAAGGCATAAATCCATATAGGAGGGATGGAACAATCTTGATTCATGGTCTTGTTTGAGACATACCTGTATCGGCAGTTGAAGCAATTCAGAAGAAGTCGGGGTTGAAAAAAAAAAATCATGGTTTTTTTTTATTGTTGTGTTCTTGTTATTCACTAGAAACCGAGGCTGAAAAGGGTTTTCTGACTCAGATGACAAAGATATAGTTCCAATGAGTTGGGTCAAGTCAAATTGCTATATTAGCATTGTTGTCATAATCTACAATTTCAACTTTTTTTAAAAAAAAGTTAGCTAAATCATACTATCTGAATTTTTTAATCATGTATGAGAATTTAAAATTTTCTCAATAAATAACCGACATAGGACTAAGTATACGTCCACACGAGGATCTTCATATACTCATTCCATTTAAAACTTGACAGATCCATGCTACGATATCTCCTATTCTATATAGGTCATGAGCTGGAACTGTTCTGATAATATCTATCATAATCTAAGATATAATCCGAAGATATCATTTAGATCGTCGCAATTGATCAATAACATTGTATGCTATTGGTGGTATACTCGTTGAAAGCATAAGGTACGAGCATTTAAGATTCCGACAGATTAAGATGAGCTGGGTAAGGTTGGGTTGTGGGAGTGGACGGAGGAAAAGATGGTTTTTATCCGGTGGAAGATGTCGAAATTCCAGGTGGCAATAGTAAAGCCTTTTGATAACGCAGTAATTATTCATCACTACTAACTCGAGACATCTTACTAGAAGAGGAAGGTACGAACCAGCTGATTTACTATTTTTTTATGACTACCAATAGTAAAGCCACGAGTTCTTTCAAAGTTTCAAGAGCTTGCCTTGGTTAGGTTTCACGGGCAATTTGCGGGACGGTAATCTTTATAAAGTTTAATGAAACGTTCAAATTAGTTTTCAAGGATATGCCATTTCTCCATTTGCATGTGCAAATAAAAAAGCTTATGTGTGGATTCTAAGGTTGGATACAAATCCTTGCTGCTCCTCTCAAATTCTGTTTTCCAAGACTCATAGAATCAGAAGCATAGTATAGAATTCTTGTTAGTAAATAACTTGAGTTGATATAGAAAAAAAGTTGAAAGTGCTTCCTTTTCCGGTTTGTAACGTTTGAGAATTTTATATTTAAAATTTTAGGGTCTATTATTTCTGTTTCAAAAAACATCCAAGAGGAAAAGTATATTAAACCGAACAACCACATGGTGAAGCCCTTTTGATTTTTTAAACTGCTAGTAAAATCTTAAGAAGCATTGGCAGCAACAATTTAATGATTCCACGGATCAGTAAAAATCTTAAGAAGGAACGGCAAATGTTCTGTGCAAATGCTATCTTCCACATCAATCTCCATGCCAGATTTCAATAATTTATTGAAGAAAAAAAAAACTCAAAACATAAAGATGGCAGCAGGGCCAAATAAGCTCTTATTTATCTAATTTTTTTTTAAAAATTCATGTTTCCACCGCAGGCTTGGCTGTAATATTCAACAGGCTTCAAGATTGATACGTAACTCATTTTGTCTTATATCATAACTTTACACGAATCGCAAAGTATGGCTTTTTCGCATCCTAAGCCTTCTATAGATCGGGGGAAATCAGAACCATCGATGGGAAGATGGGATGCTTTTCTCCTCTCTGATCAATCACCTACATCGCACGTGTGATGCCCCCGCCACGTTCATCTCACGTGCACAACCGTAGGTGGCTTTGCAGCTTGACACCGGGTGTTCGCGTGGTTGCGAGTCGAAAGATTCGAAAGTTTCTCGGACCGTTGCCATCTCGAAGCCAACCCTTCCCGCCATGCTGCAACGGCTCTCCACCGCCCCATCCCCAACCAAAACCCTTCGTTTCAGCTCGCACCACCCTCTCCTCTCCCTCCTGAACTCGTGCAAAACCCTGGACCAAATCAAGCAAGCCCACGCCAAGATGATCGCCGACGGCCTCTTCCTCCACCCCTTCCCACCCAGCAAGCTCCTCGAGCTCCTCCTCTCCCCTTCCCCTCCCCTCCTCCCCTACGCCGACCTCATCTTCCGCCACTCCCCTTCCCCTCCTCTCTTCTCTTACAACACCCTCATCAAGGCCCATTCCTCGCCCGCCTCCCTCCTCCTCTTCCGCTCCCTGCTTCGTGACCCTTCGGCTCCGCTTCCCAACCAGTACACCTTCGCGTTTGTCCTGGCTGCGTGCGGGCCGGAAGGATTCGGGCTCGTGGAGGGGGAGCAGGTGAGGGGTCAATTGATCCGGCGTGGGTTCGAGGCCAATGTGTTTGTTTCGAACGTGGTGATTCGGATGTATGGGAGTTGGGGGCTGTTGGATGATGCGAGGAGGGTGTTTGATGAAAGTTCTGAGAGGGATCTGGTCTCGTGGAATTCGTTGATCGGTGGATATGCAGGGGCTGGTGATGTAGATCGTGCCAAGGAACTGTTTGATGAGATGCCAGAAAGGGATGTTGTTTCCTGGAGTACGGTTATTGCAGTCTACGTGCAGGTAAAAACGGGTTTCAAATATCATTATTGCAGGCTATATGATTTGTTTTGACTGAATATATTTGTTTTATTTGCTTCATACTACAGCTTTTTTTTTTTTTGTGTGTAATTCTTTCTGATATGGATTGAATTTTTCGAATTAACTGGTTCCTTATGATTACTATTAACTGATTTCAGTCGCAGTGATTGTCCTTTATATCCATTTTTCACCTACTGTTCGTAAATCAAGGCTTCCTCTGCCAAATGAAGGCAGGCTCTCCTAATCTTCTGAACGTGCACTCTGTTATATGACCCTTTGGATGTTGACTTGCATTAAATTTCACTAGCCTTTTTTAGGTTGGATGCTTTGTTGAGGCAATGGAACTCTTCCGTGAGATGCAGCTTGCAGGAGCTACACCTAATGAGTTCACGCTCACAACTGTTCTTGCAGCCTGTGCTAATCTGGTGGCTTTGGATCAGGGAAGATGGATTCACATCTATATTAACAAAGCTAGGATCAAGATGAATGATAGATTGCTTGCTGGTCTCATTGATATGTATGCCAAGTGTGGAGAGGTAGAATCTGCATGGAAATTATTCAATGATGAAACTAATCCAAAACGAACTGTTCGGCCTTGGAATGCTATGCTTAGTGGCTTTGCTATTCATGGCAGATCTGATGAAGCAGTCAAACTCTTTGAAAGGATGAAGAAAATAAATGTTCTTCCTGATAAAGTAACTTTTGTATCCTTGCTTAATGCTTGTAGCCATGGAAGATTAGTGCACCAGGGGAAATTATATTTCAGTTCAATGAAGAGTGTCCATGGCATAGATCCAGAAATTGAGCATTATGGATGTATGGTGGATCTTCTTGGCCGTGCTGGGCTCTTGAAAGAGGCAGAAGAGATGATATCAACTATGCCTATGGCTCCAGATACTGTCATATGGGGTGCATTACTAGGTGCTTGTCGCATACATGGAGACATAGAGATGGGAAAGAGGATAGGGAAACTCATTAGTGAAGTGGAGCCGAAACATGTTGGCTGTCATGTTCTATTAGCAAATATTTATTCTGGATCTAGGAGATGGAATGATTCAAGGGATGTGAGGAAGGACCTTGAAATTGCCAATGGGAGAAAGACACCAGGTTGCAGTTCCATCGAACTAAACGGGATGTTCTATCAATTTCTTGTGGGAGATCGATCCCATCCACAGACAAAGCAGATCTACTCATTCTTGGATGAGATGGCTATCAAACTAAAGATCGCAGGCTATACCCCAGAAGTTGGAGAAGTGCTGCTTGATATTGATGAAGAAGACAGGGAGTCTGCTCTATCAAGACACAGTGAGAAACTAGCCATTGCTTTTGGGCTGATGAATACTAGTTCAGGAACCCCAATCCGAATTGTGAAAAATTTGCGGGTCTGTAGGGACTGCCACCATGCTACAAAGTTCATCTCCAAGGTTTATGACCGGGAGATTATAGTTCGAGATAGGATTCGGTTTCACCACTTCAAAGATGGATACTGTTCTTGCAAGGATTATTGGTAGAAGGCCTCAGTAGGAGAATGGAGTTGCAGTTGACAACTCAGCTTGCTTCATCATTTTAACATGAGAAACTTGATTGAAGTTTTTTCACTTCAAAGTTGGATGCTGTTCCTGCAATGATTATTGGTAGAAGGCCACAGCAGGAGAATGTAGGAGTTACAGTTGACAACTCAGCTTGCTTAATCAACATCTTAACATGATGAACTTGATTGAAGTTTTTCTTATTTTTTATTTTTTATTGCAAAAGTCATATCTATTCTCTCTCTTTTTTTTCCACCAATTGTTTGAGAATTGTAAAAGATAGCCACTCTTTTGTTAATTATTTATGCAAAGGAATCATATTTATAGAATGACATGCTCCCAAACCCAAAGGTCTTGTAAACATCAGTTGACCCGCACTGGAAACATTTAAAGCTCATTGTGTAAAGGCACTAATTTACATTAGACACGATAGTAGTGCACTCCATGTATGGATCACAGAATTTATTTGATCAGCATGTTGTCACTGTATAGGTTCACATATTGAATGAATTTTCTTGTGATTCATATCTTCTTCTGCTATTAGAAGAATTCAATAGAAATCACAAAAAAGGAAATAATTTATAGAAAATTATAATAACTGAACAGAACCTTGAAGTGGGGAAGGATGCTACATAGCCCAGGTATTTATGTGATGTAAGAAGAATAGTAATGACAAGTTCAGCAAATAAAGCAGCACCAATAAGTATTATTACTAAATATAAATATTTCATAAGCAGCTCATGAATAATTGCAATTAAAGGAATTATTTTTATACAATTAAATTATATGGGAGTATTTGGCGTATAACTCAGAAAGTTGCTACTGCTTTTATTGTATTCGAGGATTAGATATTATGAAATCCATGCATAAGTTCATGTGCAACTATTGATGTTGTTTAGTTCTAGAATGGAACTTTATTTATAACATGTATTCATTTCTCTGCTTATATGAGATTGTACTCAATTTTATTCCAGTGCATGTTAAATGAGTATCACACAGTCTGAAGACATTATTACTATCACATGATTAGCATGTTAGTTTCACAAACAAGAGGAAATCAATCTGTCTGTTCTGTGAGAGTCTTATTGCTGGATTGGTTTGTTTTGGGAGATAATTATAGCATTTTTTGAAATCCAGCAATAATTAACTATAGCTTTCATTTGAGAAGCATGGGAACTATCAATTGGAATCAGATTTAAATTTTTTAAGGCTGTGTGATAAATAAGATCTGATAAATCTTAATAGATGTCTCATCCAGCAATCTCAACTTTCATGAGATTGTGGAGCTCGCTGATTTTGTAGTGATAAATCTAGCATTCAAAGATGACACTTGCACTTGCTTCTAATGATGCTGCAAAAAAAAAAATAAAAGAAAAGAAAAGATTCAGTGCCAAGGCACACACCATGTATAAGGAAAGTAGTTGCTTAAAAAGGATTATCAGCAATCACCATTTACCTAATCTATACTCATGCGTTTACCAAACAAGATACATTTAGTAAATAGCTGAAATTACTTCATCTGAAATCATCATACAATTTAGTCAAAGAAGAAAAAATAGAGTTCATGGTAGGTCAGAGTCAAATAAGTCCCCATAAATATGGAGCAAATTTCTCTCATGTCAGCACACTTTCAAAATACAACCTCTCCAATCAGTGAACGAATCAGGCTCTACAGCAAATGGAACCCATTCAATTTCTCAAAAGCATAAAAATGAATTTAATTCCTTGTAAATATCAACCCAGTTAAACCCTAGGAGTCAGTTACAAATTCTAAAGGAAATGCAGTATTATCCTTCTGTCTGGCTGAAACATTGCTTCCCTGTCTTCGACTCGACAGTTTCTTCAGAAGATTGAGGTCAGAGAGGTGACAAGGCCACTACCTTGCCAATAATTATTAGAGTCGGGGGCACCTAGTCTGCTGATTTAACTTTGTTTAACGGATCCTTCAGTTCTGCAAAATTCTATATCAAAGGAACTTATCGCTCAAATTTTGTACAACAAAGGTTGAGTAGAAAAGCCTTTGCCCGAGGATAAAGTTTGTCGGTCCATTGTCTGCAAATCTTCAGTCTCAAGGATTACTTGATGATTCTACATTTAGATTTATTCAATCTTTTAATAGAATTTTAAAAAATATGAATTCATTACTGACCATTCATTGCGGTGGGGTAGTTCCTTGCTCCACTGCAACAGCTGGAGTGTCTGATGGTAAGCCATGATTCATCAATTCCAGAGCAAGAGCTCGGAGGGTCGATCAGGATCAGCAGCATTTTCTGTCATATATAGAGGACCTGTTCCTCCATTTCTTGAGTTCCCGGACAACGATATCGCACATTAGCAAAAGAGCAAAGGTCAGAGGGTCTACGTGCTGTCGGACCTCCGGCTGCTCTTCCGGCCGTAACCGCCGGTCCTCTGGCCACAGCTGTCGTCGGAGGTCTCCTCCTCCCCTCCCCTGTTTCTTGGTAGGGCGGGTTCCCATCTCCTGTTCCGCCAAAGAAAAGGAGGAGAGGGCAATGAAGAAGAGAGGCAAAAGAAAGGAAGAAAGCAAGAAAGAAAAAGAAAAGAAAAAAAAAGGAAAAAAAAGAAAAGAAAAGAGAAAATAGGAGAGAGAAAATTGAGAAAAAATATATATAGGTAAAAAAAAGTTATTGAGATTTTATTTTTGGTTCAACCTTTCTCTCTCCATCTGACCTGTAGATCTTATTAAAGAGTTCTAGTTTGATGTTGCAGCGACCGCTTGGACTAGTCTTTTCTACCTCTTTATCCAGTTTGGACTTGAAGCCTACTCAAGTCCATTTCTGTTTCTCTCTAGTTTCTTAAATTGTATTTAGATTTTTAAATAGTTCAATGTCAATTTAGTTATCTTCTTAAACGTTTTGGATAAGTATAGCGATTTGTCCAACTGAACCTAGTGATCTTTGGAGGAACAAAAGTAAATGACCTTTGCACAAACATTAATAATTCTTGAATTATTGATCAATTTAATTTATATAAAATAGAAAAATATAAATTATAGTGATGCGATTGGCTTTGCATTTTCTTAAAAATTTAGGATCCATGATTATGATAAATTCATATCTTAGTATTGTGCTTTACTGTGGATGATTTATGCATGAATTATATTCTCTAAAATTATGGAAAAAATTGCATTCTACTATGACATGATTTATATGGCAAGATTATGCATTTTAAACTTTTATGATTCTATTAAGCATCTTTTTAACCTAATTATATGGGTATGGTTTATAAAAAATATGAAATAGTTTATGAGCTCTCAAATAGTTATGGACGCTCCTAGAAATGGGGGCCAATCGACATTCTGAAGCTAGCATCCAACAAAAACAGCTTTCTGCCAATGGGTTAAAGTTGTATGAAAATTGCTTGTCACAGGTTATAGGGACCATAGTGCGAAAAATCTGTGAGTACTGTTTTAAATTGATAGTATGGATAAATGGCAAACATTTGATGACCGTGAATATTTTAAATTATATTTTTTAGCTTTACGAACTTGCATGATTTGTGTATACATGATTGGATTGCTAAAATATAGTTTGTTATTATGTGTATGAAATGCTTTGTTTTACGTTAAAAATTTACTTTCCAAATGGTGCATTAAATCATATAAAAATTTATACTTGATTCGATGGTTGCTTATTGAGCCGCGAAGCTCATTCGTCTCCTTATATTTTTTTTTCGAATAATTACGGTCGGTAGGAGTGGGGAGGAATAAATGAAATGAAGGACAAGGGAATACACTCAAAGCATAGTAGCAAGTTACTCATAAATTTAGTTTATGACTATAATATTTTTTAATTATGTAGCTTCGAAGATGTGTTGGATTTAGATGCTCTATGCCCCCTTCTCCTTAATTAATGAATGAAAAAACTTTGGACCACTTTTATTATTGAATAAATTTTTTATATAGATTTATTATTATGGGCAATACCCTGCGATAGAATGACCATGTTATGGTCCGGATATGGGGCATGACGCTTTATAACCCAACTTTCATAATGTGTTTGCTGTATGTTGAAGATAAAAGGGCGCTAATATATCATTTACATTGAGAAAGGTCACTATTGTATCTCCAAGCATATGTCGAGGCACTTTTTGCCTTATCCTACCATTTCTAATGCCATGACAACCATTGGATGTCGTGAACTTTGTTTTGCGACTCGATTAGATTGAGCTCTCTTGTATTCCTACTTTAATTCATCTCAGTGTAATAAGATCTGAAACATGGAATCAACAATAGTTTATACTAAAACATATGCAATTTATTTTTGGAGTGTCAAATGAGTAACTTATTTGAAAAAAAGTTTGTGGTTATGCAGGAGCAAGCTCCTGATAGGAATGATCGGCAAACGAGGCTGGAAAACCTAACATGAAATAACTCAGAGATGGTAATAATTTAATGACTTAACACACCAGGCACCATATACATGATGTAACTGTAAAATTGGCTGCCTCAGAAGACAGTGATTTACAGAGAGGAGGAAAAAAAGTTGGTCTCCTCTAAGAGGTGAATAATGATGACAGCTAGAATATTGAGGGCCAAAATCAAAATGGATCATTACTGAATTTGTTACCAGTTTCCACCGCATATATCCATGTAGCATAAAGTCTAATTGTTACGGAACTCCCAGTAGTTACAGATACAGCGAATAACGAAACAACCAAGCCAATGACTTCTTGCTATGAGTGAATTTGACATTGTAACAGTGGAGAAAAGATGACGCTTTAAGAGTGAAAGATAATGGCTACCAACCAGAAGACAATGGCAGGACAATCCACTTCTTCACATTTATTACTGCAAGCAAAATCTCAAGTATATCATCTGTCACGCCGGGCCGGAGCGCAGCTGACGCCGCACGCCCACACGGCGGACCATACAGGCATGCAAGACAACTTATCATATAGAAGCAATTGCAAATCCTTAAAATTTATTTAAATATTAATTTAATTAAATAGGTTTTACAATAATTTCAAAATAACATGCGTTGATATACATCAAATAATCTAGCTAATCTAACTAAAATGCCAATAATAGAATAAAATCTTTAGAATTTAGTGCACTCCTCAATCCTATGCGATCATGCCTCTGGATCTGCAAAACAAAAAAAAGAGCTACACTAGTCCCGTAAGCAACATAATACCTCAGAGTGGGGACAAAGCATACTAGATAATTAATCAAAGCACAAAACAATGACTGAAAAATAAATCATAAATAACATATATATTTTTTTAATTTACTAAGCATTTTTATAAAAAACTATGATACCATAATCCTAACATAAATCTGCTATGGCCGTGTAACCCAGTGGCATTGGTTGCACAAAATGCCAAATCTACTATTATTAACCACCGGTGGTAATAGCATCCAAATCCAATATTATTGACCACCGATGGCAATGGTGTCCAAATCCACTATCCTAATCACCGATGGCGCGGTGTCGAAATCGGTTTCTCAAAGATACATTTCGATAGAGTCAAAAATAATCTCCATTAGTAGGGCTAGAACATATCATAACCATACTGAGAATATATATATATATATAAACAGATTTCATAAGTTGCCTAATCATATTTTACAGATTTCGTAGCATATAACATAATTTTTAAATGATATTTAACATGTCTGACAAATTTTACTAAGTACAAAATATATCTCAAAATTTAATTCATTAATGATTAATTTATCAAATAATTTAGAAAACACATTTTGAAGTATTAAGTTACTTTTTCTTGCTTTAATCTTATTTTAGGTAGGCAGATCATGTTCATCTGTTTAAATATCACTAAATATAATTAACTTCTTTGTTAATTTTAAAGCTAAGCAAAACCAAAAATACTATTGGACATGACCCAATAGGGCCCCAACTTGACCTATAATAAGTACGGCCTAATAGGGACCGAACTTGG
The DNA here is from genome assembly GCA_025769935.1 of Phoenix roebelenii. NCBI lineage: Eukaryota > Viridiplantae > Streptophyta > Magnoliopsida > Arecales > Arecaceae > Phoenix > Phoenix roebelenii. Next base: position 9,259,197 of record JAOXJJ010000725.1, on the reverse strand, counting down.
TCCACATTGGACACAACCCTACAAGGCCCAAAGTCGGCCCATAACGAGCACGTCCCAATAGGGCCCAAGCTCGGCTCATAATGGGCACGACCCAACAGGCCCGCATTGGACATGGCCCAGTAAGGCTCAAACTCGGTCCGCAATGGATCTGACCTAATGGGGCCCCAAACTTGGTCCACATCGGACACAGCCCACATTGGATATGACCCAATAAGGGCCCGATCTCGATTCATAATTGGCACGATCCAGTAGGGCCCCAATTTGGCCCATGAAGGGAATGGCCCAATAGGGCCCAAAGTGGCTGAACAGGGCCCAAGTTTGGTCCGAGATGGGCACGGCCCAATAGGGCCCAAAGCAGCTGAACTAGGCCCAAGTTTGGCCCGAGATGGGCACGACCCAACAGGGCCCAAAGCAACTGAATTGGGTCCATGTTTGGTCCGCAATGGGCACGGTCCAAAGCGGCTGAATTGGGCCCACATTGAACAAGCCCAAGCTTGGCCTAGTTCGGCCCACGATGGGCCTCTTCAACCCGTTGAACTCTGAAACAGGGGAAGAAGAAAAAAATGGAAAAGAGAGAAGGAAGAGGGAAGTCGGCAGGGTGGCCGGCCTGGGTGGCCGGAGGCCGTCATCCGGTCGATGGCCAGCCGACCGCAGTGGTGGCCAGCGGCCACTGTGGTGGCTGGCGCGGAGGAAAAACCGAGATCGTTCTTGGTTTGGCCCGAAACAGGAGAAAGGGAAAAAACTTTCCATAAGCTTCGATTGAAGTAACAAAGGAAGAGCTTACTGGTGCGTCGGTGGAGGCGGCGGGTCTCAGCCGATGAGCGGTTAGGTCCTGTGGCTAGCGGCGGCGACGATGGAGCCCCGAACAGGAAGTAGATCTCGGAACGAGGCTCAGAACAAGGCTCGGAAGCAAATTTTTGGTGGCGCTCGGCCGGGGTGGCACACCAGTCATCGGAGGAGGAGAGGGAGGAGAGAGCTCGGTGCTCTCAAGAGGGTGAGGAGGCGGGCTTTTATAGAGCATCTCCACTGCGGATAAGCTCGCGGGCGGTTGCACCGCCCATGAGGTTTGTGGCAACGACGCCACGACACGGCCGACGATTGTTCTAACTCCCCAGCATGGTCGGGGAGTTTAACTACTGCAGAGTGGCCGCAGCTCTGCAACAGTTCGGCTCCGCAGAAGTAGAAGTAGGAACTCCCTGCTCCATTTCTTTGGGCTGGGCTAAAGTTGGTTGGGCCTACAGGCTTCAGCCCATTTACTCCTCACATTCTCTCCTCCTTAAAAAAAAAATTGTCCTCGAAATTGAACATACTTTATCTTGCAAAAAGGTTCGGATATTTTTTTTTCATCTCATCCTCCAATTCCCAAGTAGCATCTTGTTCTGAGTGATTACTCTATTGGACCTTGACATAAGGAATCGTGCGCCTCCTTAATACTTGTTCTTTCCTATCAACCACACGTACAGGCCGCTCATCATATATCAAGTCCTCTCTAAGCTGCAAGGGAGCTACTTCTACCACATGGCTCGAATCTGAAATATATTTTCTTAACATAGTAACATGGAAAACATTATGAACGCTTGATAGTGATGGTGGAAGTGCCAATCTGTATGCAACAGCTCTAACTCTTTTCATAATTTCAAAAGGTCCCACATAACATGGACTAAGTTTTCCACAAATTTCAAATCGCATTACTCTTTTGGTAGGAGATACTTTCAAAAGTATATGATTTCCGACTTGGAATTCTAATTCTCGCTTTCTATTATCTTCATAACGTTTCTGTCTGCTCTGAGCTATCCGGAGGCGTTCTTTGATTAGCTGAATCTTTTCTACTATTTGCTGAATAATCTCGGGACCCATAAGTTTTCTTTCACCAACATCATCCCAACATATAGGAGATCTGCACTTCTTTCCATACAAAGCCTGATAAGGTGCCATCTGAATACTTGCTTGGTAGCTATTATTATATGCGAACTCAAGCAAAGGCAAATGACGGTCCCAAGAACCTCTCATATCAATCACACAAGCTCTCAACATATCTTCTAAGATATGAATGGTCCTTTTTGACTAGCCATCGGTCTCGGGGTAGAAAAATATGCTGAAACTAAGAGTGGTTCCCAAACCTTTATACAAACTACCCCAAAAATGAGATACAAACCATGAGTCTCTATCCAAAACAATAGATATAGGCACTCCATGCAGCCTTACTATCTGCTTAATATAGAGGTCTGCAAACTTTTCCAATGTCATTCCTACCTTAAGTGCCAAAAAGTGAGTTGACTTTATCAATCTGTCTACAATCATCCATATAGCATCATAACCCTTAGGAGTACGAGGCAACCCAGAGATGAAATCCATTGTGATGTGTTCCCACTTCTATTTAGGAATTGAAAGAGGACGCAACAACCCTGCCAGTCTCTAGTGTTCTGCTTTAACCTGCTGATAAATCAAACACCGAGTTATGAACTGTGCAATTTCTCTCTTCATGTCATTCCACCAAAATATATTCTTCAAATCCTTATACATCTTAGTACTCCCAAAATGCACTGTATATCCAATATTATGAGCTTCTCCCATAATTTCTCTTTTTAATTCAGAGTTATTTGGAATACACATTCTGTTCCTAAATCTCAATGATCCATCCTCATGAATTCTGAACTCTGACTGAGAACTTGACTCAATATCATTTCTAATCTTTTGCATTTGAGGGTCATTTACTTGTGCAATTTTAATCCTTTCTATCAGGGTATGTTGGACATGCAAATTTGCCAAATGTGTATCAGGATCATGCCAACATAAGTAATGTCTCTAGATTTTCAATGCAAACACAGCAACAATAAGTTCAAGATCATGGATGGGGTAGTTCTCCTCATATGATTTTAATTATCGGGAAGCATAAGTAACCATCTTATCATTTTGCAATAGCACAGAACCCAATCCTCTCCTTGAAGCATCACTGTAGATGATAAAACCTTCACCACTAGAAGAAAAGGTAAGGATGGGGGCTGACACTAAATGTTACTTAAGCTTCTTGAAGCTCTGTTTACATTTATCTGATCACTCAAACTTAACTTCTTTATGAGTTAGTCGAGTTAAAGGTGCAGCAATAGACAAAAAATCCTCAACAAATCATCTATAAAATCCAACTAGGCCCAAAAATGCGAATCTCAGAAACACTATTTGGCCTGCTCCAATTGACCACTGCTCCAACCTTCTTTGGATCCACATAGATTTTCTCTTTAGATATCACATGTCTTAGGAACATCACACTATTCAGTCAAAATTCACTTTCTTTAATTTACCATACAACTGCTCATGTCTTAGAGTTTCTAGTACTATCCTCAAATGCTGCTCATGCTCGGCCTGACTTCCAGAATAAATTAAAATATCATCAATAAAGACAACCACAAATTTATCTAAAAAGGGTCCAAACATCCTGTTTATCACATCCATAAAAGCTGTAGGAGCATTTGTCAGCCCAAATGGCATGGCCAAAAATTCATAGTGCCCAAGTACTAAAAGCAGTCTTAGGCACATCTTCAGCCTTTATTTTTAACTGATGGTACCTAGAACGAAGATCAATTTTGGAGAATACTTGAGCACCCTTTAACCAATCAAATAGGTCATCAATTCTTGGTAGAGGATACTTATTCTTTCCTGTCACTTTATTTATCTCTCGATAATCAATACATAACCTTATACTGCCATCTTTCTTCTTTACAAACAATATTGGAGCTCCCCAAGGTGAAACACTAGGTCGAATGAAGCCTTTATCAAGCAGATCTTGCAACTGCTCCTTTAATTCTTTCATTTCAGCTAGAGCCATTCTATAGGGAGTTTTGGAGATTGGTGTAGTATTGGGAGTCAAATCAATTGCAAATTTAATTTCTCTATATGGTGGCAAACCAAAGAGTTCTTTCGAAAAAATATCAGGGTATTTCTTCACTACTAGGATGTCCTCCAATTTTTGATTTGATTGTCTGGTATCCACTACTGTGGCAATATATGTCATACTCCCCTTCTTAAGTAGCCACTTTATTTGCATAACAGACACAACTAGAGAGGAAGTATAAACACTACTATCCATAAAGCTAAATTCAGTATCTCCAGAAATCTGGATGTTTACCAATTTTTCATAGTAGTTATGGTAGCAAATGTGCCGCTAACCAATCCATACCCAAAATTATGTCAAAATCATGCTTGTCAATGACTATCAAATCAGCAGTCAAGTCTCCTCTTACTATCTGAATTAAACAAGTCTTGCATACCTGATTAGCGATCACCCCACCCTCGACAGGGGTGCTAATATGCAAATCATAATCTAATGGCACACAAGACAAGTCATGTTTTTGCACAAATACAGATGCCACAAAAGAATGTGTAGCACTAGAATTAAACAATACATAGGCATAAACAGATGCAACTGGTAATGTACCTGACACCATAGTATTGGATGTCTGAGCATCTTGCTGAGTCAGTGTGTAAACACGACCTTGTGTGCGCCGTCTCCCCCTTATGCTACTTGGGAGAAGAAGGCTGAGCTGGTTGAACTGGAGCAAAAGAAGCTTGCACTTGCTAGGTCCTTGTAGCCCGAGGCCTCTGTATTGATTGAGATACATGCTGATTGCAAGGGCACTTCTTTATCTTATGACCCTGCTGGCCACATCTGAAACATGCATTGGATAACCGTCTACAGAGTTCTGTCTTATGGGCACCTCCACATGCTTCACATTTAGACCGGTCTTGTTGATGCTGAGTAGTTCTCCCATAAGATTCATGCTTCTCTGATTGCCAATATCTATTACGAGATTTTGCAGTTCTGCTAGAATTCTGTCCACTGTGGGTATTGAAATCTCTGCTCCTCTTCTTTTGTTTCCCATTTTTAGCATCCTGTGTCTCCTTCCACATAATTTCCATATTCTTGGCCATATCTACCAGATCATCATAGCTTGCTGAGTGCATTGCAGCCAAACCCTGATGTAAGTGAGACTTCAACCCTTCTTCGAATCTCCTTATCTTGGATTCTGCATCCATAATGAGGGTGAGAGTAAACTGAAACAGCCTATCAAACTTTGCCTCATACTCATCCACGGTTATAGTTCCTTGAGATATATTGAGAAATTCTCTCTCTAGCTCCCTCGGACGACTAGAAGGAAAATATTTGGAGTAAAAGGTTGTGCGAAACCTCTGCCAGGTAACTGGCTCATGCCCATGAGCCAATGTGTGCTCCATAGACTTCCACCAATGATGAGCTCTATCCTGAAGCATATAAATAGCGAATCTGACTTTTTTTTCATCAGTGATGCGCTCCACAAAATTCCATCAATGCGCGCTCCATAGACTTCCACCAATAATGAGTCATTTTCTTGAATTCTGTTACACTCCTTTGCTCAAAAGGACCAACATCTTACCGGATTGATTGTTGACATTATTGCCTCTGTTGGCGTACTAATTAACCTGACAACCTCCTCAATCAGTTCGAGCACTCGGGTTTGATTCCCTACAACATTTTTTGGAGTCATCATTGATTGACCGAGGATTGGCTGATTCACCATTGATTGACCAGCCCCTCCTTCTTGGTGAATTCCAGACACCACGTTTTAGGGCCTTGGGCTTTGCAATGCCTCGGTCGCTTGGTTAGTAGGGACTTTGCCCCGAGAGCCCCCAACTATCTGATTTAGACTATGGGCACGACGAGGCGGCATTTTGATTCAGTAAAATAGGCAAATGTTACAAGATCATTCAAACAGAAGAACAAAAAGTTATTAGCAAAAAGTAATTAATATTATCCCTTGTCTAATTCCTACCCATCTCTCAGTCTTTCCGACGAATCCTAGAGATCCTAAAACCTACCATCAATTTTGTCACACCCCAAGCTTGGAGCACGGCAGACGCTGCATGCTCGCACGGTGGACCGTACAGGCATGCAAGGCAGCTGATCATATCAAAGCAATTACAAATCCTAAAAAATTATTTAAATATTAGTTTAATCAAATATTCTTACAATGATTTGAAAATAACATGTATTGATATAAATCAAATAATTTAGCTAATCTAACATAAATGCCAATAATAGAATAAAATCTTTAGAATTTAGCACACTCTCCAATCCTGTGCGATTATGCCTCTAGATCTGAAAAACAAAAAAAATATGATAATGAGATACACTAGCCCAATAAGCAACATAATATCCCAAAGCAGGATCAAAGCATGCCATATAATTAATCAAAACACAAAACAATGACCGGAAAATAAATCACAAATAACCTATTTTTTTCTTTTGAAATATGCTAAGCATTTTTATAAAAAAATTTGATATCAGATTCCAACAAAAATTAGCTAGGGCCACGTAACCCAGTAGCATAGGTTGCATAAAGTGCCAAATCTACTATTTGTAACCACCAGTGGCAACGGTGTCCAAATCTATTATTATTAACTATCGATGGCAATAGTGTAGAAATCCACTATTTTAATCACCGGTGGTGCATTGTCCAAACTAGTTTCTCAGAGATATAAGTCGATAGGGCCAACGAATAATCTCCATTGGCGGGGCTAGAGCAGATCATAGCCATGCTGAGAATACGTACATATAAAAACAGATTTAATAAGTTGCCCAGTCATTTTATAGATTTTATAGCATATAACATAATTTTTAAATGATATTTAATATGCATGACCTATTATTACTAAGTACAAAACATATCTCAAAATTTAATCTACTAATAATTTATCAAATAATTTAGAAAACACACTTTGAAGTATTAAGTTACTTCTTTTCACTTTAATCGTACTTCAGATAGGTAGATCAGGTTCATCTATTTAAATATTATTAAATATAATTAACTTCTTTATTAATTTCAAAGCTAAGCAAAATCAAAAATACTATTGGTCACGATCTAATAGGGCCCGAACTTGGCCCACAATGAGTACAACCTAATAGGGACTGAACTTGACCCACATTGGACACGGCCTTACAGGGCCCAAAGTTGGCCCATAATGAGTACGGCCCAATAGGGCCCAAGATCGGAGGCCTGCATTAGACATGGTCCAATAGGGCTCGAACTCGGTCCGCAATGAACCCGACCCAATAGGGCCCCAAACTTGATCCACATTGGACACGACCCAATAGACCCGCATTGGCCGATATTGGACACGACCCAATAGAGCCCATTCTCGGCCCATAATTGGTACGATCCAGTAGGGCCCAAATATGGCCCACAAAGGGAATGGCTCAATAGAGCCCAAGTTTGGCCTGCAATGGGCACGGCCCACCAGAGCCCAAAGTGACTGAACTGGGCCCAAGTTTGGCCTGCAATGGGCATGGCCCAAAGTGGCTGAACTGGGCCTAAGTTTGGCCCACAATGGGCATGGCCCGTTAGGATGCAAAGAGGCTGAACTGGGCCCACATTGAACAGGCCCAAGCTTGACCCAGTACGACCCACGATGGGCCTCTTCAATTCGTTGAACTCAGAAACAGGGGAAGAAAAACCGTTTTGACCAAAAAAAAAAAAAAAAGAAGAAGAAAACAGAGGAAGAAGAAAAAATGGAAAAGAGGGAAGCCGGCGGGGTGGATGGCCTAAGCGGCCGCCGGCCGGTGCGGAGGAAAACCCGAGATCGTTCTCGGTTTGGCCCAAAACAGGAGAAAATGAAAAAAACTTCCTATAAGCATCGATCGGAGGAACAAGGAAAGGGCTACCGGTGCGTCGGCGGAGGCGGCGGGTCTCAGCCGAGGAGCGGCTAGGTCCGGTGGCTAGTGGCGGCGAAGGCGGCAGAGCTCCGAACAGGAAGTAGATCTCGGAACAGGGCTCGGAAGCGGAGTTTTGGTGTCGCTCGGCGGGGGTGGCACACCAGTCACCGGAGAAGGAGGAGGAGAGGAAGGAGAAGGAGGAGGGAGGAGAGAGCTCGGCGCTCTCCGGAGGGTGAAGAGGAGGGCTTTTATATTGCCTCTCCGCTGCGGATAAGCTCGCGGGCAGTTGCGCCGCCCACGAGGTTCTTCGCAACGACGCCACGAAACGGCCGGTGGCCGTTCTAACTCCCCGGCATGGTCGGGGAGTTCAACTGCCGCGGAGTGGCCGCAGCTCCGCGGCAGTTTGGCTCCGAGGAAGACGAAGCAGGAACTCCCTTCCCCGTTTCTTTGGGCTGGGTTGAAGTCGGCTGCCCTGCCGGCTTCCACCCATTTAGTCTTCTCACATCATCCAGGCCAAGATGATTCGAACATGATTTCTTTAATATAATTGGAGCTTGATACTTGTAAACAAGCAATAAGCGGCATTAACAACAAATGGTAACAGAAGAATACAGACCACTAAGCAGCAGTATGTGCCTGCACTGGGATGCCATTATTGCAGAACGTCCCTCACTTGAAGATAGTAATTTTCTGAACTGCATCACATGTAGCTTTTGGATGCTTAACATTATCCATAATGTTGGTACATTTCCAAAGCCTATCAGGCTCCACTCGGTGTTTTTTGTGAGATGTTGTGTCAGGGAAGGAGGATCAGGCTCCTGTATGATTCAACTGGGTATTTCTCTGTGCTTCACAACTTGAAATACTTGGCAGAGACATCTGATTCGGGTGTTGCACACTGTTTGGGTTCTGCATCAAGATTTTCAGAATTTCCATTGGCATATCCTGCCTTTTTTCCGGATAAAGGCTGCCTCAGATTCATTTGAATTGAGTTTCTCCATGTTTGCTGCATTTTATGTTCGGCCTTTCTATTGTCGTACATATTTCATTTTGCCAAATAGAAGCTATGGTTATCTGCATTGCCTGAATATTGTCTGGAATAAATTTCTTAGTTGTTTCTGCATATAATACATATAACAGCACTAGCAGCACCATGACATCTGTTGATAAGGAACTCTCGTCCGTTTGGATTTCACAGACAAGAAGGTCGCTGCATATGGTGTATGACGAAAAGGTCTAACTAGTAAATCTGTGGGCTAAAAGCAATCATCTATTACACAATATGCACAAAGACAGGGACGTCTTCGGCTGCAGTTTTTTAGCAGAGATCTAGAATAAATGGGCTGCTTCTTTTTTTTTTTCATAACAAGGAATGAGGGGCTAAGGGAGGCCCCTCCCACCATTCAATATAGAGAGAAAGAAGAGAGTATAAAGCAGAAGGAATACACAAGAAAGACATGGAGGAAAAGGAACTTAAACAGGGTACTGAAAATAAATAAGAAAAAAAAAAGAAAATGTAAGAACAATAATAAGATAAATCTCTTCCTTCAATCCTTGCGTGTATGCCTCTATATAAGGTATAAAATAAGTCAAAAGGCACCTGGCACTAGTTTCTCTATTTAATATAATTGCTGGAGAACAGTGCTGCAATCATAAGTTTTTTCCTTATTTCAAGATCACATTGATAATAAATAAAGCCAAGTCTAGTCCATTGCTTTCTGTTCTTCTATGGGTACATCCAACCCTAGCATCTTATCACCTTCATTCATTTCAAATTCAGTACATTGTCACTCTGCAACACTTCCATGTATTGACCATATGTTAGTATCTAATTTGTCTTGGTCAATTGGCACATATTGGACTCCACATTGAATTAGTAGTGTGAATAATGCTTTTTGTAGGCCAAATATGGTTGCCCTTATCCTTCCCCAATTATAAACACTGCAGATGAAGCACTAGAATGCAAAGAAAACTCACACAGAGGATCCCCTCTTTTCATCCTCACCGCATTGGCACCGGCCTCAGCGAATCTCGGAAGCAACTCAAGAGTCCTCTTATAGTATACCATTAGGGGTGGAAAAACACAAATTCCAGAACAGAGCACGATGAAACTCCTAAGAGAGAGAAAAAAAAGAGAGGAAATTTTGATCTAAGAAAGATATCTTTCAGACGGTAATTTTGTTCTATTCTATTCGAGCAAACTAATATTGTGCATGTTAGCACACAGAATAATTATTTCTTCTTCTTCCTTTTTTTTTTTGCCTCCTGTAAAACTATGTGATCAATCAAAGCTTTAATTATTTTCCTCTCCCTTCCTTGAAGTCAAACAAGAAGCTTCTAGGTGTAAATTGCATCAACTACTGAATATATTCAAGAAAATCGAGACTTTTAGCAACCCAGCTTATTCAATCCGGTATACGGAGAAGACTGATGGAAAAGATGGATGAAATATGGAGCCAATCATAGTTGACAATCAACGATAAGATGGCCAATTACCCTTCACTAGATTTTGTAGTTAGCATGCAGCAAAGAGAAAAGATTAAGTTGTTGGTAGTTAGGGTAAGGTAAACCTATAGATTCTCCATTTGTCTTGAGTTGGAATTTTCTGTTTGAATTTTTTGACTACTCTACTGCAATTCTAGGATGAAACTAGGCATTGCAGATTTTAGGCATAATAATGATATATTCTCTTTAAGTTATTAAAGAATTTTGGATTAGTCTCTATTTTTTCTTGATAGAAACATTCTCAAAATATTCTTTGCAAATTGTTGGTCATGTTAGTCAATGCTGATAGTTTTTGATTGTGTTTTTTGCCATCCATTTTACAAAAAAAATGACACGATTGTTTTTCAAAAACCTAATATGATTTATGAATTAATTTTAGGATTTATTTATAAATTATTCACAACCAACTCAAAAAACAATCATGGCTTACATAATGTATGAACAATCTCACCCCCTCTCTCATGCCTAATTTTACGTAAATAAATACATAATGTATGAACAATCTCACGTTTCTTTCTTGTTAACATTTTCTTAAGAAATTTAATTATGCAAGTCCTTGCTGAGCTTTTTATAAAGTTTTTACTCTTTGCTTAAAAAGGAGGGGGAGGCCCACAGGTGCCGCAATTACCTAGGTCCCAGAACCCTCAAATTGCTAGACATAAAAATGCGACAACAGAAACAAGCCCCAGTTCATTTATTTATTTGTTTGTTTAATTATTTAAAATTAAGAATCTTTTCCTCTAGTTCATACATGGGCAACCTGAGATGCACTTTAAGCTAATTCCAAGAAATTTAGCAGTCTAGTTTACACAAGACGACTACCTCTTATAGTTAAAACTACTGGATGTTGAACTCCTTTCCCTGGCAGTCGCCAATGGACACCGTTTGAGCTCAAGTTTGCTTCTCAGGTTTTAGTCGGGACAGAATGTTTCGATCCGCAGGAGCAATAGATCGGAGAAGCACAGGAGAACGAAAGTGCAACAGTAGATGTACAAATAATGAGTTGATCATCTGCCTTCTAATTCTCATGAATCCTATTAGACCAACATTAAATCAATGGAATGATTACATTAAATTGCCGTTTTATTTCCGAGGAAAAAAATGCGGGACCCATCATGTTACATCGGCAGTGAGCGACAAATGGCCATTTCCAACATCGCAAGATCATCTCACTCAAAAAATTATACTACTCCTAAGCTTTGAAGCTCACAAACAAAATGCCTCTAAAGCTGAACAGCTCTAGTTCCTCTTCCTCGCATCCAAAACAGTGTGCCAAAGCCAATTGTTGGTTGTGGAGCATAAAGATCTTCAAAGGGTGGAATTTTAGCCCAAAGAATTCAAACTGCCTTATTGATAGGTATTTGAATATTTTTCCAACCAAGAGGAAACCTCAAAATCAACATTTGGAAGCAATTCGTTATCCCTGTCAATGAAGTTGGTATTCAGTAACTACGTGAAATTAAATCAGCTCTGATCAGCTTGCCAAAATAATAGAAACAGGATGGGTAACATACCGACACCACAGGCATATGAAGAAGAACCCATGAGATGCAATACAAACACAAGGAAATGACTGCCCCAGCAATAAAATGATGCACAAGGCGTTTGTTGTCTTTGCCGGGGACAAAAGCTGCTTTGAGTGAATTTGTCAGATCAAAGATTCGATACGATATCTGCAACATGCACATAATAATGTGTCAGCTATACTCGTCTTAAGAATTCTGGCCAATTTATTTCTGGCCAATTTAAGTAAAAACTTGACTTACAAATACATAGATTGTAGTAGTAAGCAGGAAATTGAGCAATGGGTAATCTGGAATGAAGCAAAGTAGCCATTTGGGCTGACCATTAGGCGTGTTTGACCTGTGTATCAATCCAAGACATGCATTAGAATTCATTAGGCCCCTCTAGTTATTCTGACCATAAAATACATTAATCAGAATTAAATACAGAGAAGACTCGAATTTCATCAACATTTCTTGGGTAGTCATTGGCATTTAAGTGTTCCAGATATGAGAGAAATCACAAACTTGATTTTAGTTGCGGCTTTTATAGCTGATTGGCCAAAACCCTTCCATAGTTGCATATGATTCAGTAAAATAATAAACAAATTTTCTCCATGCTCATGGCAGTTACTAATCATATATGGGTTCCTTGGAAAGAAACATCCAATCAAAATTGTTAAACAAGAGATACTTTGATGCAGCCCTAGGGCTAGGCCTGCACTAAAGATAATTAAGAGGCCTTTTAGAAGGATTTACTAGGGTCCCAAGCAAGCAATGAAATCCACTCAAGGTTTTGGCAACCTAGATTGAGTTTTTAAAAGGTCTGTTGCATACCTGCAAGGAGGAGAGGTCATTGTTGCTGTTCTGAAATTACAGCATGAACCACACACAAAAGATGACATGAAAACAGAAAATTATGACCAGTGATGCAGGATATTTTGTAGGCAACAAATAACATGAGATGTCAGCAAAGGAATTCAAAATTTAGTGATCTATAAAGGTAAAATAGCAGCTATAGAGTTTGCTTCCAGCAAGATTATGAAATAAATGAGCAAGCAAGATAATAAATACAAGAAGGAAAAGAAGATAGAGAGAGAGAGAGGTAGGGAGAGAGGGGATCAACGAGTATGATGGTGAAGAGAGACTAGGGGAAAAGCCAGCACCAGGAACCAAAAAAAGAAGGCCCTTTTCTTTACATGCGAATATGAAATGGAGAGGAAAAGAGAAAACAAGGGAAACAGGAGAATAGAAAAGAAAGGAGGAAAAGAGAACCTTGGAAATCAGAAACAAGAAAAGAAAGTTCGCTTCTTTTCTCTCCACGTCTCCACTTTTGGAGAGATTTGAAGAGCGGATTAGGAGAGACTTCTCTCCATATTTCTCTGCTCCTCTTTTTGCTTGACTATTTACTAGGGATTCTTTCTCCCCTCTCCCTCTTCTAATTAAATTAAAGATTCTGACTCCTCTCTCTTCTCTCCAAATCTCTCAAGCCAATGAGAGGTTTGTTGGGTTGCAAGAAAACTATGAAAATGCAAGTCTTTCCTCCAATAAGGAAAAGTCCTTTTTAAGTCTTTTGACGTATTGGAAGAAGCAAGCAAAACTAATAGCAAATCCATGAATTATGTTTTCCCAAAAGGACCTTTGAGTTCAATTTTTCAATGTCCAGAAATTCTTGGGGAAAAATGAAAAGTCTAATTTCCAGAAAATCAAGAAAAAGTTTTTTCTATGTTTACTCTTTTGCCAAAACAAAGAGATGGAAAACCAGATTTCCATGAAAAAGCAGTTTACTAAGCTGTTTTTCTTTCAACAACCCAAATTCTTATACCAATCTCTAGAACTAAGAGATACACAGCATAAGTCTCATTAAATGAAAACCCTAACTTCTTATATCTTTCTGAAACCACCCTCTATAAAGCAAAGGTAACTTTTCAGGGCTACTGTAGTATGAATAGTAAAGTTGCTACATACTTTGCCCATCAACTTATTAATGGACAATGTAACTTTTATTTTTAATTCATTCAACATAATTACCTCTAACCATTTAAAATGAACGTGAGATCTTTTAATCTCAGCCATAAAAACTCTAAAAGCCACTAAAACTGAAAATTAAGACATTAAAGAAAAATTAAAGGCTAAAACTAAATCTATGAGCAATCTCAACGATCCAGAGCCGTCCGGTGCATCAACAGTCTAAACAAATTATATCATATTACTCAATGATCACACCCCTCTGTTTCTAAACTGAGGGTCCAGGGTTCGAGGCTTGAGTGTCTTATCCCTCAAGATTTCCGACCCAATTACAAGTGGGAATTCCATGTGTGAAAATCCAGTTTCAAGTCTCAGACCAGCCCAGTTACACCGGTCAGACTCCCTCCTAGCCTCTTGAAAAAAAAAAGGGGGATGGACAGAGAGGCAGGACGTGGGGATGTCATCTAGAGTGTATAATAAACCAAAAATGACCTCAAGAAAGAAATTCGACTGACAGCTGTTGCATCCTTAGTTACTTTGTTACTATCTATAACATCGCATCCTCCGTGAGTAAGCTTTCTTTTTGAGACCCATTTGTGAATATCTGTAGTTCAAGAACTATTAACTAAAGCAAGTCTCAAAAGTCAAAAGATCAATAACTGGAGGCAAAGCAAACAACATTGCCCAGCAAGAGAATGACAGAACTACATTTAAATGCTATAGCTGATACGAAGCTAACTTTCGAAATATCTTTTGATAAGTAAAAGGTATGAAGCTAACTTTGGGTTTTCTTTCACTAATTTGGTTCTCTCTTATAATCTGTGCTTCAAAAATTCCTTGTATCAAAACATAAGATAACGTGTTGGTCAGTACAGTGTATCCAGCACGGTGACATGACACATTCAATACGATGCTTGTTTTATACCGCATGCAACAATAGCACAGTATCAGCTCCATGCCAATGCTTGGCACGCTGCCAGGCTATTGCATGTAAAGCATTGACATGGCATGGTATGTATCTGTCATTCCCAAAAAAGCAGCAGCAAACAATAATTAAATCATTATTTATAACCTTGATGTCTCCATTCTTTGTTGAGACTCTTTCCTAGTCTAGAGGTACACTGGAGGGTTGTGCTCCAATTGCATAAATTCAAACTACATTATCAACGTTTATATCTTCCTAATATCATTTTATTTGACTTATACAATAAAACCACCTTGATGTCTCCATTCTCTGTATGAGACTCTTTCCTAGTCTAGAGGTACATTGGAGGGTTGTGCTCCAATTGCATAAATTCAAACTACATTACCAACGTTTATGTCTTCCTAATGCCATTTTCTCTGACTTGTACAATAAGACCATCTCTAGTCCGAAGCAAAGTTTTAAGAGCTGCATGCAGGTGCGATGTAAGCCTAGCAACCTTGACGTCTCCATTCTTTGTTGAGACTCTTTCCTAGTCTAGAGGTACACTGGAGGGTTGTGCACCAATTGCATAAATTCAAACTACATCACCAACATTTATGTCTTCCTAATGTCATTTTCTCTGACTTATACAATAAGACCATGTCTAGTCCGAAGCAAGGTTTTAAGAGCTGCATGCAGGTGCGATGTAAGCCTAGCACTTGCAAGATACACGCCATGTTCCACGCATTGGCCACTTTTGGCACGTATTGGTGTGCTGTGGATTTGCAGCCAGTGTTACTGGAACACATGGGCATAAGGAGACACATATTTTGGTCTTCAATTTAAACCATTCTAAACTTCTTTCCAAGGCTCTTAGGGTTGCTTTTATGCACACAAAAGAAGGATAACATTAACAAGGTAGTATCCTACAATCGAAAATCAAGATACATACGCATGTTATTTATTGTACAATTTAAGATAATAAGATATAGTCTTACATGTCAGATGAACTCAAGATATGCATGCATGTTAATTACTATAAAATTTATAATTTACGATAACATTACATAGTATTACATGTTAGTAATGCATCTGGTAAAGGAGAAAAAAAAAGACATTGGATGATTAGACAGGAACCGTTACTGAAATACATCATATATAACGAACTCAAGATGGATGCCTTCCAAAACCAAGATAAAGCTTATTAACTGCTTCACTTGTGATGGAGTAAAGCAACAGAAAGGCTTCAAAGCTTTTTGACTTAATGACTGCATTGAACCGGAAAGGTTTGATACATGCAGCACGATCAGATACCTAGGATACCTCACTACAAACCCATGTCTCGTGTTCAAAGTTGGAGGAATCGGTACCGGGCACCGTACCGTACACCAGCGGCACGAGCTGGTACGGCTCGTGCCAAGCCTGTACCGACAAGCGAGGGCACGGTACCGTGGGAGAGAGACAAAAAGAGAGAGAAGGGGAGAGGGAGGGAGGCGGAAGCCGGTGGAGGCCGCAGCGGAGGCCGCAACCGGTTCTCTTGTTTCGAGCGAAACAGAAGTCCAGTTGTGGCTTAAAAAAAATTATGATTTTTAAGTGAAGTCGACAAGTCGCTTGCCGACTTTACTTAAAAATCGCCAAATTAAAAAATTTTAAAATTTTTAACTGAAGTCGGCAAATCGTTTGCCGACTTCACATAAAAATTCCAAAATTTTTTAAGCCGCGGCCGGTTCCCTTATTTCTTTTCGAAATAGGGGTACCGGCCGCGGCCTCCGCCGCCCACCCCCGCTCACTCTCTTTCCTTCTTCTTGTCTGTTTCCGGCAATGGATCTCGTTTCCGTTGCTAGAACCGTATTGGTGAGCCACCGATTTGGCTCGGATTGGCCGAAACCGGCCGGTTTGGGACGGTTCGGGCAGACACACATCTGCATGCCGAATCATGTTCCAAATATGCCACATGAATGTCATATGCAAAATACCGCAATTGTGATAGATCATAGCTTTCATCCTTAAGCCAGTCCATGCAATAAAATTGGGCAAGTCGGTTAAGCTTAGGTTTGAAACTATCAGTTGTTTTAAATAAATACTCCGAGAAGATATTCAAAAGAAGCTTCAGGAATGCAGCAAGATATAAAAGTATCCATACCTCAGCCAGATATGGATCTGAGAGATGTAGGTTTCCAGTGTGACCTTGCCAAGCCACCTAACAAAGAAAAAAAGGAAAAAGAGATTAAGAAGAATATTGACTAAGAAAACATCTGAAGCTTAGAATATAGAGAGAAGGTATCATAAAGGTTATAAATGTAACTTACGCAAAGAGAGTCAAAGAAGAACTACGTAATTGCTGAGTGAAGTTCCGCAAACAAATGTAAACACTAGAGAGGATTGAAATCAGATGTATCTTTTAGTAAGTTGGGCATATAAATTCAATAATTAACTAAATGTAACTTTAAATAAGATTTCAAAAACCCACGTGATAGGAATCCACGATGTGTATGGGTGGAGCTTATTGTACATAATCTTGTCTAGCTTGTAGATATACTCATACCACAAGCAACCAACCTGAAAAAAAAATCATGTCATATTCTGGTACTCACTAGATGAGGTCACTCTGCTATTCAATAGAAAGAAACACATGACTCACCACCACGCAGACAGTAACTATGCTTGTTTTAATCGATAATCTCACTTTAGTTTCAGATTCCTCAAGCCTCTCCATCCATCTTTCAACCTATTATGATATAAGGCTGAAAAACTAAGCAACCTTGAGAATATCAATAACTCAAAAAAAACAACATACAAGATTACACATTTACATCATTCAAGATAATTCAAATACCAACATCAATCAAGCTACATGCTAAAAATCCAAGCAGGAAATGTGCAATTCATTGAGCATACCGCCAACACTAAAGAAACTTACGGTTGGGTGATAGTATGCATATATCATTCCAATGATCCAAATATAGCGATCAAGGCCAGATCTAAAGTGCCACTCATGCAGGAGAGGTAAATTAGCTTTAGAAGGCTCTGCATCCTTGTAACCTGCATCCAACAAACTCGGTACATTTGTAATGATCCTTGAGACGAATGGCAAACTTGATTGTGAACACAGTTACTGACCTAATAGAAAAGTAAAAGGGGTCCATATAAGATCAAAAACTCCGGGAACTTCCCAGATTAAGATGACCACCAAAAAACAACCAATAATCTTCACAGCCATTACTGATGCAATCTCATTATACTTGTTACAAATGCCAAGTGCACCGTATACCATAAGAGTGAAAAGAGTGTGCATTGGACAGATATAATAGAGCATGTAGTCATTGTTCAGGACAATGCAGCAGAAAGCCACAAAGAAATTTAGCCGCCACATCATCTGCAAATCAGTAGATGAGTGTTGTATTTCATTATTAGCAAGAGATAATTAGACACATAAAAAGAATAAGGGATAGAAACTCATGAAGGGACCTGAGCAAACCGAGCAACGCTAAAATCCTTCCTTATATAATAATAAGAGAAGTTCCCAAATCCAGTCATCCACACATAAGCAGCAATAAAGACACGAATTGCGTTGTATATCTCTGTGGCAGCGAAGTAGTGATACATCAAAAATAAGACCTGGGAGAGGATGTTAATGGGTGAATGATTAGTAATTGTTCACAGTAAAGAAATATTTATACTTCTAGTACTTTATAATATTATGGCAGTGAACTTTTAGGGCGCAGAGCACCGTAACCACGTCTGAAATGTGAACATGGTCCTGTACAGCCTCAAACAATCATGGAGTAAAAGAGAAAGTAAATAACCTCGGTAAAATAATCACTTCGTATGAAGAGATGATGTGATAATAAAAAATATGTTTTTTGCATATATAAATACATAGTGTATGACAAACATTGATTTTTCGTCAGGTGCTTAAAAACATTTAATAGCTGTAATTAATTAGCAATAACATGGATCCTTGGTTTGTTCATCAAGAAAGAAGCTACTGATAATGTAAAGATGTCAAAACATAGTTAAAATACATTAAGAATTAGAAAGAAATGAGATTTTAAAAAAATTTCAACCAAAGTGGGTTATCACAGTAATGCTAACTTTATCATACAGGCACCATTCAAACACATACGCCATATAATGATGTCAAAGTTACAGAGTACCAAAAGTAATCATCCATAATGTCCATTATTAGATGGTCAGCATTTAAGTA
>JAOXJJ010000725.1:9223020-9240380 GCA_025769935.1 Phoenix roebelenii | reverse complement strand
ACCACCAAAACAAACCCCAACAAAAAAAAAATCCCAAACAAGACACACACAAACTCATACATGTACACAGTAAAGATGGGGGCACTGGGTCAAGTATAAGGAGAAGGGAACCTCAGGCTAGGTTAGAAGAGAATAAGGGTGGAGTCAAGGAGAAGTATGAGGACAGGAGGGGAAAAAGGGGAATAGAAAGCAAAGATACATGCACGTGCCTCTGCGGCTATTGTGAAACACTACCGCTAGGTCTCTCTGTCTTACTCTCCCACTTATGGCAGACACAATAGATGACATCTGAAGGGGGCTTAGTTCATCATAATGGGTCATGGATTCAAGTTATTTAACCCATGTAACATGATAGACCCATAAATATAATCTACCAACCATCAAAATTCAAAATATCCATGATATATCTCGAAAAGGTATTTGGTATATGCTCATGCAACCACTAAACACTAAAAAGAACAAACAAATGGATACATGTGAATGGTATCCAATACATATCAGGTCACATTAGAGTCTTACCAGTGTCCTGTATGTATTGCATACAGCAATAGCTTTTTTGATGAATATATGTGCTTAAGAACTTAGGTATCATAAGGCTTTTTTTTTCAAGTGAAGTCTGCTATTTCATAGATAATTGAAAGGGCTTTCTCTTGACCAAGTCATGTGCATTTCTCGCAATGTTTTTTCCCAAAAATGGAAGCGGCTTTCCATATTCACATCTTGCCCTTCATACATAAAAACAGTCTCAGGGGCAGACCATCCAATTATGGCATTGCATGACTCAGCTATGTTCTGCTCCATATTAGTGCCGATAAGAGGAGTAAAAATTTGCATGGCTAGCCTGCAAATTATGACAGCCTTACTCTAGAGCATGTCATCCTAGAGTTATTTATTAACATCCATCTTGACACTAATAACTATCTTAGATATATTTAATAAGTCATCTCATATACAAGAACAGAGAATACATTGGTAAGCTCTCATTATAGGATAATTATTTTACAAAGGATAATTTGCAAATCATCTTATTGTGTTCCAACATATTGGATTTCAATTCTATTTCCTCTCATGTTACCAAATTTTTCTAATATTAATTATTGACATTTCGAGGAATTATTTTTGATAAAACCACAGTTTACCCATTGGACAAGTATTTCAATTGAAACAGTCCTTGTACAAGCGATTGTGTTAAGAAAATCAAGGAAATTGCTGGCATGCAATCTCCCATCACCATCAGGTGCTGGAACCTAAGGCTTTAGTGTTACTTTGTTGATATGAATAAGCCAACTCTCAAATCCATCATTTAAGGTCATAGATTTCTTTACTCCCCAGCACTTTCAATCTTAAATCTACCTCCAAATTCCAAATGGTTTAGGGATATATATACCCCCCTTGAGGCCTGCCATGTTTTTAAAAATAGACAAGTGTCAACTCATGCAATAACACTCCAAGATATCTTATTGTGCTTGGTTCATTCTTGGAAGGCACATTCATTGGGTAATACATGGCCCCTTTTGAATCACACTATAATTATAATGCCAATGTTTATAATGGTGCAACAAAACCGCATCAGGCTGAAAATCAAACTACGAAAGAGAAAAAGAGAAAGTTAATACATATCATCAATTCATCACAGTATAGGTTTTTCTTGAACTCCCCAATGTTTTATGTCTTTGCCTCTTCCTCCACAAATCTGAAGGTTCTTGGGCACATAATTCCTCAATCATCACCGCAGTTTACATAAATAAAGATCATAAGCCACATATATAAGCTATCATAGTTTCCATCTCCAAGATCTCCTCTCATTATTTCTTCGCTCTCGATAGGCACATCCATTATAATTCCATGGCTTTTGGATCACATTGTAGCCCTTATTCGAAATGGCTATGTTGATGGAAAAAACACAGAAAAATAAAACATACTAAAGAAACTACTTGGACATGGTTGGACAATCAGCATTGTTAGCCCATTCTACACCCCAAAAGTATCCTATTTTCTCCATAAAAGGACTATCTTTATCCTCTCTTCAAGATTTCCATCATCATTGCCCAGAAAAGAATGTGTCAGCCCTTTTAAGTTGCAAATCACTAATCCCCTTCCTCCTTCAACAGATAAACATTATTTTAAACCAAAAAATATAAAATACCCTTTGTCACATAAATAAAGGCAATCACTACTAACTCTACTAACTTAAAAAATACAAGTGTCAGTTCAGTTGAATCAGCATTAAACATGTGCAGCTGATTAAGAGGGCGGAAAAAACCAAATCAAGTTTTTTCACCGAGTCCTGCTGGGAATCCTTTTCATCATTAAATTGAGCATGATAAAAATATATAATAAAGAGTATAAACATAATAGTATGAAGTAGTGTAAACATTCATCAGTCAAAGTGGCCACCATAGGATTTATAGTACAAAGACCAAGATCAATTAGTTTACCATTAAAGGAGCACAAAAAATGGGAGGAATGATAAGTCACCAACCTGCATCCATCCTTTCCATTCCTCAGTTTGATGACGATTTAGGTAAAGTATGGATTTTCCCGAGAATGCAGACTTGTCATGGTGCTTCTTAAGAGAAGTCATGGCTGAAGCTATGATAAGAAGAATGTAGAGAAAAAGAAACAGGTCGCGGCTGTAATTCTGGCAAAGTCAAAGTTCACAATACAAAACAGATGAGTTCGGTGGTATTTTTTAAAAAAATGAGAAAATTGAAGCAGCTGGTGATCATAATTCAATTTTCAGCAAATATATCTATGAGAATAATTGGGATTTGAGATTGTTCACAATTTCCGACTACATTTTTAGCAAGGAAAATAGGAAAATGATACAAATTGTCACAGTGTACTGTTATATGAATAGAAGTATAAAAAAGCTCAAAATTGTTGCATCATAATTAAATAGCAATAGGTGTATAAATATTCTTATATGAACCCAAGGATGGCTAATGATAATGATCACACCATGGGTTAATTACATTTTAGTAACTAATATGCAATTTTATACTGGGCCAATGTGGTTTGCATCTTTTTTTTCTTTTTCTCTTCTTCCAAGTGGGCCTTTTAAATTTGGGAGCCAATCCAAGTGGTCACTTCAGTTGGCTCTCAATCAAGGTCCGCCGTACCGGTACCGGTCGGCGTACCGGTGGCCGGCCGGACCGGTACGTACCGGCCGGTACGCGGTGATTTCAAAAACTACAGCGCAAGGCGTTGTGGTTCTAAAAAAAAAATCGTACCGGCCGGTATGAGGCCGGTATGAGGCCGGTACCGATCGGTACGGGCTCGGAGCCCGTACCGGCCAGTACAGGCTACATACCGGCTGGTTCGGCTAAAAAACCGAAAAATACCGGTTTTCTTGTGGTTTCGGTACCGGTCTAGGACCGGATCGGTACGTACCGGCCGGTACGGGTCAGTACGGCATTCCATGCTCTCAATTATCTGAAAGTGTTAAAAAGGGCCAAAGTTCCAAAATGAATGATCATATTTCATGTAAAAATGAACATGTAAATGCATAGTAGAATAATTAAGATTCTTATGGATTAACAGAGATATTACTCAAAGTGCTGAGGCATCACCATGACCAGGCTTTGGTCCAAGATCAGCATCACCATCATAATGTATTAATGTTAATCTATAGACAAAAGATAACGGCTGGATCACATAGTGAAAAAAAAAAATCAAGTTTCTTAGAGAACTCAAGACATGTTTCCCATTACTAAACGCCAATTACTCAACCCTTGTTTTCATATAGCTTTTCTGGAATAACTCTAGGTTGCTATGACAAGCATATCAGTGTCAAAAGAATTTTCTGATGTTGAATGGACATTAGAAACAAAGGATAGATGTATCTAGTGTCAGGAATCATGCACCAACAGACTGGAAGTTTCTAGTTTTATTCTTGTGCAAACATGGTTTGTGCACAATAAACCATCATGAATGTAAAAAAAAGCTGTATAACAAATTTAGTCTACAATAAACTCAAATCAAAGTCTAAGGCAAAGACCTTCTTAGATTCCGAGAATAGATTTGTGCGGTCACAGATGTAGAAGTAAGCCAGAGTCATCCCAAATTCTGACCTGCACAATGGTTATGAATTAATCCAGTCACAAGAAAAAATTAGGGGTGGCAATGCTTAACCTGTTTAACTTGATTTAACCTGTCGTAGGTCGGGTTGGTTACCTATTTAATAAAATGGTCGGATTTGAGTTCGAAATTTGAAATGTTTAATAAATATGTCAGGTTTGGGTTGACAGATTTTTGACCTAATCTGCATCTAACCCGACCCAACCTGATTGCCACCCTAGGAAATTAATCTATTAAGTAGAGGTTTAAAATATATGCTGAAGAATCTTACATGGCTCTTAGTATTGCTCGATTTTCAAGCAAGAAAGACTCATCCATTGCTATAAACCTACAAGACATAACAATGTTAGAAATCATAAATTTCAACAACTTATGGGTCATAAAATTTTAACTATAATTTTCTTCTAACTTATATTGTCAACAACCTGAATAAATTTGCCCGCACAGAAGCATTCTGAAATTTTGCAGACGATGATTTTGATAGCCCTCCTTCAAGCAAAACAGCGCGATCATCTTCCTTGACTGTTTCATTTCCCAATTCAACCAAATTTACATCTGAATGACTGCAAAAAAATATATATATGGCATTGCTGAGAGAAGGGCTCAAATTTGGGCTTGGACTCATGTTGATTATTCAAATGAATGCTTCCAATGTAACATGAAAAAAATCATTTTCTCAGCCTTGGTCCTGTCTCTTTGTGAATAATATCTTATGTCTTGAGAGATCTAGTGCAGCCTGATCCATCTGATTTGCATAAAAGCTATTTGAGAAAGGAGTTACCTTGCAGACTGGATAGTGCAGCTCAAGGGTGGCACCCCATTATAGTACAAATAAGATGCCACTGATTGTCAATACACATACATAAAGTTTCAAGGTTGACAACTTGTTACCAGAGGCATATCTCACACCAAATTGAACATATAGATAAGATAGCAAATATTATGTGCAGGAAATAATATAAGTAAAAGAAGAAGAAAATTACCAAAAGACATCTAAAATGACCATTAACTCTTGTCAATATTTATATTCACTTAGGCTGCAAATACAACGATTCCTGTACCAGATCTTTCATTTTTATCTTCTTGTTTTCATATCTCCTATATCTACAACAACTTTTTATTTCTAAATCACATGCAAGTCACACCAGATACTGAATTCCTCAAAAACTACAAAACTAGTGGTAACTGTATTTATACTTGGATTTGATTTTGCTTACAAACTAGAGTAGATGATATAACAGCTACTATCCTGATAGAATAATTAGCATCAGAAATTTCAAACCTCCAAAATCACAGATAGGAGACTTTCAATTCTGCATATCTAATCATAATTATCTGTTCTGCCTACTCAAATTAATACAATAAGATTCAAGAACGATAAATTTGTATAATATGTTCTTGCTTCTGTAATAAATATCTTACACTTTTGTAGGAGAGGAATATTTTCTGTACTCCAATATTTCTGAATATATCCATGCAATGAACACAGGGAAAAAACCAAGCAAAAATGAAACCTGCAAAAGAAAAAAAAGGTCAGTGGTAGTTGAAATCATCTAGAAAGAGACATCAGATATATATGAATTAGAATAGGCACTGGATTTGCACTTCAAAGAGAAATTTTTATATTTCGCAATGGACTGGAAAAGCCAAGGCGGATGTATTCAATGTGCAAAATGAAAGCATCTCCTAATATTCCTATAAACCGGAATCTTATAAAGAAATATAAGGCTTTCACAAAAGAAGAAGAAAAAGAAGCTTACAAGACTTAAAGGATTCTGCCAAACCAAAAGTAAAACCTGATATATAGAAAAAAGAAAAAAAAAAAAACCCTTCATGCACCCTCTCAGGTGAGAGTTTTTGCAATCTAGTTCTCTAGCAATGTCCAAGATCTACTTAAGGGATTTCCACCATCCACTAAGAATTCAAAAAAATCAGTATCCTAGCTCCCTTACTCTAAGAGCCTAAGAGGTGCACAAGGATCAAAGGCTTGTATTAATCTTAAAATTACAACAAAAGCTTTTCCCTGCACCTTGATGGAAGCATTTCTAAGGGACTGTAAATCACAAATCAAAGGTCACCATAATGGTCCCAAAGAATATATGTAGTGTCAAAAGGACTAAACACTGCTAAATAACTTGACCAGAGAACTCCCAACAAGAAGACTCACGCCTTGTCAAGAGCGAAAGAAGCACATATTATAGTAAAGTTGGCAGTCTATCTCTGATCTCTTGCAAGTAACCACCAGCTCAGAAAAATTTAAAAATCAAGTATTTATTTCCCCTCAACACTTCTATAAGGACAAAATTGGTAATTTTGTCACCAAATTATTTTATTCTTCTTCCTTTTTTTCCCAAGGCCACACAACTGCAAATCAGATTGAGCTCCAAAGTTCCACTTCAAAAACTGCAGCTTGACTTACTATCACTTGCAAATACAATGATGATATTTCTCCAGACACTGATTAGTCACCTGATAGTCAAAAGGACGTTTCACTTGCAAATGGCAGCAGTCAGCACAGCACATGCCTGGCATGATATAGGCATGCAGCAGTTAAAACCTTGTTTAACTCCCTCATCCATCTAATGCATTGCTACAATAACCTTTCTATAAAGATGTTCCCTTTCCATCTTGAAACTCCATATTCAGTAAGTAAGAAGAGCCAAAATATGATTCATTGAACTTTTCATTCCTGGCCCTCAAAGTAAATAGTTTTACAAAGATTCTCCAAAATGACTAGCCGAGAACATCCTGATTCTTTTCATCCCTTCCCCAAGGATCACTGTAAAGTTTTCCCAATTTATTTAACACACTGCAAGGCATGGTAAACAGACAGAAATGAATAAGAAGGCATAGACAGTGGTTTGATTTGCACCATGTCAGAGGTTTAGTTGGATGAAAATAATCTGATATCACTTGTTGTCTCGAATATTTCTTGACCAGTGCATATGAAACAAAAAAGATGGACAGTGTCTATACACCCGATGGTAGGGAAGGGTCCATAAACCCGAGAGTAAGGAAGGGTCCATACACCCGATGGTAGGGAAGGGTCCAAAGAATGGCCCAGCTAGTCTATGCCAATGGGCAATGTAGCTGAGAAATCGCTGTTCCTTCATTTCAAAAGTCAAAACCATTAAACGATGTTGGAAAAAGCAGTATAAAAGAATATAAATGAAAAAAAGAAATCGATTCAACCAAATGAATTCATCAAGCAGCTAAACGGTAAAGATCACGACCATGCTTAAAATTGATGATCACCGGTCACCACCATACAAGACAGATTAACCAAATAAGACTCACAAACCTGCCGACAGCACTAGATCATAGCAACCAAAACCAACTCCAAATCCGGTACCATTCCAAAACCGTCCCAAGAAGTAAAACCGATCTATTATATCTCAAAAACAAAGAAAATAATAAATCGATCTCCTTCCTCATCAACTACTCGATCAATCCAATTATCGTTCCCTAACAAATGAAAGAACTGCATACCTGTCCGGGAGTCACCGGGCCAGACACCGCCATGTTCTCTGAATTGCGCATCAAAAATCAATGAAGAGATAACAGAATCAAAACCCAGACAATCTACTATGGAAGAAATAACGAAAGAGGAAAAGATAATGAGAGTTGATTACCTCTGAGGAGAAGCGATTCTTCTTCTTCCTCCTAGACTTCCGGCGGGATCAGAGACGAAACTTCATCGATACGAGGAATCGAGTGGTTGGGGGAGGAGAGATATATAAACCCTAAAGAAAGCGCCGATCTGAAGCAAACCGAGGGCCAACAAGATAAAAAAAGAGATGTTGGGTGGGGAAGTAGGAAGATAAGTCGCCCTCACCAGCGGGGAAGGCAAAGGAGGAGGAGGGGAGCGGTTGAGGGGAGTTGGTGGTTCCTTGCCTTCTGCCCTTCGTCAAGTTTTCCCCATTGATTCATTATTCAACAAAAATAAATAAAATAATAAATATAATATAAAATAAATAAAGAAACAAAAAGCGGGGACGGAGGGTGCATAAATATTCTATGCGAAAATAGAATGCTGCGAGTCAGACGGATTTAGACGGCAGTGCGAAAGACCGACTTGATGTCGCATGAGTGAGAAATAGAAAAAATATCTATTCTCGGCAACGCGTATCTTAAGAATGGGAAAGGCCAACTTTTTCATTGATCAATTTATCTATATTTTTATTTTTAAGATAAATAAATTATTTTTTATGAATAGCATTAATTTATAAAATAAAAAATTAATATCATCCATCTAAAAAATAGATAAGTCATTTTTCCATTAAACAAAAAAATATTTTTTTAATTTTATTTCTAAAATATTTCTAATCCCATAATAATAATAATAATATAATAATATATAATAAAAAATATTATGAAAAATATAATAAATTCTGAAACTATTTTTTAATATACGAAAATTGTGAATAAATTATTTCTTATCTAAGTATTGTCTGAAAATATTTGTCCAAAAAATATAAATTTTTGGATAAATTTTTTATCCTCCAACGAACATGTCCTCAAGGCTACTTTTTGGACATAATTAATAAAGTTAGGTAATATGATACGGCATCAAGATCGGAGTGTAAAAGTGGGAGTTAAAATTCCATCATTTTAACCACAGCCGGCTGCTTAAAAGACAAATGGAAGGCACCATATAGGGAAAACAATAATATGAGACAACTGGAAACAGCAGAAACTGAAAAAAAAAAAAAAAAAAAAGGTGGGGGGGAGTGATATTAGAGCCATTTTATAGCAGTCAATATAATACTCACATGGTGTGGGTCCCACTTTTCAGTGAGAGGTGTGCGATTGGGTGTTTGGAAAAGCGTTCTCCCACAGGGAGAACGCAATCTCTACTGAAGCTTCCAAGCTTGAAAGAGACATCGGCTAACCCTTACCGCTCATAACCATCTACTGTAGTGGTGCGTTTTCTTCAACATTTTTTTTTTAGAAAAAAGAAGAAAAAAAAAAAGAGACAAGCCCATCCCAACGTAGCAACCCCTACTAAACCTTCATATTCGATGCGGACAGAATTGACCGTATGTTAGGCATGCCGGCCGTTTTTACTCATATCCTTTCCACCCATGGCCCGGTTCGATTACCTCTCTGGGCCTCGATCCGAACCTCCGTATAAGTACGTTATATTCGACACCACTGAAACTATCAGCGGACCAATAAATTTTTCCATTTCAGGGGTTCGAGCGGGGGCATTCGGTCCCACATTTGTGTGTGTTTTCTTTTACTTGGTTGCCATGGAGCACAGCTTTAACCTAAATGATAGCATCTTCCAGCTAACGCCCATCGTAATCTTTGTGCATGTACCAAATTATTCATATTCGATTAATTTATTGGTACAGCATCATGCATGCACGGTCGCCTGGAATCCTAAAAATAAAGATAGTTTAAATTGCTGAAACATGTTTGAGGTGACTATTTCCACTCAATTCGGGTGAATGATAGCATTGTCACGCATTCTCGTCGGCGAAGTTGTTGTATCAAAAAACTAAAACAAAGCTTTAAACTTTGAGGTCTCCGACGCGTTTCATGGACCTAATTTTTGCTGGAGGTATGAACTGCCTACCCCTTATGGTGTGTAAAGCCTAGTTTGGAACTCAGCCAAGTTATACCAAATCATATATCAATCATGGATCGACACAATAATCAGAAATTTATTTGTGGGTCATCTCCTGAAATAACAAAAAAAAAAATGTGTATTAGGTGCTCTTAAAGGTTGTTGATTCCTTTTAATTGAGGATTTTATTTTGTTAAGATATATAGACAAGTAATAGTTGGATGGTTAGGTAGTAGTTTGTCGTCTATCATAAATCCAATTATTAATGTTGCTTCTTTGTATCAAGAGGGGTAGACAGATCATAACCTCCATGGGTTACATTGGGAATAAAATTGGGTGAAAGGTATATAGAAAGGTCATAAAGAAATGAAGAACTAGAGGACAAAGGAGCAAGCTAGCTAGGGAGTATATTTCAACCTTTTTTGTGCGGTGTGACCACAAATAATCAAAAGTCCTTAGGAATTTTATGTCCAAGATACTTGCCTAACATGCTTGGGCTTTAAGGTATGTCAAGATTACATCCTAAGCTATCTATGAACATCCATAACATCAAACTTTAAAGGACAAGGATATGGAAGTGACTTGCAAAATATGGTGAGAAAAATATAATACAAAGTATGTAAAAATTATATATATAAAAAAAAGCCCCCAATTTTGTTTCTCAGATCTTTGGACCAATAGATCACAGGAAGAGTGACCATGCATCCCCACCTGGACTGGAAAATCTAACTTTAGTCTATTTATGTCCAAGACAAATACTCTTGGAAGAGGATGAAGTTTTGGGTGTTTATCACCAAAAGCATCCTCTTATATTTGTGAGATCAAATATAGGGTGGAAAGTAATAGAAGTGGCCAGTAACTTGGAAGTTTAACCATCTCATGTGAGCTTGCATGTGTCACATAGAAATTTTTCATAACACTTGCCTAAACAAACATGCTTATATATGTATATATGTATATAGATGCATCAGATCTAATCGAATCAAGGATTGTGATTGAGTAGAACTGACTTAACCCAACAGTGAGCTTTCATTGGCATCAGCAGGGCAATTTATGGACCCTTTACAAGTTTGTTAGACCTCTACATGTATTGACTATGTGTGTTATATTTTTCATGACATTTGTTAAAGATGACACACAAACTAGTACTCAATTTCTCCCACTTCATGACCCTATTCTTTTTAAACGTGTTCAACCAAAATTTTATTGGTATTCTATAGCAAAATAGATGGCAACAAATGTTAAGATGTGATTCTTCATGTTTCTTTAGATTTATTATGTGTCAGAATGAAAACACAGGAAAAAAATTAAAGTTCTTGTATGGTGCTTTTGCCCATCTTTCTCTCAACAAAAATTAAACATCATTTGATTGATTTATCTTATAGAATATCTAATAGCTAGCAGTGGGAAATGTTTCGAAATACCTAGCAATAAGAAGGGGCGAAACATATAAGAGTAGTTTGTGGAGATGCATAACTAAGAAAGTTAGCATTTAAAACTATGATTAAAAAAAGTACACATCTTTAAACTGAAAAAAAAAGATGGTGGAGAATCAACTAGAAAACGTTGCTTTAAAGATGCAAGACCTGAGAATATGAAATTGCAAACGTAATATTTAATAACCTCGTTTTGCAATAAATAAAAAATTAGTGAAGGATTTATGAAGAAGCAGCTTAGCAACTTAGCAAAGTAGATGAACATAAATATCACTGCCATGGTGATATTGCTGCATGAAATAGTAATAATAAAAAACCATCACTAGATGCTTGAGTCATGCCAATGATTGAGACATAAGATAATTATAATGGCAGTTTGAAGTGAGGTTCAACAAAGCAACGAATGTTATCGATCTCCTGTCACACCAAAACTTGACCTTGTTTGCGTTCTTTTATAATTTTTTGGCTTACAGTTGAAGATATGTCGATTTAGGACATCTTTTTTTTTTCCTTACTGGTATGGCAGAAAATGAACTTGATAATATGATTAGATTTGTCCAACTCAAAGCCGATCAAAGCTGATGTGACACTCTTCATCATCAAACCAATTCTAACCCGATCTATCCAAAAGCTCAACCAAACAGACTAAAAGCAACTAACCTCCAATGTCACACATTGTCGATGCAAAGTTCTATAGCTTGGACAAATAGCTATTCAGCTTGGCATTCATTCCAAATTGACTTGAGTCCTCTCACTATGGGTGGCGGCCCACCGCTTTTATGCAAGAGCCCGCTCCTATCATATCGAGAGATAAATATTACCATAATGTTCCTAAATGGTTATGCCACGTCCGTACGCAGTTATAGCATGATCTAGGATGATTACATCGAATCTTAAAGATCGTTAGGACATAATTCTGGATGCTTACAACACCATCTGATTAAAAGATTTCGAATCCCATGGCTATATATAAACTCGAAATTCCTTCATAAAAGATATGACTACTATGATATATTACTAATATACTAAAACTCTCATTCGTTTTCTTTTCCCACACCATTATCAAAATCTTTCTCTAACTTAAGTATCGGAGGATTAAATCGAAGTCAAATTTGGCGAGTCCTTTGACTTGTTGCTATTTTGTAGATCGACGGAGATGGTCCACATCGATTATTTGAATATTGGCATCAATACTTACATATTGGATTATTAAAAAGATAGATCTAAACAAGGTTCATGGCTGAACAACTATGCATAACAACTGTTCAATAGTTGAATGACTCAACTCAATACTTACATATTGGATTATTAAAATTTAACACCTTTTATTTTACAAAAACTCATTCGAGATTTCATTAATTGTTGTCTCTCAAAATTGTAAATGCGATACCTCCATTCATCTTTACATGCTTCGAAATGTTTCCTTAGCAGGTAAATTCATATGAAGGGGTTTAGAGCCCTATTTTCATAATAGGAGCATACCTAGCAGGATAAGCCACAAAAATAATAGTGCTCATGCAATTTTTCATATTGCACATCATTTCATATTACAAACTCTTGTGTAGCGCTCTTGCATTATGGGTTCCAATCAACACCTGCTTCTAAGGCGCAGCCTAATACAAAAACTCCCAAACATTAACATCATTTTTTTTAAGAATACATCATAATATCTAGTTACTTTAACCATACACCATTGGAGAAAGATAAAAGAAATGCCCAACAATAGCAGTGCATTTACCAATTTCATAAACAAAATGGGTTTAAATTCTATTAACTTGCAGAAAGTGGTGAATTTGATTGCTTTGGTGCACTTGCTATGATTTGCCTAGGTTATTGATTAAGAAAACATTGTTCACATTGACACAAGAAACTACTACCCAAAACAAAGAAAAAAAATTATGAAAATCATGTTTGTATTTTTCTAAAGAATTAGGTCGAAAATTCTATAGAATTTGTAAACTTAGCTAGTATAACCAGTAAGAACATATACTACAAACTAAGTTAGATAAAATATCAAAAAATAATTTTAGAGTAGATCGACCTGAATCCTATAGGGAGAAATAGATTTTTTTTTCTTTTCTCCTTACAATATTCGGATCAATCCACTCTAAAGTTATTTTAAATATTTTATGAAAATAAGTTTAATCCAATATTTAGTCAATGAGGTTACTAGTTTTACTAATCCAATTCACGGATTGCATAAAATTTTCAGCCCAATGCAATAAAAAAATCTAAACAACCCCGAAACAGAAATCGCCTGGCAAATAATTTTAATCCGAAGATCCAACCAGCTGGCGTGATCACAACCATCAATCGAGTGGCGGTTCTCTTTCCATCGGCAGCCCATGTGCTCGGCACGTTATGTTTGCGTTAGCGTCGCCAGCGCTGTTTGTGTATAAACTTTCTATTATTTATTTCTGGATCTTATCGGTGAGGGATCTTGTAGACCCGCGCGGGTTACGCTATATTGGGAAAAATAAACGGGAAAAACGATAAAAGATCTCCCAGCTTCTTCGTCCATCCCCTACACTCTCTTCCCCCTTTGCCCTCTCTCTCTCTCCGATCCTTTGCAGGCCGATTCTTCCTCGCCGGAGGTAAAATCTGCTCTTCTTGTCGTTTTCGTCGGCGTTTATGCTGATTTCTTGCTTGATTCGGGGTTCATAGGTTGTGTCCATGCCTTCTGGCGGTGGTTAAATTCTTTATTATTTTTTGATTTGTTTTATTTAAGAGAAAGCCCTTCATCCCATCACGAGTTGTTCGAGGTTTCTGTTAACAATTTTAAGAGTAAGTTTGGAATCTTTGATGCTATCTCGTAAAGGAAAACATGTTTCTTGATAGATTTAATGGGAAATCCTTATGATTCTTACATGTATTTTCTGTTATTTTTAGTGAATATGTGGATCTCAAGGGATTTGTTCATCCATGTGCTCAATTTCAGGTTAAATTTATTGGTTTTTTTTTTTTCGTTGCATCTCCACAAACTGATATATGAGAATGCGGTATCGTGGAAATCTAAAGAAATCGAGAATAGATTGACTTCCGAGCTATCTTTATGTTATTTATTTCTTAGTAATAAATTGATGCAGCTATTACCAATTGGTGGGGTAAGTCGGGTTACGTCACTTGGTTAGTTGGTTACAGTGCTTAGTGGTCCAGATCCCTCTGGATGGGGCACAACCTTTGCAAAATTCTGGATGTTTCTTTTGTTAAGTGTGATTGCAAATATGAGATAATAATTATGTTAGCCAAGAGTTTTAATTCATTTTGTTGGTGACTTCTTGTTTCTTTGGCAACCATCAATGAGGTTGGCGAATTTAATGGACCATCAGTTAGATCAATAGGCTTGTTTTACAACTCGTAACTATTTGCTTGACCTTGCAATTATTCGTACACTTGATCAAGTTGGTTGTTTTGAACTCAAAGATATATCTATAAGAAAAAGAAATGTTTTGGTTTGTGTTTTTTTTGCGTTTATCATTATTAAGCAAGGAGTCCCACGTTCTATGGTTGCAGAAAAATTCACATGATCAGAATAGATTTTTTAAATGGGGAAATTTGTGGATCTTATAGGTTGGCTATGTTGGCTTTAAAAAGCCATTGCTTCCTAATAACATGGCGGAGTCCATGTAATCATAGATTTCTTTGATCGTAGAATTGATCAAAATCCCTGTTCTATCATTTCTGTTGTGCATCCACTGGCATCAAAACCGTATTGATATTGTCATCTTATGGTGAAATTTGATACAGTGGATCAAAAGATGGATAATTTTCTTTAAAGCAATCACTCAGCAATTTAATAACTTTTAAAGTAAGGAGAGTTTGCATCAATTGAGGAATGAATCTTGTGCTTTAGTAGTTTCTTTGCAAACTTGTACCTTCCCCTTTTAAAGATTTGAATAAGGATAGTTCTGAAATATCTTATTTAACAAAGAAGTAGTAACCAGGATCAAATTGTAAATCTATGAGGGTAGAAGTGCAAAGAGCCTAAAGAATAATCTAGACACAAAAGGATCTGATGATGGAGGATGAAGAGATTATTGAATGATTATTCATCATAGTAAATGGTTCATGAAGGGGCTACAATTGTTAAATATTGTCATTTTTTGGATCGCAAAATGGATTTTGCATTTCTGATCAGATGGATTAATTATCTTCATCCAATGTTGAATTGAAACCCATTAATATGAGCTAGTGAATCAATAGGCTGCAATATTTGATATTTTGATTGGTAGCGAGCTTAATGTTGGTCCCCACTGTTAGATCTTACAGCAATAGAGCATGGTGCTGGTGATCACCATTGAGATTTTCACAAGTGCTGGTGCAACTAGAATACTAGATGGCTAGGTATAGCTCTTGTATTTAATTAAACATGTTCTTTCAGAAAATTTTCTTGGCTATTTGTAGAGAAGTCTCAAGGAATAGAAAGGTTGCACAAAGTTAAATGTTTTAGGAAAAATATCTTTGATTTGTCCTTTTCCTTTCTTTCATCTTAGTTTTTTATGTTATGAGTTAACATTTCTATGACCGTAATTCTATAGTTTTAGAAAAATATATTCAGCAATTTAATACTTCGACCTGACATGGGAGTTATGGTTTAGGTTATTTGGCATGCTAAATTTACTTGGCCATTATTTTTTCTTTATGGAAATTTCATATGCCAAAGTTTCCAACAACATTGGAAAGCAAGAAATATTAAAGGATTCCCCCGGGGCATCAATTTAGATGATCTCCCCCTACTAAATTAACTACTGATTTTTTTTCCTAAATTGCTTCCACAAAAATAACCCATGATCTGTCTCAATTGCTAATCCACCCATGTACTGCACTAATTCTTTTTATCACCATATGAGTTGTCAATATTTACTTTGATTAAACATAAATGATAGATTTATAAAATTGTTTATATTAGGAGTTAAAGATCGTTAGTAACTCATATAATGAAGCATAGGTTGTTGGAGAAGACTTAGGAAGTCAAATCTCTTGGTGTCAAATTTGAAACCTGTAATTGAATATTGACATGTTATTAAGAAACCAGAGACATTGTTTTTAGTGTAATGTTATGGGGCTTAGTTCAGCACCCATTAGTTTCCTGTGCTAACATGGCATGAGGGGATTGGTGCAATTTATAGTGGCTAGCATGATTCGCAGAGGGTGGTTGAATCATGACATTCCATTCTAGACACACAATGGCATAAGAAATTGGCAGGGTGACTGAGCAAAGCCCCATAGCATTTTTCTTGTTCTTAACAAATGCCCCAAGGGCATCTGTTACCATTAAAAGTTATAGTTTTCTATGGTGGTAATCTGGTAGATTTCATGCACTGCCTTCCTTCCCTTGATTGTTGTCTGAATGAAAATTCACATTCTTATCATTTCTACCTCTTCTTCATAAATATTATCTGAATTTTGATTTAATCTTGATGTAAATTTATGCCCATAACTTAGTTCTTTCCCCTCCTTTCCTTGCATCTAGCTTTTTCCCACTTACGGAAACCTTTCTTGGTGTTTTCTGCTTGATAGAGCTAAACAATTTTTCACTCTCATTCCAATCCATTTCAGGTTTAGGAATGATTGTGCCCTCTATACTAATTATGGGTGTGTGTGGTCCTCTAGTTATGATATTCCACAAGTCATAATCTAGAGCTTGAATGAATATTCTCATCCTAGCTTTCCAATATATGTAATTAGTGCCATTAAACAGAGAAGGTCTATTTGTGGATTGCCCCTCGCCCATAGAACATTCTACTTGGGTTGTCATGATCTTTGACTCTTGATCGTAAGATCAACAAATACCATGAGAGCACCTAGCTCTGATACCACTTGTTGCTCAAGGTGACAAGCCAAGAGAGGGGGTGAATTGGTTTTTCTAAATTTTTAATCCCTTAATTAAGTAAATTGATGAGTGAGTGATTTAGTTAATATTAATTAAGTGCGTGTAGTGAAGTTAGAACAATACACAATACAAACACACAAGAAGTATAGTGGTTCGGTGCTCTTCTAAGCACCTACGTCCACTCCCCAAGCGTTTTCTTGGAAATTCACTATAATTCCGCGGATTACAGTTGGATTGTTTTCCGGGCTCACAATCTAAAAATCTTTACACTTTGGTTTTCCGGGATCATCAAAAATCTATGTTGGTTTTACGGGCTCACCAACAAATCTTCACCGTTGGTTTTACGGGCTTACCAACTAACTTTACAAAGTAAATAAGAGGAAAGAGTTTGAAACTCCTAGAAGAGCAAATATAACAAGTTTATACTAATAGAAGAGAT
>JAOXJJ010000725.1:9157739-9180245 GCA_025769935.1 Phoenix roebelenii | reverse complement strand
CGAACCACTATAAAACTGCTTGTGTTTGTGTTGGCTGCTGTTTTGTCTCTTATACTTTCTCTACTCATTCACTACATTTGATTACTTAACCTGAATACTTTAAATAGAATTAGTTAATCATTAAACATAGTTTTTAATTGGTCGAATTAAGTCATAACCCAATTCACCCCCCCTCTTGGGTTGTCTTCTTGGGCAACAGTACTTAGCTTTCGATCTTTCATTAATGAAAAGTTTTCTTTTCCAAACTTGTCTCTGCTTCTGTTTGTATTTTAGCTGCTTGGGCTGGATTCCTTTTTGGTGAATTTCTTCAAGTCTTCAAGCTCGGCTAAGTCTCCGAACTTAGATTTTGGTAGAATTCGCCAAGTTGTTAGGCTTAGCCCCAAGAAAGATCATTTTGAGGCTTTAGGCTTAGACTTTAGGAAAACTTGCTAAGTCTTCGAGCTCGGGCTCCAAAGAAGTCCCGCTAGGCCTTTAGGAGAAATTTCGCCAAGTCCTTGGGCTCGGCTTCCAGATCGCCGAAGCTTTAAGCTCGGACTTCGAAGAAGTCCCGCTAGGCCTTCAGGAGAAATTTTGCCAAGTTCTTCGGTTCGGCCTCCAGATCGCTGAAGCTTTGAGCTCGGACTCCGAAGATAACATAGGACGAGGTCGGAACATCTTTGAAGCTTTCACGCTCTTGATCTCGAACATTATCGGCTCGCCAGCAGGTAGGATTAGGTCTCATGGTGGGTGACTTGGCGCCTCAGAGCTCGGCTAGAGCATCATTGGCCGGAGCTCGAGGTCGCCGTTACAGGCTATCTCGGCTTGAGTCGATGTTCGGACTCGGCAAAGATTAAGCTGGAGATTGGCGGTGAGGAGCTTCCCGCACTCGATCAGGAGATTACGTGTGAGGTCGAGGGAACCTCGGCTTGTGATCGATTCAGGAGAGCATCCCGGCCTTAGTCGGGGTTTCGTTGGCCGTCTTGTAATATAAGCAAGTAAGCACAATGATGTAGGTGCCGGGTAGGATATACCTCTTGCACCATCGGAGCCGGACACCTCATGTTGAGGTAAGCGACCCCGCTCCGTTGTTGTCTTTCCAAGGTCGAGGGAGCTTGGGCTCACTGTCGACTCAGCGGGGCATCCCGACCTTAGTCGGAGGAT
The DNA here is from genome assembly GCA_025769935.1 of Phoenix roebelenii. Classification (NCBI taxonomy): domain Eukaryota; kingdom Viridiplantae; phylum Streptophyta; class Magnoliopsida; order Arecales; family Arecaceae; genus Phoenix; species Phoenix roebelenii. Next base: position 9,179,105 of record JAOXJJ010000725.1, on the reverse strand, counting down.
CGAGCATGAGGTCGAGGAAGCTAAGGCTCGCTGTCGACCTGATGACGCTCCCCGAGACCGAAAGAGCTTGGGCGCACTGTCGACTCAGCGAGGCATCCCGACCTTAGTCGGAGGATCGAGCACGAGGTCGAGGGAGCTTGAGCTCGCTGTCGACCTGGTGACGCTTCCCGAGGCCGAGGGAGCTTGGGCTTACTGTCGACTCAGCGGGGTATCCCGACCTTAGTCGGAGAATCGAGCACGAGGTCGAGGAAGTTTGGGCTCGCTGTCGACCTGGTGATGCTTCCCGAGGTCGAAGGAGCCTGGGCTCATTGTCGAACAATGGGGCATCCCAATCTTGGTTAGGGTCCTTGAGGGAGATCGAGACCGAGCTCGACATCGATGCGGTGAGACGTTCCAAGTTTGGCTGGGGCATCCGAACTTGGTCGGTCATCCGAGCTTGGTCGGGTTTCATGAGGTTCATGAGCATCCTAATATCAGGAAGAGTCATGGAATAATTAAGGGAGAGCTGTAAACGAATTATCATAAGTAGGGGGCGAGAGTTGTATTCCCAATCGTTGAGAACTCCTAGAGGGTTTACTGGTAGTTCATCCGAAGATTTTCGAAATTTCAACTTCGTGAAATGAGGATCCCCTCGAGAGACTCGAATTTGTATGCTCCGGGCCGCTGGACTCGTGCGATTCGGTAGGATCCTTCCCAGTTCGGGGCAAGCTTCCCCTGCTCGATGGGCTGAGAAACTTCTGCTCTCCTGAGGACAAGATCTCCTACTTTGAAAAGCTTGGCCTTCACTCTGGAGTTGTAGTACTGCGTCGTCTTTCGTTGGTATCTTACCATACGAACTCGGGCTGCCTCCCTTGTCTCCTCGACGAGGTCCAGGTTGCCCCTGAGTTGGGAGAAGTTGAAGGTTGCGTTGTAATGTTCCACTCTTGGTGAAGGGAGTCCAACTTCCAGAGGGATGACAGCCTCGATTCTGTATTCTAGGTGGAAGGGGGTCTCACCAGTAGGAAGACGGAATGTGGTTCTGTAGGCCCAGAGGACATTGTAAAGGTCTTCAACCCATTTCCCCTTGGACCGGTCGAGCTTGGCCTTGAGCCCCTGAAGGTGGTGCGATTTGTCACCTCGGTTTCTCCATTTGTCTGTGGATGGACGATCGAGGTGAAGCGGTGATCGATGCCGAGTTCGAAGCAGAATTCTCTGAAATAGATGTTGTCGAAGTGACGGGCGTTGTCAGATATAAGGATGCGGAGGAGTCCAAATCTGTAGATTATTAACTTACAAACAAAATCCCGCATCTTCTGCTCGAAAATTCGGACCACTGGTTCGACTTCGATCCATTTGGTGAAGTAGTCGATGAAGACGACCAAAAATTTTCTCTGTCCGGTAGCCAAGAAAAATGGCCCCAGGATGTCAATCCCCATTGGGCGAATAGCCAGGGGCACTGATCGAGGTCAGCGGGGTCGAGGGTCGGTGCTGGATATTGGCGTTCCGCTGGCATCGATCGCACCTTCGGATGAAGTCCGTTGATCCTTTTGAAGTGTGGGCCAATAGTATCCTTGGCGCAATATTTTGTGGGCCAGTGCTTGGCCTCCTAGATGGTTCTCGCATATCCTTTCATTAACCTCTCGCATAGCATAGTCCGTCTCTGACGGACGGAGGCATCTGAGGAGAGGAGAGGTGAAGGATTTTCGGTAGAGCTTGCCTTCATATAATATGTATCGGAAGGCTAGACGCCTGATTCGGCGAGCCTCGAGCTCATCATTGGGAAATGCTTCATTTTGTAGATAGTCGATGAGCTCGTCTATTCAGCTCAGCTCGGTTTCGATGCAGAGGGTCGGTTCAGGCTCTTCCGTGCTGAGCATTTGAAGATATTCGAGCATTGTTGCCTTAGGAAGCTCGCTCATGCGGAAGGTCGCCAGCTTCGACAGTTGGTCTGCCCTTAGGTTCTCTGTTCTGGGGATGTGCTGGATATTGAAGGATGTGAGGTCTCGCACCTTCTGGAGATATCTCTGCATCGATGGCTCTCTTGCTTCAAAGTCCCCTAAGATCTGGTTCACAACCAGTTGGGAGTCACTGAAGACCTTCAGGTCCTCGGCTTTCAGTTTCTTTGCCAATTTGAGCACGGCGATGAGCGCCTCATACTTTGCCTCATTATTCGAGGCCAAGAACTCGAGGCGTAGGGCTGGCTCCGCAACTACCCCATCTGGGCTTGTAAGGATAAAACCTGCTCCGCTACCTCCCAAGGTCGAGGAGCCGTCCACATATAGGACCCATGGCTGCCTCGGGGTCTCCTCCATTGGCATGAGTGGGTGCTCGGGATCGTCCGGCAAAGTGCACTCCACGATGAAATCGGCGAGCGCTTGAGCTTTGATCGCCGGCCTCGGACGGTATTCGAGGTCGAACTCCCCGAGCTCGACTACCCACTTGGCAATCTTTCCGGCATGATCCGAGCGCTGCAGAATCTGCTTCATAGGCTGGCCGGTCAGTATGGCCATGGTGTGGACCTAAAAGTAGGGCCGGAGCCTTCGAGCCGAGATGACCAGGGCGAAAAATTGTTTTCTCCAGTTTGGAATATCGGGTCTCGGTATCCCTCAGGATCCGGCTGGTATAATATACTGGTCTTTGAAGTTTGTTCTCTTCTCGGACCAGAACCGAGCTTACCGCAATCGGAAAGACGGCCAGGTACAAATAGAGGAGCTCACCCTGCTAGGATTTTGTAAGTAATGGAGAGGAGGCAAGGTGGTGCCTAAGCTCTTCAAAAGTTTGCTGACATTCCTTCGACCACAAGAAATTCTTCGATCGCTTGAGGATTGTGAAGAATGGGAGGCACCGCTCGGCCAACCTGGAAACAAATCTTTCTAGAGCCGCGACCTGCCCTGTGAGCCGTTGTACCTCCTTGACCGTCTTTGGTGGCACCATCTCTTGTAGTGCTCAGATCTTCTCGAAATTTGCTTCGATTCTACGCTGGATGACTACGAAGCCAAGGAATTTACCCGAGGTGACTCCGAATGCGCACTTAGCGGGGTTGAGCTTCATCCGATACTTTCTAAGTATGGAGAATGTCTCGTTGAGGTTAGCCACATGGTCCTTCGCTGTTTGGCTCTTTACCAGCATGTCGTCCACATAGACCTCCATGTTTCGGCCTATTTGGTTTTTAAAGATTTAGTTGACCAGCCTTTGATATGTTGCTCCAGCATTTTTCAACCTGAAAGGCATCACTTTGTAGCAGTAAGTACCCTTGTCGGTGATGAAGGCCGTCTTCTCCTCGTCTTCTGGCGCCATTCCGATTTAATTGTATCCTGAGAAGGCGTCCATAAATGTCAGCAACTGGTGTCCCGAGGTGGAGTCCACAAGTTGGTCAATGCTGGGGAGTAGGAAGATGTACTTTGGACAGGCTCTGTTTAAGTTGGTGTAGTCCATGCATATGCGCCACTTTCCGTTAGCTTTCTTCATGAAGACCACGTTGGCGAGCCAGTCTGGATAGGAGACCTCCCGGATGAAGCCAGCCTCGAGAAGTTTGTCCACTTTCTCAGCCGCTGCTTGTTGTCGTTCCGGGGCGGAACCTCGTTTCTTCTGTCGCACAGGTTTGCATGTCGGTTTCACCTGAAGTTGGTGAATCATGACCTCAGGGTCAATTCTCGGAATGTCGGCGAATGACCAGGCGAAGACGTCCATATTAGACCGAAGGAACTCGATCATGCGATTTTTTCAAGGGAGCTCAGGCCGGAGCCGACCTGCACGGTTAGCTCTGGGCAATTTTCTTGTAAAGGAATCTGAGTAAGAAGCTCACCAGGTTCTACCTGTTCTTTTTGGGGGTCGTCCCGCACTTCCAAGGTTTCGATGGGCAGCATCTGATTTGACGTTTGAGTTGGCACCTTGGCTGGTAGCTCCTCCAGGCTTGGTGCCTTAACTGGTTGCTTTGCTTGGTGAGTTACCATGTAGCACCGCTTAGCTATTGCCTGATCCCTACGAACATCGCCTACTCCTCGGCCGGTGGGGAATCACATAAGCTAATGATAGGTCGAAACCACAACTCGGAGGGCATTTAGCCCTGGTCGTCCAATAATGGCGTTGTAGGCCGAAGATAGGCAGACCACAAGAAAATCCATCCTTACAGTACTTTCTCGAGGGACGAGCCCGACCGTGACAAGAAGGCCGACCTCGCCCTCGATCGGGATCGAATCCCCGATAAATCCGACCAGTGGAGCGTTCATTCTCCGAAGCTGGCTTTCCGTCATCCCCATTTTTTGATAGACCTTATAATACAAAATATATGCCAAGCTTCCATTATCAACTAAGACGCACTTTACATCAAACTTATTTACAATCATGGAGATGACCACAGCGTCATCATGAGGAGTCTCAACTCATTCCATGTCCTTATCTGAGAATGAGATGGCTTCGGAGGTGCGCGGGCGCTTCGGAGGGATCCTTCCCTCGATTGGTTCTTCAGCCGAGCTTCCTCTTCCAATAGTGTTGATGGTGCTGGCAATAGGCCCGTTGTCATTTGAATTTTCGGGCAATATCATATTTTCCACTGGCCTCCTTTCCTCGCCGGTTTCGCATGAACCGATTGAGTACCCCACGGTAGATAAGCGCCTCGATCTCATCCCAGAGCTGAAAGCAATCCTCTGTGTGTGGCCGTTGTCCCGGTGGAAACGACAATACTTCCTAGGATTGCGCCAAGCTCCTGTATCCCGCATCGGGGGTGGAGGTCGGAAATAGTCTCGACTTTCTATCTCCATTAGGACCTCTGCCCGGGGAACATTCAGGGAAGTGTAATTCTCGTACCTCCCTGAGGGCATTCGTGGCCTCGGTGGAGAATTCGGTCAAGGCGGGGACCTTGGTCGAAGCTGTCCCCGCTGTCGAGGTGGGCTCCTCAGCCGAGGCAAGTTCTTATCTCGGCAGGGGGATCGGCTTCTCAAGCGGCCGCGCTCTTTACGGCGCTTCTTCCGCTTCTTTGAGGCCTGCTCGGTCGCGCCCCGCCTGGAGGCGACAGCCTCTTCGACCTTTGCATACTTCCGAGCCCGGGCCAGCATTTCAGTGAAGTCGGCAGAGAAGCTCTTCTTAATGGAGAAGAGGAACCTGTAGGAGCAAGCCCCAGTCTTTAGTGCCGACATGGCTATCGACTGGTCGAGCTCGCAAACCTCCCAGGTTGCAGCTGTAAAGCGGTGGAAGTATTCTCTGAGGGATTCCCCCTCCTTTTGCTTGACGTCCAGGAGGAAATCCGACGTTCGTCGCTGGCACCGGCTGGTAGCAAAGTTGGTGGCGAACTGCCTGCCGAACTGCTCAAAAGAGGATACCGTGCGCGGCTTCAGTCCAGAGAACCAAAGCCGAGCTGTTCCACGAAAAGTCGCTGGGAAGGCCTTGCAGAGTACAGCCTCCGAGAACCCTTGCAATGCCATAAGGGCTCGGTAACTTTCCAAATGATTGAGGGGGTTGGTAGTTCCGTTGTAGGGCTCCACTTGGGGCATTTTAAACCTCGGTAGGACCGGCTCATCCTCGATCTGGCGGAAGAAGGGGGACTTGGTGGTAAACTCAAAGTCACCCTCGCGCCTTGCCTTCCTGTTGTGAAGCGCTTCAATCTGGCGCCCAAGGTTCTCGACCTTCCTGTCGAGCTCCCCAGCCTGGGGGATTACCACAGTAGTCTGCTCCGGTTCATGACGGTCCGAAGCTGACTCAGCTTCCGAAAGCTGCGGCCTTCTGTCTATGCTCCTCCTTGGCAATTCTCTCCGAGGAGACGTCCGGGCAAAGCCTTGGCGACAGCATCGTTCTTCATTGTTGGCCCTCGAGGAGTCGTGGAGGTTTTGGCCCTGGGGCACCGATACATTTGGGGGAAGCACTGGCTGGACCTGGGCTTGCGGAGGCGCATAGGCGGGGCTTCCTCACGTTGCAGGCCTTGGACGGCTGCGGCCAAGGCTTGCACCTGCTGCACCAAGATATTGAACTGTTCTAGCTGGACTTGGAGAACTGGGTCGGCCGGAGGTGGCGAGTTCTGGACAGAGTGTCCAGGACTTGGTGGGAGACGCCGGGAGGCATTGGAGGCTCCTTTGCTTCTCAACTTCATAGCCACAACTCGGGCTCTTCCTCTAGCGCCAATTGTTGTGAAAAATTGGATCCGGAGGCGATCGTTAGCTGAGAAGGAGAAGCTCCGGCGTGAAATGGCGGGTGGCGGTCTATTGGTGGGCGGTGTCCTCCGGAGGACCTGCAAAAAGTTGGTAGCCGGGGTTTCTGGCGCCGACCCTCTAATGCCTAAGTCAGAGGGGGCAAATGTATGAGGGGGGATAAAATCTGTATCCAGAGTTTTAGAGTCCAACCCCTCCTAAAGATGAGGGGTTTTTCTTTTATAGAGGGGTACAGGTGTACCTGTGATACGACGGGGCGAACGGGTTACCGTCATGATTGAGCACGATCGTGTGAATTAATGCATTACCGTAGGAGATCAGGCCGGAGTCAGTGAGTCGTCGTGGCTGATCAGACGTGGCAGAGTAGCTCAACTATCTGCCATGAAGAGAATGAGGTCCGTAGATGGCATTAATTGTTGAGTGAACCGGAGATCAACAGAAGCCATGCGCATTAATTGTTGAGTGAACCGAAGATCAGCAGAGGCCATGTGCATTAATTATTGGCGGCGGTAGCAGGGCATAGCCCCTAGTCGAGCTGCAGAAGGATGTGACCGCAGCAGGTGGATGGTGAGGTCGGGCGCTTGGATGGGGCGTCTCGGAGTCGAGCGCCTGGTCGGACGTCAGGCCCGGCTACACGCCTTAAAGTCGGACGCCTTCAGGTCGGGCGCCTTTAGGTTGGGCGCCTTCAGGTCGGGCACCTCCAGGCACGTGATGGTCATGCGCCCATGTATTTCGGGACGACTCCTTAACTAAGTGACAAGAGATGGTATCATCTGAGCTAATACTTATCATCCTCCTCATGCCATAAATTTGGATCCGGTAAGATTTTTAACCAGCCGGTTCTTAGCATCAACTTGTCCCTTTTTTTTCATTTTTTTTTGCTAATGCGGATGGATCATACTTGACGGGAATGGATAAACCCACTAAAGTCAAAAAATATGATACCTCGGAGCGCCAGAGGCAACTCCCTATCACCAGTCCACAAGGTGCCTCCGAAGTGACAAGCTACATTTGCAGCTACTCAATCCGCAGCACCACGGTAAATATGCTTGGCCTAAAAGGCCCATCCATCCCTCGCCATAGCCCAAATATCACGAAGCAAGGGATGGTCACTACCGCCACCCCTTGGACCCCCCAGATCCAACTGATGACAGTGGCTGAATTACCCTCCAGGATGATGGACCTAGCCTATAAGACACACCGGGCATGGCGAAGGCCCGCCCAGGCTGCTCTCAGCTCCACACTCGAAACCGAAGTGTCAAATAACTGATTGCCACCGGCAGCCACAACCGTGGCAGACGGATCCCGAATAACAAAACCCGTGCCTCCCCGCGTGCCACCATCCAGGACAGATCCATCAAAATTGACCTTGAGGAAACTCGAAGATGGAAGCTCCCAGATAAAAAATACCATACGGGATGCACTTGTCCCTTTTTCTCCCTCTAATGTTTTATTCACAAAGGTGACATTTGGGGAACTTCACGTAAAAGTGTTAGAAAGCTAAACCATGAAAGCAACATTTTAATGAAATCACCTTATATGGAAAAGGTGTACACGTGTAAGATAAAAGGAAAGGACAAAATAAAAACGGAACGGAGGGGGAATCCCCTACATTCAACATGTCAAGTTTAAACGAGGCCAATAGAAGACCCCAATCAAAGGGAGACCCACCATTAGATTTGTGTTGGAGCCTGATAATATGTGGTCCTTCCTGATGAGGACCAAGTATGGTGCTCTAGTGCCCGGGATCCGAGCTAGTCGTCACCACTCACCGGTTTGGAGGAAGATCTGTGCTATAGCAGTGTTAGTGCTTCCCGCGATCAGATGGGCCATTGGTGATGGTCGGTCCATCGATGTGCTGGAGAATTGCTGGGTGACGGAGCAACCGATTAGTAAGTTACCTATTATGGTAAATACGTTGAGGTTAGCCGGTCTCAGGGTTAGAGATTTGATGGAGCCCGGAAGGGGGGATCGCTGGAGGGTGGAGTTGATTAGGGAGGCTTTTGGGGAGCAGTTGGTAAAGATGGTCCTGACCCTATCAGTTCTTGCCCGGGAGGGACTAGACAAACTAGTATGGGTGCCGACTGGACGATCGCAGGTGCGAGCCAAGGATATTCATATATTGTTGAGCCGAGAACCAATTCGGCAGATAGGAGGATGGATTTGGAGAATGCGGATTCACCCGTGTGTGGCGCTCTTCATCTGAAAGGTGGCATGAGGTTGCTTACCGATCAAGAGCTTGTTAGCACGACGAGGGGTGAGGACCACTCAATGTTGTGAGGAGTGCACAGAGACTAAGGAGACGATTGATCATGTTCTTTTGCAGGGAAATTTGGAGCAGGTCATCTTTTCTGCTGCCCCACTCAGTCGAGTCGGTACTGTTGAGGCGGAGATCCGTTGGGCATATTTGACTTATTCTATTTGGTTGGACAGGAATGCTGACCTGTTTGAGGGCAAACGGTTACCCCCGCGGATGGTGGCGGACAGAGCCATGCTCCATGCGAGAAAAGTCACTACAGCTACCGCTAGGTTCTCTTCTGAGATGGCCAGGGACACTTGGGGTACTCTTTCCGTTGTCACAGCACCTAGGTTAGCCCTTGTTTCTTGGGTACCCCCACCCCTTGGTCATCTCAAAGCGAACTTCGATGGTAGTATGTCGGTGAACGGAGTGTTAAGAGGAGTTAGCTTTATCATCAAAGATCATCTGAGTAGGATGATAGCAGCTGGTGGCCGCCGCATGCCGGGACTCACTGCAATCGGGGCGAAGCTGCGGGCAACTTGGAAGAGGATATCCTACGCGAGACGGGTACTTGGTGCTGAGCATATATGCCTTGAGAGAGACTCCTCTGTTGTGATCGATTGGATTCAGGAAGTGTACAGATATGCTGATGGTCATCCTCTCATCCGTGATACCCGTAGATTAGCTTAGGAGCTGAGCAACTTTCAGGCTTTACATGTTTTTCGAGAGGCAAACAGTGCAGCAAATTGAATTGCCTCATTTATTGCCCGGCATTCCGGAGAGATCACATAGACATCTATAGGAGATATCCCTCCTACCTTATACTCTTTACTTTCTTTTGATATAGCTGGATGCACTCAAGTTAGAGCTATATGAAATGCTATTTTTACCAAAAAAAAAAAAAAAGAAAACCCACCGTTCATGCTTTCCCTATTTGATCACCTGCCGTTGATCAATCAATTGGATGGAGGTGGATGATTAAAATGGGCCCTCCTATTTGGAACATGAATTAGAGAGCATCGGACACATGAATTCATTCAAGCAGCTGTGATCAAAATACGTAGGCATATGCAGCCATGATCTAGACATTCTAAGTATCATGTTCTAAGAGGAATTCTCCATACAATTTTCACCCAGAATAATACCAATTTTCTGCATAGGAACTACTACACAAACATGTCTAAGATAGTATTAACTTTCTTATTCTAGCCTCTATTTATATGTATACTGTAACAATCCTGCTAGCCAAAAAATTATTTGGATTTCTTGCCGTACTCAGATCTCCCCAATGTAAAATTAATGTGAGATTAAAGACATGCCAACACAAGTCCATATATTTCTGATTTAAGCCCTGACGTTTTTGCCAAACTAAAAACCCTATCGAAATCATAAACACAACAATCGACTTGTAGTTAGCCTCAATATAGCTTATGGTATAATGTGCCCTAATCCACATGAACTATCAACCAGAACTACTTTAAATACTATCTAAGATCTCATCCAAAAAAATAGCCAAAAAATTATTATTTAAACTTCTTAATCCAGTATAAATATCCAAAATCTCCGTAGTGCACGATCAAATGTTGACTAGTGTTATATAACTAATCATGCTTGTTGGGTGTTTTTCTAAGCATATCTTAAAAAATATAATTATTTATTATTGTATCATGGAAGTCGAGATTCGTCGAATTGGCATCTGTATACCGTATCATATCCATATCATATATATATACCCATATCCGTGCTTCCTAGCCAAACACAAAATGTTGATTTACATATAGCATCTACATTCCCATCTTTTTTGAGTCAATAATATTTGAGCTCACATAACCTGTCAAACATTTGCTTTTCCTTGAAAAAAGGTTCAGTTTTATTGAAAACACACATGCACACATGCATGCAAGAATGCATGAATGCAAACACACTAAGTATAGAACGCATTCGCCCATAAATATCTATAATAGCTAGGTGCCATTACACCTATAACAAACTATCTTGTTTTAGAATGTGCAATTTCATATGAGCATGAAATGGATTACTTTGAGCAAATTATCGATCTCAGTTAATAATGTTTTAGGCACTGACCAGAATGAGTTGTTTCCATAATTATGTTTTATTTCCCACCTAGGTATCCAAACCAGAATAAAAGTTTATATATGTGCATATATCTGTAAATGAAGCATATTTTAAGTTTCATCCTGAAAGGGTTTCTTCTCCACTACTCTGATCTAGCATTCAACAAAAGCCTAATCTCAGGATCTAATGCAGCATAATATGTAAATACCAAACGTGGAGGCCTGCTCTTAAAATTCAAGTTCTTTTATCAATAATATAATAATATTACATCCTAGTTCAAACCCCTAATAATAACAACTATAGACACCACCCTCACTATTGTTGACAATGTACAAACTGTATGCCAATTTGCATCTGTCGGTAAAATGCAAAAGGACTAAAGGAGGATATTAGTGTTAGGTATGCAATACAAGCACAAGAAAACTATGAACTTAAAGGCATTCAGAAATGCCATTCCTTTTAGCAGTTTACAAAAAGAAAAAAAGACTTCAAAATGAGCGATCTAGAAGTATAAAAATTAACACAGAAATTTGCACTTGCTTCAATAAGATCATCAAATAGCTTGTGTCCACCAGGCAATCTACAAAACGATGATGCTCTTTTTACATGCAAAACTAAGCAAGTTATGGATGAATCAAGACATCCAATTTTAATAAAAAACTGCATAACCGGTTCAATAAAAACAAAAAAATGGATTTTAGCTTTCATTCATTTACAAATAAACAATGTTGCATATTTATCTACACATGCCAATCAAAGCCTCAAAAATATATGCATAGCAAAGCCGGATAATGTCATCAATGGATGACCCTAAATACAGCAAGAAGTAGCCAATGTATCGCCAGCTGAAAATTGAATCAGATAGACAACAAAGGAAGCATTGATGTCTGAACAGAGTTCCTAATATGCACTTTCCCATGAATGTATCACAGAAATTTTGGGGTCAAAGAAACAATGAGAGCAATCATTTTTTTGTGAAGAAAACAATTAAAACAGATTTAGCATGCCCTTCATATTTGTGATGCTAATGGATAAAATTTATGTATTGTTCATAAAATTATATCCATAGATCTATCCAACTAGAGTAGACGAAACCAGAACTATTAAAATCTTCTCTTCAAGATGTCAAAAACACCACCACAAAAGCAAGAAAATTGTGGACACCTTACTACCTCTAAAAGGTACACTATAAGCACAATTCAGTATCTTTTCCAGTAAACAACAGCTGCTTTAATAAAAAGTTTATGCACTTAGCTGTCATGGATGAATAAGTCACAGATTCCAAAATATGAACTTTAAAATGCGGGCTTCTACCAGATAAATGCGAAACGAAATAACAAGTGTCAAATAGGTTTCTAAAAGGAAAAAAGTTCACTCTAGCAAGCCTGACCCTACCCAGAAGGGGATGCAAACCAAATATTCACTGGAGAAGAGATGAAATGCTGATACTAAAAGAGCTTGCTACCTGCTAGCGACCTCTAATTTTGAAAGTCTCTAATTCTCAAACACAACTTACAGCACAAGATGTCAGATTATTAGATAGTTCCGACAATTTTGAAATCTGGTAACAAGTTGACTAAGTATCTAAAAACCTTCTGTAGTTGATTTCCTTGATAATATATTACAAACTTCAAGAAACTACTGATTTTTTTGGCACGGTTTACATTAAAGCTAGGGAACAATCAAGCAGTAATTTCATACATTTAGAATCAGCAAACTTGAATGCCTTCAAGATAATGATAGACAAAAAATCCTTAAAAAAAAAGGAAGCTAGCAGGGTTAATCACTGAATCCATTTTACAACATAGAGAACCAAAAACCCTAAAAATTAATGGTTCCCAATAATTCATCATATCACCAAATGCTAATTCATGCTGTCAACTCTTGTAATGTGAAAACCAAACATACAGAGCTTTCTCTTTGTGATTCTTTCCCAGCATTCACATACAAAGGAAAGAGAAAATGAAGAGCATCCACAACAAAGCTGAATGTACAGAAGTTGCTTAAAGGAGTTAACAACTGACTCTTACCGAGTCTCATCTCCATGGTATTAAAGTTGCCTGGCATTTTGCTTGTTTAGGTTAAAAAGAGCTTTAAGCTGTTCCAAGATAGATTTTCTTAGCCTTCAACAAAAAAAACTCACAATCTTAGACAAGCAAGCACAGCAAAATATGCACACATCAAAAGGTAAAGACCCGTTCTTGAACATTGATGGCAAGTTCATCCATCACAAGCATTACGAATAAAAGATCATTAAATGAATCACCAATTTAATGCAACATAACTAAAAAATATACTACCATGAGCAAAAAATAATACATAGATTCATCTAGAAGGTTAGCAATATTTATGACTGCTTCTCGTTTTTGATGAAAAGCTCCTTCTATCTACTGCATCACCAAAGAGTCACAGGACTGCCACTGGATGCACGATAAGGTAAGCACATGAAAGCAAAATAGAGACATTCACAAATCGCCATACTTAGCATAAACCAATAGCAAGCAACCCAGAAGTAGACAAAGCAGTATGTTGGATTCAACTGAAGTAGCACTATGCTCGATTCGCTATATAACAGTATAATCCAATAAATCAATAACTTATGTAAAGTCAAGCAATTTGTGATGGTAAAGAACAATGTGAAGCATGAATATTTTTGCATGCAAATAGCAGGCATCATATATCCCCTGATGACTTAGATAGTGGTCAATAAAATCAACTTTCGACAAAAAGCTACACTTTCTCTACATTTCCAATAACAATAACAATTCCGCATCAAAAATGTGGCTGACATATGACCTTCGAGATGTGTTCCTTTTTTGCGCTTCAATGATCTTAAAAAGGTAGATTGATTGCATCATCGTGGTGACAAGAGAAGTGCCACGTCATAGGGGTCACATGGGAGTCGCATCCAGCTGTTAGTATTAAGCCACAAGTAGGTGATACTGAACACGGTAAATTAGAAGTGGCTAATGTCCTTGGTGAGGACACAGACCACTGTTTTCAGCATGTTTACAGGCGTCGCTGGCGTGCATAGCACTTTGGCCCATATGCAGGGGCCTTAGTGTTATTTTCTTGTGTATTTTCTTTTATTTATTATGCATTTCCATTCTTATGTTAGTTGCTATTTTTAGCTGGCTTGTTATGGTTGTGTTTAGTTGTTTTAGTGTCCCATGTTTGTTTGTGGATCATGGGTAGTTACATGATCATTTGTTGGGATCATGGGTAGTTACATAGGGGGCTATATATGGAACCCCATGCCTCTTGTTTAGTCAGAAAATTTGGAATGAAAATCTTGCTTTGGCAAAATTACTCCTAGATTGAAAACTACTAGAGGAGGATTCCTCGAATTTGGTGGACTCCATATCTTCCCCTCACCTCTCTTGTGTTCTTGAAATTTCTGTACTGCATCAGTGACGGTGGACGAGGGCGGCTTGGCAACGAAGAGGAGAGGCGAAACGGCGGCAGCAAAGGGCGGGCGCAGCGACCTGCCGGTGGCAGCTCTGCGATGCCGGTCGTGAGGCAGACGAAGAGGTATTTCTTTTTTTTTTCTGAATAGCTTGTGCGACTCCTGTGCGATGGCGCACGTGTGACTCGCGTGGGACGGGGCACGTGCAGCCTCTTTTTTTTCTTTTCTCTTCTTTTTTTCCCTCTGGGGCGGATCTTGCTAATGAACTCGATGACGGGTGAGAAACTTATCCGTTAACCGGTGCTCCGTCAACCTCTCGATGGTTTCGGGAGGTTCTTCCGATCTCTATGGCTACTGCTGCAAAGTGGATCCTGTGGCCTGCGGTGGTGGACGGCGGCCGGTCACGAAGCCCTTGACTGGTTGGTAAGATCAGAGGAGAAGCCTCCCCTTGTTCCTTTTAGTGAGAGCCAATCGAGAGGGAGGAGAAAAGGGACGTAAGACTCTCCCTTTTCATCGCACTGTGCACTGGTCGTCGGCGCTCAACACGCTCCCGCGTCCGCAGTGCAAAGTTTCCCCTGAAGAACTCGTGCGGCAGACGAAGCAAGGGTAGCCTATCCATACAACAGGGCTCTGGGGCTTAGGACAGCTACGGGTGAACCGAGAGGGGATCAAGGAGGAAAACAGAGAAACAAAAAGACAAGATCAGGGCTTTGGCACAGAGGCAAAACCCTGGCTGGCTTTGATACCAAACTGATGCGGTACAGAAATTTCAAAGACACAAGAGAAGGGGGGAAGTTCTGGAGTCCACCAGATTCGAGGAATCCTCCTCTAGTGGTCTCCAATCCAAGAGTAATTTTGCCAAAGCAAGATTTTCATTCCAAATTTTTGACTAAACAAGAGGCATGGGGTTCCATATATAGCCCCCTATGTAACTACCCATGATCCCAACAAGTGATCATGTAACCACCCATAATCCACAAACAACATGGGACACTAAAACAACTAAACACAACAATAACAAGCTAGCTAAAAATAGCAACTAACATAAGGACAGAAATGTATAATAAATAAAAAAATATATACAAGAAAATAACACTAGGGTCCCTGCATATGGGCCAAAGTGCTATGCATGATGGCGACGCCTGTAAACGTGCTGAAAATGGCGGTCTATGTCCTCACCAGGCATTCCAAGAGATCAAGACTAAAATGACAGAAGCTCCGGTCATGCGCCTCCCAAATTTTACTAAAGTTTTTGAAGTCTCTTGTGATGCATTTGGTATAGGTATAGGTGGAGTCTTAAGCCAAGAAAAAGATCCTATCGCATACTTTAATGAGAAGCTGAATGATGCCAAACGAAAATTTTCCACCTATGACAAAAAATTTCACGCAGTTGTACAAGCACTGCGTCACTGGCGTCACTATTTGTTACCTCAAGAGTTCGTATTATATTTCGATCATGAAGCTTTGAGGTACTTGAATTTTCAGAAATGATTAAGTTCACGACACAGAAAGTGGACTGAATTTCTTCAAGAATACACCTTCGTGTTATGCCATAAAGCAGAAATTGACAACAAGGCAGCTGATGTCCTAAGCCGATGTGTAGCATTACTTTTTTCAGTAAGCATAAAGGTTACTGAATTTGAGCGTATGATTGAAGATTATGCATCTTGTCCAGACTTCGCTGAGATTTATGCTAGTGTGTTAGAAGGTCGCACCAGGGACAATAGTGACTACCTTGTAGTACATGCTTTCTTGTTCAGAGAAAACAAACTGTGTATTCCTCAAACGTCCCTTAAAGATTTTCTTGTTTAGGAACTCCATGCGAGAGGAATAGCTGGCCATTTTGGTAGAAATAAGACCATTGATATGGTCGAATAAAGATTTTATTGGCCTAGTTTGAAAAGGGATGTTGCAAAAATTGTTAGTCAGTAACGTATTTGTCACTTATCCAAACAGCGCAAACAAAACACTGGCTTATATACCCCCTTTCCTATCCCTGATCATCCTTGGCAGGACATTAGTATGGATTTCGTGCTAGAGCTACCAAAGACTAGAAGTAAAAATGATTCCATTCTCGTGGTTCTAAGATGGCACATTTTCTGCTCACTTTCAAAACTTCTGACGCCTCCAAAGTTGCGAGGATAATCTTTGACGAGGTAGTTAGGCTCCACGAACTTACAAAATCGATAGTGACTGATAGAGATATCAAATTTGTTAGTTATTTTTGGAAGACCCTCTGGAATTTATGGGCACGAAGCTTACATATTCCACAGCATATCACCCCAGACAAATGGTCAAACTGAGGTGGTCAACCGCAGCCTAGAAAGCCTTCTAAGATGTTTAGTGGGTGACCATCCGATAATTGGGATCTTCTCCTATCCACAGCTGAATTCGCCTACAATAGCTCTGCGAACAGGACCTCTGGCTTAAGTCCTTTCAAAATTGTTTTAGGCTATGTCCAGCAAAAACCTGTTGATCTTATCCCAGTAGCACCTAACAACAAAATCTCTGAAACCGTCGAGTCCTTTGCGCAACACATGCAAAACTTACATAAAGAGATTAATAAGAAAATTGAAATCAATAATGCGAGATATAAAATGGCCATTGACTTGCGTCGACGTTATCAAGAATTTCGAGTGGATGATAATATAATGATCAGAATCAGACCTGAACAGTTTCCACCAGGAGCCGTTTGAAAATTGCACGCTCGAAGTATGGGTCTATACAAAATTCTGAAACGGGTTGGATCTAATGCATATGTGGTGGATATTCCAAGTGATTTTGGGATTAATCCAGTTTTTAATGTAGAAGACTTAGTTGCCTACAGAGGTCCGACAACTATTCCTGAAGATCCATTCAATGAGCCTGATACTCACCCCACATCCAATTTTGACAACATATCTCCTGCTCCTACGTTGCCTCCTGTACCTTTTTCTCCGCAAATCACAAACACAGTGGAACAAATTTTGGATGATCAGATTATTAGTACACAGAGCGGTGCATATCAGCGATATTTTGTCAGATGGCATAGCCGACCTCAATCAGATGACACCTGGATTAGCAGAGATGAGCTTCAGTGACTTGCTCCTGGATTAGCAGAGATGAGCTTCAGTGACTTGCTTCAGACCTGTTGGAGCATTATCAGAGCTCCGTTTCGCCAGAGACAAACTCTTTTCAGCTGAGGGAAGTTGGTGAGGATACATACCACCGTTTTCAGCACGTTTACAGGTGTCGCCGGCATGCATAGCACTTTGGCCCATATGCAGGGGCCCTAGTGTTATTTTCTTGTGTATTTGCTTTTATTTATTATGCATTTTCGTCCTTATGTTAGTTGCTATTTTTAGCTGGCTTGTTATGGCAGTGTTTAGTTGTTTTAGTGTCCCATGTTGTTTGTGGATAGGGTTGTTAACGAGCCGAGCGGAGCCCGAGCCTCCGCGGGCTCAGCTCGGCTCGTTTCATAAAATTCCAGGCTCAGGCTCGGGCTCGGGCTCGATACCGAGCCTTGTATTGGGCTTGGCCTCGGGCTCGCTTGGCACAGCCCGACTCGGGCTTGAGCTTGTAAGGCTCATTTGCCCGAGCCCGAGCCCGAGCCCGAGCCCGAGCCCGCCCATCTCCATCCCCATCCCCATCCCCATCCCCATCGGCAGGTCATCGATTTGTCGGAGGAGTTCGTCAGAGGAGAGAAGAACGAAGGAAAGAAAGAAGAAAGAAAGAAAAGAAGAAGAGAAGGGGCGGCTACGAGCACCGCCAGCACGAGCGTCGGCCGCAGCCGCCGCAGGCACGATTGCGGGGGAGGGACCGAAAGCTGGAGGGTAGGGGGAGCCTTGGCTCAGGAACGGCCGGATGGGGCGCAGGGGTTGGGGCGGCGGCATCGGGGGCGGAGAAGAAAGAGGAGGAGGCGTAGGAAGGGTGCCCGGCCGGACATGATGCGGAACTTCTTGCGGAGGCGGCGAAGCTTTTCGTCATCAGAGGGGAGGGCGGGGAGGGGGCATCGACTTCGGGCTTGGGGCGAGGAGAACGGAGCCGTGGAGGTGGGGTTGGGAAGATTCTGGAGAACCCGAGAAGAAAAGGGAAGAAAAGGAAAAGAAAGAGGAGGGAATGGTTAATGGGTTGGTTCGGGTTAACGGGTTGAGTCCAAACCCGAACCAATCCAATTTGATTTAAAGAAATTAAATGGACTTGGGTTAGCTCGGATTGGGTCTAATCTAAATCTAACTGGATTCAATCAAATTGGGATTTAAATTGATTAAGCCTAATAAAATGTAATTAGGTTGAGTCTAAGTTTAATTGGGACCCAATTAAATTGTTAATTGGACTGAACCCTCATTTGGACTCGTGAGCTGCTCGAGCTCGGATTTAAATGGGCCTCATTTTGAGCTCGGGCTCCTTTGACTAACGAACCGAGCTCGAGGCGAGCTTCTACCGAGCCGGGCCCGAGCCGAGTCTGAGCAGCTCGGGCCGTTGACAACCCTATTTGGGGATCATGAGTAGTTACATGATCACTTGTTGGGATCATAGGTAGTTACATGATCACTTGTTGGGATCATGGGACATAGGGGGCTATATATGGAACCCTGTGCCTCTTGTTTAGTTAGAAAATTTGGAATGAAAATCTTGCTTTGGCAAAATTACTCCTAGATTGGAGACCACTAGAGGAGGATTCCTCGAATCTGGTGGACTCCAGATCTTCCCCCCCTCCTTCTCTTATGTCTTTGAAATTTTTGTACCGCATCAATCCTGTTTGAAATACAGATGCGTAATTTGTTTCATTTTCTAATAGGATGTAATAACCTAAATAAAAAGTTTCATATGAAGAACTGCAGTAAAATTATGAGTTCCAGAATAGAACAATGAAAATAACTTACATAGAGGTTTCTATAACAAATCTCTTAACAACATTGATGGAGAAGATAGTATTGATTATTCGCACTATTATGAGCAGCTGATACATCTTTTTCTTCAGATCACTCCTCCATGTTAATTGTTATCCCCTAGCCATCTTATAATAAGTCGAACCAAACTTAAAGCTCTCTCCATGTAGGGGCAGAATGGTTGCCAAATCAATGGTAGGCAAAGTTGCAAGCCGTTCCCCACCCAAAAGGAAAACCAAAGGCCCAACTCATTTCAAATATCCCGAAATCTTGTTCCAAACAGAGTTGCTACTGTTCAAAATAGTGAACTCCAAGGTTGAAACTGATTCATCTCATGTTTTTCTTTCATGAAAACTACTTCAGCATCTATAGAAGCTTTATTCTGAAGGCACAGGTCTTGCTGTATGGTTCCTACCCATCCCTCTTTCCAAGCATGTACAGAAATAAGAGTTATCACCTGAAGCACTCGTGCTTTTGCAATAAGAAAGTTAACAAACCCCGAATCAGCCCTCTGTCCTAAAAAACCCTTCACTGTCACACTTTTCAGATGATGATCAAGACAATCAAGGGAACTTTGCTGCTCCCAGTAGTCCACATCTGGGTCGTCGTCGTCGTCCATGTCAGCAATCTATAGCCAAACAAAAGGATTCCAAAAAGGTGAGCCGGAAGCATCAGTTATCAACAGAAAAATGCAAAGAGACACCAAATCTCACAAACATCAGAATTACCAAGACATCCAATGTTTCCAGGCAAGGGAAGCATCTGAGCAAGTCAAAAACTATATCCGCCTGAAGATCGTCATAGAAATCCACTCTAATGGCTAGTTTTTTCAGGCTATGCACCACAGTACTCAATTTAACCATGCTTTTCTGGGACATAGGAAGAAGATTAAGCAAAAAAACAAAAAAAAAAAGTTAATTAGTATGAAGAACAAGATGAGTTACCGTAACATTGCATCCAAATCAGTTCTATGCCAAGAAAAGTACCTCAAAACAAGTGCTGCCCAACTCGAGCATCTTGATGTTCATATCAAGAAAACCCAGCAGCTCCAGCTTTGGCGCATTGAGAACTTTTAGGTGAGTCCTTCTTGTCGCGCTCTTACCTAGCATCAGGTACTCAAGATTCGGGGCATCGACAACGAAAAGCTCTTCGACCTCCAAGGAGTAATCATCCAGCATCATGCTGCAGAGGGCAGGGGAGCGGAGATGGATGCGCCGGAGGCCAGCACAGTGTACCAGAGCTAGGCTCTGCAGGGCTGGGCAGCTGGACAGCAAGTCATTGATGGCGGCATCCGTTACGAGACTCCGCTTCAGATTCAGAACTCTGAGATTGACAAGATTGAGGCGAGGCTTAGTGGGTTTCAAGATTCGACAGTAGCACAGCTCTAAGGACCGAAGGGACTGGCATGCGATGAGGAAAGGGGGAACGAGGTAGAAGCGCTTCTCCATGGGGATGAGGATGGCGAGATCTTGGACGCCCTTCTGGCTTAGGGTTTGGATCCAGCCGTCGAGGAGGGGGATGTGGAAGTAGACGCAGGAGAGACGGCAGCTCCGGATGGGACCGGCGTGCGCGGAGAGGACGCGGTCGATGGCGCGGACACGCCAGCCCTCCTTGGCGCGCCATTGCTCCTCGTCGTGGAACGCCCGGAAGGCCAAGAGCTTCTTGTTGGGGAATTTCTCAGAGCGGAGGGCGGAGTCGTCGAGAAGGCCGAGGGGGGCGAGGGTCCAGAGGCGGCGCCACCGGGTGGAGAGGACGCTGGTCCGGACGGCGTCTTCGATGGGGAGGAGGGAGAGGATGGAGACGAGGAGGCAGTCCGGGACGAGGCCGAATCGGTCGAAGCCGTCGGCAGCGACACCTCCGCCTCTGAAATGCGGGTCGGAGTCGGAGATGATCTGTCCCTTCTTCCTCCTGTTCGGCGCCATGGGTTTCTTGATTTCTTGAACCTACCTTTCCATCGCACGGGTAGCTCCGTTTAGCGGTTCGCCCTCTCTTCGGGGCCACGGTTTTTATCGCAGTGGGGAAGGACGAAGAAACAGGAGCGTCTGGGTTTGGGTACGGGTGGCGCTGGAAGGAGTGGAGGGTACGCAGGCCGGCGGCAGGGCCCGGTTGGTGTTGGACCAGTGCTGGACGCGTGCGATGAACGGTTATGATCAGTGTTTTGTCTGATAAATACACACGATCTTCCTGTGGCGTTAACGGACCGACGGTGGGCCTCTCCGTGCCGGGCTTTGAGCTTTAGCACGAGGGAGACTTGGAAGGACCGACGCTGAATGACCCATACTGTGGCCCACATCGGCCAATTCATAAATCCGAATAAGGCCGGCCAGTCATGAATTGTAGGCCGGGCCCTCTTCCAAACACTTAGGGCTCGTTTGGTTCGCGGGAAGCATTTTTCCTTATAGAAATCATATTCCTAGGAAACAAATTTCTAGGAAGAGGATGCCTAGAAAATTACTTTTGGCATGTTTGGTTGACCATGGAAAAGTGACAAATTTCAAAAGTGCTTATGTTTGATTGGACATCCACGTTCCTAGGAAAGTTATGTATAATTCCTATTATGCCCTTAATAAAAATTAGATTTTTAATGCTTCTTTAATGCTGAAGGAACTTTTTGGGAAAAAGTAAAAATGGAGTGATTCCCGCCTCATGGAAAAG
>JAOXJJ010000725.1:9143832-9157639 GCA_025769935.1 Phoenix roebelenii | reverse complement strand
TTTTTAATGCTTCTTTAATGCTGAAGGAACTTTTTGGGAAAAAGTAAAAATGGAGTGATTCCCGCCTCATGGAAAAGTAACTTTTCCATGTTTCTCATGGAAAAGATTTTTCCATGAAATATGGGAATCATATTCCCATGGGAATACAACTTTCCCTTCTCTCTCATTTGAAAACTCTAACCAAACAAGAGGCATCTCATTACTTTCCCATTGACCACACTTTTCCCCCTTTTTTTTTCCGCGAACCAAACGAACCCTTAGGAAATCTCATTTACGGGTGACGAACTGTGGGATTCTAGATCACGGTCCAATTAACTTTGCCAACATTATAAGTTGGCATCTTAGAATTGTTTTTTATTGCATCAAGTCTTGCTGCTTGGTTAGATGGGTCTTTCTTATTTTTTATTTGGTTTTCTTTGTAATTAAATGTAAGCTAGCTTGCCATCATGTTAGTTAAAATTATGTAGAATCTGGCTTGCGATCTTTTAGGATTAACTATTAGCCAATCTTGGTGTTTATGATTAGCTTTGGCTAAATTTGACTCTTAATAAACTGGAAAATATAGGACAAACTGTGCAGGCATGCATTTATTCCGAAATTAGATTTGCGCTAGGAAGATATTTATACATAACTAAGGAATTCAAAAATAATATATAGCTAATTCTTTTAGATAAAGTCTTGAATTGTGACAATAATGTCAACAAAATCTATAGCCTTCAGTGTATTGGAATCCATTAAAAGTTACTTACAAATCTCTTAGGATGAGGTCCTCATTGTTACAATAACATTGTGTACGAAAAAGTTACTTAGAAATCCCTCGTTGAAGTATGTAAGTTTTTAAAACAAAAATATTCGCCAAAACTCGGCAGGAGTATTACAAAATTTAAAACTTGTTTAGTTCGCAGAAAGAATTTTTTCTCAACCAAAATATATTTTTTGGAAAGCTGATACGTGAAAATATAATGTCTACAAAAATAATTTTGGCATATTTGATTGATCATAGAAAAGTGGTACATTCCACAGTGGCTTATATCTGGTTAAGAATGTACTTTTCTAAAAAAGTTGTGTCAAATATATATTATACTCTTGATAAAGAAAAAAAATCATATCAATAGATTTTGATAGCTTAATGATAATTTGAAAAAAAAATAATTTTCAATCGGTGTAAAAATAGCTTTTTCATATCCCTCAGATTTTTTGTTTTTAATGAAATATAAGAATCTTATTCCTATGGAAATGTTACTTTTCCATTTCTCTCTTTTAAAAACTCTAATTAAACAAGAGGTTTTTTTTTTTTTTTTTTTCAGTTGATCACACTTTTCTTCCTTCTTTTTCTCTTACTCTTAAGAGAAACATAAATATTATGGTTCCATTAATATTCGCACATTAACCATTTGGTGCTTATCTTCCGCGTTAGGGAATGCCAGCCTGGTGGATCGATATAGGATTCAGTCCTTTGCAATGCCCTTGTTTTCAACTTTAGAAAAATGTTACAGTAACTTAAAAATCTCACCCAAATGTCACTTGGCTGCCTTACAACATTTTGTTTGTTTTTTATTTTATTTTTTGAGTGAGAGCGACTCTAAAAGTCCCACAACTCTCAAAGAGGATTTTCTATCTTATACCCACCTCACCCCATTTAGACTGGACCCTTGGGCTCCCAAGAAAACCGATCTAAAACTTCTAAAACAATCGAACTCTTGACCTCTCGCTACCATGAGCCAGCACTTGGTGGCCTATCATTTTATTATTTTTACCGCTTTGCTTTATTATATAGCAAACTTCACCATGTTGACTTAAAAAGAAACAATGGATTGAAACACTTATTACCTAGTCAACTTTTGAATAAGATTTTTAAGTTTTACTAAAGCACTGGTCTTTCTTTTTTACACACCCCTGAAATTTTGGCTGTTTCTTTCTTTTATTTTTTGGCTAACCATGGCTGCTTTACCTTTATCCAATTCGGGGCGGCAATGCTTCCTAACTGATTGGTTAAATAAAAATAGAGAAAATCACACTTTCTCATTTTTAAAAATTTTCAATTAGTTTTTAAAATTTCTAAATCCATCCTCCGGCTCGCCAACTAGCTAATGCCATTGGTCTAATGTTTCGAAAGATCAAAATTACCCTCATCCTCTTGAAACATCTTTAAAAGTTCATTCGATTACCTTCTCGACCATCCTTTCTATTCCTTATCTTTTGGCAATTATCCAATGTCTATTAATGTTTCGACCAAGCCATAGATGAATATCATTTTTTCAATTTTTATAACAATTAAAATTAATTTATTTTAAAAAATTGAAATACAAAACTTATTTAATAGTAACTCGGGTTGCATTTGGTAGTGGTGGAGATGGAGACACTTCATTCCTCTCTTTATCTCCCGGCTACCATCCCACCCGCTTCCTCTCCCCTCCACCGAAACCCCCTACGATCCTCTCTTATCTCCTTGTCACATCCCACCCTCCTCTTCTCCCATCCATCATAGCCCCATCCTAATCCTCTCTTATCTCCTTGATACCATCCCACCCACCTCCCTATTCTCCGTTACCTCCCTCCATGGCTCCATAAAGAAGGTTAGGATCTTCACCCTAAATAAAAAGATACTGAGAGCATTTTTGTCCTACAATACTTCATACTATCATATAATGACCACGTGCCATCTTTTTATTAAAGAGATAAATGACGAAATCATTCTGAAACGAGTTGCAAATTACTAATTTGAAAATTTTTAAAAATGAAGGTGTGTGGGTAAGAATCGTCCAAACTTGAGGAGATTACACTATAACTTTTCCATAAAGATATTAACAGGCAAAATCTTAACCCATATCTGACATCACCCGACATCATGTCACTTATTTGACCCTAAACTAATCTATTTTGCAAGAGTCCGTAATAAATTTAAGCTAGCCTATAAAATTCAATGTATACAGTTCTTATCGGCTAATTTTCAGAATGATCGAAACAACTAGCAGAGGGAAAAGCAACGATCATTCAAAAAAATATATACAAGATTATTACTCAATCTAACCTAAATTATTTCGACCTAAATAAAGCTCTACCTTTATGATTAGTGTTGGTCAAAGTTTGATCCGTACACAATCCATTTAAAATTTTGGGTCAGAAAACCTAACCCACACCCATCCCTAACTAAAAGATCCATGACCCAAACCTAATCCAAATAGGCTAGGGTTTGGTGGGTTTTCGGGTCGAGTCAATTTTTGCCACCTCTACACAAAATGGGTTTGATTCATAGGCCAATCAAATCCATAATGGTGATTCTCCTTGCCCAAGATGAGTTCCTACCATTTCATCATGACGGACGAAACAAGCAGATTTTAGTTGATGGGCTAACCAAAGAGGCAAAGGCTGATGGAGAGAGTAGGATATATGGAAATCCCTGATCTCCAAAGCCATTCCAAGGTCAAGAAATGGAGCATGGGTGTCGGAGACAAGGCCATCAAAGCCCTCTGTCGCCTCCTTAAGGGCACTTCTTAGCAACCCTACATCCCTGAGCTTCCCTCCACCTTGACCGCATTCACATGGAATCACCCCATCGCTCCCTCAACCTTCAAACTATAAAGAGGAGATGCTTTCATAAAAAGTTGGATGCACTGAGATGTAAAAAAGAAGGGTAAGCAATGAATTTGAAAATACTAGGTATAATATCACTTTCTTTCAAGCATCTATGATAAGTTTTCAAATTGGAACTGTATTACCAGTAATGGTATCAAAGATCGACGGCGCCCTTGTAAGTATGAGGTGGATTATCCTATTCGCATCACTCATCCATGCTATTTCTACAACTAGCCATGTTATACCAGCTCAAACCAAACTTCAAGCTTTCTATACATCTTTCGAAGCCATAATTAAAAATGTCTATATCTGTAAAATATGCAAGCCTGCCTCAACCAACCAAAACCTAAATCTACCTCAAATATCTTGAATTCTTAATCCAGGAACAGTTTGCTACTATCAAGTTATGAAGTCTGGATTCAAACTCCTTACTGCAATATTGGTCTTTCATGAAATTATTTGAGCATAAAAAAGGGCTCCATTCTCAAGGACAAATTAGAACAATCTGCTAGCAAAAATTTATGCATATTGTGGTATGCTGACAGTCAACATAATGGTTTCGAGCTAATGCTTCTAATTGAAATGTGAATCAGACAGACAACATGGAAGCATTAATCTCTTTTGAATTGAGTTCTTACTGCATAATGTTCATGAATGAAATACGAAAACCAGATATCAAATTTATATTGTACATACAACCATAATTTCTTTAGGTCAACTGATTGCAAAAGCAAATAAGCAAATGAATGCCATCAACATCTGAAGTCTATGGTCTCATAAACACACTACAAAAAATAGAATCTGGGGTGCACCATAATTCTCACATACAAAAAGCAGGATCATAATTAATTATCTGCTCTAATAAGAACCAATTGTTTCGAAAATAGTTTCATATGAAATTCTAAATAGAAACAATTTACATCAGGCTTCCAAAACAAAATTTCAGCAACTAACCATTTTGATAGAGAAATAACAAAGATTTTCAGCACCATTAGGAACATTCAGTGTTCGTTTTCCTTGTGTTAGTCCATGCTAATGCTGTCTTCTATTCACGCTAATCTAAATGGCAGAATGGTTCCTACTAAAAAGAGGAGAATGAAACACAAACTTACTAGACTGGCCCTAGCATCCTGTTCCAGTCTCAGTTACTACTAATCTAATAAGGAATTCCAAGGTTGGAAGACCTCACGGAGATTGAAGTCCTTGGCAATAATTACTCGAGCATCAAAAGAAGCTCTAGTATCAAGGCATAGATATCTTCTCTTATCTTCTACCCATGTCTTCCTGGAAGCAGACGCACAATAAAGAGTCATCACCTTGAGCACCTGTGCTTTTGAGATGAGAAACCTGGCGAACCCCAGATCAGCTGCTTGGCCTAGAAAACCTTTCAGTGTCACACTTGTTAAGTGATGAACGAGGCAATTAAAGGAATCTTGACGCTCCCAATAGTTCAAATCCTGCCGAGCATACGTCGAGCCCATGTCGACAACCTACAACAAACAAAGAAATCCTCAGCTTGGATGACCATTGGGAGATTCAAGCAAACACCAAATATCCATTCAGGAAATCACCTCAACATCCAATCTTTCCAGGCACGGAAAGCATCTGAGCAAGCGAGAAAGTTTGTACCTCTGGTACCCTTCATTGAAATCCACCCTGACGCCCAGAATTTTCAGACTATGCACCAGAATACTCGAGTTGAATAGCCTTCTGGCATCCTGCAGAAAACAACAGATGCAAGTAGGAAACTTTAGTGATAAATACTCCTGCCACAGCTAATTGAAAGAAATTGGTAGGGGTTCAAGGCAGGGCAAGAAGAGCACCTCGATGCGAGGCTTGGTGAACTCGAGTTTCCTGAGAGACATACACAGGCAGCCTAACAACTGCAGCTTTGGGGCGCCGACAATCTCTATAGCCGTATGCTGCATCGTGTCTTCGGTAACCATCAAGCGCTCGAGGTCCGGGGCTTCCTCGACGGCAAGCCTCTTGATGGAATTGGCCCTGGTCAGCGTCAGGCTGCAGAGACACGGCGAACGGATGGTGATTCTGGAGAGGCCGGAGCACCTGAGCAGAGCTAAGCTCTGGAGGGCCGGGCAATTGGACAGCAAGTTGGTGATGGCTCCATCGGTTAGGAAAGCGAAGCGCAGGGTTAGATCTCGGAGGTTGGGGAAGGTTGGAGATGGGAGAGGAGGCTCCGGGAAGCGGCAGTTACCGAGATTCATCTTCCGCAGGGATTCGCAGCGGAAGAGGGAAGGTGGCAACGGGTGGGGCGTCGGGGCGCCGAAGAAGGATGCGAAGAATTCTTGGATGTCTTTTCGGGTCAGGGCCTGGATCCAGCCGTCTACGGCGGGCAGGTCGGAGAAGCGGCGGACGAGGCGGCAGCTGCGTATGGGTCCGGGGTGGGAGGAGAGGATTTGGGTGATGGAGCGGGCGCACCAGGCCTCGTCGTCGGTGAGGGAACGCGGCGCGTCGTAACTCTGACAAGGGGTTCTCTCGAAGCGGAGGGAGTCGTCGTCGAGGAGGCGGAGTGGGACGAGGGTCCAGAGGCGGCGCCATCGGGTGCAGAGGACGCTGGTTCGGGCGGATTCTTTGAGGGAGAGGAGAGACAGGATCTGGGCGAGGATGCAGTCCGGAAGGAGGCCGATGAGATCCCGGCCGGAGGGCACGTCGGATTCCAAGTCCGATTCGCGATGCCTCTTCTTCGCCGGCATGGCGGTCGGGTCTCTGGAACCTAGCAGCCCTCGCGTTCCATTTGGAGAAGAAGCCTGTCTCCACAAGGACAGCTCATAACAAACTCCCTCGTCCCACGAAACCCTACGCTACGGAGTCCCACGCAATCAGGTGGATGGTTCGAGCAGGGATGATCGACCGTCGATGTTATTGATACGAATCTTAAAGTAGAAATTCAGATCTTTAGAGTATAATTGGATGTTTTGATAAAAATAACCTGCAGCAATCGGACCGCCTTCTCCCAAATCTCACATCAGAGTTAGGGCTGCAGTTTTAATTTTTCTTGAGAACATAGTTTTAATTTTGATAGGACAAAAGACAGCTTCAGTGTCTTTAGATGCTTCGGATCGAGGTGACGATGGCATAACCCTTAATCGAATTTTCGATTAAGTTTGTTTGGCGAAGGCACTTAAAATTACAGCGCGCAGAAGATCAAAGTATCAGCATACAATCGAAGTATCATAAAAAAGATGTGAATGACCAAACCTGTATAATTGTGTTGCTACATGAAACAAACTTTGACACAAAAGCGATGCATTTTTATCATCTAAGCCAACAAAGTGAAAAAGGTCGCACCCGGCAACATCTAAACAAGATTTCATTAGGAGAATGTCAGTTCACATGCTTCAAAAACTTCGGGCCAATACCAAGTCTGAACAGAATGTTTGGATGGCATTTCATAGAAATCTACTTCTGTAGGTTAAAAATTTCACCATCGTCCTCATTCTTTTGCCCATATCGGCGGTTGAACTTTGCAATCTGACCTAGACTCTGTGCCATCTGACGCCTTGCTCTGAAATGATAGACTTTACCAACATTATGTATCTTGGTCATCATAACATGCATCAATCTCCCACTCTGAGTCACATAGGAAATCCACTGCATCTGTGGGTGCAACCCTTTCTTCATCTCTTCCGCCTATTAATCATGTAAAACAGAAGCTTACCAATGTAAGTGGCCCAGTCAGATAAATAGTTTCTATTTTCCCCTGCGTCTCTACAGCACTTATAGGGTTAAATTGATATATACAAAATTGTGTTTTCTCACGACCAAGAGTATCCTTTTGATCTTTTAACTACAGGCTACCTAAACTTACGTCTAATTTGCAACTCAGGCAACTTCATTGTATTTAAGTTGGTAGGTATAGAAAGTGAAAGTTGCAGCAAATATCAAAGTAGCCTATATGCAAATGCAATAAGGTTAAAGAAAGAAAATCACCAACTTTTATGTACATAACTGCGATTCTAAACAGAGGGAAAACACTATTGCTGTACATTCTTGCAATATAAAAGAAATATGGATGCTGATTAACTTTTGAAGGTATCACTAAGTATATTCTGAAAATATATAGATTGATGCATTATTTTCATCAGTTATTGTTCTATGGGTTCAGTCCACTTTGGAAACCAACTAGAACAATCTATGTTCCAAAATTTCTTTCACAATCCTCTAACTTGTGTCCCCAAATGCTGAAGGCTGACATTATATAAACAACAGAGAGAAGTAGTCCAATCATTAGCTAATTTCCACTCCATAGAGAAACTTTATGGTGTTTTTGGGATCTGCACCCAGGATTGACCACCATTTTATGTTTCATCCCTGTTGACTGAAAAATGTGCTCCTGCCCTTTGATTTTGATGGCCAATTTATGTTTAGTCGTTGGCCATCCGTGCGCTTATGCGAAACTGTGTATAAACCAGATATAACTGCATACAAAAACAGGCCTAAGCAAAATATTGCTTAACTGTGTACAAGGACTCAAGAAGTTAATTGTGTGCTGTGCTGAACATCAAATTGTAGTCAAACAAATGACCAGGTGAATTATCTTTCTATTTCTGTGAATCTGGAGGTTGTTTTTAGCATTACATTAGATGAAATTTCTTCAAATGCGGTGTAATGGGTCATTATTACATAGAATTGAGATAGCGAACTTTTTTTTATCTGTCTTCTCTTGCTTTTGTTCTGCGAAGGAGGTGGAGTTAGGTGTCTCTTATATATTCATATTTCCAATTCTTTAGTTCAGGTTATACCATCCATCTAAAATTTTCACTCTTTCTACTTATATTACATAAATGGTTTATTAATATCATGAAACAATCAATCCGAAATTTAATTTCTTTTTCAAGGGCATGCTTTCACCTCTTCGGTCCGATTGTCTTGGAATCTCTAATAATGGTTTAAGTCAGGATAAATGAATAAAGTAGAACCTACAGAACAATGACCGATGTGAACTCTCTTTCTTCCTTATTCTCATGAGTAAAAATTTAGCTGTATAATGTGGAAAAGATATTCATTTTAGTTAAACTTGATTAAGTTATCGTTGTCTTCGTATTATGTTTTTCATGGTACAACATGCTAGGATGCTGATCTCTCAACATGAAAGTGGCAAGGTGATATTTTGAGTGCTTACAAGTTATACTCATAACACAATCCACCTAATACATCGATGTACCTTATAGGTGGCAATGTGAGAGATCATTCACATAGACAAAACTTAGCAACAACCTAGCACCATGGTGCTCATCTCAATTGCATTTAACAATGTCCACCTCCCGGATACCTGAAAACCCAGAAGAACAAGACAAAAATCACTTCTCTATTATAAGAAATCACAAGCATGATTTCCCCCAATTTATCGGTTTCTCTTCTTTCTTGCTCTTTCTTACTAAATTATGATACGCACTGCAGAGCATGCTTTGAATGAAATACTCGCCTTATAAAGAGGAATTTCCCATGCAATATTTAATAGATGCAAGAGCAGTATTTCAGCATGCACAAAGAAATTGTGTTGCTATCACATAATTGAGTAATAAAGTGTTTTTGGTATTACCACAGACAGCCTGTCTCAAAAACTGGACCATTCATCAAATCAGAAAACTGATCAGGTTAAAGGTCACTGATCGAATCTTCAGGTCAACCAGAAATGAACCTTGTGTTATCCTGATGTAGTAAACATATTGTCATTATTTTTCGCAAAAGGAAAACCAGAATAGATTTTCGCATATATATGTGTATATATGTTGATGGTGATGATGACGACTTTCCAATATGTATGTCTCGGTATATAAATTTCATCATGATCCAGGTGAAACATATTTCATCATAGCAACTACATCAAACGAGAAAGAAACTAATTGATCAAATTTAGTTCAACTTCCTCGTACTGTGAAAAACTAATCTTACTGCAAGGAGGAACCTTTGTAGGATACCGAAAGAAATAAAACAAAATGATTATCGCAGTACATATTTGTCATGAATGCACCCTACCTACTTCATCAATTCCGACGATTTAATGAGTTCTCATCTTTGAATCAAAATTTTCAACAGTTAAAAAACAAGAATAGCAGAATAAGAGGAAGACCTGCCAGCCGCCGGTTCGAGGCTCCCGCCGTCGAGTTTCGAGAGAGCGTCGTCGAGATAGATTCAAACCCTAGCCCCCCAGTCGGATGAGGATTATATGAATGCTAATGGGCCGAGTCAGTTTTGTCTACGGCCCATCCCGGCTTGAGCGAGTTTGTCCGTTTAACCGGCTCGCTCGTTCATATTTTGGGAGACGACAAATCGGCTGGACTTGGGCTGGGCTTGCGATCCAAGTTTGCTTAGCCCAAAACAGGCCTCCGGCCCATTGATAGCTCTAATTAGATCGGTCGTGGTCTAACAAATAATATACCCATAATTCAATAATTAATGGGTTTTTCGCCTGAATACCCTCCTAAATATCGAATTTTGCATGAATATCCTTACAAATTAATATTTACGTATATACTCTCGTAAAATACTTACTTTGCTATTCTACACTTTTTTAATCATTATTCTTGCATATGTACCTACGACATCTAATGCCATTAAAAAATTAATGGTTTCAAATTAAAGTAACTAAAGTATTCTTAATGGATAGAAATATTTATAAGACGATCGTGATGAAGGACAAAAAAATAATTTCAAAATTTTAGTCTATTTTTAATTAAAATAAATATGGCTTTTATTAATAGTGTTAGAAGATCCATTATATTAGAGCATTTGTGCAAAAACAATGTTTTATGAAGATAAAAAATAAATATAAATTTTAAGAGGATATTCACGTAAATTTAAATTTTGAGAAGGATATTTATGTAAAATATCCATAATTAATTGAAAGTTCCATTCCGAAAAAGTACCTACAAAAGTTCTGCAACGGACTTCTTGTAATATGTACATCCTATGAGGGCTTGATGTAATAACTTAATGTTAAGTTTAAACTCTACCAACTTCCAGCATGCCCGAACTGGTTTGAATATGTGCTTGAGATACTTTCAAATTTAGAAGTAATAGTCGAGTGAAGTCGAGGGTGATTTCTAATAATCCATTTCTCACGTTTGAACTTTGAACTAGTCCAGACTAGTTCAAATTGAATTAAGGGACCTACTTATCTAACAACTTATATGCCGAGTTTAAACTAGTTCCAACAATTCAAATACCGCAATAAGAGACCTGTATGTAATGAATGCCAAACTTTTGCAAGGGTTTTTATTTGAATCGATTTGTTTAATTGGGTTTACTAAAATGCAGGGCCACCTTTGGCACTGTAGTTATTGGATGGAGGAGGGACTTGCATAATAACTAGAGTCTGTTGTACAAGGCACTGTTAGCCATTTAGGTGACATGAGGCTTTACTCAACTAACCTATCCTGTGCTCTTAACAGTTTTATTTTATTTTTTTTTCTCCATTCAGGCGTGAGGTCCGTCTTGCGCACGAGGTCACCGGCAACCACCGTGCCGCAGGAGACAGACGGGGGAGAAGTGACTCTGGTACACCACCGTACACGAGGAAGGGGGGCAAGAGGATGAGGATTTGCCGGAAAGCGAGAAAAGGGTGAGATGAGAAAAAAAACAGCAGCTTGAGGGGGGCCTCCACAATTGCTTTACACAACACAATTCAGGGGGCAAACTTCTTGTATGTGCTGACTGCCTTATGAGTGACTCTCTGACGGGGTGGGATACGCCTGCACTTATGGAGCCGGGGGTAGGTGACTCGAGTGGTCATGAGGAGGCTGCTAGCAGATTCGCGGATCACTCGACAGTCGTACAACGGGTGAAGGCGGCAATGTTGCGAGTCGTGTCCAGGACTAGCGTGGATGAAGGTCAGCGGATCGACCCTGATCACGAGGTGGTGATGGACCCTACGGCCTAAAGGGTTGACGTGCCTGTGGCCGACCTCTCGGATTTTTCCCCATGAGGATTCTTGCATGGAACTGTAGGGAGACGGCAAAGCCGGCCTTCATGTCATCCTTTAGGAGGTTGGTCCAGATCCACAGTCCAGAGATCTGCCTACTCTATGAAACATGACTATCCGGTAGAAAACTCTGTTGTGTTTTACGGCGGTTTGAGGTTGATTGGGAGTCATATGCAGTAGATTCCCAGAGGTTGTCCGGGGGTATTGTGGCTCTATGGAAGCGGGGTATGGCTACAGTCGACATATTCCATAACTGCTCCCAACAGGTCCTTATGATTATCTCGGAACCTAATGCTGCACCGTGGGTCTTGAGCGGAGTGTATACTAATACTGACCATCGGACCAGGAGGGTTTTGTGGGATGAGCCCACCTACTTAATTGCTCAGGGTCTTCCGACTGTGATGGTAGGTGACTTCAATTGCATCTTGGAGGGGAGTGAGAAATGAGGAGGTAGGGCCTTCACTGACACTGTGGATAGGAGGAAGTTCCACGATTTCCTCTCGCGTAACAACCTGGTTGATCCGGGTTTCTCCGGTCCGTAGTTCAC
The DNA here is from genome assembly GCA_025769935.1 of Phoenix roebelenii. Classification (NCBI taxonomy): domain Eukaryota; kingdom Viridiplantae; phylum Streptophyta; class Magnoliopsida; order Arecales; family Arecaceae; genus Phoenix; species Phoenix roebelenii. Next base: position 9,145,574 of record JAOXJJ010000725.1, on the reverse strand, counting down.
TTGGTGTAACAACCAGTCCGGACGAGCTAGAGTGTGGGAGCGACTGGATAGGGTTGTTGCTTCCACTGACAGCTCATCAAATTTTCCTCCTACAGAGTTAGTCATCAACCCCGGATTGCTTCGGATCATTGTCCTTTGCTGTTTTCGACGGTATCGGGTTCGAGTCACCAGAGCCCATTTCGCTTCGAGAAGGTTTGGTTGTCTTTCCCTCAATCCTGGAACATTGTTCGAGGAGCTTGGGGTTTGCCGGTTCACGGTGACGCCATGCAGAGGGTTTCACGCAAATTAGAGTTGACTAAGCGACGACTATGTCGTTGGAACCATGAGGTAGTGGGCGACATTTTTAGGAAACTGGAGGATGTGGAGGCCGTGATTGTTGACCTCCAAAGAAGAGAAGATCAGGTGGGGGCGCTCCTCGAGGCCGACATGGTGAGCCTCTGAGGATTTCTCGCCACCCAACACTCGATCCTACATCAACATGAGATCTTCTGGAGACAAAAATCCAGAATTCAATGGGTCAGAGAGGGCGACCGGAATACTAGTTTCTTTCACCGATCCACGATCATCAGAAGGCAGAGGAATATGATTCGTTTTTTGCGGGATGTGCGGGGCCACAGGGTGGAGGATGATTCGACGATCAGCCATATCCTACTCGATTTCTTTCGCTCTCGCTGGACGGAGGATAGTGGGTCTGACGTCACCAGCCAGCTTCCGAGAGCTGATTCCCAAATCGGTGCGGCTGAGAATGCACTGTTGGTTCGACCAGTGACGGAGGGGGAGGTGCGAGAGGCGATCTGGGCTCTGGGGGAGGATAGGGCTCCGAGTCCAGATGGCTTCCCTCCTTTCTTTTTCCGGAGATACTGGGGTATTGTTTGGATTGCAGTGGTGGAAGCGGTCTTATGTTTCTTCAGTCGGGCAGGGATGCCTGACGACTGGAAGGCCACATTTGTCACGCTGATACCAAAGCGTCAGGACGCGTCCGAGCCGAGCCACTTTAGACCAATCAGTTTGTGCACAACTTTATACAAAGTTGTGGCAAGAATACTGATGGATCGTATGAAGCCCTTTCTCTCTGGCATTATCTGTCAAGAGTAAGGTGCTTTTGTGGGAGGTAGGAGTATTTTCGATAACGTCATGGTGGCCCAAGAGATGATGTGGGATCTTTGACGGGCCTCGAAGCGACGAAGCCTGATGGCTATCAAGTTGGATATGGAACGAGCTTACGATAGAATCAGGTGGAGTTTTTTTAGGCTAGCTTTGGAGAGTCTGGGTTTCCATGAGATCTGGATTGGTTGGGTTATGGGGTGTGTCCGGGGTCCGAGGTTTTCTATTTTGGTCAACAGCTCACCGTCCCCATTCTTTAGATCTACTATGGGGCTTCGGCAGGGATGCCCTTTATCCCTGTACCTGTTCATCATCTGTTTTGATGTCTTGTCTCGATCATTGCGGGTTGCGTGTGCCGCCAGAGAGCTGGAGGCTTACGTCCCAGCTTCAGGGGCCCAGCCGATATCACATTTACTTTTTGTCGATGACCGCCTCCTCCTGACGCGTGCTCACGTAGCAGATGCTCAGGGTATCAGACGGGTTTTGGCCGCCTACTACTATGCATCTAGAGAGTGAATGCCCAGAAATCTGCCATCTTCTTTAGCTCGAGTACGCCACTCGGGGTTCGACAGGGGATTCGGAGGATTCTGGAGATGCCCGAGCAGGACGGGACCTGGACCTATCTGGGTGTTCCGATC
>JAOXJJ010000725.1:9132205-9143732 GCA_025769935.1 Phoenix roebelenii | reverse complement strand
GCACACAATAACACGAAGCCACTTAAAATTTCATAATAAAAATAAATAGTTTCATTCACTAATGTCATAACATTATTTATGAAGTTGGAACAGTACAAAGCTTCTAAAATTTGATTACTACATCAAAATTTTTAGTTACCCCAACCCTGAATAACACCAAGCTCCCTGCTCCTAGTAGTCTTATTCATCTGTAGAAAAAAAATAGATGAAAAGATATGAGCTACACAGCTCAGTAAGTAACCAAGTATTATCTTATTGGATCAAACATAATTATGCTAATGCAGTATTTAAGAAGCAAACAGTTATAGCAAATAAAGCATTTTATAGATGATGCATACAATCAGGTCATAAAGCAATACATGTTCCATCAATGAAAGTTCATAAATATGAATATGCATCATTTAAAATTCTTGCCATATTTCATATGTGAGGATCTGTGCGGGCGTGTGTTTAGTCCCACATCGGTTATTCGCTGGGTAGATCTTGGGTACTTATATAGGATCAAGAAATCCAAATAATACCTTCCGGCTAGCCATTTTGGATGAGGTCCTGGGTTGTTACAAATGGTATCAAAGCCGAGGACCGCTCTTATCCGATGGTGGGAAGGGTGTGAGGCTCAATAGTCCCACATCGGAAAGGCTCGTTCCAGAGCCTGGGCATATGTGGCGGGTGTCTCCTAATCCTGCAGATGCATTTTGGAAGAAAAATAAAACCGAGGAAGGTGAAGGACGCTTGCATTAAGCCCTAGAACCGGATAATATCTGACAGGGAAGCGCTGCGATCCCTCCTCATGTGGCCCCCACGTGGGCACTGGGTGCCTCACGTGCTCCGCGCAGGTGGGGGCGTGACTAAAAGTTTGAGGCATATAACCACTAAAATTTCACGCCCCCGCCTGAAATTTGATTACCACTAAAAGTTCATCATAATTCCTTCCCAAAACTTCTTCTCCTTCTATGTTCTTTCTTTTTCTGTCCTCGGCTCTGTCAAATGATTAAACTTGCTTTCTTCTACGGCCCCAGGGTTTTGGAAATGTAAGCCAATGGCCGCTTGTCTTGGGCTAGGACCGCGCCAATCCCTTCGTTGCTTGCATCGGTGAAAACTTGAAATGGCTTGCTGAAGTCGGGTAATGCAAGCATGGGGGTTTGTGTCATTGCTCGTTTCAGATCTTCAAATGCTTGGCGTGCGGCAGGAGTCCATTCAAACCCATCTTTCTTCAACATGGTTGTGAGGGGTTTTGCAATAAGACCGTAACCTTTGACAAACCGTCGGTAGTAGCCGGTAAGTCCTAAAAATTCCCTCATGGCCGAAACATCCCTTGGCAGCGGCCAATCGGTCATGGCTTCAACCTTTCGGGTGTCAACTCGAACACCATCCTCGGATACCACATGCCCAAGGTAATCAAGCTCGGTCTGAACAAAGGCGCACTTGGAAGGCTTGATGAAGAAGTGATGCTCTTCCAAAGTGTGCAAGACTAGATCTAGGTGCCGCATGTGTTCTTCTAGGGTCTTTGAATAGATCAAGATGTCGTCAAAGAAGACAATTATAAATTTTCGTAGGTGCGGCTTGAATACCTGGTTCATGGCCGCCTGAAAAGTTGATGGTGCATTGCAAAGTCTGAAGGGCATGACCAAGTATTCGTAGTGGCCGAAGTGGGTGCGAAACGATGTCTTGTGGACATCATCGTCGCGCATCCTGATTTGGTGGTAGCCGGCCCGAAGATCCAATCTTGTGAAGAACTTTGCGCTGTGGAGTTCGTCGAGCATCTCATCCATAGTGGGGATTGGAAACCGGTCCTTGATGGTAGCCTGGTTCAAGGCCTTGTAGTTGGTGCAGAACCTCCAAGATCCGTCTTTCTTTCTTACCAGGAGGACTGGCGATGAAAACGGGCTAGTACTTGGCCGGATGATCCCCTATTTTAGCATCTCTTCGACTTGCCTTTTGATCTCTCCCTTCTAAAAATGAGCGTACCTATAAGGTAGGACATTGATCGGTTTGCTCTCCTCCTTAAGGTGAATGGGGTGATCGAAGGCGCGCTTTGGCGGCAGTGCTGTTGGCATTGCTAGGACACCACAGTGGGCTTCAAGGAGCTTCTGCACCTGCGATGGCAAGCCTTGCAATTCATCCTTTGGCTGCGGTTGAGGTCCCCCCGCAGCCTCTCCTTGGTTGGACAGCATGACGGCGAAGCAAAGGGCTCCTCCTCGGCATAGACGCTCGTTCGTGTTGGCTTCACACGGTCGAACTTCCTTGTGGTTGAGCACTGTCCATAGCTTCTTCTTTCCATTGAGCCGAAACTCCATGGTCATGGTGTTATAGTCCGTGACTACCTTTCCTATGCCTCGAAGCCATGCATTGCCAAGGACAACATCCACATCTACAAGTTGGACAACATGCAAATCTGCAGAAATTCTTACCCCTTGGATGTTGAGCCGAACATCTTTGACAACTTCTTGGCACTTAAGCCTTTCGCCGCTTGCCACCTTAACTCCGAATGGTTCTTTGGCTGCCCCCTTGAGTCCTACACACTGCAAGGCTCCTGGGTTGATGAAGTTGTGGGAGGACATGTTGTCAACGAGTAAGGATACTTCATGCTTGCCGATCCACGCCATCATCCGCATGGTCGAAGGCCGTTGCACACCGGTGAGGGCATGGAGAGATAGCTCGGCATCCTTCGGCATGGGGCTGATGGGGCTATCTTCGACGGAATCACCTTCATCAAAGGTGATGTTGTCAGTGGTTGCAACATCATCATCATGGGCTTTGTCGTCGCTGCTGTCGATGTGCATGACATATGCTTGACCCGGTTTGCAGCGATGGCCTTTCTTCCACTTGGCACCGCACTTGAAGCACAATCCCTTTTTGATATATTCTTGCACTTCCTCTCGGCTGAGCCTTTTGACCTCAGGGGGTTGTGGTTTTGAAGTGCTTGCAGCAGCCGGATGGGACTTGGATGCCAGCGGGTTGACATGGTTGCGGTTGGAGCTTTCCTTGGCCGGGCGCCGATCATTGATGTTGGCTTGGTCAAGGATCTCCGCCATCCTCATCGTGTCTGGAAGGCGAGTGGGCTGCTTGAGCTTGATTTTCTTGGCAAGCCAAGGTTTGAGTCCGTCCACAAAGGTGCCAAGTAGTGCTTCTTCCGACCAACCCTCCACCATGGTTTGAAGTTGGCAAAATTCATCTATGTAATTCTGCACCTTGCCTTCTTGTTTGAGCTTGGCCAACTGGCCGTGGTGATTGATGGTTGGTGAAGGCCCCCATTGGTTCATGAACTCCTGCACAAGAGCCGTCCACCCCAAGTAGTTCCCCTCTCAATGAAAGCACCAGTGTTGGCCCGCGGGGCTTTGCGGCCCCAAATCCCACACCAAGGTTCGAATGTTGCCGTGCGTTGGGACCGTCTTGATGTGGGTATTGCTCTTTCTTCTTGCTGCCTTGGAACCACTGAAAGTGCATCCAAGATTCTTCGGTGTTAAGCATGCAATTTTTTTTTTGAAAACCATGGCTGAATATGATCGGGTTGCCTACATACTCCTTCATAAAGAGAATCAAGCCATACGTAGTTCTTTTTAAGTTTCAAAAATGCAGCAAAAAAATCAAATCAAATAATTTTAATTCGTGCATGCTTACAAGATCAAATCTAGAAATCAACACTATAAGAACACATAGGATTATGCCGGAATCGTTTAAACAATTATGCTAAAACTTTTATGCATGATTAACTATCAGATCTAAAACTTAAGAACTCTATACCAGTTAATCTTCAAATATCCATCGAATAGATTCTGAAAATATCTCCGTGAGGAGCCCCAAAAGAGGGTAAAACCTCGGAAAATCAGATCTATACCCTGACAACATAATAAATGATTAATACTAAATTAATACCTTTAATGATGGATAAAAGTTGTGGATCTAATCCTTGACTTCGCAGCCACGCATGCGAATGGCCTCTACGATAAGTACACGCGAAGCTCTGAAGGATCTTCTTCTGCAACAATGCTAGCAGCTGCAGAACACTTGAAGGCTGAAATCTGCTCACCGGGATTCAATCAACTCTTGATTAATCGTCTTGAAGCAGATTGGGATGAGGTTTGTAAGGAAAGTAGAGGACTTAGATCTGATCTTGAATCTTCTAGATATTCACCCTGAAAACCCTATCTAAAATGGAGAAGAAGAGGAGGAGGAGGCGTGTGAGGTAGAAGGCTGCAATGCATTATCTCACCGGCGCCCATCTTGCCCCCTTTTTATAGGCATGCCATATGATCATTTGAATTCGAAATTCAAATGCAAATCTGGTATTTGTTGGCGCATGAAGGGGATGGTTGCAACAAGATAGATCTTATCTTTATTTGGATTCAAAATCCAAACAATATATGGTTCATGCGGATAAGATAGAATCAAAATGTGTGGTGATGATCTTCCATCATCATCTACCCATTTTCTCACATGTTCCACGATCCAAATTCTACGAGATTTCATTGAAAAACAACTTCTAGATCGAATCCCAGAAGTTCAAAACGTCCGCGAGCTCCAGATTTTTTGGAAGGAGTCGACTTTTCCAATCTGCGAGTCGACTCCAAGTCGCCTCGAGTCGACTCCTCCCCTTTCGAGTTGACCCCAAAGCTTCGCAGGTCGACTCCGACAGAGAACATTTTCTCTGACATGCCCAGCGAGTCGACCCCTTCATAGCTCGAGTCATCTCCAAGTCACCTGGAGTCGACCCCAAGGAAACTCGAGTCGACTCCTCCTGGAAAAAACAGAAGAGGTCGTCTCTGGATTCTCTGAGAGAGTCGACCCCAGCCAGGCTCGAGTCGATCCCTCTTCTCGAGTCGACTCCTGAAAAACTCGAGTCGACTCCTCTTGGAAAAACAGAAGATGTTTTTCTGTGGATTCTGAGAGAGAGTCGACCCCAGCCAAGCTGGAGTCGACCCCAGCCAAGCTCGAGTCGACTCTAAGGAAACTTGAGTCGACTCCAAGGAAACATGAGTCGACTCCAATCAGGTAAAAAACTCTGATTGAAACCAAAATTGAATCCAATTTAATTTGGCTCATCCTAAATCCATTTACTCAATCAAATAGAGTTTATTAGTAATCCAATTACTAATTAATCCTCCAATAATTACTTTAATTATTTTATAGGATAATTTGCCAATCAAATTGATCAAATTATCCTGAATGATTCTTAATCATTTATCAGCCTTCTTCATCAATCAGGAATCTTCTATGCATGTGACCTCATAGGTTCGAACCTAAGCCGGTAGTATAGGAACGACTTTCCACACTAATCGATGTGACCATCTAGCAATAGTACCCAACGTCCGGATAGACCGAATATATGCGAAGCAAATATTTTGGAACCCTGGACTATGGTTACTGTATAATTCAATCCTTTTGACTCCTAATGCTATGATGACTTAGAGCTCACTGTCAACCCTATAATTAGTACATCCAATATGTGATTAACTTTAGATATCCTGTGACTCCTCATTGGGATTATCCTGGCCAAGGTTTTGCTAAATTAATCACAAGATATTATCTCATATTTTCAGAAGGGGTCAATTCCATCTTGACTCACAATTGACTACACAAGTACTTGACTGCACCCAGTGATCTTCCGTCACTGAATTAGAAATCCAGGTAGTCTGGTACCAAAGTATAATGAGTTTCTTGCTAGTCACAGGTTGCGGTCTCAGGTCAGAGGGCCAAACTTATACCCATATCCACTTGGAACATCTTTTAATAGTAGAGCATTCCGGAATTGGTCACGTTCAGTGAAATGTACTCCTACACTTCACCTGTGTGGCATACCAGTATCTTCACACTCCTTGGTTAAGAGGATAACCAACGTATATGTCACACAACGACCTAATCTCGATAATGTTGTTGTCCTAGTAACAATATATCATTTGATCGTGAACAAGTTTAGGGACTCAAAGATAAATCCTTCTTTATCATAACATAAGTCCTAAGGACTTCATCATATAAGAGTTCATTTGAAGATAAAATGATGAATAATGCCAAATAACACTTTCTTAATTTATCAGTTCATTTATAAAATTCAATCATCAATATGCTAACGATTGACATTTAGGATACAATTCCCAACAACCACGCCATGTGCTCTTGCCCTATGGCTACCGGTGGTGGGAAAGAATCAATGGTCGGGGCTCAATGATAAAAAGAAAATTGGCTCTATTCCAATAAACAACGGGTTACAAGGACTCTTGGCATGATCCGGAAGGAACCTTGCGACGCCTAAAACAATCTAAAGGGAGTGATGTTCTCCACCTTAGCCCAAGCCTTTCGGTCGACTGAACAAAAGGATGCAACCCTTGACACTATGCTGGAATTCAAAATGCTAAGAGATGCCTGACTAGGGGCCCTAATGGCTCCTATAATAGGCTGAGTGCCTTGGCTTATTCGGGACTTAATTCAAATGATGAAAGACTTCCTATCTTGACTGCCAAGGGTCTAACCAAACTTGGCCTTCTCGACCATGTGCTGAATTGAGGTGGGCGCTCGGGATGCGCTGTCCGGTTAGCTAGGACGCGTGTCCCCTGTGGATGCTGCCATTTGTCCGGGCGGAGCCTGATTTGGTCACTGCGTTGGCTGCGCTTCCTGATTTGCCGTGATGCTCTTTCTGATTTTTAGGAGTGCGCTGCTATCGCCCTTGCTCCTTCGGATCGCTGGCGTGGCTCCTTGTTGTGCGTTCATCTCGCGGCCTGGTGCATCTCGGCCGCTCATGTCCCTGCCTGCCAGATCTCTATGGAAGAGCCATTGGGCTCCTCCGTTGATTCTGCGCGTGTTCTTTCCTTGTTTGGCCCGGCACTGGTGCGTGGATGCACGCCATGTGTCTCGACTGGCTGGCTTTGGCCGAGCGCTGTCTTGTGATGTCTTTCCTTGTTTGCTCCTGCGCGCGGATGGCTGCCACTTGTCCCTTGGTTGCGCTCTTGGTCGGGCTAACCATGACTTTCCTTGTTTGGCTCTTGGGCGCGCATGCGTTGGCTGGTCCGGGTCTAATGTGCGCTGGCTCGGGTGTCTTGCTGTGTCCTTGGCTAGGCTTGACCTGTGCGTTGAACTTGGACTTGTTTGGCTTGGGAGCGCTCGACCGGATGCAGCCTCGGCTGAGCCTTGCGCTTGCTATGCCTTCTGTGTGTGCGCGCCCATCTGCGCACGCATGGGCTGGTGCCTCTAGTTGCCGCCCGTGTCCATGCCCATGTCTGGTGTGTGCACAACCCATCGTTGCGCGGGCGCCAAGTGCTGGCGAGGAGCGGAAAGGCGGCCTTGCTGTGCATTGGCCGTCTCTGGGTTTGGCGAGGTTCAGGCGTGCCAGGCGGGTGCGGGCTCCTAGCGCTGGGTGCAGGCTGGTGCGCATGGCGTCGTGTCGGCCTGGCGCTCGAGCGTTGGCCCGCCCGGGTTCTGCTTGTGCGCACGGAGACCTGCACGTGGCTGGGCATGCACGCGCGGGGCCACTCGTGGCTGGGCATCAGGCGCACGTAGGACCGCACGCTCCAAGCCGTCGGGCGCCGAACTGCAAGCCGACGCGCGTGGGGACTAAAGGTCGCGAGCGGGCGGACGCGTGGGCTGAAGGCCGCATGCGGGCGGGCATGTCTGGTGTGCGCACGGTTGGCCGCGCACGGGCGTGCGTCCCTGCTGGCTTGCACGCGGGTGGCCGCGCGTCCGTGGTGGGCGCACGTAGGAGGCTGCGCGGGTGGTCGCGCGCTGTTGCGGCTGGCTGGGTGCGTGGTCGGCTGCGTGCTGCTGTAGTGGACGTCGAACCTCGCGCAAGTGCTGGGCATGGCCTGCGCGGGACTGAGCCGGTGGTTGGCATGGTTGGCTACTGCTTGGGCAGACCTCCAAGCAGTGGATTTGGCCCGTGCGGTGGTCTTGGCCGAGCTTGGCCTCGGTCAAGCTTTTGGATTTTTGGCTTGGTGGGCTGAAGTGGCTATCATCCCCCCCTCCTAGGAGAATACTCTTGTTCTCAAGGGTGCTATCAAGTAGTGAATTTCCTTCCTTGCGGGACAGGGCGTCGGCCACCTTGTTCTCTTTTCTTGGTTGATAAACAATGTCATATTCAAAACCAAGTAACTTTACCAGGAACTTACCATAGTAGCGAAAAACTTCTTTTGAGTCTTCCGGTTAAAGATATAAATTTGATTAACCTTTAATGTTTCTTGCCTTGCTTTTCTTTTTTTTGACATGTCTGAATTGGATTTGATTGATTATTTGTGATCTTGTGGATGCCTATGTTTGTCTCAAGCTACAGACAGAATTTCCCTGTCATAATGATGAGGTGATCATCACCTTGCGGTCGACTGCAATTCATGAACAGAATATAATTCATTTAATTATATTCATTTAATTTAAAGAAAGAACAGAGAAGGAGAAGAAGTTTCGGGAAGGAAAAAGGAGAAGAGAAGAAAAGAAAAAGAAGAAAAGGAAAAGAAACAGGGGAGAAAAGAAAAAGAAAAGAAAAAGAAAAGAAAAAGAAAGAAAAAGAAAAAGAAAAAGAAAAGACCCTAATGGATTTGGCCTAACGGGCCGGATCTGGGTTCGGATCTGAAACCAGTTAAGCCCAATAAAACAAAATGGGTTTAGCCAAATTTGACTAAACCCAAACCCTATTAGACTGGGCTAAGTCTGGGCGAGCCCAAACTGTAAATTGGATCAAATCCGAATCAATTTAAGCCCAATTGATTTGAGTCCGAACCCAATTAAGCTGGGTTAGTTCCAGCAGACCCAATTGAATATGAATCAGGCCCAATTCAAGCCCAATTCAACTAATTTGAGACCACATTAGCCTCAAGCTGATCCTGACTCGAGCTTAATCCTTTAATTAAAAGCCCAATTGACATACGTGAACCCAATTTGGTTCTAAATCGAGCCTAAGAGCTCCAAATTGGGTAAATTGGACTTGAGATCTAAGCAAGTAAATTCATGTTATGATAAATTAGAAAATTATGAAATAAATAGGGATTAATGTGACTCTTATGTGATTAATTTAGGTGATCAAGGATTTGTCATCTGGATGTAAAAAATTGGAAAGCAAATTGTTGTAAGTAACTCTAGCACAATCTTATTGATTTCAAATTATTGTTTAATTGTAAGTATGAAGTTATGAAATTGTATTTGATATGATGTATTTTCTCATAATTAAGATCAAGTATATGATTGTATGTGATTCATGAATTTGATCAAATTGCATTCCTTCGTGAATATATGATTGAGTTTGAATTATGGTTCCGATAAATTGCAAGGAAATAAGATTTATGGCATGATCATGAATTTTATAAATTATGATGCCATTATTATTTTTCAACCTATTATAAAAATACGATTTATGAAAAATAATACTGAATTATGAACTCTCATATTGCTATGTACGGCCCTCGCCAGCGGGTTATAGTAGCTTGGCATACGGCCCTCGTCGGTGGGTTATAATAGCTTGGTGTAGACCCTGCCCACGGGAAATAATAGTTGACAAAGATTATGGCCCTCGCTAGCGGGTTATAGTAGCTCGGCATACGGCCCTCGCCAGCGGGTTATAATAGCTTGGTGTAGACCCTGCCAATGGGGAATAATAGTTGGCAAAGATTATGGCTCTTGCCAGCGGGTTATAATAGCTCGGCATATGGCCCTGCCAACAGGTAATAGTAGTTGGTAAAGATTACGACCCTGTCATGGGTAATAATAGTGACCATAGCTGCACTATCATCTGAGAGTATGGATTTTGAAGCATGAATAATGGTAATTACGGATTTCAAAGCCTGAAATATGGCAAGAATTTTATATGATGCATATTCATATTTATGAACTTTCATTGATGGAACATGCATTGCTTTATGACCTGATTGTGTGTATCATCTATAAAATGCTTTATTTTGCCGTAATTGTTAGCTTCTTAAATACTGCATTGGCATAATTATGTTTGATCCAATAAGATAGTACTTGGCTACTTACTGAGTTGTGTAGCTCATATCTTTTTATCTATTTTTTTCTACAGATGAATAAGACTACTAGGAGCATGGAGCTTGGTGTTATTCAGGGTTGGGATAACTGAAAATGTTATGTAATAATCAAATTTTAGAAGCTCTGTACTGTTCCAACTTCATAAATAATGTTATGACATTAGTGAATAAAACTATTTATTTTTATTATGAAATTTTAAGTGGCTTCATGTTATTGTGTGCATAAGATTGCAATAGCACGGCCGTGTCACGATACGGATTTGGGGCGTGACATTTACAAATGGTATCAGAGCGGACCCGGCCCATAACCTATGTGGACTGGAGGACACTGCAGCACGGATCCATTGGGACTGACCACGAGCTAATTGTGGTGTTTGTGATTAGATTTGAATAGATATGAAACCTAAGCCTGACGAGGACGTCATGGCTTGAACGGGGGGAGTATGTGAGGATCCGTACGGGCGTGTGTTTAGTCCCACATCGGTTATTCGCTGGGTAGATCTTGGGCACTTATACAGGATCAAGGAATCTAAATAATACCTTTCAGCTAGCCATTTTGGATGAGGTCCTGGGTTGTTACAGCCATGAAGTTTGACGATCTCTCGAAAGTAAAGATCAACAATTTTAGATGCATTATAGGTCTTCTCGCAAGGTACAAAATGTGCTATTTTAGAGAATCGATCAACAATCACCATGACTGAATCTTTTCCACGTTGAGTACGATGAAGAACAAGGACGAAATCAATACTTACATCCTCCCATGGAGCTTGAGGTACATGAAGAGGAGTATAAAAGCCGATGTTTTGAGCTTGGCTTTTGAAAATATGGCAGGTTCGACATAAGTTGACATGTCTCTCTACATCCTTTCTCATCTTCGACCAAAAGAATTTTTCTTTGACAATGATTAAAGTCTTGTCTCGGCCAAACTGTCCTCCAAGTCCTCCATTGTGGGCTTCTTCGATGATTGTTTGGCGAAGAGAGCAATCAGGAATACATAATTGGTTACCTTTAAACAAGTAATCTTCCTGAATTGAATAATCTTCATGACGAGCATCATTGCATCGAGCCCAAATCTCACCAAAATAATCATCATTAGAATAGAGATCTTTGATGAAATCAAAACCGATTACCTTAATCTCCAAGGTTGACAACAAAGCATGTCTTCGACTAAGAGCATCCGCAACTTGATTGAGACTTCCGGCTTTATGACAGATGGTGAAGGTAAAAGATTGCAAAAATTCAATCCACTTGGCATGCCTTTGTGTTGAGTATTGAGGAATTTGCAAGGCTTCATGATCGGAGTAGAGAACAAATTTCTTAGTCACAAGATAGTGATGCCAATAACGAAGAGCCTCATCAATAGCATAAAATTCTTTATCATATGTTGAATAGTTTTTTCGCCCATCTCCAAGTTTGGCACTAAAGAAGGCAATAGGGTGTCCTTCTTGACTAAGCACCGCACCAATGCCCACATTAGAGGCATCACAATCCACCTCGAAAACTTTTTCAAAATCTGGCAAGGCAAGGATAGGGGCCGTTGTCATTAATACCTTAAGCTTCTCAAAACT
>JAOXJJ010000725.1:9119113-9130011 GCA_025769935.1 Phoenix roebelenii | reverse complement strand
GGGTTCGACAGGGGATTCGGAGGATTCTGGAGATGCCCGAGCAGGACGGGACCTGGACCTATCTGGGTGTTCCGATCACAGGTAGGAGACTGCGAGTATCCGAGTGCACTGGGATGGTGCAACGGATCCAGAGTAGGCTAGAGGGTTGGCGGGCAGCATCTCTATCGATGATGGGTAGAATAACGCTGATTAGATCTGTATTGGGCTCCATTCCCATCTATCTCATGGCAAAACACGGTGGTGTCAAGATCAGTCCTACTGAAGATCGAGCGACTTCTTCGGAGCTTATTATGGGGCTCGCATAGGGGCCGTGGGGTGCACCTGGTGGCATGGGAGAGTATCTGCCTCCCTCTCAGAGAGGGTGGTCTAGGGGTGTTGTCTCTCCTGGAGAGACGAGAGTTGCTCCTCGCCCGACATGCTTCCCGCTTTATCCTGAAGTTGCAGGGGTTTTGAAGCCGGATTATGACTGCCCGCTATGGGGGGTAGGCCCGGAGGGCTGGGCTCGAGGAGGGCGGAGAAGTTCCTTTCTATGGCGTGCGATAGCGAGGTATGTGTCTATGGTGTCGGATCATACCCGATGGCTGATAGGTGACGGGCATAGCATCGATATGACCGGGGACCCATGGGTTGATGGCCTCTCCTTGCGCCTTTGGCCGACTACAGTTAGTGTCGAGGCTAGGGAGGGTCTACATGTATATGATCTTATGACCCCCAGGGAGGCCGGCTGGGATGAGATTTGATTGGCTTGTTTCTTCGGGGAGCATTTGGCGAAGCGGGTCCGCTCCCTCTCCTTACCACAGAGTGGTGGACCAGATGTACAAGTGTGGAGTTCCTCGACTAGTCCCAGAGTCAGGATGGGCGATCTTTCCCGCATTCTTGGGCGGGAGCACGAGCCTGGTCCTGATTGTGCCTGGATCTGGCGATTGGGCCTCCTCCCGAGGGTCGCATTGTTCCTCTGGAAGATGGTCTGGGACCGTCTTCCTATGAGAGCTGTACTTGGAGGACGAGGGGTGAGGATCCTATTGGAGTGTGGGGTGTGTGGTGTGGTCGAGACGGTGGACCATGTCCTGTTTCGGTGCACATGGGCAAGGGATACTTGGCGTCTGGTAGGGGTCACACAGCTGGTGTGGAGCTGTAGGGACCAGTTCTTACAGGCCATGCGCCAGGACTCGGAGTCCCCGGTGCTTCGTCAAGAGATGGTTCGAGCGAGCTATACCGCCTACCAGATCTAGTTGGCCAGGAACGCTCGTACATTCGGCGAATGACGTATATCGCCGAGATTTATGGTCGAGAGTGCCCGCAGTCAGACGGCAAAGCTGTGTCACACCACCCCGCTGGAGGAATCTTGATAGCTCGAGACATCTGGAGCTCCCACTCTACCTCGGCAGTATTCCGCATAGTGTTTTTCACCTGGGAGTCCCCACCCCCGAGCTTCCTCAAGGTCAACTTTGATTATTCGGGACCTGTCTGCTAGGGTTGTGGCTGCTGGGGGTAGTCAGTTATTTGACACTTCGATTCCGAGTACGAAGCTGAGAGCTGTCTGGGCAGGCCTTCGCCACGCTCGGTGTGTGTTACAGGCCAGGTCTATCATCCTGGAGGGTGATTCAGCCACTGTTATCAGTTGGATCCGAGGGGGTCCTAGGGGTGACGGTAGCGACTATCCCTTGCTCTAGGACATTTAGGCTATGGTGAGGGATGGATGGGCCTTTTAGGCCAAGCATATTTACCGTGAAACCAATGGTACTGCGGATTGGATGGCTGCGTATGTAGCTCGTCATTCCAGAGGCACCTTATGGACTAGAGATGGGGAGCTGCCTTTGGCACTCCAAGATATCCTATTTTTTAACTTTATTTGGTGTATCCGTATCCGTCAGATATGATCCACCAGTATTAGCAAAAAAGAAAAAAACTATATGCCTCATTTGCATCCCACCATTTTGAAAGTTTTATCTGAAAGGATCACGTGCCTCACCTTCTATATTATCTTCTTTTTCCTAATCAGCTACATTCATATAAAGTAGGTGTGAACTACCGTTGTACCAAAAAATAAAAAAAGAAGCTATATAATAAATAGTATATTTATCTTAAGGTATTCAATCCAACTCTTAATATTTATCTTAAAGTATTCTCCCATCAGCTGACAGCCGTTTAGAAATGTAACATGTGAAGCTCTTTATATGGTATTTCATGCGAGAAGCAACAACTGACAAAATGCCCGCTGCTATACTAAGGTTAAAACCTCCCAAGCTCCAAAATTAAACACACGGCAGGATCACCGACGACTCGTCAGAGGAACCTACTCAGTGGTATCCAATGGAGACATACTCAGTGATCCAACAATATACTCCAGCAGATCATTTAGTCATTTATCATCCCTAACTCAGGTTCTGAGTCATCGGATACACGTCTTACCTTACTAATGACATGTACCCGTTAACTCTCTTTCCCCTAGTTTGGAATAATAACAGATTAGTCACCGGTCACCGGTCACCGGCACCTAAATTTTTAAATTGAGTCATCCAAAATCACATCTTTAAATTCACCTGACTCATAAGTAAATGACCAAGTTTACCAACACACAACTGCGATGACACTTTCAACATAAAAGAGTCCACCATGCTACCCATGCCCTCTATATACTCCTTGAAACAAATTCGTCCACCAAGATTTTGGCCTTCCCTTCTGGTCCACAATCAACTAGACAATACCACACCTTGGTTTCTGGTTAATCCTTTTGGTATCAACCAAGCAATGCCTCGGAACAGCAAGGAAGGACCTAGTTTCATAGCTCAAGTATGACATTACTGCAAAAATCTAAATAGATAGGGCAAACATGAGAAATAGTGAGAATTGTATATGCAACAGCTACAGGATAATGAAATGAAACTGCCGAGATATTCAAGAGCCAAGAAATACGGGACCAGCCCAATGTGTTCCTACTTTAAATCATTAACTAGTAAGGAAACATGAAATCTCATCAGGACCTATTAGTCATTAACTGGAAATATAAGCAAGGAAGTAAGAGTTCATGCCCAAGAAAAAGAAGAAAATGGCACCACATAATCATATAGAATACCTTTAAGCACTAGAGGTTCCATGTCAACAAGGTCAGCCAAAAAGCAAAGACTAGAAAACATGGAGTAATCTTACAAAAAAGAGGAAGAGAAGATCCCTTTAGAAGAAGGGAGAGGAGAGGATATGTTGGAGCAAAAGGAGGTGAACAAACAGAGAGAGAGAGAGAGAGAGAGAGAGGAAAAGGGAAGAAAAATTAATTAGACTAGAGGGAGGAACAGGGAAGAAAAAGCAGCAGCAAAAAAACAAAGAGGAAAAAAAAGAAGTTGGGGGAAAAAAAGAGAAGGGCTGAGAGGTAATTAGACTAGAGAAGAAAAGGGAAGAAAAAGAAGCAGCAAAAAAAAAAGGAAAAAAGAGAAGTTGGACGCACATAGGAGATTTCCAGATTTGATTCATTGAACAGTGAATTCCAAGTTACAAGATTTGAACGGAGCCCAATAAATACAACTGCAAAACCATTGGTTCAACATCAAATGCGTGATAGTTTTCAAACTATGGAATTATGAAACAGAATTTCTGCAACTAGGGGAAACTTGCAATTTCACATTCAGTACCATTCAAAATGCATGTTGAACTATGCTGTTGTTTATTAAGCAACGCACGACTCAACAAGATCTAAACGAAAGAGAAGATTTTCCTACAGTTCTTTATCCTGAATACAAGGCGCTCCCTGCTCTTTCCGAGTTCGTAATTGTCCTAACCTACAACTTCCTTTCCAAGACCTTGTTTTATCTTACTCTGGGTGCTCTTCTGCTAGTCTTTTAACTTCTTAAAAGGCTAGATTTCAGGTTCTGGGTTCAAATCTTGCACGATGCATTCTTAAGAATTTGGACTTAGATTATTATAATATAGGTGGGTCATCCTTTCTCTCTCACGAAAATTAAAAGAAAATAAAAGGAAACATAAACGTAAAGATATCTGTGCTTGTCCTACTTGAGCAGAACTTGTCCACAACTATTTAATAGAGTTCTTTTATCTTAGATAATGTTCGTATAAATCTGCAAAGCTAAAAATATTCGAAATCATCATATCTGATCACAAATAAACATGCATCTGATTACCATGATATTCATCTTCCTGATGTGAAAAAGAGCACTCCTTTTACATAAGCTAGATATATTTGCCTAAAGATGGTCTATCAGTTTGAAGATATGAAATTCAAAGGATATAATGTTGTCACTTTTTCTTATTTGGAGACACAATGTTCATAAATCAGAAACCTTATGTTTTCCCTCAAATTTAATTTCATTAAACAGAATCGACATGGATGCAACCTCCTCATAATTATCTTGAAAATGGTTAAAGGCAATCCCTGAGAAGAAGGGTACATTCGGTTTCCATCTTAACCCAAATCACCATGGGGGACTCTTCAAGCCCTCAGCAACAATCTCACTCGGTCAGTTTATTAGTTTTACTAGTTTGTGGATGATAAAGCTATACTACAACTCATCCCAAGTCTTCATCATGAAGTATTCCAAAAGTGTGAAAAGTGTGAAAAGTAACTTTCTACATCCTTAAAGTAGATAAATGCAGCATGAGAAGCATCCAGTGTCACTTTACAAGGAAGAAAGTGATTCAACTCTGAAATCTCTGCTTCTATGCGTAAAAAACTACCCTAGTCTTCTTAGAAGAATTTATCTTGCTTTCTTGATTTATGCTCTAAGCTATCACATTGATAAGCAACAGAAGGCTGACAAAGCAAATTTTCTCTTACATTATATCTTAAATTGTCATTCATTTATTTCAGACTGCCCTTTATTCAAGCAAACAGTCGCAAGAATCATTTGTAATTATAAGTACATATAAACAAGCAATTGAACTCACTGATAATTTAAAACTTCAGAAAATAGTTGAAATTGGTATTAGTTGGTCTCAAATTGCTTCCCTCAACATTATCAATTGAAGTACTTCTCATATTCAAATGATAAAGCAAGGTTTTAAGTGTTGCAAGTTGGCCATGTTGCCATGACAGTGCTTGGCAAGCATGTATACCAGTCCCCTCCTGGCTAGCAGAGTGGCTGGGCATGCAAACATGTAACATGTTGATACAGCACTCGCATGTTAAATAACATACAACCCAGACCAGTTCAAGTTAGCACCATAATCCTTGCAATAAAACATTGATATGAATTGATATATAACAAAGTGACACTTCTTCCAGTTAATATATTACTTCTCTGTATAATACTCCAGAGACTGGCCAAAGATGTTGCTCTTGCATCTCTTTATGGGTATGAACATTGTCAAAGCAACTTTTACAAACTCCAAGACTTGGCACCTTATCCAAATAATAGATAATACATCCTCTTCTGGTCCATGAGTTCCTGAGTATGCTGCGTGCTTCTCGATTTGCAACGATTAAACAGTCTATACATTAATCAAAAATAGAAAGACCAATCACTTTAGTTTAATTAAGTTCCGAATGCTTCAACATGCATGTTCCCTCGAATCCTTAATTGTCATGAATTCCATAAGGGCCTGTTTGGATGCCTAGATAAGCCATCAGCGGATAAGTTCCAATTGGTATTGTCGCCATCTCAAAAAGATGAGGGCAAGCAGCAAAGCAACTAGCTGAGGGGACTTTCCGAGCACCAACCCCCTTTTTAAAGATAATGGATTCTAATACCAAAGAATTTTAGTTATCCCTAAACTACAAGGATTAAGGAGCTTAAGATTTTTCCAATAGACAAAGTACTCACCACCTCGCTAGGTTCTTCTCATCATTATCAAGAAAAGAAAATATTCAAGGTATAAATTATATTGGCTTCCAAAAAGCCCTCCATCAGCAATCAAAGATATTTCAATCTGTGATTATTTACCTTACCTGAATTATAGCTTCCTTGAAAAGAAGCCCACACATGGTAATAAAACCAACAATCTTATCAATCCTCAAGCCAACTAATGGTACAATTGTTATGCTCATCTATATTGGCTAGGTCATAGAATCCACAATATTGAACAATCACACACTTGCTCAAGGCTTTGCATATGGGAACTTGTTAATTAGGGTCTTTACCAATATTAAAACTTCATGGTGTAATTTCTCTATGGAGTGGCGCATGATAACATAGACACTGCATCTCTTGACTCCCTATTACTTCCAAGTTAAAGATTTATCACAATGTGTTTTCTCCTTCCATTAAGGCCAAAAGTCACACAAAAATCCTTTCTTTCAATCCCCTTTTCAACAAGTAATCAAAACTTGGAAGCACAAAACATGAATTCCCCAATTGCAATTTCACTTTCGCCAGAAAAATATGCAATTTCACTTGAATTATGGCTTCTTGCACCTCTTACTACCCACACTCAAGCAATTACTAAAACACTTCCTTATGGTCCCCCCCCCCACCCCTCATGGATGATATTGATCACTATTCGCTAGCTTCATTACTGCAACTACAATCCTCCAGCACAAGTGGTAGCCAGAAAAGGTACTTGATTCCATGAATTTCACTCTCCTGAGTACTGATTAGAGCTCCCACTCACACACACATCAAGAGCTAGATAGGTCCTTATGGAGACCATATGTTGCTCTATCAGTCTTGACCAAGAAAGCATGTTAGCCTATAATGACTGAACTCTAAAATTTTGGTTCATAATCTGAATCAGCAATGATCCTCCCACGGTTTAGAACAATGTGATGCAAAAATAGCTGTTACAAGGTCTTGTAAACAACAAATTCTGAGAAGCTTTAGCAGAGATTGTATCATAGACCACTCTATACTCTTCCTGTAATTAGACTAGGAGGCCAAAGGAAAAGCCACTACAAAGATCTTATTTCTAAGACGTGAATTTTTTCTGGTGTCATAGTGAAAGCAAAATGCACTTGCCATTACTAGCTTCTTAAATTCTGTTGAACAGTCCTAGCTAACCCATGTGGCAACTTTCTCGCATTATCTCCTCCAAGATACATGTGCGTCTTGGTTTGCTGTTCCCCTCAAGCAAACAACAGGGCACCCATTTACTGGTAAAAATATACTAAGACTTGTTGCAGTTTTGTAAGTTTGCCCACTTTCCTAGCATCCATTGCTGCCAAGGAGAAGGATAGCTTTCTTGTACTAAGAAAATTTACTTGAATGAAATTAGCCTAAGAGTTTTCTACCAAACAGAGAAATCTAACATTCCATTGACCATATAGCTTAACATAACACATTTTCCTTCTGTAGGGGCATACCAGAATGCAACAAAAAACCATTATTATAGTATAGATCTTTTTTACTAGAGCATAGAACAAAGTATTAAGAGCCATATCTGAAAAATGATAACTGGCAAAACTTCTTCAAAACTTGATAAGTTAAGAAGTCAAAAGCCTCCTACAACACTAATGCAGGTAACCAGAAAGCATTCATAAGAAAATTCATGGCTCGGCTACATCATTATATCAAAAAGCAAGTAAACACATCAACAAACCCATAATCATAACCAGCAAAATTGTATCCAGGAGAATGAAGAAAGAATATAAAGGCCAAAGTGTTAAAAAGGTCAAAAAAAGTTTAGGTTGGGACAAGCATAGCGAGAGAGAGAGAGATAAATATTGCTAATAAATATTCTCCTCATAGCATGGCAAGCCACAGCATCCTCGCAAAGTTATTTTTTTTTCCTGTTGACAAAAAGAAAGCCTCGGCCATAAAAGTTGAGGCTCATCAATTAAGCATGATATAAAAGAAGATAGTCCCCTCACAAATCAAAACAACACGAGTACTAATATATTGCAATAAAAGATATATAGATAATCCTTGACGCCAGAACTTATAATCACTGGACCAAGATTTCAAAAGACTCAATTAGGAAGGAATAATTGCTTGTACCCTTCAAACGGTAGCAGCAGTAGCATCCTTCTCACCCTCAGCAGCTTCACCACCACCAGCAGCAGCAGTGGCCTCAGCTTCAGCCACAGCATCCATGATGCTGGCAGGATCTTCCTCCTCTGTAGGTGGCTGTACCTGCTCTTCCTCGGGCAGCGGCTCCTCCACATAGTCATTCTCAAATGCATCTGCAGGCACCTCATAGATCCTAACCTGGGGCTTCGCGGGGTCCTTCACAAGCACATACTTACCCTCATTGAGCTTCATGCAGATGTCCACAATCGACTTGACGATCCCCCACATGTTCGAGGTGTTGAGATTGATCTGGGCAGCGAAATCCCTTGGCTTGTACCCGACGACGCTGAGGATCACATGGTTGTAGTGATCCCTGGGGTGGACCCTCGAGACATACCCAAGCTTCATCAGGTCAGCGCTTGCGAGGAGGGCCTGGGCGGTCCACTTGGCAAGCTTGTTGGCATTGTTCTTGAGCTCGGTGGCGAGCACAGCCCCCCTCTGGGTCTCAAGCTTCTGCCTCCAGTCGACGCCCGAGTACTTGGGATCAAACTCATTGAGGGCATTGAGAGTCATGAAGGAGCGCTGCCCCTTCACGTCGGCCACAGCATGGACCTCGCAGCGGGCAACCAGGTAGGTGTCATCATCAAGCTTCCAGCGGCGATAGCGATAGGCAACGGAGGCGACCTCCTCGCCCTCGGCAGCGAAGGGGTTGGGCTCGTCGAAGGTGACCTTGTTGCCGTCACGGAGGAGGACCTGCTGGGAGAAGTTCTGGTTGACGTAAGTGGCCTCGATGGCAAGGGAGTGGGCGGAATTGATGTCCTCCTTGGCGTCAGGGAGGGGCTCCTGGGAGGTCTCGTTGACGGAGAGGAGGTCGAGCTGGGAGCCGTCACGCTTGTCGAAGAAGAGCTTGTTGCCGACGCGCTGGATGACGATATCCCAGGAGTAGACGGAGCGGGGAGAGCACATGAGGGCGGAGAGGATGGCGTCGGTGGCGAAGACGGTGGCCTTGTCGTCGGCAGCGAGGCGGCGGATGACGGGATCGTCGGTGGTGGTGACCTTGAAGAAGTTGCGGGACTTGAAGCGCTCAAGCCGGCGCTCGTTCTTGGGGTTGATGCGGTCGAAGGAGCGGTCGTAGAACTCAAGGGCGCCGCAGACGAGGAGGTCCTCGGGAGGGTCAGGGACAGCAAAGGAGAGCTTGGAGAAGGTGGAGAAGGGGATCTGGTCGAGCATGGTCCACTCGGGCTGGATGTCGACGGAGGATTTGAGGGCGGGGGAGTCACGGCCGCGGGCGGCGCCGGCGGCGGGCCCGGAGGCGAAGGAGCGGTGGAGGTGGTAGAGGCGGTCGCGGCGGGCGCGCTCCTTCTCGGCCTCGCGCTTCCGGGCCTCGACCTCCTCGTCGCGGCGCTGGGGGAGCTGGGGGCGCTGCTGGAAGCGCCAGCGGGGACCGAACTTGGGGCGCGGGGGGGGCTTGCCGTCGACGAGGCGGAAGGAGGAGTCATCGTCGGCGGCGGCGGCGAGGGCGGAGGACTCGTCGAGGGCGAAATCGAAGACGGCGTCGCGGCCGCCGCCGCCGGCGGAGCGGGCGGCGGGGATGTTAAAGTTGGGATTGCGGGTCCAGTCGGCAATGCGGCCCAGCTTCTCCGACCTGGAGAAGGGGGCGAAGGGGATGTTCGCCTGGTGGGTTCCGCCACCCTCGCGCTTCGGGAAGAGGGGCGCCGCCGGCATGTCCGGCGGGCCCCATCCGTCGGGGTTGAACGGCACGACGCCCACGTCGAATCCCATCACAAAAGCTCCTGTTTCTAGGTCCGCACTCTTTCTCTTCCTCTTTCGCCTTCTAGGGTTAGGGTTAGGTTTCTTTCTCTCTGCGGACGACGGCGGGGAGAAGAGGGAGCGAAGATCAGCGCAGAAAGAAAAGCCAGGGCTTTGTTTTGAGGGTTGGGGCGGCGGGGTGAAGGACAGTAACATTTGTCACGTGCGATGCACGCGACGGAAAAAGAACGGATGGCCGTGATCAGGTGAAAGCATGCATTGATTGATGGGATGATCTCTCTTACGATAAACACACGCTAGGTTTTGAGTTTCACGGCTTATTTCACTACGTTAAGCTGTTGGGGAGCTGGAAAAGTTGAGGTGCGATTTTGTTAAATAGGGGTATGTATACAAATGCTCCACGTCTTTGATATGGGATTGCATGGCTTCTGGGCCGTTGGGCTATAATTCTGATGGAGGCTATAATTCTGGGCCGTTGCGGGACGGGGGCCGGGCCCAGGTCACGGATTAGTTGATTAGTTATTGTATTAAGCCGACTAGATAGTGGAGACTATTAGGCCCGTTGGGAGCTGTTGCTTTTGAAACTAGAGCTTTTATAAAAAAATAGTTTATTATTTGGTAACTATATTTATAAAGTATTAGACCACGGTCTAGTTCTAATCGGAGAACCGAACCGAACTGGAACTGTGTCTCATGGTTCTTAACCGAACCGGAACCTTGAGGAATACAGTTCGATTAAGGTTCCAGATTTGATGGAACCGGAACCGGAACCAGCTGTTCCGTTCCAGTTCGAATCGAAAAAAAACGACTATTTTACCCCTCCTAACAACTAAAAAACGGCTAGTTTGTGAGGTATTTTGGGAAACGACTATTTTACCCCCACTAACAACTGAAAAACGGCTAGTTTGAGGGTTATTTTGGAAAACATTCAGTGCTGGAAGTCAAATCTTAGATGAGCGGCGATCTTATTTAAGGCCGAATAACTTGAAAGCCTAAGCATGTGTTGACGATTGCAGAAAGGCAGAACGTAAATTACAAGATAACATATTTGTGGACAGTGAAGACTTATTTGATATTAGAACTAGCAGATCGTCTACAGCTGGCAGCAATGATAGTGATTGATTATTGAGGTAAGAGAGTTAATTGCTCAACCATACAAGTAAGTGAACTACGAGGGCTTTGATTCCTCTAAACCCCAAGAGGATACGTAGGCAGCTTAATTTTAATTAAGTTCAA